>CM060916.1:656796325-657996325 GCA_030737875.1 Allium sativum
GCCTGTGGAGTCGAACGGTGGTGGTCGGAGGTTGAATCGTGGAGTGTGTTGCCGGATTTTGGCGTTTGAAGGGCAAAAGGTAGCTCCGTTCATCTCGACGGAGGGGGGGCCCACAGGCCACCGGAGGCGCATGCGAAGGGTTCAAGAGATGCGCCGGGGTCTGTGCTCTCATCGGGTGGTGGTCGGAGCCTCTAACGAGGTCGGAGGCAGGTGAATTTTCTGGTCAAACATCTCGGGTTTTGGGGTTCTATGCGTCGGGTTCCTGTAGCATTTGAAGAAGGAGCGGGAAGAAGAGACCCTGTTGACGTGTCAAAGTGTGATAAGGTGAGGAGTTTATTATTAATTTATATATAAATAAAAAAAATCAAAATGGTTAAACACTGATAACTCTCTAGTATTAACTCGGATTTGGACGCGGTTTGTTGCGTTGGGATCGTGGTGGAATTGCGGAGGCACTAACCTGGCTGCGTTTAGAGACTGTGAAATTTTGGACTATGGTTGGACGGCCGATCCACTAAGGACCCAAAGGTGAGTGATTCCTCGCTCACGAAATACTGGATTCTTCCCATATTTATCGAATTAAATTATGAAATAGTTTGGTTGCATGGTTGTGATTGGCTGTTGAATTTGGTTGCTTAAATTTGATATACCAGTGTGTTGACATGCAAATTTAGATCGATGATTAGTTATTTGATTTAAATTTAAATTTCCAGTTGAAAATTTAAATCCTTATAAATCCTAAAAACAGTTGAAACTGATCAGTTGAATGGAATGGTTGTGATGGATGTTTGGTTGAAATTTATTACTGAATTGAGATTGACACAGTTAATGCTCTGTATTTAGTACAGTGTATTTGCATGTTCCTTGTGACGATAAATCCCATTTACTCTTGATGTTACGGGCATCTAATAAACCCGGGTTTTATCGATAAAATAAATTAAGAACACAGAGTGAAATGATAAAATCTCTGTGACCCTGATTTGGATTGAAATGATAGATCCATCCCTGAATATCGAGAAATTAAATTTAAATTCACTTGGCCATAGGATAGCAAATTATATATGGACATCGGTTGGTTAAATGATTTTAAATTATTTGAATTATGCTTGGTGGAAATTTCATTTAAAGGAAATGGATCGATTTTCGATAAATTTTTATTTTCCTTTAAGATATGAATTCTCGATGTTATTTGCAATGGTTAAGAAATTTCTCAAACTAATTTGGAAGTTGTAAGTTGGATTTAAATATGATTTGGATTTATTCCAATAATTGGTGGACTCAAATTTAATAAATTCTTTTTCTTTGAATTTAAATTTTTGAATAAAAGTAATAGAGGATATTTGGAGTTGTTTAAACTAAATATGAATATGGTTTTAAACCCTCGAATTGGAAAATGGGTTGAATGGGTTGGAATAATATATTGAAATGGTGTAACTCCATTTGAGACTGGAATTTAGATTCAAGTGTTGAAATTTGGAAGGAGAAACAAAATTTTTAAGGTTTAAAATTTTATTTTATTCTATTTTTATTTTTATTTATTTTTATTCAATTTTATTCTATTTATAAACCATATATCTACTTTGTTATAAATGAAGTTTTCTTATATATATATATATTATTTAAAAAAAATATTTAGTAAAGCTTGTTTTATGTATATACATATATATAGTGATTTAAATTACCTTTGTATACTCTAATGATTTTTTTTAAGTAAATCTTATATAAGGTTTATTTATAAGTATTTATTTTCAAAATTTTACTTTATGAATTGTAAATCTTCTTTCGAATGGAAGTGGTTGGATTTAAAACCGTTGGTTCAAATGGAGGTTAGATAAGTTATATTCTATTTGAATATGAATTGATTTTAAATCGATTTGGATATGGAAAGGTAGATTTTATTCTACTTGAATATAAATGGGATTTCCAAAGATTGAAATAAATAGATATGGAAAAATATATATCCTAATTGAATATGAAGGGATTTCGAATGTAAATCGATTTGAAATAACTGAAATCTTTTAAGATGAAGTATATTCTATGTTAATATAGATCGATTTGAAATATTATACGAGTATAATATAATGACATGGAAATATATTCTAGTTTGGAATATAATCGGTTTGGGAATGATTGGGATATTTTTGATATGAAAGTATATTCTATTTTGAATATAAAATGGGTTCGAAACAAAATATGATATTTTGATATGAAAGTGAACCTTTGAAATGTAAAAGAACCAACTGATGTGAAAAGATGTAAGCGTTGGTTGTTAAAGAGGCGGAGTCGACATAAGGCATACTCTCTTTCAGTGTCGATACCACTTTGACAACTGTGAACGTTATGACGTATCCAGAAATGAGTATGATGACTTGGAGGTGATTATTGAATCGAAGAAGATGAACGATGACGAAATAGCCCTGACCTTCGGGTCAGAATTGAAATGACTAAAACAGGAGCTATACCGTGACTAACTGAGGTAGCACCTTTGATCGGACACACTTCTTCGATAATATTTCTATGACTATGATGATGATGATTTGAGCCCATTTATGACTTTGGGAGTGTGTTCCGAGGTGGGCGGTAGTGGCTGCTATGCGTTACCATCGGTCCGGGAGTGCAATTGGTAGAATCCTACCCTGGGCATTGCCTCGAGTGCCTTGTCATATGTATCCTTATCGAGCCCATACAATTTTGATTTGTATCATACCTATGGAGTGCCCTCTGATGCCATCCGTGTTAGGTTGGGTTTACGGTACTGTATAGACCATGGTATTATAAACGGTGTAAGGGTAAAAATGTAATCCCGCTTACGCTATTTTCAGTATTTATACTTTACTGAGTAGATACTATCATAATAGCGTATTATACTATCTATGTATTAGTTTAACGGATCCTCGAGAGATGGAAAAATCCCGTAATATCTCTTGAGTTACTGCACCCATGACACTAAAGTTATTTCGTATTTTAATTTGACTAATATGAGAATGATTTAGTGCTGATCCGAGTGTTTGTTGTGTTTTATTTTATGCAATACGCTCGGGTCAGCAGAAGTTGCAGTTAGCGAAGATGGCAATAGCTTGGAGGATGAAGACGAGGATTTGGTATATATATATCAAGTATAAGTATTTCCGCTGCTTTTATTTCCGCTGCTTATTATGTACATCCGTATGTATATGTAACTATGATAATCATTGAATGTTATAACCACAGTATACATTTCAACTGCTTTTTAACTGCTATTTGTTTATTATATGTTGTCCTTCCGCTGTGAGATTCTGTTATTGGTTTTTTCTCTTCTTTCTTTCTTTTTCTTCTTTTCCCAATAACTGCCTGCATTTGCGATTTATTTGGGTTGACATGTGTGGCTTATTGTCGATTTTAAACGGTCGAAAATATGGGTCGTTACATCAATGGAGCACCATCAATGGGCAAGCCAAGCATGACCGTCACATCATCCAAAGTGATGGTCATCTTACCAACTCTAAGATGGAATATGGATGTCTCCGGCCTCCATCTGTCAACTAATGTAGTGATGAGATAATGATCCGGTTGGGTGTAACCCAACTTGTATACTAATAAGAATCCTGCACAATCAAGTAAAGCTAGACTCTTGCATTATTGGACCTCGCTGTGTCAACGGAGGACGAGCGTTCTATGGTGTTAATTGGTTTTTTACTCTATTAAGAATTAAAACAACATGTCAGAAATACAATAAAAATTTGAAAAATAAAAATAACTAAAAAACTGATAATGTAAAAACATATCTACATCAACGCACTGTTGCTAGATCTATGATGAACTTGGAAATATAAAGCACTACCATCAATGGATCCTAGTTGCATCTCACCATACTCTACACAAAATATAATTTCATTACATATACTACCAAAATAACATATCCAACATAACTACAAAAGTGGTTAAAACTATATATTTCAACTACGTATTACAATTGTATGTAAATGACAAGTAACTACATTCGTCGTACTAAACCCAATATTCATTTATTCACATTTTACTCCAATTATACAAAACCCTATATTTCTAATAATTAGTAAAATGTTTGTGATTTTATACCTTTCGGAGTTTCTTGGGCCAACGAGCTAGCCATGATATCAATTTCTAATCAAAATGAGTGCAAATTGAGTGTTAGGGAGTCGAATTAGGGTTTAGAAGGTTTTGGGTTCTTTCTTTTAAGTAAGTTATAAAGTGAGGAAGAAGAGAGGCACTGACTCTATATATAGCATCTGGGAGCAATTTAAGATTGTGCCTTCATACGCAATCTCAAATTGCACCCGAACGTACTTTTTTAAAACAAAAACGTCTATGCACAATTTGAGATTGCACATGAAGGCGCAATCTCAAAGTGTCCACATACTAAAAGCATACCGACGCTATTTTGAGATTGCGCTTTCTTGCTAAGTCTCAAATTGCGCATGTACAAGTTTACAGTTCCACGCCTATATGGCCAAAATGATGCTACATTCGTAATTAGTATTGAAACCAGGCTAAATATGTAATTAATTTTCAGAATTAGGCCAAAAAAAAAGTAGAAGTGTTACCCAATCCTATCCAATGCATGTCAGACCAAGTCAATCAACCGACGCACACATGTGTCGTGGTCATTTATGTGTTCGCTACTCAATACAAAAGCAATACTGGACACCTGAAGAATCCAATGTAGAAGCTAAAGAAATATACAAATGTGAGTTTCTTTCATTATTCCCTATAGCGTGAGACTCAATCAACAAATACATTTATTCAAACCATTTCGTTTTTTCTTAAAACAATTCAAAGCATTTTTTTAACAAACCCTTATTTGAATTTTTAAAAAATATTTTTCAAGCAATTTTCAAGAAATATAAGATTATACATAGATAATTTAATTTTCAGTTTGAATCTTTGCATATTGACTAAAATCCAAAATAAGCTATAGTGGCTCATAGATATCAAGCAGCATACAGTCTTTTCTAAGACACAATCTAAAAGCTCATGCATTTGTGGCCTTCCTTGTTTATTTCAATATAGTGAATGGCTTAAGAATTTATGCACTAAAACTTCATAAGAAATGATCTCATTTCCACATTCATGCATATAGGTGAATTATCAGGAGTAATCCCATGGCTAGGTACTCCACTCCACATAGAGTATAGAACTCATTAAGAGTCGCTATCAACTCATCCTTCTACCTCTTTAGAAATGCATGCTTTATATCATGTTCAACTCATTAGTTCATGACTTGTTATTATCCACCAAATTTTGTTCTTGGGGTCTCCGATCTTAAAGTTGAGTTACCATTATGAGTGGCACCATATTCTAGTAGTTTCATTGCTATTAAAGCTTTATAATTTTTCTTTTTGACCAATTCTTTTGTCAATGGATCAACTAAATTATCTTTAGTACATATTGTCGAGATTAATGGCAGCGGAAGCCAAGCTTAACTCATAACAGCCCAGTTTAATGCATAGAATGAACAAATACAGCAAAACAAAAGGAACACAATGTTTTAACGAGGTTCAGCTATAAAGCTTACGTCCTCGGGCAAAGAGCGTGATTTATTACCTCACAAAGGAGAAGAAACAAGATAACATACAAAGCTTTCTCTCTACAAAGCCTCAGCTCAATTTCCTCTCAGTTTTTTTTTTTTTTTTTTTTTTGTGGCTGCTGCACTCTCTCGCACAAACCCTTACAAATGAGACAATATATAGTGTAAAGTGTTTTTGGCTTCAAGAAGTAACAAGCCCACAAAAGCCCCAACATACAAGTGCATTGAAAATGCACGTGACTGCAGTGCAGCAATCTTCACAATTCTCCACCTCGGATCATGCACAAAAGCATGAGACGATCACACACAAAGCACTCTGATTGCCACATATCCAGCTGCACCACCAAAGTAGTTGCCTACGTACCCAAAGGATCAAGTTATCGTAGTTCATCATAATGTCTCACAAAAGAGACTTCACAGTGTTTCGAAGAACCTCCACCCCATCGGGGTATCATACATCAAACATACAAAATATTAATCAAGTCAAGACAATGCTTGAACTTGACACTAAAAACCACTTTAGTCAACATGTCTGCAGGATTCTCTTTTGTGCCAATCTTCACCAAGAGAATATGACCCTCAGCTAAAACTTCTCTAATTAAATGATAACGCACATCAATGTGCTTTGTTCGGGCATGATGAACTTGATTCTTTGCTAGGTGGATGGAACTCATACTATCACAATACACAGGAAGTTGATCTTGCACCACTCCCAAATCATCCAACAAACCTTGTAGCCATATAGCTTCCTTGAAGCTTCAGTAACTGCCATATAGTCTGCCTCTGTAGTAGATAGAGCCACTGTTGACTGTAGAATGGACCTCCAACATATTGGACCTCCTGCCAAGGTAAACACATACCCTGTAGTATAGCATCTCTTATCCAAATCACTGGCATAATCTGAGTCTACATAACCAACACATAAATGATTGTTGTTCATATCCCTCACAAATTCTAAGCCAGCATCAATAGTTCCCAAAAGATATCTCAAAATCCATTTGACAGCATTCCAGTGCTCTTTTCCAGGAGCATGCATGTAACGACTGACCATACTCACAGCATGTGAAATGTCAGGTCGTGTACACACCATCGCATACATAAGACTCCCAACAGCATTAACATAAGGCATATGTGCCATAAATTGAATCTCATCATCAAAGGAAGGACACATAGTTGCATTCAATTTAAAATGAGCAGCAAGAGGAGTACTCACCAATTTGGTTTCTTTAGAAATGCCAAATTTCCTTAATACCTTCTTTAAATATGTCTTTTGAGATAAACACACCTTTCCCTTCATTCTATCTCTTTGAATCTCCATGCCAAGAATCTTCTTCGCATCTCCAAAATCTTTCATTTCAGATTCAGCTGACAACTTACATTTCAGCTTCTCAATCTCAGACTTGCAAGTAGATGCAATCAACATATCATCTACATACAATAGAAAATAAATGAAAGAACCATCACTCAACTTCTTCAGATATACACAGTGACCATGGTGGCTTCTTGTGTACGCTTGGCCTAACATAAAATGATCAAATTGTTTATACCACTGTCTCGGATATTGTTTCAGTCTATACAACGATCTTTTCAACTTACACACCAGATCCTCTTCACCAGGAGATTTGAATCCACTTGGCTGTGTCATATAGATCTCCTCATCTAGATATCCATGTAAGAACGCTATTTTACATCCATCTGAACCAGATTCAAGTCATACTGCACTGCCAAGGCTAACAAAATACGAATAAAGGAGTGCTTCACAACTAGAGAGAATACTTCATTGTAGTCAATTCCCTCCTTCTGGGCATAGCCTTTTGCAACTAGCCTTTCCTTGTAGCGAATCTCATTTTTCTTCACTCCTTCTTTCTTAGCATATAACCACTTACATCCAATTGCTTTCTTTCCCTTAGGGAGCTTGGCAAGAACCCAGGTGTCATTCTTGTGAAGAGATGTCATTTCTTCACCCATAGCATCTTTCCATTCTTCACACTCAACGCTATGAACAACTTGTGTGTACGTCTCAGGAACGCCTTCATCAGTAACTGTAAAGCATAAGTTACATAATCTCGAAACCAACCTGGTTTCTTGATAGCCCTTTTCGGTCTACGAGAAGCAATTGACTCTAGAACACTCCTCTAAGCCTCTGTTTCTATTTCTAACTCATCTTCGGAATCATCAGCACTGCCCCGGTCAACCGTAACTTCATCTGTTTCAACAACTGAATCTGTCACCTCTTCAGAGACAGGTCCCACTGGTACAGTTTCATCTGGGACTTGTGTAACAATATCAAACTTCACACGCTGCAGATTCTCATAATTACTGCTCTCATTCTCCACCCGATGAGAACCCTTAGGCTTTAGCATAGCAGCTTCATTAAACGTAACATCCCTGCTTATAATCATTTTCTTGGTAACTGGATTCCAGAGTTTGAACCCTTTGACTCTAGTCTTCATGCCAACAAATATTGTCTCAACAGCACGAACTCCAAGCTTATTGTCCTTCACATGATACCAAGCAGGACAACCAAATACATGAATCAACTCATAGTCATAAGTAGGCTTACCATACCAAAATTCAGTTGGTGTTTTGCCTCCTAATGCAGATGAAGGCAACCGATTGATGAGAAAACATGCATAAGTAACAGCTTCAGCCCAGAGTGCTTTGTCTAATCCAGAATTAGACAACATACATCGTACTCTTTCTAGCAGTGTACGATTCATCCTTTCTGCAACTCCATTCTGCTGTTGTGTTTCTCTAACTGTGAAATGTCTCTTGATTCCCTCATCTTGACATACTTTGTGAAATGGATCACTTGTGTACTCTCCACCATTGTCTGAATGAAGCACTTTGAGTTTTCTACCCGTTTGAGTTTCAACCGCTTTCTTCCATCTCATAAATATTTCTAGAACATCACTTTTCTGTTTCATGACATACACCCATACACGCCTAGAATAGTCATCAATAAAAGAGAAAAACAAATGCTTACCTCCCAAAGAAGCATTTTTGGAAGGACCCCATACATCCGAGTGAACATAATCTAGGACTCCACTAGATTTATGGATTCCTTTACCAAAGCGAGATCTTGTCTTCTTGCCTTTTACACAATGTTCACAGAAATCTAACTTACAGACAACAGCCTCTTTCAACATATTTTGTTGAATCTAAGCATTTAAAGATTTCTCACCTGGATGTGCAAGCCTCATGTGCCATAGCATTGCAGATTCCTTAGTAGCAACTTCACTCTGCTCAGCTGTAGCTACGTCCCCAGTCACTATTCTCCCATTTAAGTAGAACAAGTTGTGATGACGCGTACCTTTCATAACAACCATAGCTCCAGAAATCACCTTCATAACTCCATTTTGGCCATCAAGTCTTAATCCCTTGGATTAAAGCATTCCTAAAAAAATCAGATTCTTTTTCATACTTGGCACACACCTTACATTTTTCAGTTCTCTAACCTTGCCAACATGCAGTTTCAGGCGAATACTACCAATTCCCACAATGCTACAAGAATTGTGATTTCCCATCAATACTTCGCACTCAAACTTCGTAAAATTTGAAAACCATTCTCTATTTGAAGTCACATGAAAGGTAGCACCCAAATCAAGTATCCACTCATCATCATTTGCCTTAGAGCTAGAAGGTACCATGGTTAAAGAGAAATCTGACTCATTCCCTTTGTCTTTGCTGGACTGGACTACATTTGCTACACTTTTGCCTTTCTTGTCCCGCTCCTTGATCTTAGGACAATCCTTAGCCCAATGGCCTTTTTCATGACACCAAGCACATTCATCCTTAGCCAAACGCCCTTTTGCTTTCGAGTATCCTTTACTCTTATTAGGATGTTGGCCAACATTTTTCTTATGGTCTGATTTTCTGCCTCTCACTACAAGGGCATCACAACTATCTTCTCTGGAGATATCATCTCTATCCATCTTTCGGAATTCTTCACTGCGTAATGATGTAGCGACTTCATCATAAATCAGCTTGTCTTTGCCATGAATTAGCGACTTAGTCACGGGTTCATATTTCTCCGGAAGAGAATTCACTAAGCACAAAGTTTTTTCCTCATCTGGAATGATCTCATCATAATTAACCAACACCGTAAGGAGCTTGTTAAAGGAATCCAGATGCTCAGTCAGAGTTGCACCCTTCTTCATATTGAACCGATACAAATTTCTTTTTAGATGAATTCGGTTTGCCATATTTTTCACAAGATACTTCGCTTCAAGTTTTTCCCATAATTCTTTTGGCGAGGTCTCATGTTAATAGTTCACTCTGATATCAGCTTCCAAGCAACCCCTTATCGTAGCTAAACAAAGCCTTTGATTCTTTTCCCACTGTTTGTCTGACCATTCTTCTAGTTTCTCTATTCGTAAACAAGGTTCCAAATCCAAATGTTCAAGAGCATCAGACACATCTGTTCTCCACAAACCAAAGTTATTGTTTCCATTGAATTTCTCTACATCTAACCTTGCTCTGTGATACACTATTATTTTCAGATTGACTTGATTCACCCATTTTTGCAACACAAGCAACTTACGCAAGAGGAAAAAACACAAATGCAAAAAACTGGCTTCACAGGAATTTCGTCGAACAACTTCTGTGACACTAAACTGAACATACAAATCCAAAGATTGCAACCGCAAGCTCCGATACCAATTGTCGAGATTAATGGCAGCGGAAGCCAAGCTAAACTCATAACAGCCCAGTTTAATGCATAGAATGAACAAAGACAGCAAAACAAAAGGAACACAATGTTTTAACGAGGTTCAGCTGTAAAGCCTACGTCCTCGGGCAAAGAGTGTGCTTTATTACCTCACAAAGGAGAAGAAACAAGAAAACATACAAAGCTTTCTCTCTACAAAGCCTCAGTTCACTTTCCTCTCAGATTTTTTTTTTTTGTGGTTGCTGCACTCTCTCGCACAAACCCTTACAAATGAGACAATATATAGTGTAAAGTGTTTTGGGCTTCAAGAAGTAACAAGTCCACAAAAGCCCCAACATACAAGTGCATTGAAAATGCAAGTGACTGCAGTGCAGCAGTCTTCATACATATATGATCTACTGTAATAGCTACCAAAGTGATAACTCTTCTTATAGTACTGTGCATATGACATATTTGTTCTATCTTACGGTTATAAAATCGGCTATGAATTTTTGCAACAGTCATGGTACTATCACAAAGGATAAATACACATAGTATATATTTTTTCTATAACACAATCTCAGCTAGTATGTTTCTTAAGCAATCGGTTTCTTCGTTGGCTCTGCCTAGTGTTATCATCTTAGACCCACGGTGAATTGAGCCAAAGTAGCTTGTTTCTTTGAATTTCAAGAAATAACTCCATACAGCACATCGTACATTATAGATCATACAGTTGATGTATTAAGGGTCCTCATCATAAGCACTTTCTCCTCATCAGTATGAGGTGCATTGTTCTTAGAAATAACGATTCTATGATACTCTGAAATATTTCCACGCTTGGAGTTCTTCATACTAAACCATTTCAGCATGGTATTTATGTATAGGGATTGGAACGATACCAACATCATCTTTAATTTTTCTCTATATATCTTTATACCTTGTATATACTTCTGCCAAATTCTTTATGTAGAATATTTTGGAAGCCAAGCTATTCCTGATTACCAAAACGAAGTGGTATTGCACTAAGAATACGATAATGTTGCATTGTTCCTTTATGTTCATGCGCGCTTCCTTGCATTGAGAATACCTCATTGCTTGGTTGTCTTATCAAAACACTATTTCAACTCCTAGAAGTTTGTTTAAGTCTACAAAATAGATTTTAACAATTTGTAAGTCTTTGTCTCACTCTTATTGACCACAAAATTACCCTTAGTGTAGAATATAATTGTTTGATATATATATATATATATATATATATATACACACACACACACACACACACACACACACACGCACATGCAAGCGTGATTAACATAGTAATGTGTTTATTTTATGCTCTTATATCTTATATTTTGTATATAAATAAATATTACTTGGGTATTATTTTGTCACTTTTACAGATATGCCAACTTAGCCACATGCAGTCGGAAAATATAAAAATAGAGATCAAATTGATGTATATTTACATATGAAGAATTGCTAACGAAGATCTCACATCCAGTTGCTTTTTAGATAAGAAAATAATTGGCAGAAAGGCTATGCATATCACAAATCAATGATGAATTGTCAAGGAAGCAAGAGGAAAAGAGGATAGACCCAAATTTACTAGATTTCACTAAGGCCCATTTGTAGTTCTCATTGTAAACTCTTTTGTGATTTCCCTAAGGCCCATTTGTCATTGTATTAGGGTCAGGATTAGGGTTGGCTATCTATCCTATAAATACCCTTGTATTCTCATTGTAAACATCATCCATGAATTGACATTTTCTTTTGCTTTTCTGCAATTTTATTATTCTTAGCAATTATTGATGTCTACACAATTAGATTTGGTAGAGCACTATTTGTCTTTTTCATTTATTTTCCATTAGTGATTGGCCATCTGATTAGATTCAGCGGTAATCCTAATTTTTTTCTCTGTTTGTTATTTTATTCCTACAATTTTAATTTCTGCTTTTATTTTCTTTCCAAGGTCATATTGGGTTAAATATAGATTTGATTAGATTTAGATCTGTATTCAATTCAATAATAGTTTTATTGTTTTTCAACCCAACCTCCAAATTTCGTCTAGCTCGCCCAAGAAATTATATAAATAATTTAATTTTACCTCCCTGTGATTCGACCTGCATATTACTCGATCTGTGCGCTTGCAGAATTTATTTCAAAATTCGAGCTTTTCTATTTACTTAGAAAGCGTCGTCCAAGTTTTTGGCGCCGTTGCCGGGGAGGCAATAATTAAATTTTATAATTTATTTAATTTCCGATTCGTGTTATTTTTATTTTTATTTTATTTTATTGTGGCTATTATTTTCTTGTATATATAGAAGAAAATTTCTAGATTGGTTGATTGAGTATTAAAACATTGGTACTACAATCTTCTAATAAAAGAAAAAAAAAAGTTGCCTTTTGTTTTCAGTTCCTCTTTATTGCCTCCCAATTTTCAATACATTTCTTCTTGTACAAATTCTCTAAAAAAATTGCATTCTTTTTATTGAATTCTTTCCAGTTACAATTCTCAATTGCCTCCTACAATCTCTCTTTCCATTTTTTTTCATTTAATTCTTTCCTATTCTATCCTTTCAAAAACAAATAAAAAATTGACAATTTTTCTTTAATTTCTTTCCATCTATTCCTTCTTTCCAATTTCTTTCCAATTGTTTTCATTGATTTCTTTCCTTTTGTTAATTTTTTTTCTTTCCCCTTTTCAACTTTTTGTTCCTTTTACATTTTTTTTTCTTTTACAACAATAACCAAAATAAAATAAAAAACATATTCTCTTTTGAAACCTTTCCCTTTTCTTCCTTGTAATTATTTCTCTACCTTGTTGTTTATTTCTTTCCACTTTAGCAATTTTCTTCCCAACTTCCACATTTCATTCCATTGTTTTACACAAAACAAAAAAACAAACAAAAAAAAAGTTGCCAATTTTCTCTAAGTTTCTTACCTTCCTTTTATTTCTTACCCTTCTCACCTTTCTTTTGCAATCTGTTACTTTCCAGAAGAAAAAAAAATCTTTCTAAAACTTCTTTCTTTCCTTGCTGCAAATTTCTCCATCTTCATAAACCACAATCCATCTCCTACCACATCCAGAAACCCGCATCTGAATTTTCCAATAACCCCTCTACCAATACCATTCATCACCAATTTTCCATCACCATTAAACAAAAATCCATGTTCCATCACCATCTGCCCACCCCAAACCGACTCCTCTTCATACCCATTACATCCAAGCACCGTGTGTTCTTGCTTCACACATATTTTCAGATCACGATCCACTTTCACATCCATCATCAGCACTGCAGACATCATCAGTACATCACCATAACAACATTCCCTTCTCCCGCGGTTCACCATCTATCTCATCATCACCAAACTGCAAGAACTTCATCACCGAACAACTCCACAAGCCAGATCTGAAACTGCTACCCTCAACATCTTCGCTGCTCACATCCGTAAAGCCTCAGCAGCTCACCACAGTCAAAATCATCCCGCACCGCAATACCAAATTGTTCTCACAAACCCAGTACGCTAGCACTTCCTCTCCCCAGACATACCCATAACCCGCTTCAAAAAAGAAAAAAAAAACCCTCCTAAACGCAACTCGCAAATTCGAAAACCGCTACAACTTGCCTATCGAAGAACCACCTTAAACTCGATTTGAATTCCAAGGTTCTGTTTTGTCTTTGATCGAAAAGAAAAAAAAATAACATTTCTTGTGTGAACTGCATTGAAAATAAAGGGGAGTTTGATTTGTTTTGGAGTTTCCAGATTTGTAAATATTTCATGATTTGTTTCTTGAAAAAAGAAAAAAAGAAGCTACGTTCTTTGTTGGCTGTTGGTCTTTCTTTATTTTGAAATTGAAAAAAAAGGACGGACGAGTTCTTCAGTTTCTTGGTATTTTTTTGATTTGGGTATCGTGGTAATTGAAGTTTTGGGTTGTCTATATTCACGTGTCTGTTGAGTCTGATGTTTGTTTGTGTGAATTTAATTGAGTACGTTTTTAACTAGGGGTGTATTTTGGTGAATGCGTGGCTTGATTTGAGTGGGCCTCTGATTGCTTGAATTTAATGTTGAGCCAATTAGTTTTTTTAAGAAAGGTTTGAGTCTTTGTTTTTTTTAAAAGCCCAGTTCTTAGTCATTGAGATTAGATTTTTTTTTCTTTTTTTTTTCCTCCTCCTTTTCGAATCTAGTTTTTATTTTTTTATTTTGTTTGCTTGTTTTTTTTTTCTTTTTCTTTTTAACTTCTTAAAAAAAAAGAGAAAGAGAAAATTAAAAGCGAGAAACAATACAAGCAGCAAGACAGGAAATACAAAAGTCAAGAAATTGCAAACAACTGATTTGAATCACTAGCATCATTCAATTACTCCGGACGGACAACCATACCCCACTGTAAAATTCTCTCAACTCTACAGGTGCTCTGTTGCAAAGAAAAATATATAGAAATTGTTTGTAAAAATCTTCTGCAGGGGCAGCGACTTGCTTGTACATTTTTTTAATTTCTGTAGTTATTATTGTGTGATTGTTGTAATTGGCTGGAATTTCCATAACTGTTGTCATCATACTCATTGTTTTCAATTATTAAACGTGATTTAGTTTGCAAAATAATTAACTATAAGAGTATATTTTATGAAATTGATTCTCTTAAGGGTTTGATCGTGGAAACATATTAGTTCAATTTATTGAACTTCTAGCAAAAGAGGTTGCATACTACCCGTAAAATATTGGTCGTATCCCTTAGTATTTATACTATACGTGAACAACCATAAGACCCTCTTCCCCCTTTAAATCGAGATTATCAGTTAATAAAATATTCTTGAGTACGTTATTTATTTTGAATAGGAGCTAATTGTTTCAACCATCATTATAGGATTTTTCTTGATTATATTTGACAATAATGAGTAAAAACAAATAGCCACCATAATTCTTCTAGCGATTTTGAGATTGATAAAATTGACCTAATTCAGACCACGGTTAATGAAACCTTTATTGACACTTCTGAAGCCTTGAAAATGTTCTTTAACCATTTCAACTCTGATTTCGATGAGCTCAAATACATTTCTAAACTAAATGAACTTCTTGACCCGAAACCTATGTCATCTGAATCTAACCAAGGAAGGTTGACCAATGTTAGCACACAAGAACTTCATAAGTTAGACCTCAAATCCCTGTCACAAGACCTTAAGTATGCTTACTCGGACTCTACAGAAAATTTTCCCATGATCTTGGCCTTTGATCTCACCAAGGACCAAGAAGAAAAACCTTTGAAAATTTTATGGGATAATCTGCATCTGAATTGTTTAAATAATTGGCATGACACAATTTTCATAGGAAAGATTTTCATTTCAAAATTCACTCACATGCCTGTTACACCTCACAAATCAAATAAGAAATCATTGTGCATCAATTTCAATAAAGGCAAGTATAAGGGGAAAAGGAAATCGCATTTTTCACATAACACTCATCGTCATCCTAAATTTCACTTTGCATATGATTGGCATTCGTATATAATTGCTAAACTTCATTTCATGTTACAAATAATTCTGCAACTCATCCAACTTTGGGTACGGTCTTTCAAATTTAGAAAAAAAATTACAATGTGGACGCTGTTTAGTTCTAGTGTGGAGGGAGTCTGCATTGAATTTTTTTCATTTTTTTTTTTTTTTTTTATTTTCATATAGGACCATCATGCATTTTAAATCCTAGTATCATGTCTTTTTTTTTGAAATATGACTCATTTTAGATTGATACAACAAAATAAGTTAACAATTGTTAGCCAGTTGATTGTATTTTTTTTCTCTAAACTAAGATCGAATAAGAAATATAATGAAAAGTTGAATTTTGACGGATAATAGTGTAACTGGTACATAGGGATATTCTTATGTGATGGTCATGAAGTTTATTCTAAATTGTAGTCTTTGTTTAATGAGTGGAGGACTTAAAATACTTAAATTGGCTTTTCGAATCTTTAAAACTAAGTTGTGTTAAGCTGAATTCGCATAACTCTCACTTGTCCTTATATTTTCAATAATAATAATAGTAATCCAAGGGTATCCAACATTGCTTGTATATCTAGCGTTGGTGTGCAAACCCGCCAAGCTCTATCTGACATGTTGTTGACAAAGTCAGCGTTGGAATATCTTGATCTCATTTTATGAGTTGGACACCTAAGGATTACCGACATGTTGTTGACAAAGTCAGCGTCGGTCTGCACAATCCGCCAAGCTCTGTCCCAACTCTCCGTCAGTCCGCAAGGCAGTGTATGGGTGGTATACCTTGGTCTTTTAAGTTAGGTGTATGTAATTAATCATAAATTTTAACTTTTATAGAGATAGAGAATAAGAGATGTTGGCCAAACATTTCTTGACCTTATTGATTTGACTAGCCATAGACAAGGAAATTAGAATATCACTTTACAGACTGTGACAAGCAAACTAAGAATTTATTTCATGGCTGCACTATGTTATCGACCGAACTAACTGGCCAAACTGGAATTTAACATTTGAAAACTTGATTTATATTGAAAATTTGTGACAAGTTGAGGTACCTAAAATAAAATCAACTAATTAGAAATTGTTAATTTAATTTGTTGTACCAATTTTCTGAAATAAGTCGTGTTTTCATTTTTATTTTCATTTTGCATATGTCTGTTTCATTCATGTAGTTGCATTAGAACCATAACATTTGGATTTTGTGGGTAGTATCCGCTGAAAACCCTCATGAGACACCACTCGTCCTAGTAGGGACACCTAGGGGTTTAACGGCTTATTGCATACGCTCAATGCGATCGTGTTTCCTACGAAAGTGTGACCTATCTAGTTTATCTTTTCATTTTTTTATTTTTCTTTCTTTTTACTCAAGGACGAGTAAAAGATAAATGTGGGGGTATTTGATTAACATAGAAATGTGTTTATTTTATGCTCTTATATCTTATCTTTTGTATATAAATAAATATTACTTGGGTATTATTTTGTCACTTTTACAGAGATGCCAACTTAGCCACATGCAGTCGGAAAATATAAAAATAGAGATCAAATTGCTGTATATTTACATATGAAGACTTGCTAACGAAGATCTCACATCTAGTTGCTTTTTGGATAAGAAAATAATTGGCAGAAAGGCTATGCATATCACAAATCAATGAAGAAGTGTCAAGGAAGCAAGAGGAAAAGAGGAAAGGCCCAAATTTACTAGATTTCACTAGGGCCCATTTGTAATTCTTATTGTAAACTCTTTTGTGATTTCCCTAAGGCCCATTTGTCATTGTATTATGGTTAGGGTTAGGGTTGGCTATCTATCCTATAAATACCCTTGTATTCTCATTGTAAACATCATCCATGAATTGAATTTTTCTTTTACTTTTCTGCAATTTTATTATTCTTAGCAATTAATGATGTCTACACAATTAAATTTGGTAGAGCACTATTAGTCCTTTTCATTTATTTTCCATTAGTGATTGACCATCTGATTAGATTCAGCGGTAATCCTAATTTTTTTCTCTGTTTGTTATTTTATTCCTGCAATTTTAATTTCTGCTTTTATTTTCTTTCCTAGGTCGTATTGGATTAAATATAGATTTGATTAGATTTAGATCTGTATTCATTTCAATAATAGTTTTATTGTTTTTCAACCCAACCTCCAAATTTCGTCTAGCTCGCCCAAGAAATTATATAAATAATTTAATTTAATTTACCTCTCTGTGATTCGACCTGCATATTACACGATCTGTGTGCTTGCAGGATTTATTTTAAAATTCGCGCTTAGAAAGCGCCGACCAAAGTGCGTGCACGCGCACACATACACATAGAATGTGACTGTTGGAACAAAAAACTAGATATAAATTGTGAACCATTAAATTTTTTTTCTTCATAAGGAAAGCGTAATTCAAGGGGAAGATTTAATAGTTGAGATTCCTTTTGTCTAAATTTTTGTCACTATTTCATGTCTAAATAAAATTTCCTATATATATATATATATATATATATATATTTAAATATATATATATATATATGTGTGTGTGTGTGTGTGTGTGTGTGTGTGTGTAAGTTGTGTTTGTTGCAGTACCATTGTGGTTTCACATAATGAATAAAATTAATCGGAATTTCATTTAAAAAAATATTTTACTCAATTATTTAGGAAAGTATTTTTTTACAATTCAAATAGTATTTCATATAATATAGATTTAGCTTCGATTATGCTTCTTTCAAAAAAATGTTCACATTTTCACACTTTCACATCCAACATTATTTCACTCATATAATCACACTTGCGAATTTGATTTGATATATTCTTGCTTCAAATGTCTTCTCTCCAATCATTTGTTTTATCTGTTAAATAACAACACAATAAAATAGAAAACAAAAACAAATCAAAACCTACAAAAATAAAAACATAATTGAATATGATATTGACTTAGTATATGGGTATGCCTATTTTCATATTTTAGAAAGAAATCAAAAGTAATATATTAAATGCTAATTCAATTTTACAAAATATAACACATAATATATGTAATACATACATTTATATGATTAACTTACGTAATCAATCAATTTAAGTTATATTTGAATAATAATAATAATAATAATAATAATAATAATAATATAATATACATTTTAAACATAATACTATATATAAAACGCAAAGTCTATTTGTACACAAAATTTTACATAAGAAATCTCAACCATTATTTGTTCTTCTGAATTCCATCTTATATGCGTTCCTTATATAATTATAAAACCATAATAAGATGTAGTATTTAAATTATTAAACTTGTATATATAACAAAATATTATATATTAAATTAGTAAAAATAATAAAATTGTTTTTAAGCAATACAACTTATAGGTACATCACTATGCCATAAGTCGGCATATTCGAGACTTTTCTAATGTGGTCATAGATCAAAATAGTGTTGCCTTAAACCATTTTTCAAATAGGCAACATCAGAGGGGCATGACATCCACGGTCATTGCCGTTGCTTTCTAAGAAACACTTTTACTCATCTACTACCACATAGAGAAAGTATTGCATTATAACTGTATCACAACACTACTAGCAAACAATGCAACAACATACAGCGTTGCCTTAAGCATAAGTTTAGAGTCTGACTTTCAGGTCATGATAGTAGGGTCCATGTCAGCTTTTCATGTAAGCTGCCTACGCGTCACTCGCCACATCATCTGCCGATGTGTCACATGCCCCGTCAGATGTGGGGCCCACGTGTCGTACCACAGTGGAACAAATAATATTTTATTTAATGCAACACCACTGTATTACGTAATGCAACACCATTGTCTTGAAATGCAACATAAATACATACATATATATATATATACATACATATATATATATATATATATATATATACATATATATATATATATATATATATATACACATATATAATAGTAGAAGAAGGCAAATGTTACATTAGAAGAAAGATACTACAATGCTTTAATTAAAAATTTTGCAATACCAATTTTATACATAGAAGAAACACATTCAAAACATTCATCATTACATAACCATCCAAAATATTATACATACCATACAAATTCTTCAAATATACCTTAAGTGCCAACACATACGATCAAGTACATAATTTAAAAGTACAATTCAAATATTCTACATATCAGAAATGCCAACACATACCATCCAAAATATTCATTCTTCAGTTGCAGGAGTACTAGTGTCATCTTCATCACTTGTTGTGGTGACACAAAAGTCTTCAACATCTAAATTAAGATCTAGATTAGCTTCACTCTTTTTGCAGAAAGAAGGAAAACAATAGTAATTAAGTTGCTTTTGACAAACCTTCCTGTTCGATCTCCTCAAAGAGTTAAGGAATAACCCCTCGCAAGGAAAAGAGAAGCGACCAAATGCATAGATGAGGCATCATTAATACTACTGTTGTTGCTCAATCAAAGGAACTTTCGTGACATCAACCACTTTGTCCTTGAGACCCAAAAAAAAAAGAAGCTTACAGAGAGAATTTTTTTTCCAACTAATTCACTAGCAGTTATGCATGTAAAAATAGACAACTGCAAACACGGTTGCAGCATCATATATTATCCGTAAGAACCTAGAATGGAAAACCCGGAAGAAAACAAAGAAATGGTCATGTATGAAGATGTATCACAAAAGCCATGCACCACCAATAGAAATCTTTTGCAATAACAGCTATTTTAACAATAATACCCGACTACATTATACCTGGAATGCCGAGGTATATGAAATAATAATAAGAGTTTATAATCATGAAAAATAAAGAGATAAACCAAATGATTGGAAGAAGACATCGGTTTAAGAATTATTAAGTACGCTATTAGCCTGTGTACTCATAAATACCCACTTTGTCCTTATATTGCTACTACGTTTGAAATCAAACTTGACTCAAAGCAAGACCGAATCTGTCTGTCAATGCTAAGGCCATCCTTGGATATAGGAGCAATGGAGCAGGACGAGCCTGAAAAACAAGAAGATATAGAAAATATTCAAGGTACACAGTAATCTACTCTCTTTTTTCAAAGCCAACTTTGGTAGTGTAAATTTTATACTATTTTTCATATGGTAGGTGACGTCCCTTGGGTAACACATTGAACGTATAGGCAAAAACGATATTAAATAGGGAAAACTACATTTGAACCTCCAAGGCTCTAACATTATACATGCACATCAGATCGATAGTACCCAAATAAGATACACCTAAAATTGCATCATGAGTGTCACTATGAGCTAATTTCTTAAATATTGAACTTAATTTTTTATTGATATAATTTTATTGAAATTGCATGCATCTACTACAATGAAATTCAACAAGATCCTATATAACAGACTAAAAATATTGAGGATATCCAGCCAGTGTCCATTCCATATATAGATGTTAATGCACCATATTTTCTAATAACAGCTTCTACTGATTAATCAAACTATCAGTTCGAACATTTTGTTCTGCAAGTGCACCAATGTATCATCAATTGAATGTAATACTACCGGGTTTGTTAATGATATGACGTATATGTTGTCATGTCGAAGTTTAATCGGTCATTTAATAGCGTTGCCCACTTTACATGTGAATTTTTTTCACAAATACATCTTTAGTTTTTATATACAACTTTCTCATTTTAATGCAATAGACTAATATTATTTGCGGGATATAAGCTATATTTGATTATGTTGTTCATGTTAACAAATTCAAATTATATATATATATATATATATATATATATATATTTATATATATATATATATGCATATGGTGTTACATCACAAACATGAAAAATAAATATGAAATGTTTTTTCAGTAGAGCTTAATGAGTGTGTACTACATACACAGCTAACTCTCTGTGTTTGAACCATTTATTACCAAAACAAACTTGATCAGATTTTGAATTCAGGGGTCCAATTAAGTAAAAACAGTACATTCTGCAGTTTACACAAGAGAGATAGCTAATATAGTGTGCAGATTCCTTTTGCTGTTATTACTATTGCATTTCATTTTTTGTTACTTCAATGCTCATTTGTTCAGTACTTCACACTTCAATGGATGAAACTGACTTACTACCTACATTCTTCAGTTTACACAAGATAGATAGCTAATATAGGGTGCAGATTCCTTTTGCTGTTATTAGTATTGCATTTCATTTTTTGTTACTTCAATGCTCATTTGTTCAGTACTTCACACTTCAATGGATGAAACTAACTTACTACCATCCATTATCATAATATATAATGCCACCTTACATAAAAAGGGTATGAACACTTGGTAAGTTAGATTTTATCATTTGCAGATATTGAACTAAGTTGCATAGGCATGGGTGCAGATTCCTTTTGCTGTTATTAGTATTGCATTTCATTTTTTGTTACTTCAATGCTCATTTGTTCACTACTTCACACTTCAATGGATGAAACTAACTTACTACCTACATTCTTCAGTTTACACAAGATAGATAGCTAATATAGGGTGCAGATTCCTTTTGCTGTTATTAGTATTGCATTTCATTTTTTGTTACTTCAATGCTCATTTGTTCAGTACTTCACACTTCAATGGATGAAACTAACTTACTACCACCCATTATCATAATATATAATGCCACCTTACATAAAAAGGGTATGAACACTTGGTAAGTTAGATTTTATCATTTGCAGATATTGAACTAAGTTGCATAGGCATGGGTGCAGATTCCTTTTGCTGTTATTAGTATTGCATTTCAGTTTTTGTTACTTTAATGCTCATTTGTTCAGTACTTCACACTTCAATGGATGAAACTAACTTACTACCTACATTCTTCAGTTTACACAAGATAGATAGCTAATATAGGGTGCAGATTCCTTTTGCTGTTATTAGTATTGCATTTCATTTTTTGTTACATCAATGCTCATTTGTTCAGTACTTCACACTTCAATGGATGAAACTAACTTACTAGTTACTACCACCCATTATCATAATATATAATGCCACCTTACATAAAAAGGGTATGAACACTTGGTAAGTTAGATTTTATCATTTGCAGATATTGAACTAAGTTGCATAGGCATGAGTTCAGATGTCATAAATACCAATAGCTCTAACCCATCATTCTGACTCAAGCATTTGTGGCAATGAATGTGATGTAAAAGATGAAAAAAAAAAAAAAAAAAAAAAAAAAAAAAAAAAAAAAAAAAACCACATGTACCTGGCCTTTGCTTCTACTAAGAGCTGCTTGCTCTTTGAGCAAAGCCTGCTTTTGATAACCTGCACCATCTTCAATGTCAATCCTTGCACTGTCAAAATCCCTAAAATCTAGGAGTGAAGCATGCTCTTGCTTAGTTTTAAGGCTCGATTGCAGGCAATGAAACTCCTATATTGCATCGAATAATATCAAATATCCAAACTGGTATGCATAGTACTTAATTTCCTTACCGAATAGATTTCAAATTAAAATGGATTATGCATTCATTATTATCCAAAATCTTAAAATAACAATCATACAATTCAAATCGCGTTTCAAATCGAACCTCTTTCGTTACGTTACGATACACATCCCGATTCAGATTCAAATAGAATCAATCGGTCATATTGATCCATTCAACATACAAACAATTACACATTTACAACAAAACAAAAATGTAACTAAAAGAAAGTAGAATTTTGGGTTTAGAATGAGCAATTGACACATATAATTTCTTAATTGATGCTTCGAATGAGCAATTAAATACTCCATGGTAGCTAAAACAGTAGTTTATTCGCTACAATGCAAAAGCATTACCTTAATTAGAATTTTCCTTCTAGGTATTTTGTCCTACTCAACATCATTTTTCACATATCTGGCAGTGGCATACATACTACAAAAGGATGGTACATGGTTCATTCAATCAACGTTGAAGTTACATACATACCCATCATTCCTACATAATGTGCAGATACATGCAAATTTCGTGTGTCATGTGCCAAAGTATTAAATGTGAGTTTGATCTGTATTCATTTATTTTTAAATGAGGTATGACAAGTAATGCATATTTACAATGCATTTCAGTGTGCTAGCTATATATTACAACAAAACAATCCATGAAATGATCGATAACAATATATTCCACCAACACACTGAAATAATTTTATTTTTCATACAGTTTGATCTATAGTTTCATAGTATGAAATTTATGCCTATGTTCTTATCAACTGCAAAATTACCTAGGACTCTAACTCCTTGGTTTTATGCCTCCAATGTGCAGATAGAAACCTGATCTCATCTTTTAGCCGAGCAGTCTCCTCATTTATTGCATTCAAAAGATTATTCATCTTCTCGGTTAATTTTGGAGAAACTTCTTCCTGAATTTTCAAGAGCTCGCAGTCTCTATTAATTGCAGCTACTGTTATTACTTGCTTAATATCCTTCTTCATTCTTAGAACTTCTTCTTTAAGTTGTCATTGTGATAGCTCCCTTGCTTCAAGATCGTTTTGTAAGTGGTCTAACTGCTCTCGTAACTCATTAACTCGAGTTTTGTTCTCTTTCAGAGAATTACTCTTTTCATCCAGTTCTCTTAATAAATTTGAAAATTGAGATTGAGATGACTTAGCAGAATTAGCACTTGCCTTGGCACTAGCTTGAGTCAATACTAGCTGTGTGATATTAAGTCATTCGAATCCTTGAGATACCGCTCAGTATTTGAATTAGTCTTCAGTTGGGTACCTTTCTCTTCCAAACGCATTCGCAACAAATGAAATTCCTCCTCCAGTTTCTTAGCCTTCATCTCTGCTTCCTTTCTAGATTCATATTCTTGAATAACGGACTCTTCTTGTAATGCTAGCCTAATTCTCACGTCCTTAAGTTCAGTTGCCAATGAAACAATGTTCTTCTTATCTAAACTATGTACATATACTATGCGTATTATCTAAACTATGCATGAGAATTTTAGCCCCCGTATCAACGTCGTTTATACTATATTAGTCTAGACTAGAATCAACCAGACCCAAACATACTACCTACACCTTCTCATACCTGTTCATTTATAAGTTTTTGCCATTCATCTCCTCTTTATACTCATTAACTACATAAAAATCATTATCACCTGAGTCCGCCTCCCTTTGATCAACGGAGATATCATCACCTCAAGCAGTCGGAATTTCATCTCCAAACCATGTACGAGATTTTTAGGATGCTTCAAATCCCCAAACAAATCCAAACTATCCTCCTCTGTATTGAAATTACTTTCATCTCCAAGAACAGTGTTTGGCTTCTCCACTTTCACTTTATTCGAATTCCTAAGAGATTCCAATCTAGAAGCAGTATATTCATCGGCAGCAAAATTAACAACCACATCCAGAGCATCAAAGTGCCAAAGAATCTTGTTGAACAAATACAGGGACAGAAATTGAGGGTTTGAAGTCTTACCCAAAAGGCGTCGGCATAGATTGAAAAGCGTATCAATTTTGAGTAACTCTGAAAAGTGGAGATTCAGTTGCTGAGCTTATCGATTGAGGGACAGACTGGATGGCGTATCGATTAAAGATGGGGAAGAGGTCATTTACCTAATAGCTAGAGTTAATGGAAGAGTAAGTGGAGAACGAAACATCATTCAAGAGGAAAAAACGTTGGAGTAAGCAGTTTTGACCAGAAGAACCTTATTCCGATATTAATTGATTATACAATATATACTAATACTTTTATCTAATATATATATATATATATATATATATATATATATATATACATATAGGATTTATATACATATATACACACACACACATATAGGATTTATATACAGAAATTAATACCGAAGACTGTACAGTTTAAAGATAATAGAAATTCAGAGTTTAGAGATGATTCAAGACTCATGAGTAATCAAGAGTTCAAGATAAATATAATAATAGAGTATAGTTTATGTAAGACTCTGAATAGCACTCCAGATTCTAATTTAAATTTAAATTCAAATTCTGCTTTTCAATTTCTAATTTTCAAATTCAAATTCTATTTTCAATTTTTATCTTCAATTCTTATTTTCTCCATTTTACTATTTTACTTTGATTTTAAACCCAAGTTTTATAGTTTATAAGTTTTATATATTATATATTATATGCTTTATATTTATATAGTTTTAAACGCTATAATTTTATAAATATGTTTATATAGTTTATACTTACAGTTTTAAAGGATTTTCTACTTAATAATATTCATTTATAACATTATGTTTTAATTCAAGAATTTCCAGAATTATATATATATATATATATATATATATATATATATATATATATATATATATATATATAGTGGGCACCCTTTTGCACCCGAATGAGGGCCAAGCATTTATTATTAAATAAGTTAGTGGGGGGAGATAGAGTTAGTGGGAGGAGAGAAAAACGGGAATGTGATGGAAATTAGGGGGGCTAAAGGGGTGCTGCACTATTTGGGGTGCTCTTGAACGCTCCTCATATATATATATATATATATATATATATATATATATATATATATATATATATATATATATCAAAACACTTCAAAAATGCTTAAAATTTAATTTTATACATGCTTATGTCGACATACATGTATGCCTATGTCGACATACAAATGTCATATTTTTTATTTTCAAAGCAAGTGTCTTTTCACTATTTGTAACATTCCACAAGCGTTGCAACCTTTCAAATCTTACAAATAGGGGCTGAATTCGAAAAAATTTCATCATTCTTCTTCTCTATCTTTATCTCCTTTCATTACACCATTATTCTTTCTAATTTTTATCATTTCTACACCTATATTCTGTCGAATTCAATTCTATTAACACAAAACTTCTTCTCTTCTCACTCTTTACTCATTACTCTCTGAACCGAAGTGTTATTGAAGAGTTATAGGGTTGTTGTAATTATTTGGGAATCGATGTTTTCCTTGTAGCCGTGAAATCAAAGAACGGGAGCGATGTAAATCTTGTAGCCGTGAAATCAAGGGGAGTATACTTGATCAAGTGTGTGGATTCGGTGTTAACCTTGTAGCCGTGAATCAACGGGTTGTACTTGGATATTAATATAGCAATAAAACTCTGCACAATCCAGCGTTGCGTGAGATTGCACGTAGGAGTAACGAACCAGTATAAAATCCGGTGTGTTCTTTCCTTTTCAGCATTTTTATTTTTTTATTCTCGTGTTTGCGTTTGATTCTGTGTCTTTGATTGTTTCTGCGGTGTATAATTCACATAATAGATCATATAAGTTTTAGATTTTGTTTAATTTCTCAGAAACACTATTCATCCCCCCTCTAGTATTAGTTTTGCCTTAATGATCCATTCCGCAATTCCTAACAATTGGTATCAGAGCAAGGTCTTTCAAAAAGTTCATAATCTGATTTTTGAAAAAAAAATGGCAAAATTTGAAATTATTGTTAGCACTAGTGTCGATTCATGCATTGTACCAATGTTGAAAGAGTCTGCATATAATCGGGTTGAAAAATCAAACTGAAATATTGTTCAATACAGGAAAAGATGTGTTTTATGGCTTTTGAAAATTCAAAAGTTGAAAAGATGGGTGAAGCGGCTGTTGGTAATTCAAATTCTGAAATGGTGGCTATTGAGAATTCAAATTCTGAAAAGTTGGCTGTTGGAAATTCAAATTTCGAACTAGTGTGTTACATGCCTATTGAGAATTAAAATTAAAAAGAAATTGGTGGAAATCAAAAAGGACATATGGATACTAAATAGTGGCTGTTCAAGACATATGGTAGGAAATCCTGAATTACTCAATAATTTGATATATGAAGATGGTGGAATGGTGAACTTCAGAGATAACTCTAATGGATACATTATTTGGATCGGCAATGTCGGTAATTCTAAAACTTCTACTATTTCTGTTGCTTTATTAGTTAGGAATCAAAAACACAACTTATGTAACAACCCGGAAAAGACGAGCCAATTTAAAATTTTTAAATTGGTTATTTTAAAGAAATTTAAACAATTGAGATAGAATATTACAATAAAATAATGAGTTAGAAATGGTGCGGCAATTTGAAAATTTGAATTCAAACTTTGACTGACTGTACCGGGTGCAAAATAAAATGGATTTTAGTGAAACCAAAAATATTTAAATCTTTTATGAATATCGTTCTCACGAATCTGAAAAATCGAAGTTTCATAGCGGGAATCAAAAGTTATGGCGAAATGAATTTTCAGAAAGGTCGCTATAGAGAATATATAGCCCTTGAAAATAGACATTTTGCAAACGACCTCGGAATTCGACGAAACCACTTTTGTTGGATCCGGGATGTCATTCATAATTTTTGAAGCTAGTATGTGAGCGTGGAAAAAGAAAATGTGTTTGGTCAATTTCTGTTAAATTGGATCGAGCAGAAAATGGCCATTTTTCAAACGGTCTCCGAATTCGACGAAACTAATTTTGTTGGGACCGTAGCGTCAAAACATAGCTAGATTTATTTTTCTGGAATTTTTCGAATCAGTTTGTGGCCCTGGCAAATCGAAATGTACGTTCAAATCGAATATTGAATGTTTTATATTTTAATTTGAAGAATAACTAATTGTAACAGTCAAATTGGCCTATGAAACATATCCCATTGTGTTCGGGATGGGGGTATTTAGCTAGAGGCGAAAGTCGTTGGGTTTGGATTGGTGTTCGTTTGGGGAAACACTATTATAAATTTAATAAAGCATGGGCCAATCAGAAAATTCCAACATTTAAAATAAAAAAAACTTCAGAAACCCCCCATCGACTTCGACGGAAACCCTTTTCTCCCATTCCTGGCCATTTTTCGACCGCCACAGCCACTATTAACCCCACCCCCAGTTCAACTTTTTGTAGCTCTCCTCCTCCTCTTCAAATTAATACCCACTAGACCCCATATCGTGTTGTGTGGAGGGAGAACCACCTCCCTGAAGTTCGGAACTGCTAAGCGCTGCAGCCGCCTCCCCGGTGGACCGAGCTGGACCCCACCACGTCGTGCAGATGCGTCTCTCCGCCCCCTTCAACCTCGCACCAGCCGATCGACGAACTACTTCACTGGTTTGCCTGAAAATCGAAACCTAGTTTCGAAGAAACAAGGTAGGTAACGGCTTTGGCCATTTTGAATAGATAATAACACTTTTAAGTGTTACAAACTTTGAAAAATTGTATCTTTATCGTGTGTTAACGAAATTCGATGAAACAGGAAACATCGAGACCGTGTTAACGCTCTCTACATTCTAGAAGTGTCCGGGGATTTTTCTGAGCATACTACGATTTTTAGCAAAGCGACAAACCAATGTGAGATTTCTAAACTGAAATGTGAATAGAAATGTGATATATAAATTATATAAGCGAAATATAAATTAAATACGTATTGTATGCCTCGTGTACATGCGTTGTATAAGTTATATGAGCGAAGTATGAATTATACATGCATGGTATAAATGATATGTGTGTTGGAATGGAAATAAATTATATATATATATATATATATACTCCCCTCGTCCACAAACCATGGACGATGTTTATTGATTGTGAATTGGCGTGAAAAATTTGGTGAATAATGCGAATGGTTGATAGGATTGTTTGTGGTTGATATTGTTTGGTTGTGGTTGAAAAATACCATTGTGGTTGAAAATACCCATTTGTGATTGAAACATATCTGAAATAAATTGTGGAAAAGAAAATTATACTCGTCTGCGTGCGAATTAGATGTATGAAATCCCCATTGTCGAAAACCGCGAGGTTTTAAGGTAGAGCGAGGATCCGTACTCCAGACGGTGCCGGTTTTAACTACCCTGCCGTTATGCTACCGAAATTTTGAATAATATTCATGTGTTAGAATTATTTTCATATGTTGAAATTATATTCATGTGCTGAAACCATACTCATGTGTTGAGAAGTTCATGTGTTGAAAAATAAATTCATGTGTTGAATAAATAAAGTGTTTAAACAATAAAAATCACCTTATTATTATATATATATGAAGTATGTAAAATATTCGTGTTTTAAATAAATTGTTTCAACAATAAAAATTACATCTTTCTTATATGTACAAACTATATAAAATATCCATGTGTGGAAATGCTCATGTGTTGAGAAGTTCATGTGTGAAAAAGGTTCATGTGTTGAATAAAAGATAGAACAATAAAAATTACATTTTTATTGAGAATATGAAGTGTTAAAAACATTCATGTGCTGAATAAATATTTTTGACGATAAAAATTCCATTTTTATCACGTATATGATTTGCTAAAAATATACAAGTGTTAAAATAAATATTTTTTTGCTATGAGTATTATTTTTAACATGCATAGGAACTAAATGAAATAATCATGTGTTGAAATATACTTTAGTTCGCTAAAAATATCATTTTAAGTGAATTATGAAGTGTTAAAAATAAACACTTGTTCAAACAAATATTCATAAGTAGGGAATATTCATTAATTAGCTAATAGTGGTGTTTTCAGCTTATGTATGCAACATTGAAAAGGATGGTAACGTTAAACCAGAACGAATCTAATATGAAATTGAATTGAAAATGATAAGTGATAAGAATTGCACATATGTACATGCATATTTATTGAACAGGTTATAGCAAAGAGGCTAGAGAAGAGGAATAAAATTGTGTGCCCGACAAATAGGTACATGTTTAATGTTTTGCTTGGGTGATGATTTTATGAGCCGATTGGCTTTTTCTTTTTCTTTTTGAGATGAGACGCCCGTGTGGCTGTTTGGGAATTTTCCCGAGCCTTCCCGTACAAAGGAGGTTATGGCAAAATTTTCCAAAATTTAAAGGCGTTAGTGAAATATTTGAAGTAAAAACGATATAGAAATTGTCGAGTAAATTATATTTATATATATATATATATATAAATATAAATTAAATTAAAATGAATCGAGGCCATGCAGTTCGCGTTTTGAAATCGTAATTTTAAACGATTATACCGAAAGATCCGACCATCGGATTTTGACGAAACTGGAACCGTTGGGTCCGCTTTTGAGAGATCTTTCCAACGGTATATACCTTGTTAAGATCCAACAGTTAGATTTTCAGATATGTGTAAAACAAATTTGGGGAAAAACATCGCCAGTGCCTCGGCACGACCTGAAACGTCGTTTAATTAAATACGTCCGTTTTTAAATAAATAAAAATGGCGATATGTCGTTATAAAATATTATAAACGATATAGAATGGAAATAAACCGATTTTGCTTGGTTTGCTTGAGATTTGATGGTTGAATGTGTTTGACATGAAAATTATACTAAGGAACTGAAATGTGAATGTTGAATAATTTGACCATGTGAAGAACTGATTTGAAAATCTAAATATACGTGGATTATTTGAAAAGGCCGAGTAAATTCTCATTTCAAATAATCGATCGACGGTTGGAAGTCGAAGAGTTGAAGACGGTTCAAGACCGACGATCTTCACATTGGATGGATGGACGCTACTGATGCTAATGATTGGAGTAGCTACCTTGAAGGAGCTGAAGTGGTAGTCGTCCGAACGTATTGTTGATTGTGCGGATATGCGAGGAATACGGTGCCTCCGGCTTCGTTCAAACCCAGAACGAACTTGTAAATGGACTGTGTGTCTGACATTGGATTTTGTTCTATGGTGATTGATCTCTGTTAAATATATATCTGTTTGGCGGCGGAGAATTTATTCTCTTGCTTAACGCCCTTCTCTGAGACGTACGAGCTCAGAGGTTATATATCGATAGAAATCAGTCGCATGGAGTGAATTGCCCATGTGGCACGCCTAAGTGGCGTTTGATCAAGGCTTCTGTTGCAAAGCAAAGTCTTGTGGTTGATGATCAAAGTATGGCCTATGTGACGTAGCTTTTTGTATACCGTGGATTCGCGAGCCTCACACCTCGGTATGAGTCAAAAACGGGATAGTGACTGCAGGGAGAACACGACGTTTCTTTCTAGCTACGGTGGTGTCAGTGACTTACCAGCCCTGATATTTATATATACTTTTCACCTGTGTGGTTGTCGGAATGAGAGGCGCCTTGGTTATAGGTCTGTAAGGACCGGGAAACGTGTGTTCAGGAATTGCCAATCCTCAAAAGTAAGAGAGGACCGGCCCTGAAGATCCAAGGATCGCAGTGTGTGGTCCTGGGACATTTGCTAGAGTGTCTCGAACGGAGAGGAGCTTGCCCCTTGCCTCGACTCATGATGGAATCCAATTTCCAATACGAAATTGCGGATTTGATTGTATTACTAGTATGGCGACATGATATATGGTACCCATGCCGTCTATGATTGATATTTATGATTAAAATTGTTTTGGAGACATATATGCACTAGTAATAATATCAAACACTTTTGTTTTATACGTATCAAGCATTTCTTGGCCCTTATAAGGTAAAACTCTATCCTCCGGCTTGCGTTGCATTGTGTGATGGGACCTGTGTCTTATAATGGCTTCATTTTTATAAAAAGTATTGCGATGATTTAACAATTTACTTTATTTCATGCACTAGCAATCATTGGAGTAAACCCGTTCCGCGAAAGTGGCGTGGTCCTTTGATTTGCCTTATTATTGTTGTTAATTAGTTAAGTAGATTTCTCATACCAGTCCCATGACTGACTCGTAGTTTGTTTCACCTTGCAAAATCGGGTGCCCTTATTTTCACATGGGCAGCCTAGTATCAGGTAGCTGGCGTATTTTGGCTTTGCACCGAAGCAGAGGTGCATCTTTTGGCTCATGGCGAGGCTTGACTACACCGTGATGACTATGATTTTTCCGCCATTATTATATATGTATATGATTCTGCCTCAGGCGATGTAGACTGGTGTTTCATTTATGTACTCTCTATGTATATGATTCCGCCTCAGGCGATGTAGATTGATTATGTACTTTTATGCACTAAGTTGTATCCTGCACTGTGCTCTCTGATGTTGTGATACATATGATTCCGCTGTCATATTTGTGTAAATTATTCTATTTCCTGCGTATGCTATTATCTGTATTCTGCTAATGATGATTAATGTGTTATATTCCAATGATTATCCTTAACACCATCGTACGGGGTTTTGGGATCGTCACAGGTAGTATCGGAGCTTTGGTTTACCTTAGTTCTGAAATTTAACACATTAAACACCTCGTAAGAATAGAATTAGTAGTATTCTAAGTCGAGTAGCTCATTAGAGATAGGACTAGTAATGTCCTAGAATGAGCTAAGCAGAATAGCAAAAATAATTTGATCAGTACATCGTTGTCTTTCCTTAAGTTCTTCTGCTGTACCATACAATAAAATTATCGTTTCTGTGGGCTGACTCTTTTCTTGCTTATACAGAACTTGAAAAATGGCTACCAGAGCAGTAGCAGGTAGAGAAGGACGAGCTGGCCATGGCAGAGGACGAGGAGATGTCCCAGCTGTAGATGGACCATTAATACAACCCCCAGCCGCTCAGCCATTCGAGCTCGACCGAGTGGCCAAAAGATACAAGGATCTAGGAGGCAAAACCTTCTCAGGAACGACACTGTGATTGAGGCCTTAGCATGGTTAAAAACATGCGAAAAGATCTTGGGAGGCCTGAGGCTCGGAGATCAGGACAAAGCATTCATGGGTGCCTGGCTTTTGCAAGAGGAAGCAGAATTATGGTGGGAAGACATCACCGCAGAGAACAGAAATGCAGGTAGAACATGGGATGAGTTCAAAGATTTGTTCAAGGAAAAGTACATCCCAGAACAAGCCATTGAGCGCATGCACGACGAATTTGCAAACCTCCAACAAGGAGACCTCTCTGTGCAAGAATACCTCAACAAGTTTACACAGTTATCCCGCTACGCCCCAGAGCTTATCGCGACTGCTAAGTCCAAGAACAAAAGGTTCATCTACGGGCTAAAGCATAAGTACCAAGACAGGTAGAGGACTTGGACCAAAGAAACCTTGATTTGGACCGTACTAAAAGCCAGGCGGGGAATAAACGCAAGCCCTCTACAAACCAGGCTGAGTCAAGCAACGTGGCATCCACGAATCAGCAGACTACCAAGCCGCCAAAGGGAAGCTGCTACAATTGTGGCAAGGTGGTGCACTACTCTAACGTGTGCACAACCCCAAAACGACAGAAGACCAACTCTCAAGGCTCAAGCCAGAGCTCTCATAATCCTCATTCATGCTTTAACTGCTGCGGAATAGGACATCTTGTCAAAGATTGTCCCTTGCTTAAGAAGGCCGAGGTTGCTCATGTGTATGACGGGGCGAACCCGCCGGCTGCTTCCGATGGAGCAGGTAAACCTGATGTTTTGGGAGGTACCCTTACAATTAAAAATATTCCCGTTTCTATACTATTTGACACGGGTGCATCACGTAGTTTTATTTCAAGTAACACGGTTCACAAATTAAAATTAAAACAAAGAAAGCTTAAAGAATCGGTTAAAGTTCATAATCCGATAGGAGGATCTCTTATTCTCAGTTTATATTGTAGAGTGCCAGTCTCTTATTCATCCTATAAGTTTTCTTTTGATTTGATTACCATGGATTTTCCCAAATTCGATATTATTCTCGGGCTAGATTGGTTAACGAAATACGAAGCCGAAGTAAAGTGTGCAGAAAGGGTAGTAAAAATTAGAACGAAGCTTGGATATATTACTGTACCATGTCATGGTTCAAATCCAGATAGAAAGGAATTTTGGTCTGCGCTTGAGGTTATCCCCACTTCCTTAGAAAAGATTCCTGTCGTTAGAAACTACGCGGACGTGTTTGAAGAAGTCGAAAACTTACCTCCGCAAAGAGAAATAGAATCCAGAATCGATCTAATTCCAAATGCCAAACCAGTGGTACATCCAATTCGAAGAATGACTCCAAAGGAAAAAGAAGAATTAGGCAATCAAACTCGTCAACTGCTATGGAAGGGTCTGATCAGACTTAGCTTTTCTAGTTGGGGTGCAGCTGTAGTGTTTGTCCCTAAGTCAGACGGTACTCTCCGATTGTGTGTTGATTACTGAGACCTCAACAAACAGACGCTCAAAAACAAATACCCGTTACCCCACATCGATGATTTGTTAGACCAGTTAAATGGGGCGAGAGTATTTTCCAGAATGGACCTAGCTACAGGTTTCCATCAACTGAGAATTGCCGAAGAGTGTGTTCCTTTAACAGCTTTCGGAGGTCCAGACATATTTTACGAATGGTTAGTAATGCCGTTCGGCCTATGCAACGCTCCAGCGTACTTCGTCGATCTAATGAATAGAGTGTTCAGGGAAGTTCTGAATAAATTTGTCCTGGTATTCATCGATGACATTTTAATCTACTCGAAATCAAAAACCAAGCATGAAAAACATTTAGAACAATTATTAGGGATTTTGAGAAAGAATGTCTTCAAAGCCAAATTCTTTAAATGTGTCTTCTGGCAGGAAGAGATGAAGTTCCTTGGCCATGTTGTGTCAAAGGAAGAAATTTCTGTAGATTCGAGCAAAATTACAGCAATTCAAAACTGGAAACAGCCTACTACACCCATAGAGGTCCGAAGTTTTATGGGGTTGGCCAGTTATTATTGAAAATTCGTTAAGGATTTTTCGAAGATATCCGGTCCATTAACGAAGCTTACAAAGAAGCACGAGAAATTTAAGTGGACTTCCGACTGTGAGGAAGCTTTCCAGGAATTGAAATCAAAATTGACAACCGCTCCAGTATTAACCATTATCGATGGCAATCAGGATTTGAAGGTTTGGACGGATGCTTCTATTAGAGGTCTTGGTGCAGTATTAATGCAAAGAGGCGAGTAGTCACTTATGCAAGCCGCCAGCTGAAACCGCATGAGAAGAATTATGTAACTCATGATCTTGAGTTGCTAGCCATCGTTTTTGCTTTGAAAATCTGGAGGCATTACTTATTGGGTGAGAAATTCGAACTGTTTATAGATCATCAATCATCGAAGTATTTGTTCACCCAGAAAGATCTGAATTTGAGACAGCAGTGTTAGCTAGAATTCCGTGCAGCATATGATCTAGATATTATGTATACTCCAGGGAAAGCCAACGTTGTAGCTGATGCGCTTAGTAGAAAAACCGCAATCATTGCCAATCTTATAATTACACCTGCATTGATTGATAAGATATCTTCTCTCCAGAAGAATGATCATTTCATCTAAAGGATCAGGGAGAAAATATAGAAAGGCGAGCCCTCGAGATTTCAAGTGGATAAAGAAGAAGTTCTGAGATTGAAAGGGAGAATCTGTGTTCCTAACATCCCTGAGCTCAAAAGAGAGGTGATTGATGAATGTCATAAATCCAAGCTCTGCATCCATCCTGGAGTAAGTAAAATGTACAATGATATCAAGCGCACTTTCTGGTGGAGGTCCACGAAGAGGGACATTTCTTTATATGTTAGCAGGTGCCCTACTTCTCAACTAGTCAAGAGCGACCAACAAAAGCTAGCCGGATTGTTGCAACCATTGGAAGTCCCAGGTTGGAAATGGGAACAGATTTCCATGTATTTCATTGATGGTTTGCCCGAACCAAGAAAGGTAATGACTATATTTGGGTGATCGTAGATCGCTTCACGAAGATCGCCCATTTCATACCTATCAGATCCAATAGAACCGCCCAAAGTCTAGCACAGATTTATTTCAAAGAAATTATTAAGCTGCATGGAGTTCCCATCAGCATAGTCAGTGGTAGGGACCCAATATTTGCTAGCAAATTCTGGGAGGCACTCCAGACAGAATTGGGAACAAAACTGAACCTGAGCACCGCTTATCACCCTTAGACAGATGGCTAAACTGAGCAGGTGAATAGAATTTTAGAAGATTTACTGCGGGCTTGTATTATTGATTTTGGCGGGTCATGGGAAGATCACTTGCATTTGGCAGAATTCCCATATAACAATAGCTATCAAGCAAGTTTGAAAATGTTGTCATTTGAGGCATTATATGGCAAACCGTGCAGATCTCCTGCATGTTGGGTAGAACCTGGCAACAGACTTGTGTTGGGACCCGATATGATTCGAGAAGCATCCGATAAAGTAGATTTCATCAAGAAACGATTGAAAACCGCGCAAAGCCGTTAGAAAAGTCATGCGGATTCTAGAAGGAGAGATTTGGCATTCGATGTTGGTGATTATGTTTATTTGAAAGTTTCTCCGATGAGAGGAGTGATCCGATTCGGTAAAACTGGGAAGTTGGCACCCAGATTTATTGGTCCCTTTCCTATACTTGAACGTATTGGAACTCTTGCTTATAGGGTTCAATTACCTGATTGGTAACCTGGAGTGCATAATATATTTCACGTATCTCAACATAGAAGACATGTGCATGATCCGGATCTTGTTGTAGAAGAAGCAGCACAACAGGACTTGGAAATTACTCCAGAATTGGCAGTCAGAGGAGAGCCATTAAAAATTGTTGGCAAAGAAACTAAAGAGCTAAGGAGCAAGAAGGTTCATTTAGTTAAAGTGCAGTGGAGTAGTGATCCTAGAGACTATAATTGGGGGACTGAGGAAAGCATTAAGCAAGATTACCGCAAATGCAGAGTGGACATCTCTGACTAACTCCGGTGCAAGGTACCTTCACAATACTTTGCATTTACATTTTTGTTTCCTACTGTACTGCTGTTTCCTTTTCGGGGACGAAAAGTTTTAAGTGGGGGAGATTGTAACAACCTGGAAAATACGAGCCAATTTAAAAATTTTAAATTGGTTATTTTAAAAAAAATTAAACAATTGAAATAGAATATTTCAATAAAATAATGAGTTAGAAATGGTGCGACAGTTTGAAAATTTGAATTCGAAATTTGACTGACTGTACCGGGTGCAAAATAAAATGGATTTTAGTGAAACAAAAAATATTTAAATCTGTTTATGAATATCTTTCTAACAAATCTAAAAAATCGAAGTTTCATAGCGGGAATCAAAAGTTATGGCCAAATGAATTTTCAGAAAGGTCGCTATAGAGAATATATAGCCCTTGAAAATAGACATTTTGCAAACGACCTCGGAATTCGATGAAACCACTTTTGTTGGATCCGGGATGTCAAATTATTGCTAGTTTTCAAATTTCATAATTTTTGAAGCTAGTATGTGAGCATGGAAAAAGAAAATGTGTTTGGTCAATTTTTGTTAAATTGGATCAACCAGAAAATGGACATTTTTCAAACAGTCTCAGAATTCGACGAAACTAATTTTTTTGGGACCGTAGCGTCAAAACATAGCTAGATTTGTTTTTCTGGAATTTTTCGAATCAGTTTGTAGCCCTGGCAAATCGAAGTGTACGTTCAAATAGAATATTGAATGTTTTATATTTTTATTTGAAGAATAACTGACTGTAACAGTCAAATTGGCCTACGAAACATATCCAATTGTTTTCTAGATGGGGGTATTTAGCTAGGGGCGACAGTCGTTGGGTTTGGATTGGTGTTCGTTTGGAGAAACACAATTATAAAATTTAATAAAGCATGGGCCAATCGGAAAATTCCAACATAATTTAAAATAAAAAAACTTCAGAAAACCCCGCCCCCCTCGACTTCGACGGAAACCCTTTTTCCCGTTCCTGGCCATTTTCCGACTGCCACAACCACTATTAGCCCCACCCCCGGTTCAACTTTTTGTAGCTCTCCTCCTCCTCTTCAAATCAATACCCACTAGACCCCCTATCGTGTTATGTGGAGGGAGAACCACCTCCCTGAAGTTCGGAACTTCTAAGCGCCGCCGCCGCTTCCCTGGTGGACCGAGCTGGACCCCACCACATCGCGCAGACGCGTCTCTCCGCCCCCTTCAACCTCGCACCAGCCGATCGACGAACTACTTCACGGATTTGCCTAAAAATCGAAACCTAGTTTCGAAGAAACAAGGCAGGTAACGACTTTGGCCATTTAGAATAGACAATAACACTTTTAATTGTTGCAAACTTTGAAAAATCGTATCTTTATCATGTGTTAATGAAATTCGATGAAACAAGAAATATCGAGACCGTGTCGACGCTCTCTACATTCTAGAAGTGTCCGGGGATTTTTCTGAGCACGCTACAATTTTTAGCAAAGCGACAAACTAATGTGAGATTTCTAAACTGAAATGTGAATATAAATGTGATATATAAATTATATAAGCGAAATATAAATTATATACATGTTGTATGCCTCATGTACATGCGTTGTATAAGTTATATGAGCGAAGTATGAATTATACATGCATGGTATAAATGATATGTGTGTTGGAATGGAAATAAATTATATTTATATACGAATGTGTGTATATATATATACTCCCCTCGTCCACAAACCATGGACGATATTTATTGATTGTGAATTGGCGTGAAAAATTTGGTGAATAATGCGAATGGTTGATAGGATTGTTTGTGGTTGAAATACACCATTGTGGTTGAAAATACCCATTTGTGATTGAAACAAATCTGAAATAAATTGTGGAAAAGAAAATCATACTCGCTTGCGTGCGAATTAGATGTATGAAATCCCCATTGTCAAAAACCGCGAGGTTTTAAGGTAGGGCGAGGAGCCGTACTCGGGACGGTGCCGGTTTTAACTACCCTGCCGTTATTCTGGCGAAATTTTGAATAATATTCATGTGTTACAATTATTTTCATATGTTGAAATTTTATTTATGTGTTGAAACCATACTCATGTGTTGAGAAGTTCATGTGTTGAAAAATAAATTCATGTGTTGAATAAATAAAGTGTTTAAACAATAAAAATCACCTTTTTATTATATAGATATGAAGTATGTAAAATATTTATGTTTTAAATAAATTGTTTCAACAATAAAATTTACATCTTTCTTATATGTACAAACTATATAAAATATCCATGTGTGGAAATGCTCATGTGTTGAGAAGTTCATGTGTGAAAAAGGTTATATGTACATGCATATTTATTGAACAAGTTATAGCAAAGAGGCTAGAGAAGAGGAATAAAACTGTGTGCCCGACAAATAGGTACATGTTTACTATTTTGCTTGGGTGATGATTTTATGAGCCGATTGGCTAGCCGCTTGGCTTTTTCTTTTTCTTTTTGAGATGAGATGCCCATGTGGCTGTTTGGGAATTTTCCCGAACCTTCCCGTACAAAGGAGGTTATGGCGAAATTTTCCAAAATTTAAAGGCGTTAGTGAAATATTTGAAGTAAAATCGATATAGAAATCGCCGAATAAATTATATATATATATACATATATATATATATAAATTAAATTAAAATGAATCGAGGTCGTGCAGTTCGCGTTTTGAAATCGTAATTTTAAACGATTATACCGGAAGATCCGACTATCGGATTTTGACGAAACTGGAACCGTTGGGTCCGCTTTTGAGAGATCTTTCCAACGATATATACCTTGTTAAGATCCAACGGTTAGATTTTCAGATATGTGTAAAACAAATTTGGGGAAAAACAGCGCCAGTGCCTCGGCACGACCTGAAACGTAGTTTAATAAAATACGGCCGTTTTTAAATAAGTAAAAATGGCGATATGTCGTTATAAAATATTATAGACGATGTAGAATGGAAATAAACCGATTCTGCTTGGTTTGCTTGAGATTTGATGGTTGAATGTGTTTGACATGAAAATTATACTAAGGAACTGAAATGTGAATGTTGAATAATTTAACCATGTGAAGAATTGATTTGAAAATCTAAATATACGTGCATTATTTGAAAAGGCCGAGTTAATTCTCTTTTGAAATAATCGATCGATGGTTAGAAGTCGAAGAGTTGAAGACGGTTCAAGACCGACAATCTTCACATTGGATGGATGGGCGCTACTGATGCTCATGATTGGAGTAACTACCTTGAAGGAGCTGAAGTGGTAGCCGTCCTGACGTATTGTTGATTGTGCGGATAAGCGAGGAATACGGTGCCTCCGGATTCGTTCAAACTCAGAACGGACTTGTAAATGGACTATGTGTCTGATATTCGATTTTGTTCTGTGATGATTGATCTCTATTAAATATATATCTGTTTGGCGGCAGAGAATTTATTCTCTTGCTTAACGCTCTTCTCTGAGGCATACGAGCTCAGAGGTTATATACCAATAGAAATCAGTCGCATGGAGTGAATTGCCTATGTGGCACACTTAAGTGGCATTTGATCAAGGCTTCTGTTGCAAAGCAAAGTCTTGTGGTTGATGATCAAAGCATGGCCTATGTGGCATAGCTTTGTGTATAGCGTGGATTCGCGAGCCTCACACCTCGGTATGAGTCAAAAACGGGATAGTGACTGCAGGGAGAACACGACGTTTCTTTCTAGCTACAGTGGTGTCAGTGACTTACCAGCCCTAACATTTATATATACTTTTCACCTGTGTGGTTGTTGCTATGCGAGGCGCCTCGGTTATAGGTTTGTAAGGACCGGGAAACGTGTGTTCATGAATTGCCAATCCTCAAAAGCAAGAGAGGACCGGCCCTGAAGATCCAAGGATCGTTGTGTGTGGTCCTGGGACATTTGCTAGAGTGTCTCGAACGGAGAGGAGCTTGCCCCTTGCCTCGACTCATGATGGAATCCAATTTCCAATACGAAATTGCGGATTTGATTGTATTACTAGTATGGCGACATGATATATGGTACCCATGCCATCTATGATTGATATTTATGATTAAAATTGTTTTGGAAACATATATGCACTAGTAATAATATCAAACACTTTTGTTTTATACGTATCAAGCATTTCTTGGCCCTTATAAGGTAAAACTCTATCCTCCGGCTTGCGTTGCATTGTGTGATGGGATCTGAGTCTTATAATGGCTTCATTTTTATAAAAAGCATTGCGATGATTTAACAATTTACTTTATTTCATGCACTAGCAATCATTGGAGTAAACCCGTTCCGTGAAAGTGGCGTGGTCCTTTGATTTGTCTTATTATTGTTGTTAATTAGTTAAGTAGATTTCTCATACCACTCCCATGACTGACTCGTAGTTTATTTCACCTTGCAAACTCGGGTGCCCTTATTTTCACACGGGCAACCTAGTATCAGGCATAAGAGATTTGGTCATATAAATTTCAAACACATTTCTAGGATTTCGAAGTTAAATTCAATTAGAGGATTCCCAAAATGAAATTTTTGGATCAACAAACGATAAGATGAATAAAGAATTTTCAGATATTGTGACCCAAGAATTTGAGATGAGTCATATGGGGGAACTGACTTTCTTTTTAGGCTTACAAATTTGTCAATTAAAGAATGGAATATTTATTACTAAAGAAAAATACGCAAGAGATCTAATTAATAAACATAATCTAACAACAACTAATGGGAGACCAACACCAATGACGACTAATATAACATTAAGTAAAGATGATACGTCAAAAGACGTTGATCAAAAACTATATAAAGGAATAATGAGATCACTACTATATATAACCGCTAGTAGACCAGATATAATGCATAGTGTATGTCTCTGTGCACGATATCAATCAAAACCTAAGGAAACACATTTAAAAGCCGTAAAACGTATTCTAATGTATGTAAAGTATACATCAGAATTTGGGTTATTCTGTCCTAAGGATGATTCATTCGACTTAGTTTCTTATTGTGACGATGACTATGCGGGATGTAAATCCGATCATAAAAGTACTAGTGGAATATGTCACTTTTTAGGACATTCACTAGTCTCGTGGTTTAGTGAAAATCAAAATATTGTATTGTTGTAAACAACTAAAGCAGAATATATCTCTGCTGCTTTGGCTTGTTCACAAGTAATATATACACAACAAACTCTAAATGATTATGGATTAAATATAAACAAATCACCAATAGACTACGATAAAACGAGTGCTATAAATATTTCTAAAAATCAAACTCATTATTCAAGAACTAAACATATCGATATACGACATCATTTACTAAGACATGACGTAAGTAAAGAGAAAATTTCACTAGAATTTATAGAAACAGATAAACAAATAGCAGATATATTAACAAAACCATTAAACGAAGAAACATTTGGTAAATTTAGAAGAGAATTAGGAATTTGTTCACTAAGTGAGTTAGAATAATTAAATAAATTATTATATATAAGAATAGCATTAAAAATCAGAAAAATAAAATAAAAAAGACAAGTATGTCGACATATATATTTCACTATGTCGACATATAACTGTCAGGTTTTTAAAAATAATTCCTATCAAAAGTTAGTTACAATAATCATTTAAACTCTCCACTTCAAATTTTCTTCTTCATTCTCATTTCTCACTTCTATAAAAACTCTAAACTAAAATTAACAATGGCCTCCACCAATTTTAACACTCAAATCAATCCCGAATCATCCGCCGGAGCATCCGAAGGGCTTTTCAACGTTCTACGCTATCACGTGTCATCAAATTGAAGAGAGGATGGAATATACTTTTCAAATGCACACTGAAATACAAGTTCTTCAAATATGGATGAGCCAAGAGCAAAATATGCAAGGAAAAGTGATAAGGAGTTTTCTTAAGTTTAAACGGATAATCAGGCAAATCCGAGTATCATCGAAGATGATAATCATGCCATGGAAAGAGAGGAGGAACCAGAACAGGAAGAGGAAGAAATAATGGAGGAAGAAGAACCTGAGGAGACTCAACAAGCAGTTACGGAAGAAGGCGATAAAGTCGTATGTGTGGGAGAGGTCTTGTTCGATCATAACAGAAATGTGATTGAACGAAATGGAAATTTTTGTCTCCATTACCCAAATTGTCCAATCAATAAGTCTCCCATCTTCAAAAATAATTAGAATTTTCTTTTGTTTTCATTTCTTTGCGTTCATACTATGTATCATGTTTGTAGATATCCGTGTATCATCATTTGTAAAAATCAAGTTTAATATAATGCTTGTTTTTGTTTATCATAAGTATGCATTAAGAATTATACTAAGTTATACACTATTATACATCTTAGTATAGACTAATATATTTTAAATGGATATCGAATTTAGGGGGGGGGGGTTAATTTACTTTTATATAGAATTATTTAGATAATTATAGGATTTAAGGAGAGTAGTTTTTAGAATTTCTTTTCGATAATGCCAAAGGGGGAGAAATTATAAAATATAGAATGTGTTTATAGGATTCATATAGACAGGGGGAGAATTAGAAGGATCGTCATCAACAGGTATGATATTTTATAAACTAAGACTGTCATCACCAAAAAGATGAAGATTGTTGGAGAATGGAGTTTTGATGACAACAACATTATTTCAATATTAATTGATTATAAAATATATACTAACACTTTTTATCTAGAATATATATATATATATATATACACACAGAGAGACATATATATATATATATATATATATGCAAGATTTATATACAGGAATCAATATTGGAGACTATACAGTTTAAAGATGTTAGAAATTCAGAATTCAGAGATGATTCAAGACTCATGAGTAATCAAGATTTCAAAAGTTCAAGATAAATATAGTAATAGACTCTGGTTTATGTAAGACTCTAAATAACACTCCAGGTTCTAATTCAAATTCAAATTATGTTTTTCAATTTCTAATTTTCAAATTCTATCTTCATTTCTTATTTTCTCCATTTTACTATTTTACTTTAATTTTAAACTCAAGTTTTATAGTTTATAAGTTTTATATATTATATACTTATATACTTTATATTTATATAGTTTTAAACTCTATAATTTTATAAATATGTTTATATAGTTTATACTTATGCTTTTAAATGATTTTCTACTTTACAATCTTCATTTATAGCATTATGTTTTAATTCAAGAATTTCCAGAATTATATATATATATATATATCAAAACACTTCAAAAATGCTCAAAATTTAATTTTACATATGTTTATGTCGACATACATTTATGCCTATGTCAACATATAATTGACATATTTTTTATTTTCAAAGAAAGTGTCTTTTCACTATTTGTAATGTTCCAGAAGCATTGCAACCTTTCATATCTTATAAACAGGGAATGATTTTGAATTTTTCATCATTCTTCTTCTCCGTCTTCATCTCCTTTTTTTACACCATTATTCTTTCTTATTTTTATGACTTCTACACCTATACTCTGCCGAATTCAATTCTATTTACATAAAACTTCTTCTCTTCCCACTTTCTTCTCATTACTCTTTGAATCGAAATGCTATTGAAGAGTTATAGGGTTGTTGTAATTATTTAGGAAGTATTTGGGAATCAGTGTTTTTCTTGTAGCCGTGAAATTAAGGAATGAGAGCGGTGTTAACCTTGTAGTCGTGAAATCAAGGGGAATATACTTGATCAAGTGTGTGGATTCAGTGTTAAACTTATAGCCGTGAAATCAAGGGTCTTGTACTAGGATATTGATATAGTAATAAAACTCTGCACAATCCAACATTGCATGGGACTGGACGTAGGAGTAATCTGAACCAGTATAAAATCATGGATGTTCTTTCCTTTTCTGCATTTTATTTTTGTTTATCTTTGTGTTTGTGTTTGATTCTGTGTGTGTGATTGTTTCTGTGGTGTGTGGTTCATATAGTAGATCATATAAGTTTTAGATTTTGTTTAATTTGTCAAAAACACTATTCACCTCCTTTCTATTGTTAGTTTTACCGTAACGATCCATTCTGCATTCCCTAACTAAAAAGAATTAACAAACATCTTTACGGATGAAAAGAGAAGAAGAATGATTAGCATGACCATGGTATTTCGAAAGGGAGGGAAACGTCCCGCCAAAATTTCACATAGCGAAAGAATGCAATGAGGTGGTCGTCATTGATTGGATGATAGGGAAATGTTTAGATAGGAAGCAAAGATTGATTTGAACCGTTGGATTAATCATGCATCTACGGTTGCGGCTTTATTTATGCTGATAACGCGGATCAATGAGTTGAATTGTATGTATTTAAAGCTATGCTTTTAACTGGTGTTGCACGTCACAACACTAAAATTACCACCGCAACAGTGCATTCATGTCTAATTTAACAACTTTTGAGTATTGTTGCAGAAGATCAAAAAACATAGCTTTGCAACACTTTTCTAGCAACGCCCAAAAAAAGTATCGAATATGCCCACTTATGGCGTAGTGATATGACATATTTTCTTTTAAATATAATGTATAAGAATACGATCAATAATCTTATTGTGATAATATTTTTTGTTCATTGGAGTCGTCGCCTAACTAATAATACAATATGTATCATTTTTTTGGTAGAGACGACCGGTTTTTAAATGATCGCAAACACTTTTTATTATAAAAAATAACAAATACATTATTGCAGGAGTTCGACAGACTATCTAACTACTACGGTTTTTAAGGTGGACTATCCACCGCTGTCGGAAATTATAGTGGTCCATCCACTGACACTATATAAGTTCAAAGCACAGGATCTAGGTTATACGATTAGACTACTAAATAACATCTCCAGCAGGGAGTAAATTTTCAAGTTACTACTAAAAAAACACAAAAGAGTACATAAAGACATAGTACGCAGCACCAACCTAGGTGCCCAAATTTCCTCGAGCTTCGCAAAAGTATCAAGCAGAGTATTAGGGACCTCAGTGCACATGTAATGATCCAAGATTTTCTGAAATTTAATTTGAATTTAATATAAATTGTAAATAAATTTGGAAGGTTTAAATGAATTTTGAACAAAATTTTAAGGCTACATTATTTTAAAATGATTGAAATTTATTTTTATTGTGAAATTTAGTTATACCAATGCTTGTTTTAGGGTACGTTTCGTCGTTAGTCGAATTATTAAAAACGATTTGCAAGTCAGTTGCTATAAACGATTAGAATTCGAAATTAAATTATAATTAAATTTTCGTTTCAAATTTTTGTTCAGTTTCTGTTCGCGTAGCCTTAAAATATTTTATAGAGTTTTATTGTAACTTATATTTTGGAAAAATATGCATATATTTTTCTAGTGTATTTTAGGGTAACTGTGGTCCTTTTTGACACTTTACAGAACTGATCAACCGATTGGTTTTATTACTGTTTGGGATCATGGCACATTATTATACACGATCATAATGATAGTTTTCCATTGATAGTTAACAAAAATAATAAATATCCGAAAAGATTTGTGATGTACTAATTTCAATAAGAGGAGTTGGGTTTACCAACAAAGGCATGCAAGAAGTTTAGAATACCAGGGGTTCATGCACATAAATTATATTATATATATAAAAAAAATCTAAAGTGTGTCACGCATAGAAGAAAATGGTAGACAAGTGTAAAAATGTTTACACGTGTTGAAGGAAAAACATGGCTCCACCTTTATGTTTTAAAACCTCTACCTTTTGTTTATTTCTCCTCTCCCACTTTGGTCTCTCCCCCTTCATTTCACTTCCACCAGTTTCATACGAAGGAAAAAAAAATTGAAAGTGGAAAAACTTGCATGCAAATCCCAGTCCCACCTCTCTTCTACATGAACACTACCCCTTGCCGCAACCACCTCCCACTTGGAAACTTACTCAACCCTCATCCTCCACTGGCCTCAACTCGGCTACACCGCCCACCGCACCACCCTCCGACGAGCTCCAGCCCACACTACCATGCACCGATGCCAGCGCCGTCGCTTCCAGACCATCAATACAGCATCCTCACTCCCTTTCTGAAGTAGCTCGCGGCCTCTTACACCACAACCGTCAATCCTTGGCTTGCGCGTGAACTGGGATGGAAGTAGGGATGTTCTCTCCTCTCTTCATGGAAAAACTCACGCAAGTAGAAAAAAATGGAATTTATACTGTGAAACCTGCATGCAGAGATGGATACTCTATTGAGCAACATCCCCACACGTGTATTTGTGAAACCTCTTCGATCATACCCTCCTCATGGCGGCACCACTCCTTTTTCCTGTATGCAAATATTTTGCAGTGAAAAGCCTTTGTTTTATATATGTAAAAAAAGAAAGAGAAAGCAAGGATGGAGAAATCGTTAAAAGGAGACGTGAGAGAGAGGGAGCAAGGAGCAAGACGCAGAGAGTATAGGAGCAGGCAGGTTGGAAAGGCCTTAACCGTAAGGCAACCGGGGCGAGAATCATTTATATTTTAAAAAAAATATTGGTTAATATATTTGATTTTATGGATTATTGAGTGTTGAGATTTTTGTGTGTTAATAATGATCAGAATTTAGCTTACATGGATGGCTAAGTAAGAATTATGGCGAAATTGATAATATTAGTCAATAATATTGCGACCATGGATATCATATTTCATGAGACGATTTTGAATGCGTATAGTTGTCGATATGAAATGTATATCAATACGCATTAGATTTTATGCGCATTGAGTAATCATTGGTTATGTGAATGCATGATGGTTGAAATGGTGTAAATATATTTGGATGTCATTTTTATAACAACAAATAATTAAGTAGTTTCCATCGAATAAAGAATATTTGATGTTACAATACTTCACGATAATGTTTTTTAAAACCTAAAAATAGTGATTAAATAATATTTTGATTTTCTTAAATTTTTATTAGCATAATTAGGTTTAAAAGGGTTTTAATATCATAAATTAGATAGTAAGTTGAGTGACACTTTACTTAATTAAAAAAAAGAATGATACAATATTTTGCGAATTGAATATTATTTTGTAAATGATAATCATTTTGTGAACTAAATATCATTTTGTAAATTAAGTACTATGTAAAATGTAAGTTTGAAGCCTAAATGATAATCTAAATTCAAAATTTGACATAGTGGTATAAAGTATTCTGGATGTGGCCTTGAATTTCTATCATTTGTTTACTGAATCAAATCCAAATCTTGATATATACTTAACATTTTGCTTCAATATACTTCTGAATTTGAATTATTTGTGTTTGAGAACTAAATAAGATTTTAAAAGAACAATTTGAGAGAATATTATAAAATTGTTTGAAAAATATATTTAAACTTGAACTATTTTGATATAAAATTTGATACATATATATATAGTCTAATTTGCTTTGAATAAAATTTGTTTTAATAATATAAATAAGTTGATTTTGGAAAAACTTATTAATATGTTATCATCAAGGTAGATTGATATTAAGACGATATCGAATTTGAATTGTCGATTCTGAACTAAGTTACAACTTTAGTTAATAAATTACCGTAAAAATTAAGCAAACTCAAACTTTTGATTTTTTTTAAATCTAATATCGCTTTAGATAATAATGTGAAATCATATTTTTGGAAAGATATGCAAACTTGCATTATTGGGTCAAGAAATTTGATATAGTTTAGATATATATTTATAACAAAGTGTTATAAATTGATTTGCATAACAATTTGAATTTAAAGCTTAAGTAAGAAATGAAACTTAAGTTCGGGTTAACAAGTAAGTTGTTCCAATATCAGTTCTGCAACGGTAAATGGGGTGTATAACTATGGCAAGGGATGCGACAACTAGTGCACTAAACTTACTTGACCAGCTTTACTTGTCCAGGCTGGTAAAATAGCAAATTGAAAGTGAATCTCGAATATTGTGAAATGGTAACAATAATATTAAAATTTTCCAATTTAAAATTTGTTTAAAATTGGATTGGATGAATGTTAGCTTTGGATATTTAATATTAGTTATGTATATGATGACTAATACTATATGAGGAACTAAATGGTAAAAATAATGTAATTCTGCTTATAGTATCAGTTTAATACAAATACAAATATTGGATATAAGAAGTTTCGATCTTTAACAGATCGTATATCTAATATAAATCGTTTGGATTTAACTTGACTGATATGACATTAACATTGTTACCTGAGTAAGGCTTAGTTTAATTACCGAAGTTAATGCGAAACTAAGCGAACGACAGAAAATAAGGTGTATGTCTTTGAAATTGATCGAATTACCTCAAAATTTCGGAACTAGCTATGCTCTTTGAATATGAATATAAATTCAAATCATCGGTATGGAAAGGCAACAATCCCAATTAAAGTATTTTGTATATTTATATGGGTTTCAAATATTTAAACCATAATATGTTAATTTCAAAAATATTTAAATAAAACTTATTTGATTTAAAAGACATATATATGTTTAAAAATATTCTATTTGTATGCTTCTTTAAAATTTAATATATGTTAAGTAATTATTTTTAACCCTTTCTATTCTAAAATTTGTTTATATATATATAAGTTACCTTATAACAAATGAATTATTTTCAAATATTTATTTTATTTTATTTTTAATTGGGAATTATTTCAGTCCTGAATCCTTTGACTCAAATATAATGAATCCGTGTTGAATGAATACAACTAGTTCGAGTTAAATAAATATCGTTAATCTAGATCCTTGAGTTCTAAATGATTGTTTGAAATTATATAAACGATCATTTTGAAATTTCGAAAGAATTAAGTTATATACGTTTTTGATGGAAATAACTTAATTTGAAATATGGGTTCCATATGAAGCGTTGGTTATTTGGAAAGACCGGGATCGGAGTTTACTTCTCGAAAACCATTCCAAATAATCATACGACGAAATAAATGATGACATATAAACGGCGATTGTAGACCGTGGTTCTTTACATCGAATGGGATGCCTGCTGATTTGTTTCTTTACTGAATTGCTACAGCAGAGAGATGACCCTATTACCGTAGTGGTAGAAAGTCCGTACGTATTTGGAGAACTTTCGGATTGCAAGGGCCTTCGCTTTTAAACCTGAGTTGTGAAACAAGGCGCCTTCGGTTTCGTTCGAACCCAGAACAAACTTCTATGGACGTGTGTCTGACACTGTATCTTATAATGTATTAACTTATTATTACTAAACATATTTCTGTTTAGTAATGGGAATTTATTCCCTTAGCTAAAAGTTATTTGGTCAGTGATTATCAATTGTAGATTATGAAATGACAAGTGTGGCATGCGAAGTGCTGCATTTAAAGAAATGATCAAAGCATGGCTTAGCGTAAGAGCGTAGCTTTGTTGTACGAAACCTCACGAACCTCACACCCCGGATTAATGGTAAACTGGCGGTTAGGCTGTATACATAATCTCTAGTGAAAATCGAAAGATGAGGCGGTAGACCTACCTCGAAACCTGAGGGAATAAAGTATGTATGATGTCCGATGTCTGGATGTTAACCAGGTAATATACTTTCAGCCTATGTATTTAGTGTCCGTTGTCTGGATGTTAACTGGGAGAAACTTAGCTTTGTGTCCTCGATTGATCTTTCGCGCCAGGAACCATCTTGTTGGAAATCCAATAACCGATACTAGTCTCTTGCTTTTTTTGTAAACTATGAATGTGGGCATAGTCACTATGCCTGCTGGATTCGTAAATTTATTTGCAAAATATTTTAAAGTGTTATTAGTAGTAATAATACACACCATTGACACATATCATGGATTTGGCATTATAAGGATAAAACTCGTCCATATGTGCGCTTGCATTTGCATTTTTTTTGGTGTGTTCGAGGCGAGCCTTTATAATAATCTCATTTTTCAAAACTCATGTACGACTTATGCACTGGTAATCATAGGAGTAAACCCGTTCCGTATTTTACGGCGTGGTCCTTTGATTTACCTTAATATAAATGTAATAACCCGGAAAATGTGAACCAATTTAAAAATTTTAAATTAGGTTATTACCAAAGAATTTGAATAATTTAAATAGCCTATTTCAATGAAATATAGAATTGTGTATAATATGGCAGTTTGAAATTTTGAATACAAACTTTGTCTGACTGTACCGGGTGGAAAATATAACGGATTTTGACGAAACTGAAAATATTTAAATCTGTTTATCAATACCTTTCTAACGAATCTGAAAAATCGAAATTTCATAACGGAAATCAAAAGTTATGGCCAAATGAATTTTCAGAAAGGTCGCTATATAGTATATATAGCCCTTGAAAATTGAGATTTTGCATACGACCTCGGAATTCGACGAAACCACTTTTGTTGGGTCCGGGATGTCAAATTATTGCTAAGTTTCAAATTTCATAATTTTTGAAGCTAGTATGTGAGCGGGGCAAAAGATAACGTGTTTGGTCAAATTCTGTTAAAATGGGTCGACCTAAAAATGGCCGTTTTTCAAACGAGCTCAGAATTCGACGAAACTGGTTTTGTTAGGACCGTATCATCAAAACAAAGCTAGATTTATTTTTCTGGAATTTTTCGATTCAGTTTGTGGCCCTGGCAAATTGAAATGTACGTTTAAATTAAATATCGAATGTTTTATATTTTAATTTGAAAAATAACTGACTGTAACAGTCGAAATGGCCAACGAAACATATCCCATTGTGTCCGGAATGGGGGTATTTAGCTAGGGGCGACAGTCGTTGGGTTTAAAAAGGAGTCCGTTTGCAAAAACACTATTTAAAAATTTGTATAAAGCATGGACCAATAGGAATTTTTCTTAAAAAAAAATCACGAAACCCTAGCCGCCAGAGACGAAACCGACGATCCTCGTTGCTCCACGCTTCTCCTCCCTTTTCCGATCGCCACAGGCTACGCTAGGCGCGCAACCACCACCAGTCGACAGCCCTTCGCCTCATCTCCACATCCGACCAAACGCCGCCCCCTATCGTCAGCTCCTTCGCCTGAACGACGTCGAGGAAGTCGTCGCCTTCCCAGAGCCGCCTCCGCCTCGATTCGCCATCGCACCCCCTCAAACTACCAGCGCCGGAAAGCTCTTCCCTCCCTCGACGACGTCCAACAGTCTGATCATCCTATAGAGCTACGAATCAAGAGAAAAATCCAAACCTAGAATTGAGCAGGTTTGAAAACTAACGGCTTATATAATTTTAAACTGTTTTAACACTATAAAGCGTTGCAAAACTTTGAAAAATAATATCTTTTTCGTTCTTTAACGAAATTCGATGAAACAGGAGACACCGTGACCGCAAGGAGGCTCTCTACATTCTAGAAGAAGCCGCGGATTTTTCTGACCTTCCTACGATTTTTAGCACTGCAATAACCAATGTGAGGAATCTAAACTATTTGTGAGAATGAAATCGCATTGTATGAATTATATAAGCGAAGTGTAAATTAAATACGCATTGTATACCTCATGTACATGTGTTGTATAAGTTATATTAGCAATGTATAAATTATACAAGCGTTGAATGAAACATATATGCTTTGAATTGTGATGAAATGCAAGTGAATTATTATATTATATATATATATATATATATATATATATATATATATATATACTCCCCTCGTCCACAGACCATGGACGATATTTATTGCTTGTGTTTGACGTGATATTATATGGTATGACGAATGGTTGGAAATAATTGTTTGTGGTTGATATTATGGTTGAAAAATACCTTTGAGGTTGAAAAATACCCTCTTGTGGTTGAAACAAATTAGAGTAGGATTGTGGAATTGAAAATAAAACATGCCGCCTGCGTGCGAACTAGATGCATGATCCCCATTGTCAAAAAACCGCGAGGTTTTAAGGTAGAGCGAGGAGCCGTACTAGGGACGGTCCCGGTTTTAACTACCCTGCCGTTATGCTACCGAAATTTTCTGAAATATTTATGTGTTAGAATAATTTTCATTCATTGAAATAAATTACACAAACTATATCGAATATTCATGTGTTGAGTTGCAATTCATTCGTTGAGTTGAAATTCATGTGTTGAATATTATTTGAATTTAAACAAATGGCTTTAGCGATAAAAATCACATTTTTATATATATACAAACTATATAGAATATTCATGTGTTGAGTTGCAATTCATTCGTTGAGTTGAAGTTCATGTGTTGAATGTTATCATCTTTTGAAAATAAAATGAATCGACAATGAAAACTATATTTTTATAGTGAATACGCTTAGTTAAAAATACACATGTGTCGAATAAATATTTTTGATGATAAAAATATTCCTTTTATCATGTATATGCTTAGTTAAAAATACACATGTGTCGAATAAATATTTTTGATGATAAAAATATTCCTTTTATCATGTATACGCTTAGTTAAAAATACACATGTATCGAATAAATATTTTTGATGATAAAAATATTCCTTTTATCATGTATATGCTTAGTTAAAAATACACATGTGTCGAATAAATATTTTTGATGATAAAAATATTCCTTTTATCATGTATACGCTTAGTTTAAAATACACATGTGTCGAATAAATATTTTTGATGATAAAAATATTCCTTTTATCATGTATACGCTTAGTTAAAAATACACATGTGTCGAATAAATATTTTTGATGATAAAAATATTCCTTTTATCATGTATACGCTTAGTTAAAAATACACATGTGTTGAAATAAATAATAGTTTGCTAGAAATATTATTATTAGCTTTGTTCTGCATATATATACATGTGTTGAACAGGAAAAATGGATTAGCTGTAGAGTAAAGAAATTATTTGCGTGCCCGACAAATAGGTAAACCTTGATGAGTTGGCTGCGCAATTTTATTTATATATCAACTCCTGTGAATGCCATTGGATGCGGAGTGCTGGTTTTTCTGTGTGAAATAATAAATAACGCCATAGGATAGTAACAATTAATTTTGAACTACACTACATGGCATGCTTCTTGACGATAGGCATACTTCATCATATTCCACATAAGCAATTGGAGCTTGTGTGACGAGGTGGAAGATTTACCATACAAGCAAGAGGCTTGTATGGCGATGACTATGTACTATAGGTTGAACTGATGACTGATATGGACTATATAAATTATAACGATAAATTGCCAGATTAATAAAAACCCCACACGGGTCTGAAGTTGACAATAATCACGTCGCTCTAGTTATTAGATACGGCACATGGACTATTTATTTCCACACGGAAACGGGGTGACGGGAATTTATTCTCTGGAGTGATTATCAGTACATGCTCCCCCGTAAACACCAGAATATATCACTATAAATATGTGAATGCTTTTTAGGATTTATTGGGTACCTAATACGGCCCAATAAATTTCCAAACCCCTCCCCGTACAAAGGAGGTTATGGCGAAAATTTTCGAAATATTAAGGCGTTAGTGAAATATTTGAAGTGAAAACGAAGTTGAAAATATAAAATGAACTATAGTTGAAATTATAGAGTGAACTATATTTATATATATAAATATAAATATAATCAAAAGGAATAGAGGCTGTGCAGTTCGCGTTTCGGAATCGTAAATTGAAACGATTAGTACGAGAAATCCGACCATCAGATTTTCCCGAAACTGCAACCGCTGGGTTCGCCTTGGAAATATCTTTCCAACGGCACCAACCTTATAAAAATCCAACAGTTGGATTGTCCGGAATGTTTAATTCAAATCTGAGGGAAAACAGCGCCAGAATCGTTTATATTTATATATAAATATAAATATAATTAAATTAAATTGAATAACGACGCTGCAGTTCGAATTTTGAAACCGTAACTTCAAACGACTAGTGTGGAAGATCCGACCGTCGGATTCTCACGAAACTGGAACCGTTGGGTTCGCTTTGGGAATATCTTCCCACTGATATAGACTTTGTAGAAATCCAACGGTTAGATTTTCCGATATGTGTAAAACAAATTAAGGGGAAAACAGCGCCAGTGCCACGGCACGACCTGAAACGTCGTTTAATTGAATATGGCCATTTTTAAATAAATAAAAATGGCGAAAAATCGTTATAAAACATTATAAGCAATATTGATTGAAAATAAACCAATTGGGCTTGAATTGTTTGATATTTGATGGTTGTATGTGTATGACATGAAAATAACACTAAAGAACCGAAAGACGGATGTCGAATAATATAACCATAAAATGAATCGATTTAAATTCTAATGACGTGAATTATTTGAAAAGGCCGAGCTAACCCTCATTTCAAATAATTTATCGAGCGATTCGAATTGGAAAATGCAAAGACGATTCAAGACCGACGATCTTCGTATCGGTTGGATGGGCGCTACTGAGGTTCCTAACCGGAGTAGCTGCCGGAAAGGGACGGAAGTAGTAACCGTCTGAACATATGTGTTGATTGGACGGATATACGAGGAATTTGACGCCTCCGGTTTCGTTCAGACCCAGGACGGACTTGTAAATGGACTGTGTGTCTGACATTGGATTTTGTTCTGTACTGATTGATCTCTGTTAAATATATATCTGTTTGGCGGCGGAGAATTTATTCTTTTGCTTAACGCCCTTCTCTGAGACGTACGAGCTCAGAGGTTATATATCGATAGAAATCAGTCGTATGGAGTGGACTGTCTATGTGGCATGCCAAGATGCTGTGATCAAGGCTTCTATTGCAAAGCAAAGTCTTGTGGATGATGATCAAAGCAAGGTCTACGTGGCCTAGCTTTGTGTATTTCGTAGATTCGCGAACCTCACACCCCGGTATGAGTTAAAAACGGGATACGGACTGCAGGGAGAGCACGACGTTTCTTTCTAGCTATGGTGGTGTCAGTGACTTACCAGCCCTGACATATATATCTACTTTTCACCTTTGTGGTTGTTGGAATGCGAGGCGCCTCGATTATAGGTCTATAAGGACCGGGAAACGTGTGTTCAGGAATTGCCAATCCTCAAACGTAAGAGAGGACCGGCCCTGAAGCATCCAGGGGTTACCCAGAGTGCGTAGTCCCGAGGCATTTGCTAGAGTGTCTCGAAGCGGAGAGGAGCTTGCCCCTTGCCTCGACTCATGACGGAAATTCAATTTCCAATACGAAATAATGGACTTGATTGTAGAACTAGTATGGCGACATAGTATATGGTAGCTATGCCGTTTATGATTGATATTTATGATGCTATTCATTTTTGAAACATATATGCACTAGTAATAATATCAAATGATTTCGCTTTATACGTATCAAGCATATTTGGCTATTATAAGGTAAAACTCTATCCTCCGGCTTGCGTTGCATTGTGTGATGGGACCTGAGTCTTATAATGGCTTCATTCTTTCTAAAAGCATTGCGTTGTTTTAAAAGAATTTACTTTGTTCAAATGCACTAGCAATCACTGGAGTAAACCCGTTCCGCGAAAGTGGCGTGGTCCTATGATTTGCTATTACTGTTTTTTAACTGTTAAATAGATTCCTCATACCAGTCCCCATGACTGACTCGTTGTTTGTTTCACTTTGCAAACGCGGGTGCCCTCATTTTCACACGGGCAGCCTAGTACACAGGTGACAGGTTGTTTTTGGCTCTGCACTGCTGCATAGAGTGCATTTTTGGCTCATGGCGAGGCTGACTTCACAGAGATGACTTTGACATTTTCCGCCATTACTGTACTTATATTATGATTCCGCCACTGGCGATGCAGACTGATTTACTTTCCGTATTTCTCACTATATGTATATGTATTCCGCCTTCGGCGATGTAGACTGATACCCTTATTATGTCTCACTGCATGTATATATTCCGCCTCTGGCGATGATGACTGATCACTTTCCTTTTATTTACTAAGTTATATCCCACGTTATGCTATTCTGATATTCCTACATGTTGTGATTCCGCTGTCATATCCATGTAAAATTGTTTCATTTATTGTTTCTGCTATTTTCTGTACTCTGCTATGATGATTTATGTGTTATTTCCTAATGATTATCCTTAATACCGCCCCTCGGATTTTGGGATCGTCACAGTTGGTATCAGAGCTTTGGTTAACCTTAGTTCCGGGATCTAACACATTAAACACCTCGTCAGAATAGAATCAGTAGTGTTCTAATGCGAGTAGCTCATTAGAGATAGGATTAACAATGTCCTAGAATGAGCTAAGCAGATTAGCAAAACAATTTGATCAGTACATCATCATTATCTTTCCTTGTATTCCCTTGCTTTATCATTTATGAAAATTATCAAATCTGTGAGCTTGACTCTTTTCTTGCTTATACAGTTCTCTTAGATGGCTACGCGAGGAGAAGCAGCTAGAGGAGGCCGTGGAGGCCGAGGAGATGCAGCAGGAGGACGGGGGAATATCCCCGTAGTAGTGGAAGGCCCTATTGTTCAGCCACCAGCACCAGAAGACTTTGAGCTAGATAAAGTAGCAAAGAGGTACAGAAATCTTGGGGGAAAACCTTTTACTGGCACTGGCACAGTGACCGAGGCTATAGCTTGGCTGAAAACCTGTGAGAAAATCTTTGAAGGCATGGGTATGGGAACCAACAACAAAGCCCGACTTGGCATTTGGCTCCTTCAGGAGGAAGCAGAGTTGTGGTGGGATGCCATTACCTCAGAGGATGCAGCTGGTACTGTTAGAACTTGGGAACAATTCAAAGCTATGTTCAATGAGAAGTTTGTACCGGAACAGGCTCTAGAGAGGATGCGAGAGCAGTTTGCTAATCTCCAGCAAGGAGATCTCTCTATTCAGGATTATCTAAATAAGTTCACCCAATTGTCGCGCTATGCTCCAGAGCTGATTACGACCAACAAAGCAAAGAACAAGAGATTCATATTTGGGCTGAAGCGCAAGTACCATGGTAGAGCTATGAGCAACATCAAACTCTCCTTTACAGAACTAGTAGAGATGGCTTGCAATTACGAAGACATGGATGAGAGGCATGCTAGCCAAGACCGCGCCAAAAGCCAAGCTAGAAATAAGCGCAAGGCTTCAACCGATCAACCCGAATCTAGCATTACCGCGGCCGCTACTCAGAAACCTGCAAAAATCCCGAAAGGAAATTGCTACAACTGCGGGAAGCCAGGTCACTTTTCTGATGTATGCAAAGCCCTGAGGAAGCCAAAGGCAAATGACTCAGCCGAATGCTACAACTGCCATAAGAAGGGGCACTATAGCAGGAATTGTCCTCTGAAGCAGAATGCACAAGTGGCTCATGTCTATGACCGGAAGACCCCGCCAGCTACCACCGATGGATCAGGTAAACCCGACATCTTGGGAGGTACCCTTACCATTAAAAATATTCCTGTTTCTGTACTTTTTGATACTGGTGCATCACGTAGCTTCATTTCTGGTAACCTTGTTCACAAATTAAAATTGAAACGAAGAAAACGTAAGGAACCAATCAAAGTTCAAAACCCGATAGGAGGTTCCGTTAGTCTCAGTTCATACAGTAGAGTGTCTATCGCTTATTCTTGCTATAAGTTCTCCTTTGATTCGATTGTTATGGACCTTTCCGAATTTGATGTTATACTGGGGCTTGACTGGTTGACAAAATATAAGGCCGAAGTTAGATGTGCCGAAAGAATCGTTAAAGTCGAAACGAAGCTTGGGCCTATATATATACCATGCCATGGCTCAGAAATTAATAGAACAGAATTTTGGTCTTCTTTAGAAGTTATTCCCCCTTCGATAGAAAAGATACCGGTCGTTAAAAACTATGCGGATGTGTTTGAAGAAGTAGAAAACTTACCGCCGCAAAGAGAAATTGAATTTAGGATAGATCTAATTCCTAACGCCCGACCAGTAGTACATCCAATAAGAAGAATGGCTCCGAAAGAAAAAGAAGAGTTAAGTAGTCAAACCCGAGAATTGCTTTGGAAAGGTCTAATCAGACCGAGCTTTTCAGCATGGGGAGCAGCAGTAGTATTTGTCCCGAAATCAGACGGTACTCTAAGACTTTTCGTTGATTACCGAGATCTCAATAAGCAGACACTGAAGAACAAATATCCCTTGCCCCGAATAGATGATCTGTTAGATCAATTAAATGGAGCAATAGTATTCTCCAGAATGGACCTAGCTACAGGTTTCCACCAATTACGTATAGCCGAGGACTGTGTTCCTTTGACAGCCTTTAGGGGTCCCGATTTATTCTACGAATGGTTAGTAATGCCGTTCGGCTTGTGTAACGCTCCGGCATACTTCGTCGATCTTATGAACAGAGTGTTCCGTGGTGTATTGAATAAATTTGTTCTAGTCTTCATCGATGACATTTTAATCTACTCCAAGTCGGAAGACGAACATGCAAAACATTTAGAACAAGTGTTGAAAATTCTAAGGAGAAATGTCTTGAAAGCTAAATTTTCTAAGTGTGTCTTCTGGCAGAATGGAGTTAAATTCCTAGGCCATGTCGTATCAAAGGAAGGAATTGCTGTAGATCCAAGCAAAATTACAGCGATTCAGAATTGGAAACAACCTACTACGCCCACCGAAGTTCGAAGTTTCCTTGGATTAGCTAGTTACTATCGGAAATTCGTTCAGGATTTTTCAAAGATATCAGGAGTATTGACAAAGCTTACAAAGAAGCATGAGAAATTCAAATGGACTCCCGAATGTGAAGAAGCTTTCCAGGAGCTGAAACTGAAGTTGACAACTGCGCCAGTATTGACCATAATAGAAGGTAATCAAGACTTGACTGTATGGACAGATGCATCTATTAGAGGGCTAGGAGCAGTGTTAATGCAAAAAGGCCAAATGATCGCTTATGCCAGCCGTCAACTAAAGCCGCATGAAAGAAACTATGCTACTCATGATCTTGAGTTATTAGCTATCGTGTTTGCTTTAAGAATCTGGAGGCCTTATTTACTGGGTGAGAAATTCGAACTATTTACCGATCATCAATCCTTGAAGTACCTGTTCACCCAGAAAGATCTAAACTTGAGACAACAGCGTTGGTTAGAATTCCTTGCAGCATATGATTTTGAAATTCTATACACTCCAGGGAAAGCCAATGTTGTAGCAGATGCGCTCAGCAGAAAGAATGAGATCATTGCCAGTTTTGTCATCACGTCTTCATTAATAGACAGGATCTCGACCCTTCAGAAAGACGATGAATTTATTCAAAGAATCAGTCAAAGAGTCAAAGGAGGTGAATCCACAAGTTTTCGACTCGATGACAAAGGAGTTCTAAGATTAAAGGGCAGAATTTGCATCCCAAACCTTCTCGAGCTCAGAAGAGAAATACTTGATGAGTGCCACAAATCCAAATTAAGCATCCATCCCGGTGTGAGCAAAATGTATAATGATATCAAGCGCACATTCTGGTGGAGGTCAATGAAAAGAGATATCTCATTATATGTTAGCAGATGCCCCACTTGTCAGCTAGTTAAGAGTGATCAGCAGAAATTGGCTGGATTATTACAACCCTTAGAAATTCCAGGATGGAAGTGGGAACAAATTTCGATGGATTTCATCGATGGCTTGCCTCGAACTAGGAAAGGAAACGACAATATATGGGTAATCGTAGATCGCTTCACGAAGACTGCCCATTTCATACCTGTCCGATCCAACAGAACGGCTCAAAGTCTAGCACAGATTTACTTCAGAGAAATAGTTAAACTTCATGGAGTGCCGCTCAATATAGTCAGCGATAGAGATCCCCTATTTACTAGCAAATTCTGGGAAGCATTCCAGGAAGAATTGGGAACCAAATTGAATCTAAGCACCGCTTATCACCCTCAGACATACGGCCAAACTGAGCGGGTGAATAGAATTCTAGAAGATTTACTGCGCGCTTGCGTTATAGATTTTGGAGGTTCATGGGAAGATCATTTACATCTAGCCGAGTTCTCTTACAACAATAGCTATCAAGCAAGTTTGGGAATGTCTCCATTTGAAGCATTATACGGTAGACCGTGCAGATCTCCCGCATGTTGGGTAGAACCTGGCAACAAACTTGTGTTAGGGCCTGATATGATTCGAGAAGCATCGGATAAAGTCGATTTCATTAAGAAGCGATTGAAAACCGCACAGAGCCGACAGAAAAGTTATGCTGATGCGAGAAGAAGGGATATATCGTTTGCCGTTGGCGATTATGTTTATTTAAGAGTTTCTCCAATGCGAGGAGTAATCAGATTTGGCAAGACTGGGAAGTTGGCACCGAGGTTTATTGGTCCCTTTCCTATACTCGAACGGATTGGAACTCTTGCATATAGGGTTTCATTACCTAATTGGTTGCCTGGTATACATGATGTGTTCCACGTGTCTCAACTCAGAAAACATGTTCATGATCCCGACCTTATTGTGGAAGAAGCAGCGCAACATGATATTGACATAACTCCAGAATTAGCACTCAGTAGAGAGCCATTAAAGATAGTTGGCAAAGAAACCAGAGAGCTAAGGAGGAAAAATATTCATTTAGTCAAAGTGCAGTGGAGTAGTGATCCTAGAGACTGTACTTGGGAGACTGAGGAAAGCATTAAACAAGCCTATCCCAAGTGCAGAGTGGACATCTCTGACTAATTCCGGTGCAAGGTACCTTTACAATACTTTGCATTTACATTTTATTTCCTGCTTAACTGTTATTTCCTTTTCGAGGACGAAAAGTTTTAAGTGGGGGAGATTGTAATAACCCGGAAAATGTGAACCAATTTAAATTTTTTAAATTAGGTTATTACCAAAGAATTTGAATAATTTAAATAGCCTATTTCAATGAAATATAGAATTGTGTATAATATGGCAGTTTGAAATTTTGAATACAAACTTTGTCTGACTGTACCGGGTGGAAAATATAACGGATTTTGACGAAACTAAAAATATTTAAATCTGTTTATCAATACCTTTCTAACGAATCTGAAAAATCGAAATTTCATAATGGAAATCAAAAGTTATGGCCAAATGAATTTTCAGAAAGGTCGCTATATAGTATATATAGCCCTTGAAAATTGAGATTTTGCATACGACATCGGAATTCGACGAAACCACTTTTGTTGGGTCCGGGATGTCAAATTATTGCTAAGTTTCAAATTTCATAATTTTTGAAGCTAGTATGTGAGCGGGGCAAAAGATAACGTGTTTGGTCAAATTCTGTTAAAATGGGTCGACCTAAAAATGGCCGTTTTTCAAACGAGCTCAGAATTCGACGAAACTGGTTTTGTTTGGACCGTATCGTCAAAACAAAGCTAGATTTATTTTTCTGGAATTTTTCGATTCAGTTTGTGGCCCTGGCAAATTGAAATGTACGTTTAAATTAAATATCGAATGTTTTATATTTTAATTTGAAAAATAACTGACTGTAACAGTCGAAATGGCCAACTAAACATATCCCATTGTGTCCGGAATGGGGGTATTTAGCTACGGGCGACAGTCCTTGGGTTTAAAAAGGAGTCCGTTTGCAAAAACACTATTTAAAAATTTCTATAAAGCATGGACCAATAGGAATTTTTCTTTAAAAAAAAAATCACGAAACCCTAGCCGCCAGAGACGAAACCGACGATCCTCGTTGCTCCACGCTTCTCCTCCCTTTTCCGATCGCCACAGGCGACGCTAGGCCGCGCAACCACCACCAGTCGACAGCGCTTCGCCTCCTCTCCACATCCGACCAAACGCCGCCCCCTATCGTCAGCTCCTTCGCCTGAACGACGTCGAGGAATTCGTCGCCTTCCCAGAGCCGCCGCCGCCTCGATTCGCCATCGCACCCCCTCAAACTACCAGCGCCGGAAAGCTCTTCCCTCCCTCGACGACGTCCAACAGTCTGATCATCCTATAGAGCTACGAATCAAGAGAAAAATCCAAACCTAGAATTGAGCAGGTTTGAAAACTAACGGCTTATATAATTTTAAACTGTTTTAACACTATAAAGCGTTGCAAAACTTTGAAAAATAATATCTTTTTCGTTCTTTAACGAAATTCGATGAAACAGGAGACACCGTGACCGCAAGGAGGCTCTCTACATTCTAGAAGAAGCCGCGGATTTTTCTGACCTTCCTACGATTTTTAGCACTGCAATAACCAATGTGAGGAATCTAAACTATTTGTGAGAATGAAATCGCGTTGTATGAATTATATAAGCGAAGTGTAAATTATATACGCATTGTATACCTCATGTACATGTGTTGTATAAGTTATATTAGCGATGTATAAATTATACAAGCGTTGAATGAAACATATATGCTTTGAATTGTGATGAAATGCAAGTGAATTATTATATTATATATATATATATACTCCCCTCGTCCACAGACCATGGACGATATTTATTGCTTGTGTTTGACGTGATATTATATGGTATGACGAATGGTTGGAAATAATTGTTTGTGGTTGATATTATGGTTGAAAAATACCTTTGAGGTTGAAAAATACCCTCTTGTGGTTGAAACAAATTAGAGTAGGATTGTGGAATTGAAAATAAAACATGTCGCCTGCGTGCGAACTAGATGCATGATCCCCATTGTCAAAAAACCGCGAGGTTTTAAGGTAGAGCGAGGAGCCGTACTAGGGACGGTCCCGGTTTTAACTACCCTGCCGTTATGCTGCCGAAATTTTCTGAAATATTTATGTGTTAGAATAATTTTCATTCGTTGAAATAAATTACACAAACTATATCGAATATTCATGTGTTGAGTTGCAATTCATTCGTTGAGTTGAAATTCATGTGTTGAATATTATTTGAATTTAAACAAATGGCTTTAGCGATAAAAATCACATTTTTATATATATACGAACTATATAGAATATTCATGTGTTGAGTTGCAATTCATTCGTTGAGTTGAAGTTCATGTGTTGAATGTTATCATCTTTTAAAAATAAAATGAATCGACAATGAAAACTATATTTTTATAGTGAATACGCTTAGTCAAAAATACACATGTGTCGAATAAATATTTTTGATGATAAAAATATTCCTTTTATCATGTATATGCTTAGTTAAAAATACACATGTGTCGAATAAATATTTTTGATGATAAAAATATTCCTTTTATCATGTATACGCTTAGTTAAAAATACACATGTGTCGAATAAATATTTTTGATGATAAAAATATTCCTTTTATCATGTATATGCTTAGTTAAAAATACACATGTGTCGAATAAATATTTTTGATGATAAAAATATTCCTTTTATCATGTATACGCTTAGTTAAAAATACACATGTGTCGAATAAATATTTTTGATGATAAAAATATTCCTTTTATCATGTATACGCTTAGTTAAAAATACACATGTGTCGAATAAATATTTTTGATGATAAAAATATTCCTTTTATCATGTATACGCTTAGTTAAAAATACACATGTGTTGAAATAAATAATAGTTTGCTAGAAATATTATTATTAGCTTTGTTCTGCATATATATACATGTGTTGAACAGGAAAAATGGATTAGCTGTAGAGTAAAGAAATTATTTGCGTGCCCGACAAATAGGTAAACCTTGATGAGTTGGCTGCGCAATTTTATTTATATATCAACTCCTGGGAATGCCATTGGATGCGGAGTGCTGGTTTTTCTGTGTGAAATAATAAATAACACCATAGGATAGTAACAATTAATTTTGAACTACACTACATGGCATACTTCTTGACGATAGGCATACTTCATCATATTCCACATAAGCAATTGGAGCTTGTGTGACGAGGTGGAAGATTTACCATACAAGCAAGAGGCTTGTATGGCGATGACTATGTACTATAGGTTGAACTGATGACTGATATGGACTATATAAATTATAACGATAAATTGCCAGATTAATAAAAACCCCACACGGGTCTGGAGTTGACAATAATCACGTCGCTCTAGTTATTAGATACGGCACATGGACTATTTATTTCCACACGGAAACGGGGTGACGGGAATTTATTCTCTGGAGTGATTACCAGTACATGCTCCCCCGTAAACACCAGAATATATCACTATAAATATGTGAATGCTTTTTAGGATTTATTGGGTACCTAATACGGCCCAATAAATTTACAAACCCCTCCCCGTACAAAGGAGGTTATGGTGAAATTTTTCGAAATATTAAGGCGTTAGTGAAATATTTGAAGTGAAAACGAAGTTGAAAATATAAAATGAACTATAGTTGAAATTATAGAATGAACTATATTTATATATATAAATATAATCAAAAGGAATAGAGGCCGTGCAGTTCGCGTTTCGGAATCGTAAATTGAAACGATTAGTACGAGAAATCCGACCATCGGATTTTCCCGAAACCGCAACCGCTGGGTTTGCCTTGGAAATATCTTTCCAACGGCACCAACCTTATAAAAATCCAACGGTTGGATTGTCCGGAATGATTAATTCAAATCTGAGGGAAAACAGCGCCAGAATCGTTTATATTTATGTATAAATATAAATATAATTAAATTAAATCGAATAACGACGCTGCAGTTCGAATTTTGAAACCGTAACTTTAAACGACTAGTGTGGAAGATCAGACCGTCGGATTCTCACGAAACTGGAACCGTTGGGTTCGCTTTGGGAATATCTTCCCACTGATATAGACTTTGTAGAAATCCAACGGTTAGATTTTCCGATATGTGTAAAACAAATTAAGGGAAAAACAGCGCCAGTGCCACGGCACGACCTGAAACGTCGTTTAATTGAATATGGCCATTTTTAAATAAATAAAAATGGCGAAAAATCGTTATAAAACATTATAAGCAATATTGATTGAAAATAAACCAATTGGGCTTGAATTGTTTGATATTTGATGGTTGTATGTGTATGACATGAAAATAACACTAAAGAACCGAAAGACGAATGTCGAATAATATAACCATAAAATGAATCGATTTAAATTCTAATGACGTGAATTATTTGAAAAGGCCGAGCTAACCCTCATTTCAAATAATTTATCGAGCGATTCGAATTGGAAAATGCAAAGACGATTCAAGACCGACGATCTTCGTATCGGTTGGATGGGCGCTACTGAGGTTCCTAACCGGAGTAGCTACCGGAAAGGGACGGAAGTAGTAACCGTCTGAACGTATGTGTTGATTGGACGGATATACGAGGAATTTGACGCCTCCGGTTTCGTTCAGACTCAGGACGGACTTGTAAATGGACTGTGTGTCTGACATTGGATTTTGTTCTGTACTGATTGATCTCTGTTAAATATATATCTGTTTGGCGGCGGAGAATTTATTCTTTTGCTTAACGCCCTTCTCTGAGACGTACGAGCTCAGAGGTTATATATCGATGGAAATCAATCGTATGGAGTGGACTGTCTATGTGGCATGCCAAGATGCTGTGATCAAGGCTTCTGTTGCAAAGCAAAGTCTTGTGGATGATGATCAAAGCAAGGTCTACGTGGCCTAGCTTTGTGTATTTCGTAGATTCGCGAACCTCACACCCCGGTATGAGTTAAAAACGGGATACGGACTGCAGGGAGAGCACGACGTTTCTTTCTAGCTATGGTGGTGTCAGTGACTTACCAGCCCTGACATATATATCTACTTTTCACCTTTGTGGTTGTTGGAATGCGAGGCGCCTCGATTATAGGTCTGTAAGGACTGGGAAACGTGTGTTCAGGAATTGCCAATCCTCAAACGTAAGAGAGGACCGGCCCTGAAGCATCCAGGGGTTACCCAGAGTGCGTAGTCCCGAGGCATTTGCTAGAGTGTCTCGAAGCGGAGAGGAGCTTGCCCCTTGCCTCGACTCATGACGGAAATTCAATTTCCAATACGAAATAACGGACTTGATTGTAGAACTAGTATGGCGACATAGTATATGGTAGCTATGCCGTCTATGATTGATATTTATGATGCTATTCATTTTTGAAACATATATGCACTAGTAATAATATCAAATGATTTCGCTTTATACGTATCAAGCATATTTGGCTATTATAAGGTAAAACTCTATCCTCCGGCTTGCGTTGCATTGTGTGATGGGACCTGAGTCATATAATGGCTTCATTCTTTATAAAAGCATTGCGTTGTTTTAAAAGAATTTACTTTGTTCAAATGCACTAGCAATCACTGGAGTAAACCCGTTCCGCGAAAGTGGCGTGGTCCTATGATTTGCTATTACTGTTGTTTAACTGTTAAATAGATTCCTCATACCAGTCCCCATGACTGACTCGTTGTTTGTTTCACTTTGCAAACGCGGATGCCCTCATTTTCACACGGGCAGCCTAGTACACAGGTGACAGGTTGTTTTTGGCTCTGCACTGCTGCATAGAGTGCATTTTTGGCTCATGGCGAGGCTGACTTCACAGAGATGACTTTGACATTTTCCGCCATTACTGTACTTATATTATGATTCCGCCACTGGCGATGCAGACTGATTTACTTTCCGTATTTCTCACTATATGTATATGTATTCCGCCTTCGGCGATGTAGACTGATACCCTTATTATGTCTCACTGCATGTATATATTCCGCCTCTGGCGATGATGACTGATCACTTTCCTTTTATTTACTAAGTTATATCCCACGTTATGCTATTCTGATATTCCTACATGTTGTGAGTCCGCTGTCATATCCATGTAAAATTGTTTTATTTATTGTTTCTGCTATTTTCTGTACTCTGCTATGATGATTTATGTGTTATTTCCTAATGATTATCCTTAATACCGCCCCTCGGATTTTGGGATCGTCACAATAAAGTAAAATGTTTTATGTTCTCACATCAGTCCCATGACTAACCTGGAGCATACTGTTGCTTCCCAATCTTCGAGTGCCCATAAATTTCCACACCGGAAGCTAGTGGTTTATTTTTACAGTTATAGATCCTTGGAGCAAGATTTGTGACGCTTTTGGATATGAACTTCGAGCTAGAGTTGGAGTTCTTCCGCTATCGTGTTTTTTCTTTCCGTTGTGTATTTTATGGTAACTCTGGTAATGTAAACTCTGTTGTAATCAAATGTTAAGCAATAAAAGTTTATTTTATTCTGTTCTAATGTGTACTACCTCAACGAATCTGATTTTCAAACATCTGGAGTTCGTTTAAACATCGACTCTAAGTGATTGGAAGGTCGGTCGTCACATGTGGTATTAGGTCTGTGGTTGAACCCAACTCAAGAGGTATATTCATTAGTATCGGAATAACAAAAAAAACTCATTGGAGATAGGGTAACTAATACCCTATAATGAGTTTACGAGTGTTTCGTATGTGAGGACGGGTTTTAAAATCTAAAATAGATCAAAATGGCTATACTTTATAAATAAATAAATATTTTATAAATGGTTAAAAATTTGATAACTTGATAAAGGGATGGTAAGAATAAGATAAGTAATCCAAAGAATAATTTGAATAGTCCAGAAAGGAATATTGAAGATTTAAGAATTTAGTAAAAAGGGTTAAACTGGATCTTGAAGAATTCAGTAAGGGAAATATAATGATATTAAGAATGCTTTTAAACCAATTGGGTGTATTTTGGAAATATAAGTTTTTTGGAAAAATTTAATAAACCGTTTTGAGAAGTATAATTGTTTTGAAATGCAATTTGTGTTAAGAGTTTTGAGTAATTTAATTGACATCAAGATTGAACTGTCAAGTATGCACAGGTTTTTGAATATACGCCTAGCTAACATATATACGAAATCCAATATATACTAGATGAATATAATCACATTCTAGACACGGGAGGATAATTTTGTTGATGATCCGGACATCATCAGTGATTATTTTAGAGTTTCAAAAATGGGGTGACTATAGGATTCCAACCGAAACGTCAAAAAATGCTTTAAATTGTTTACATAAGTGGTTGAAATTGTTTGGATGTATTCAACTATGTTTTGATATGAATTAGAATAAATAAGCGAAATATAAATGAGTTATGTTTTCATTGTTTGTTGAGTATAAACAAAATTTACAGATGAATTAAGATGAGTAGAGAATAGTCATGAATCTAGAAAATTCGATAGGCTTAGATTTAGAAGAATTTAATGAAGAGATTTGAGTTAGAATTTGTCAATGATTTTGGACAGTCGATAGGTTTAGATAAACAATAGAGTTGAATAAATTGATACGATAGGGTTAGTAATAACTGATGATCAGTTAAGAAAATGGAATATATGAGAATGAGTCTGAAGAATAAAATGAATTAATAAAATTTTATTTTTATGAAATATGGTAATTTGAAAAAGGTTATAAGTTTGAAATTTGGAAGTAGAACAAAACTATAGGAATTTAAATTGGAAAAGGATGAAGTTAAGTAGCTTAAAATATTTAGAATTCGAATGACCTTATGCCCGTGAACCCTGGATATGGTAAGGTAAATAATGAATACTTAAATGCTTGATAAATGTATGGTGTAATTTGATTATAAAATATTTAGGTTATATTCGAAATCCAATTATTTAAATATAATTAGACAAGTTGGATAAAATTTGTGAATGTTTAAAGGGTGAGGAACTAATGTGTATGAGTCAAGAATGAATGTATGGATGTTTGTGTTCATAGAAATTTTGGTATAATATTGTTGTGGGTTAAATTTCTCTATAATTTAAATTGTTCAATGAGAAATTAGAATTTAGAAGTTAAACTCGGACTCAAATTTGAAAAGGATTTTGGGAAAAATTAAGAAGCGATAATATTAATAGTGGTAACTTATGTTCTTCTCTAAATTTTCTGAAATTTAATTTGAATTCAATATAAATTGTAAATAAATTTGGAAGGTTTAAATGATTTTTGAACAAAATTTTAAGGCTATATTATTTTAAAATGATTAAAATTTATTTTTATTGTGAAATTTAGTTATACCAATGTTTGTTTTAGGGTACGTTTCATCGTTAGTCGAATTATTAAAAACGATTTGCATTTCAGTTTCTATAAACGATCAGAATTCGAAATTAAATTATAATTAAATATTCGTTTCAATTTTTTATTCAGTTTCTGTTCGTGTAGCCCTAAAATATTTAATAGAATTTTACTGTAATTTTTATTTTGGAAAAATATGCAGATATTTTTCTAGCGCATTTTAGGGTAACTGTGGTCCTTTTTGACACTTTACAGAACTGATCAATCGGTCTGTTCTGTTTTATTACTGTTTTGGGATCGTGGCACATTATTATACACGATCATAATGATAGTTAATAATAATTAGAAATAATTGAAATCAGAAAAGATTTGTGGTGTACAAATTTCAATAAGGAGAGCTGGGTTTATCGGCAAAGGCATGCAAGAAGTTTAGAATACCAGAGGTTCACGCGAGCAAATTATATTATAAAAAAAAGAATCTAAAGCATGTCACGCATAGAAGAAAATGGTGTGCAAGTGTAAAAATGTTTACACGTGCTGAAGGAAAAACTTGGCTCCACCTTTATGTTTTAAAACCTCTACCCTTTGTTTATTTCTTGTAACGACCCGCACCCACTCTAGGGCGAGAGATGCTTTCAGAATAACGCATAATAATAACAACAATAGAAACAGTAACATAATATATATTACATCAGAGTTACATATCCCAAGGATCCATATATCACATCACAACATAGCGGAATCAAAAACATAATGTACATGGTTATTAAAGATTAAGGGTAAAGGAAAGAGGAAGACCCAACTACCAGAGACTTCTAGAGTAGATCCAAAGCAATCCAAATCCAGCTCTAACTCCAAAATCAAAAGCACAACAACTAACCCAAAAAGATAACTAGATAACCTACTAATCAACCTGCCCGTGTGGAAAGGGTGGGCACCCGAGGTTGCAAGGGAAAACAACATCGGGTCAGTCATGGGACTGGTGCGAGAAAACTTTATTAACTAATCTTATACTTAGCCTTATTTTGAATAAGGTATCTCGGAACCACGCCGCATGTTGCGGAACGGGTTTTCTCCTAAGGATACGTGCATATCCATAGCAACCATAACTAAACATAGCCACTATGAACCAAATCTTGAAAACATGACTTTTAGAAAAATGAACGATTATAAGCCCCATGTCCCATCACATAGTGAAAGCGCACACCAGAGGACAGGGGTTTGCCTTATAATCACAAAATATGCTTGATATAATTCAAAACAAAAACATTTGATATTATTATAATGGCTTGGGTGTGAGAAATCCTTTCGAACATAAATTTATGAATCTTAGCTCGCATAGTGCCCCATCCGACTATGTTGGCTACAAAGGTATACAATCGAAAATTGTAAAGGGTTTCGTATTGGAAGTTGGATTTTCATCAACAGAACTGGGCTAAGGTTCTTCCCAATCCGATTCAGAACCTCCAGCTAGGTTCTAGGATCCCGTCTGGATCCTTTAGAGCAGCAGGGTTGGTCTACCCTACTTCGTGGATTAAAGTGAACAGCCTGAACATAACGTCCCTCAGTCTGTGTGTAGACTGTCATCTAGGTATATTGACCTATTCTGAGGTGCATCATCCAAAAAACCACATAAGTAAATGCCTGGGCTCCATACCATGGCGTTACCTTTTGCTAGATGGATCGTTAAGTCCCTACTCTTGCGGTCTATAATCCTGTTTCAGCTCATTCTGGGTTGTGAGGCTCGCGAAGTCACGTCATACACAGAGCTACGCATTTAAGCCATGATTTGGAATTCAACCACAAGCCCCTGCTTTCCAACCACAGCCTTGACCGTTCCCCCTTATCATGCCACACTATCATTCTTTAAAACACAAAGTGCTATTTACCAACATACAACCTTTGAGCTCGTACGTCTCAAAGAAGGATGTCAAGCAAGAGAATAAATTCTCCGCCACCAAACAGAAGTATATTTAGTAAATGTCAGTCTATATTTTATAAAATACAGTGTCAGACACAAAACCATCAATAAGTCCAATCCGAGATTAGGATTGATACCGAAGGCACTTGATTCCACGTCCCCGCCTGGGAGTGCAAGTCTTTGCAAACCAAATTGCTTTAAGTACGGTCAGATTGGCTGCTGTTTTAACCTGGGTGGTCGCCTAAGGCATCAACAGGGCATCCATCCAATGTGAAGAAATCTGTGTCTTCCACCATCGTCTTCGATATCTTGACATCAGCATCACGTCGTATAATTATTCGGAATGGGTAAAAGCCCGGTCTTTCCAAATAACCAGCGCATCTTTAAATCAATAGGCATACAGGATTTCATGAACCTCATTCCATTTCAATCTAATTATAGATTCACTAAAACTTCACTTAGTTTCAATCTAAAAAAAATCATTACTTAATGATTATTCAATCTTAGGAAATTAATTATGTCTTTAACTGGGTTAAAAAACTAATGTCACTTAAAACACAGCTCACGATAAACCCAAAATCATCTTCCATTTAAAATGGAATCTTCACGGAAATCATATCTACTTACAACTGATATTAATCTCCGTATCCAACCAACACTATAAGCGGAATATTGGCTAGCGCCTTTCAAATCCCTCAAATAGCCTGAGTCTTCATCTTTGGAGACTTATCTCAACCGTTAACCAAAACGGTTTCCATTTGATTCCAATTTAATTTAACTAATTGTAAAACTCTAGTGTTCACTTATCTTTATTTTGGATTCACTATACAAAATTGAATATCTTCCTTATATTTAACGTTTAATAAATTGTTAAATGAACATCCGGGCTTTCCTTTCGATCCGTTCCGATCCTCGCCCAGATCAATAAACGTTGGCCAGGTAAGTTCAGCGCACTGGTTGTGTTAGCCTACTTTGTGAACTAGGCAACACAAAGTCAAGAAACTAGACATTGAAGAGCATTTTTAATTAAAAGACTTCGGTTCGGATTGGAGAAGACACTACAATCTGGATTGGATAGCGGCAGTTGTTCGGGTCGGGTCAGAGCAACATATCGGTTCGGGTCGGATAGAGTCTTCTGTTCGGATCGGTGAACTGCTGCTGAGGAAGTTGGTAAGGTATATCTGATCGGATCGGAGGGCAACATGATTTCAATTGGATCGGAAAGCCACCTGCTTGCCACGAAAATGGATCGGAGCGGAGTAGATTAGAGGAGAAGAGAGCGTTGCATCCAAGCCAATCCGGGTCGGATCGGATATCCCGATCCGAACCCCTTATCTGTGCGTCTCCGACCAGAGCCCATGTTCCATATTATTCTCCTGCAAAAGCGCCTGGATATCCGGACCGGCTGTGACCAGTTCCTACCCATAACGTCCGTTCCTTTAATGCGTTGTCAACATAATAGTTCATCCGAACCCGAAGATAGTGGGATGGACGACATGTGGCCCCGACCCGGATCAAGTTTCAAGCAAATTCACACCTATAAATACCCCGTCTGGAGACAAAGAGAAGGATCTTTTTTTAGCACTTTAAGAATTCAACCACCTCCATAATCCGAACTCCATTGCTCCCGGAGAATCCAAATCTTCTTTCATTATTTGTTTTTATCTATTGAGTGAATATAAGCGAGTTGTGAGTGAAATCAAGTGACCATTACATTGTATTTACAACTGAATCAGTGAATATAGTGAAAGATAAGTGGACGTAGGCATCTCTTCGCCGAACCACTATAAATCCTGTGTGTTCATTTTTATTTTTATCTCATATTATTTGCTTTTAATCAATTTGGGTGTTAGAACCACTTTTGGGTCTAACATTTTGGTGCTTTCACTGAGAATCCTCATCTAAATTCTTTATTTTCCGGGATCTCTTTCTACTTTTTGGACCGTTGAGTTCAAAGAAGTAAATCCTTAAGTTTCTCCGCTTTTTTACATTCGTTGAAGTGATTGTCAAAGACTCATGGCCAAAGGAAAAGGCAAGGAAGTTCAGTCTGTTCGAGGAAATGGAGCTGGCGAAGATCAGCAAAATGCTGTTGTAACAAGGTCTCGGGGGCAGAGTTCAGCAGCAGGAAGAGCCAATGCAGGAAATCCGAGCCGACAGCAGGGGGAGAGCTCCGATCCGATCCGGGTAGGAGATTCTGAAGCAGTGCATTCCCCCAATCTGAACCGACCCGAGCTGCTCGCCACGTACCGATCCGACCAGGCTCCCCAGCTCCGATCCGATCCGACCTCTTACCTCCGACCCGACCCGATGCTTGGTGAAGCTGGAACTTCTACTCGAGTCCCTACGAATGCTCCAATTCCAGCCACTAGGGTTGGTGATCAGGTCAATCCATCTGCGCCCATCACTCAAGGAGATTTCTCGCGCTTGCTTGACATGCTTGAGAGCACAAGGGAAGCTATGAAAGTTCACGAGCGCACTAATCTCATGATGCAGGAAAATATGAGGCTCATGAGTCGGGAGATTAGTGAACTCCGTCGACAAAGAACTCCATCACCGGTTCGTCACACACCAGTGGATCAATCTTCATCTTCCGAGGAAGAGCGGCCCCGTGAACGAAGGCCACTCGAACGACCTCAGAACATGGAGCAGCTGACATTTGGATCTTTGGGATCTCGTGAGGATATTGCACGAGCATTAGGAAACAATGACCCCACTCGGGGGCAAAGACTCCAGTCCCCTCCCCCCGAGATCGACCGGGAGCGCAGGGAACGGAATCGAGCAGAGGCAGCTCGAAGAAGAAGGGCATCTCCTGAACCAGAGCCCAGAAGGAATTCGGATACTAGGGCCAGGGAACCTGAGCGGCCCCTAACTAATGCTGATGTACAGGCAATGGTTCGTCAAATCATGTCCGAGAGCCGGAATTATACAAATGAAGATTATGGCATTGAGCGAAGCCATACTCCGTTCACCGACGATATCCTCGACTTCCAATTTCCCCGACGCTTTAACTTGCCACAGATGGACAAGTACAACGGAAGGACTGATCCGGGACAGCATTTGATGCGGTATTCGTGGCTCATGAATGCTGCTGCTGCCCCTGATGAAGTGAAGTGCAAAGCATTCCCAATCTACTTAGAAGATGTGGCACTGTTCTGGTTTACCCGACTTCCTCCTCGTTCGATTTCAAATTACAAGGAACTAAGCGAGCGTTTCATGAACCAGTTCCGTCTCCATGCCCGAAAGTCCAAAAGTGTTATTGAATTATCGAGAATTAAACAGGCGCCAGGAGAATCTTTAAGGGCATATCTTGACCGTTTTAATCAAGCTGTGACTGAGGTCAGTGACCCGCATGAGCCCACTATCCTGATGGCATTGAAGGAAGGAGTTGATCCTGAATCTGAGTTTGGAGATTACCTTTCTAGGAAAACACCTTCCACAAGGGAGATATTCTACGAAAAAGCCGATATTTATCTAAGACGAGAGGAGGCCAGGGCAAACCGAAAGAGAAAGTCTGAGACGGCTTCGAAGGAGAATGTGCAGAGTAATATCGCCGTGAAGCAGTCTGGAGAAAGTTCTGGCAAGGTTGAAGTAAATGTAGGGAACAAGGGTGGAAACAGCAATGCTGGAAGCGGGGGTAACAACAACAATAATCGTAATCCAAACGGTAACAGAAGAAACAGAAATAGGGGAAGTGACCCTAACAAAAGACCCCGATTCCAGAACTACGAGGATTATACACCATTGAACGACACCCTGGAAAATATTTACCTGGATACGTATAATGTGTTACAGTACAAAAGACCGCCACCTCGTGATTCAACCGAGAAAGAAATGGCGACAGGGAAATTTTGCTTGTTTCACGGAACTCATGGGCATTCGACCAATGAATGTCGGCATTTGAGGGATGTGATTGAGAAGCTGCTGCGTGAAGGAAAGTTGGATGAGTACAAGGTTGCCCCGAGGGACAGGGGGCAAGGAGAGCAGGCTCCAAAACAGATCCTACCTGCTCCCAAGCCTACAGCGCAGCAGAAAGGTAAAGGAATTGTCATCAACTCCATAGTAGGCGGACCTCACCCGGCAATCCGAAGTTTCAGATCAATGGATCAATATGTGAATGCTGCCAAGCATCTAGACGTGAATGAAGGTGATGATTTGGAAGATGTTACCCCCATAAAACAACAGAAGACCATGTTTGACGACGTGGTATTTCGAAGCCGAGACAATACTGGGATACAATCACCCACCAATGATCCGTTGGTTATTACTACCACCATTGGGCCGGCCTTGGTCCATAAGGTATTAGTAGACAACGGAAGTTCCGTTAATATTTTGTTCAAAAAGTCATTTGATCAGATGAAGCTTGAGTCCGAAGATCTGAAGCCTTGTGAAGGATGGATCAAAGGCTTCAACGGGGCGTCGACAGCTCCCATGGGATACATAGAGTTGCCCGTGACCCTGGGGCAAGGAGAACGTAGAAGAGTGCGGATGCTTCAGTTCGTAGTATTGGACGTAGATTCGCCTTATAACGCATTTTTGGGGAGACCTACCCTCGCTGAATTTAGAGTTTGTATCGCCCCTTGGTGCCTGTTACTTAAGTTCCCAACCGAAGCCGGGATTGGAGTAATGAGAGGGGATCAGGTTTCCGGACGGGCCTGCTATGTGGCCGAGTTAAAGATGTTGATGAAAGGACTTAACATTGAGAGTAAGGATGCCTCGTCTCCCTCAAAGGGGGACTCGGCATAGCAATTAGAGAGATTGACCCCGAGGGAGTTGCCCAAAGGAACGCCTGAAGACCTGGATCCCAGAAAAGACGAGGAACCAGAGGCTAGGAATGCAACTCCTAACGAAGCGACAGTGGAAATTCCCATTGATAAAGCTGATCCAACAAAAGTTTTGAAGATTGGTTCTCAATTGGATCCACGTCGAGCTAAAGAACTAACGGACTTCTTGAAGGCAAACTTAGACGTGTTCGCCTGGACCCATGCTGACATGTGTGGGATATCGCCATCCATTATAAGTCACAAATTGAATGTAAATCCGAAGCATCCGCCTGTGAAGCAAAAGAGACGCATGCTGGGCCCAGAGAGGTCGGCTGCTCTCAAAGAGGAAGTAGAAAAGTTGAAGCAGAATGGATTTATTCGAGATTCGACATATCCCGACTGGATATCGAATCCCGTCTTAGTAAAGAAGCCAAACGGAAAGTGGCGGACTTGCATTGATTTTTCAGATTTAAATAAAGCTTGCCCGAAAGATAGTTTCCCACTTCCCAGGATTGACCAGCTTGTAGACTCGACAGTAGGTCATGAACTTCTCTCTTTCATGGACGCATATTCTGGATACAACCAAATTCCTATGCACGTACCAGACCAAGAACATACGAGCTTCATTACGAATTTGGGGTTATATTGTTATGTTGTAATGCCATTCGGATTAAAAAACGCTGGAGCTACTTATCAGCGCTTGGTAAATAGAATGTTTTATGATCAAATAGGAAAAACTATGGAAGTTTATGTGGATGATATGCTTGTCAAATCAAAGCATTCCTCCAGCCATACGCAAGACTTGGCGGAAATGTTTGGTATCCTGCGAAAGTACCGGATGAAATTGAATCCTCTGAAATGTTCATTTGGAGTGGCATCGGGAAAGTTCCTTGGCTTCATTGTGAGTTCCCGAGGAATTGAAATCAACCCTAGCCAGATAGCAGCGATTAGAAACATCGAAGAACCGAGGAGAATTAAAGACGTCCAAAGTCTTGCAGGGAAAGTAGCGGTGCTAAGTAGATTCATCTCCAAAGCCACAGATAAATGTGTTCCGTTTTTTGATTTGATAAAAAGGGGAAAGAAGAACTTCCAGTGGACTCCGGATTGTGTTGAGGCCTTTCAAAATCTGTTGGAACTGCTAGAGAAACCGCCGATTTTATCAAAGCCCGTAGATCACGAAGAATTATTTGTTTATTTGGCAGTCTCGGCTCACGCTGTCAGCACAGCCCTGGTTCGAGAAGAAAACAAAGTACAAAGGCCGATGTATTATGTAAGCAAGAAATTAGCAGCGGCAGAGCGCAACTACCCAAAAATTGAGAAGCTTGCTTACAGCCTCCTGATCGCATCCCGAAAACTTCGTCACTATTTCCAAGCCCATCCAATAACCATATACACCGACCAGCTGTTAAGGCAGATGTTACAGAGGCCTGAGGCATCAGGAAGGTTGATCAAATGGAACATAGAACTAAGTCAGTTTGATTTGAATTTTCAACCACGAAAGTCAATCAGGGGGCAAGCTCTAGCAGACTTTATTGCGGAATTCACCATTCCAGAGGAGGAAGTAATCAATGACAGAGTGGTTAAATCCAAGGACGAACTAAAGATGAATCCGTGGAAACTATATACAGATGGAGCCAAGAATGACCGAAGGTCCGGAGCTAGAATTGTCTTAGTCACTCCCGAGGGACGGTCGTTATATTACGCCCTGCGATTAGAATTTTCGGCAACTAACAATGACTCAGAATATGAAGCCCTGATCGCCGGGCTGAAGCTTGCTAAAGACCTCGGAGTAAAAGTGATGGACATATTTTGTGACTCTAAAATTGTTGTTTGTCAAGTGCGAGAGGAATTCGTGGCTCGAGGACCTCGACTTATCGCCTACCTCAAGAAAGTGAAAGAGCTATTGAATAGCTTAGATCGGTACAACATAACACATATTCCCAGAGTTGAAAACCAGAAAGCGGATAGACTGGCAAAGCTGGCTAGTTCCGACAATCCAGAAGAGACTGAAGTAATTCCAATTGAAACATTGGAGTCGCCAAGCTTTGAGTCAATGGAAATTGAGTTCGCTTTTGAAGCAGAACCAGAGAAGGAGTCATGGATGACTCCAATTAAGAATTTCCTTAAGAATGGGACACTCCCATCAAAGAAGAGTGAGAAAAGAGCTGTAGTTCGCAAAGCTACCAGATATGTCATACAAGATGATACTCTCTATCGGCAAGGATTTTCTATGCCCCTGTTACGATGTATCGCACACGACGACATCAAGCGTGTACTAAGAGAAGTACACGAAGGTGAGTGTGGAGATCATACAGGAGGTCAAACTTTAGCAAAGAAGATATTGCGATACGGATACTTCTGGCCTACGATCAATAAAGATGCAGCTGATTATTCACGACGCTGCGATAAGTGCCAGAGATTCGCTAAAATCCCCAGGGCACCGTCGACTCAACTTAAATCAATGGTGAGTCCTTGGCCATTTGCCACATGGGGAATTGATATCATTGGAGTCCTACCAATTGCTAAAGGAGGAGCTAAGTATGCAATAGTAGCCGTGGACTATTTTACGAAGTGGGTGGAAGCTGAGCCCTTGACCAAGATCACAACAAGATAGGTGATAAGTTTTGTGGTTAGAAATATTATATGCCGGTTCGGGATCCCAAGGACGATTATAACTGACAACGGGACCCAATTTGATAGTACTGAATTCAGAAATTTCTGCCAGAAGTATAAGATAGACAAGCGATATATTGCAGTTGCCTATCCGCAATCAAATGGGCAAGTAGAGGCAATAAACAAAGTAATAAAATCCATCCTCAAGAAGCGATTAGAGCGTGCAAAGGCAAGGTGGGTTGATGAATTGCCCCTAGCCTTATGGGCATATCGAACAACATTTAAAACGGCCACCGGTCATACCCCTTTCTCTCTCTCCTTTGGCTCAGAAGCTGTAATTCCAGTTGAACTAGAAGTTCCTTCCCACAGGGTGACATATTATGACCCGATGATGAATCGGGCACTTTTACTTGAGTCTCTTGATGAAGTTGAAGAGAAAAGGGACGAAGCAGATTTGCGTGCAGCAAGACATCGGCGTCAGATGGCACGCTATTACGACAAAAAAGTTCGCCTCAGGACTTTTGAACCAGGAGATTTGGTGCTAAAGAGAGTTTTTCCATCCCTTCCTCACCTCGGCCCAAAATGGGAAGGACCCTTTGTCATCCAACGGAAACTTGAAAAAGGAACCTTCAAGTTAACGACCGTAGATGGCGAAGAAGTCCCTCGAGCATGGAATGCCCAACACTTAATGCGATATTTGGATTAGAAATGCTGTACTTTTTGTTATTTTTCCTGTGAACTCTGTAATAAGGCACGACTTGCCTTGGGAAAATCTGACGATATGAATAAAGGACTATAAAGTGGATGTAGGCTACGACTTAGCTGAACCACTATAAAAATATTGTGTGTTATTTACCTTTATGCACTATGTGTATATACATTTGTTAATTATTCTGTTGCAGGTATGAAGTACAGGGTGACTCACAGCCTAAAAAGGTTGAAAACGGTTTAGACATAAAAAGAAGCACAACGACTATTTGTGCGATAAGACATAAAAGAATGAGAAAACGACATTCTTAACTCTAACTCTCCAGAGAGAGAGAGAGTATAAAAGCGTCTCCGACTGAGCGCTGAAAAAGAAATTCTTCTTGTAACTCTAACTCTCCAGAGAGAGAGAGAGTATAAAAGCGTCTCCGACTGAGCGCTGAAAAAGAAATCTTTCCCCGTTGAAAGACCGGGGAATGAATAGATGACTAAGCTCGAACTCTAACTCTCAAGAGAAAAAGGGAGAGTATAAAAGAAATGCCAGAAAAAACGACAGGTATTGACGACACAGGATGTGCTATCCCGTCAGAGAATTGGGAGCATTCAGATTGCTTGATTAAGCATTAAATAATTTGTGGGAATTGACTGGGGACACGTATGCATACGCATATTTCCCCCCTCCACAACTTCGTTTCATAACTATAGACATGCATTTTTACATAAGTGCAGAACTACCAACAAACAAACATTGCAAAAAATGAGTTATTTTTATTTACAACTGAATGAATTTGTACAGGAAAATAGCTGAAAAGGAAAATGCAGGAGCTACTTTTGTAGCAGCAATTATTGGTTCACAAAGATGCTAAAAAGATACAGGGCAATCCACTATTTAGATTTGGAATGAGCCTTGGATTTCTTGGCGGCTTTCTCCGCGTCCTTTGCTTCTTTCTCAGCCTCTGTCAAGATTCGTTTTGTCTTCTTTTTTCCTGAAGATGCGGTGCTGGAGCCGGTATACTTCTTCCCGGAGGGCGGGGCACTGGAATCAAGAGAAGATTTTTTAGCAAGTTCCTCTGTAATAGATCTAGTTGAGAGCTTAACAACTAACCTTGATCCCGCATCCACAACTGCGAGGGGCTTGAGGACCTCAGGTCTAGTTCTTCGGCCTTTAATTGCAAACGCTTGTCTTGGTCAGCCTTCATTGCAGCCAAGGTAACGTCATCAGCGCTTTTCGACTCCCTGGTTATTGCAACTTCTGGTTCCTCTTCATGACCCCCGTCTCCTCCGTCATCCTTTAAAGCTGCTATCATTTCTACATCATGGGGAGTGGTGACCTTAGTGGGCTCACTTCCTTCTCCCAAATCTATAGAAGCAGCCTTGTCTTCCCCTTTTTTGGCCCTATCAGCGGGCTTTGTCCCAGCGGCAGCTCCTTGAGCTACATCTGTCTTTTCGGATGATTCAACACCTACAGAATGAGAAGCAACAGTTATCAACTCAGGCGAAAACAATGGGTCTTTCATCGATTGTTCGATCACGTGGCAAAAAGTAGAAATAGCCTTGGCAAATTGAGGAGAAAAGGTAAGGATACCTTCCGAAGGCTTTTCTGCGGGGGTGGCTACTGCCTCTGGTGTTGCTTCAGGAATGGGAGATAGCAGAGTTGTTCGGGGAATTCCCGGATTTTCGGGATCATACCCTTCTACTTCGGGAGTTGCAGGAGCAGAAGAAGAGGAACCAGCTTCGAGAATGGTTTTTTGTTTAGACTTCCGTCTCTCTTCTTCCATGGCCTCGGCAATGAGGCGGCGCCCTTCAGCTAGGCGCTCCGGTTCATCATCTCTCAAGTATTTCTCCATCAGTTTATCTTCATCGAGGGAATCGACCTTAAGTTCCTCTTTTTCCCACTCAACGATTTGATTCCATACTTGAACCAGAGTGGATGGATAGTCCTCGATCCAAGAAATGTTTCGACGACGAATAATGTGTGCGAAGAATTCAATCATTAGCTCGCCGAAGCCCTGAATATCAGCCTCCGCCTCTGATAGTTGCTTGCGGGCTTCCTCCGCAGATTTAATAGCACACTCCACATTGCCCTCGGCCAGAGCAGCCCTGTTCTCTGCCTCCAACAACTTTGAAGCCAAGTCAGCATTCTTCTTGTCTAATTCAGCACTCCTCTTTGCTAACTCGGCGTTTTTCCGCTCAAGCTCAGCATAAGCAAGGCGTGTCTTAGCAGCTTCTGACTTGGCATCGTCAGCTTGCTTTTTTAATTCAGAACGCTCCTGAGTATGAGATTCAAGCAAATCGTGATAGCGCTTTTGCATGTCCTCGAATTGTTGTTTGAAATTGGAAGCGTCCCTTTGAGCGACCGCTAGCTGAGCTTGAGTGTCTTCCAAATCTTTTCCTAGAGCTTTTAAGGCCTTAGCATCCTCCTCCGCGGTCTTTTGCATTGAATCAGTATTTGTGATTAGAGTGCGGATGATTCTAGAAAGGTTGCGTGAATATTTGAACATCTCAGTATATTGTTTTTGCACCGCATCGATCTTTTCTTTGGCCTCATCTGCCCAATTAGACGAAATAGGTTCAAGGGCAGGTAAAAAAGTCAGAGTTTCGAAGTAGTGTTCGGGAAATTGCTCTTTCAAATATGCCCGTTTTATTGCAGTTCCCGCATCTGGTGGGGGAGGAGCGAGGATTGTCAATTCGGTGTCCCTTCCTGAAGAGGATTCGGTAGTCTCTTTGTCTGTCCTAGGTCGTTTAGTAGCAGGGACCTTTTGCTTACTTCGAGACCCGGTTTCTTTTGGAGGAGTTCTCTCTCTACCCCGCTTTTCATGGGAGGAAGTGGAGTCTTTAGATGGTGGTCTATCCTCCTCCCTGCGGCTTTGATAGCTCTTATATTTCTCTTGTTCCGGTCGAACTGGTGAGCGGGAACGTGAGGGTCGAGAACGATAGGGATCATAAGGTCTTCTCTCCTCCCTACCACGATCATCCCGGCGATCATACTCGACATCCTGAGGAGGATTGGACATGCTGCGACGAAGTTTTCTTATATCATAGTAGGATCGAGACATTGTACCTGCGCGATAAAATAAACGAAGTTTAGAATTAATGGATTCATGGAGAAAGAAGTGCAATGAATGCTAATGCTGTTATGTAAAGTGTATCCTAAGTGGTGTGTTTCCCCCCAACCAACCCGAGTCTGAAGCTAGACTAGTACGGGCAGGCTCTTTGGCCTTAGCAGGAGTGGTCTCTTCAGAAGAGGTGAAGACTAAAGGATCCTTCCTGAAATCCTCTGAAGTATATATAGTCTCAGGTAAGGGGAGATCCCCCAAACCCTGAAATATGTGCTCATCAGTACTAGGAATATCCCCTTCGGAAGCATGAAGTGGCGACTCTTGGGAGGATTTTGACTTGTCTAGAGAGGTAGTTTCCTCGGGGGCAATATACCCTTCACGATGCTTTTCGGCCAGATTAGCCAATTCATCATCTTGTGTGGAAGATGGAGAAGGTGAAGTTTGAAGAGGCACTGTAGGAATTCCCGAGCCTTCTCCTGTCTCTGGAACTATCTCCACTGGAGGAATGTATGCGTAAGGGACCATCCCATGACCGATGCTACGAAAAACGGATAGCAGCCCATGAAAGTGAAGGTATTCATCTTTAAGGACCTCGTCGATAGTCAAGAATTTTTGATCGCCATTAAGAAGTCGGTGCATCCGATCAAAGAACACCTGATCTGATTTCTGTTTGGGATTGTCGACTGCAAACAAAAAGGAAAACAGGTCAGGGTGATGATTCAAGTATATAGGGTCCGGATTTAGAAAATCAACGCTTTACTTGATTTTGTCCATCTCCTGGCGCATCCAGGCTGTTGCTTCACGTAGAACCATTCTAGTCTGGAATCTCCAGCTTTACTGCTAAATGGTGCAGAGATTATCTTCCTCTTTGGAACTGATTCAAAGTAGCAGAAGGATGGAGTCTCTCGAGTCCGATGCTTGAAATTATAGAAGAAGTGAACGTCATCGAACGTGAGCTCTATGCCTAGGATTTCACGATATGCTATGTACAAGGTGTGCAAATAGGCATATAAATTGGGATGCAACTGCATGGGGGCAATCCGCATTTGTCTTAAGAAATCAACGATGAAAGGAGAGAATGGAGGAATGGCGCCGACCATGCACATTAATCGAGTAACTGCCATATATCCTTCTGGAGGGTTCTGGGGGCGGTCAGAGCGTGAAGGCACTAGAGTGTCCCTTTTCATTATCCCGTATTTTAGGCAAATTCGGACAAGTCGATCGTTGTCAATCGTTGATTCAACGGAGTCCGAGGGTGATTCCAATATGATGGCTGATTCAAATTCATCGGGTGCTCGATTGTCACCAATCCCTCCTTGCTCCTCAAAACACAGAGAAACTTCATTCTCCGAAGACGCCTCGTTGCTTTCTCGATTTCCAACCCCGTAGTCTGGACCCTCACTGTCCCATTCTGGATCAGACGAAGAAGATATATCCTCAAGAGTGATTTTGTTAGAAGTTTCCGGGGCTTCTTTCCTCTCAGCTAGACGGGAAGAGCGTCTGGGCCTCATTGTCATAGAACTATTGAAGAAGCAATAGCACGGATTAGAGTAAATTATCCCGTGCCCCCCTGTGTATGTGTGTGAACTAAAATGTGTGCAGCAAATGTGAGAAATGCAAAGTAAAAGTACAGCAATGTAAGACGAAGCTTTGAAGAGAAAGTGATAGTCAGAGTTGTTCTTAATGTTCGTTTATGTCCGCAAGGCACTATCCTAACTGTTCATGAAGTTGGAAGTAACATCTTTTAAATAGTTGGACGAAAGCTTGTGTTTTAGATTGAGTGGTGTTCGGTTCGGGTGCAGACAACGGGTTCGGATCGGATAAGCAAAGATTCATGTTCAGAGAGATATATCCGGATCGGTTCGGAGATTGACACTCGGAGCGGATCGGGTTAACCTGGATAACCAGACCCCTATTCTCTCTTTTGTTTTTCAACCGGGTCCGATCCGAGCGTATAAGTCTTGACCTTCATTGTATTCGTAGATCCGACCCGACCCGGTCAAAACAGTTTAAGACCCATTTCTTGGCCCTATTGCTCCGACCCGATCCGGCTCTGTAACTTTCTCTCTTCTCCTTTTCCTCTTACTGTTCCCTTACCCGAACCAACCTTCTTCAGTTTTCTTCCTCTTCCTCCTCTTAAATAGCGAACCCAACTCGAAATCCCAAGCTTTAATTAAAGTCGAGAGATTAAGCACTCAGGTGTCAATACTTTCCTCCAACACTTCGAAATGGCGTCGAAACCATTGACGACGAAGGCGGAGGATGGAAGAAGACGTGGTGGTGGAATTATTCAATTACTTTGTTAAAGTCGTTCAAACAAATCACGGATGTAAATTAAAAGCGATTATGGCAGCAAGATTCAAGATTACAAGACTACCTAGGTGTTTGATTTGAAGATGGAAGCGAAAATTTTGAAGTTTCTTGGAAAGGCTGGAGCTTCGATATGGAATCGGTTCGGATAAACGAAAACAGTAAATGAAAAAAAAGAAGAAAGAAGAGGTGAATTTATATAAACAACAAGCTGACTATTCGTATTCCCGATCGGACCGGCTCGAAAAGCCCAGTAACACAGCTTGGCCCATTGGTTCATCGCAGAGTACAGGAGGAAGGAAATCTGTTCGGGTCGGAACCCAAGCCAGAAATCTGTTCGGGTCGGAATCCGAATCGAACAGGATGAAGTACGACAACTTAACTTGTGAATTCGAAAGGAAAGATGAAGCTTTTGCGCCATGGCAGTCAAAGCATGCTCTGTTCCCCACAGAAGCATCCTTTGAGGGGGCAAAGTGTTAGCCTACTTTGTGAACTAGGCAACACAAAGTCAAGAAACCAGACATTGAAGAGCATTTTTAATTAAAAGACTTCGGTTCGGATTGGAGAAGACACTACAATCTGGATTGGATAGCGGCAGTTGTTCGGGTCGGGTCAGAGCAACATATCGGTTCGGGTCGGATAGAGTCTTCTGTTCGGATCGGTGAACTGCTGCTGAGGAAGTTGGTAAGGTATATCTGATCGGATCGGAGGGCAACATGATTTCAATTGGATCGGAAAGCCACCTGCTTGCCACGAAAATGGATCGGAGCGGAGTAGATTAGAGGAGAAGAGAGCGTTGCATCCAAGCCAATCCGGATCGGATCGGATATCCCGATCCGAACCCCTTATCTGTGCGTCTCCGACCAGAGCCCATGTTCCATATTATTCTCCTGCAAAAGCGCCTGGATATCCGGACCGGCTGTGACCAGTTCCTACCCATAACGTCCGTTCCTTTGATGCGTTGTCAACATAATAGTTCATCCGAACCCGAAGATAGTGGGATGGACGACATGTGGCCCCGACCCGGATCAAGTTTCAAGCAAATTCACACCTATAAATACCCCGTCTGGAGACAAAGAGAAGGATCTTTTTTCAGCACTTTAAGAATTCAACCACCTCCATAATCCGAACTCCATTGCTCCCGGAGAATCCAAATCTTCTTTCATTATTTGTTTTTATCTATTGAGTGAATATAAGCGAGTTGTGAGTGAAATCAAGTGACCATTACATTGTATTTACAACTGAATCAGTGAATATAGTGAAAGATAAGTGGACGTAGGCATCTCTTCGCCGAGCCACTATAAATCCCGTGTGTTCATTTTTATTTTTATCTCATCTTATTTGCTTTTAATCAATTTGGGTGTTAGAACCACTTTTGGGTCTAACAGGTTGCAACATCCCTTACCTTGTTAAACACCCCGTTTATCTTTCCAGATCTCACAATCGGGACAGGCTTACTCGTGGTTTCTGCATATTCAACCAAAATAGGCGTTTATTACTTAAACCATTATTCATTCATCCAAAATACTTTCATTTTTCCTGATTATTTTATTATTAAAATAATCATTTAAAATCCAATTTATGGAATGAGACTAATTCAACTCCCGTATAAGCCGAAAATTTAGGTGTTTACAAACATCCAATAAATATAAATAAGACGACATGTGTCTAATGAGTTGTATCTAAACTCGTTAGTTATTTAAGAGCAGATGTCAGTGTCAAAATTGGGTTCCACTTTATTAATTAAGAACCAAATGGTATTAATAACCATTGATCAATCAAAAACATCTAAATCAAATCAACCTCATCCAACAACTTTCAAACATGAATAATATTCGTTAGCTACATATTAACAGCTCAACATAAGCATGTCATGGTGCTCAAAACCATGTTATAAGTTTCTGATGTTCATTACCCTAGCTATCAACCCAAGTATTTATCACATGAGGTTCAACTTCATGAATTTAAATAAAAGGTCATGGTTTCCTTTATATAATGGTGAATTCATAACCCAAAATCACATCTTTATGTGAATTAATCCATAAAGAATGAATCCTTAGGAGTTTATCATCATATACTACATAAAATCATTTACTACTAACCCAAACATATTACTAAAATTAAATTAAGGCATGTATGTTTATGATATTCCATAAAGGCGCAACTTTGTGAACCTAACATAATGGTTTTCGTTCCAAACTCCAAACAAATTGCCATTTTTCCTTGATGAACCTACTTAGGAATTTTTAGCAATCATATACCATCAAATCATCCATGAATTCACCACCAAAACTCTAAGAAACATTTCAACAAACACCTTATATGCAATCATACAATAAAGCAACAAAACCCTTTAAAGGTTTAGTTTTTCTCGCCAAAAAGCTTCCAGAATTTGCCTAAGATGTATAGATCTTTCTCCTAGCTTTTCTTCTTTGTTTTCTTGAAAAATCTTTTTTTTAATTTATTCTAAGTGAAAAACGTAGGAAATTCATGGAGAAGGGAGAAAGAAGACGATTTTCAAGAGAAGAAAGGGAATGAAATGGTAAAGAAGGTAAGGGTGGAGGGTATTTATAAGGAAGCTCAATTTCATGGATGCATGACATGTGTCCTTATGGATAAGGATGGAAAATGAATGGATATAATTCATCCTTATCCATTCAAATAGTAAAGTGTGTTTTCTCAAGCACCTTCCGGCCTCGTCGGAGTATCGAATGATAATGGTTTTCAGAAATTCTTTCACCGTATCGTCTGGTTTCTAACGTACTTCTATCCTATGTGTTCAGATCCAAAATCTGAGTTTGTTTGCATTTTCAAATAATTTATTTTAGTTTTGTTTTCTAAATAACTTTCTATATTTGTTATGAGATTTTCCCAGACTTCATACGTAGATAATATCCTATGCTCTAAATTTTTCTGGATAGGTCTTAGGTTCCAGTTTTGTTGTTAGGATAAACAAATTCGAATTACCATCAAATTTTAGCTCAAATTTTGGCCTTTTATTTTTTCTTTTCTACATATGAACACCGTTTTGCACGAAACTTCCCTGAGTACTAAAATTCACTATTCCGGATCCAATGGAGGTGATCACGATCTAACCGTATTTCCTTCTCAAGATTTCTTTAAAATCGACCGTTTTTAGTACAAATTTTGAATCTTTTGCAAAGTTAACATGTCTAACGATTGCCCTTTTTGATGAAATTTGGTTGGTTACCTAATTTTTTCATTCCAGATCTAATGAAACTGATTTCGTCGAATTATTAGTTCGATAGCCACCACTTCCTTAAGAAACTACTATTTCTTAAGAGAAATATATATTAAATTGGTTGTGAATTTTCTAGGTCGTTACATTCACCCCCTCCCCCCTTTAAGAAATTTCATCCCCAAAATTTAGATGCAAGTAAAAGCTGGATAGAATAAAGAAAGAGATAAATTACCTTACTCATGAAACTACGCTGGGGATAAGTCTTTTTGAAACTATCCTCCGTTTCCCAAGTGCAATCTCTAGGATCTTCATTCCATCTAACCTTGACAAGGTTGATCTTTTTGTTCCTTAATTCGCGGACTTCCTTGTCAATAATAGCCTATGGCTATCTTCGAATAGATAGATTTGGTGCAACTTCTAAATCTTTTTACACTGCTTCCTCAATAATTAAACCTTTATCTTCATCCCTTATAGCTTTTTGAAGTTGAGACACATGGAATACATTGTGAATCCCTGACAACCATTCAGGTAGCTCAAGTTTATAACCCATAAGACCAATTCGTGCCACCACTGGAAATGGGCCAATATATCTTGGGGATAGCTTCCCTGTCTTCCCAAAACGAAGAACTCCTCTGAGTGGGGATACCTTCGAATAAGCCATATCACCAATTTCAAATTCTAGAGGTCTTTTCTTTGAGTCTGCGTAACTCTTTTGTCTGCTCTGGGCTGCTTTCTTCTTCTTCTTTATAAAATCTACTTTATCTAATGCTCCCTGATCATATCCAGACCCAGAACTAGCCGATCCCCAGATTCTATCCAACATGCAGGAGATCTGCATGGTCTACCATACAATCCTCAAACGGGGACATACCGATACTAGCCTGATAACTATTATTATAAGAAAACTCAACTAAATGCAGGTTGTCTTCCCAAGAGCCTCCAAAGTCCAGAATATATGCTTGAAGCAAATCTTCGAGAATCCTATTTACCCTTTCTGTCCACCCATCCGTTTGTGGATGGTATGCTGTGCTGAGATTTAGCTTTGTTCCCAACGCGGTTTGAAACGCCTCCCAGAATTTACTTGTGAAAATTGGATCCATGTCGCTTACAATGCTGGTAGGCACACCATGAAATCTGACTATTTACTCAACATACAATTGAGCCAAGCTGTCTGTTATATGGTTTTCTCTGACCAGAATAAAATGTGCACATTTGATCAATCGATCTACTATCACCCATATAGCCTCATTTCCATTGCGGGTTCGAGGCAACCCGTCTATAAAGTCGATGGAAACCTGATCCCATTTCCATTCGGGAATCTCTAAGGGCTGTAATAATCCTACCACCTTATGTTGATCGCTTTTCACCTATTGGCAAGCTTGGTACCTGCTAACATATATGGAAATATCCCTTTTCATAGCCTTCCACCAGAATGTTCATTTAAAATCTTTGAACATCTTGCGGACCCCAAGATGGATGCTTAGCTTTGACTTATGGCATTCATCCATAACCTCTCTTTTAAGCTCCGGATTGTTTGGAACACAAATCCGTCTTTTCAGTCTCAGAACTTCGTTTTCTTCTACTTCAAATCCCATAATTTCACCCGCTTTGATTCTCCTGCACATCTTCTGAACAAACTCGTCATCCTTCTGCTGGTTAGAAATCTTCTGAATTATAAAGGAAGCGTTGGTCAGAATAACAACTATGGCATGCTTCCTGCTGAGGGCATCCACCACCACGTTGGCTTTACCCAGAGTATATAGAATATCTAGGTCATAGGCTGCTAAAAACTCCAGCCACCTCTGTTGTCATTAAGTTTAGATCCTTTTGTGTGACTAAATACTTCAAGGACTTGTGATCTGAATAAAGCTCGAATTTTTCACCCAAAAGGTAATGCCTCCAAATCTTTAGCGCAAACACAACCGCTAATAACTCTAGATCATGAGTTGCATAATTCTTCTCATGCGGTTTCAGTTGCCTGCTTTCATAGGGTACCACTTTCCCTCTTTGCATCAATACTGATCCCAACCCATCTCTTGAAGCATCAGTATAAACAACTAGATCTTGATTACTGTCAATATTTGTCAAAACTGGAGCAGTGGTCAATCTCTTCTTTAACTCTTCGAATGACTCTTCACACTTGGGAGTCCAAATGAATCTGGTATCCTTCTTGGTCAGCTTTGTCAGAAGGAAAGCCATCTTTGAGAAATCTTTGACGAATTTTCGATAGTAGCCAGCCAATCTGAGAAAGCTTCTAACCTCCGTCTGTGTCTTGGGTTGCTTCCATTCTTGAATCGCTGAGATTTTGCTTGGATCCACCGAGATTCCTTCTTTCATCACTACATGCCCAAGAAACGTCACTTCATTTCTCCAAAAATGGCACATGGCAAATTTGGCCTTCAGCTCGTTCTTTCTTAGAATCTCCAGAACGGCTTCCAAATGCTTTGCATGTTCTTCCTCTGACTTGGAGTAAATAAGGATGTCATCAATAAAAATTAACACAAACTTATTGTTTTACCTCCCGGAAGACTATATTCATCAAATCCACAAAATATGCTGGACCTTGCATAGTCCGAAGGGCATAACTAGCCATCCGTAAAACAGATTTGGCCCTCTGAAAGTTGTCAGAGGGATGCATTCTTCTGCAACTCTTAACTGATGGAATCCCGTAGCTAGATCCGTCTTAGAAAACACGTTAATCCATATACAACCTGAGTGTACCATCAGACTTTGGAACAAACACTACTGGTGCTCCCCATCGTGAAAAAATGGGCCTAATCAAACCCTTCCACAACAACTGCTTAGTTCGATTTTCCAACTCCTCTCTTTCCTTTGGTGCCATTCTACGAATAGGGTGCACTACTGGTTTTGCATTCGGAACTAATTCAATTTGAAAATCTATTTCCCTTCATAGGGGAAGCTTAACTACTTCTCCAAACACATCATAATACTTATTGATTACTAGAATGTCCTCAATAGGGGTGAAGGAAACATCCAGAGAATACCAAAACTCATCTCTATTATGGGTTTGGCCTTCGCATGGTATTTCTGTGAAGTTTCTGAGTTTAGTTTATAGTCTAACTATCCTTTTCTTTCAATCAAGAGATGCTTCATATTTAGTCATCCAATCTAACCGGAGAATGACATCGAACTCCACAAAATCCAAAACAACCAGTATTAGGGAAAACTGATATCGAGAATAGGAGATGTGTACTTTACAAAGCACGGGAAGATTAACTGAACCCCCTACAGGATTTTTAACGCAAATCGTATTTTAAATGGTTTTATGTTTTAACTTTAATCTTTCCATTATTTAGTGAGATAAGAAACTTCGAGAAGCGCTAGTGTCAAATAAAACTTTTACTGGAATGTTCTTAATATTAAGCATACCTTCAAGAACATCTTCGCCTTGCTTCTCCGGCACTAAGATTGGAGCTGCCTCCAAGTTGTACGCATTAGCTACTGCAGCCTTCCCCTTCAGTGGACAATCTTTAGCCAGATGGCCTGGTTGATGAAACTGATAGCAATTCACAAGCCCATCCTTCTTCTGATTCTTAGGAGTTGTACACTGTGTTGAATAATGTCCTGTCTGACCATAGTTGTAACACTTGACATTCTTCAATTTGTCAGTCTTTGACTTGCTTTCATTCTTCCTACCTTCCTGACCTTGCTTAGCTTTCTTTGGAGCCTTACACTCTTGTTTACGATGCCCAAACTTCCCACAGTTAAAACAAGCTTCCTTCTTCTTCTTCTTGGCTTCACCACTAATTTCAGACTTCTCCTCATCCCGATTTCTCTTCAGTCTTGAATTCTTCTTTGATTGACCTTTGCTTGCAGCAGCACTTAGTTGATCATTGTATTCATATCTATATGCAAAGTTCACCATCTCAACGAATGGGAGCATAATGTGACTCGTCATTTGGTTTCGATATCTTGGATGTAAACCTAGAATACATCTTTCATTCTTTCTTTTTGGATCTTGAACCAACTCGGGGGCGAATCGAAAAGTTCATTAAATCTGTTCAAGTACTCTTTTATGGACTTCTCACCCGAATATAAATTGGAGAATTCTTGGTAAAGTCGAGTGATTCCTTCAGTAGGTATGAACCTATCCTCAAACACCCTCTGAAACCTCTCCCAAGAGAAGTTATCTTCATTTTCGTTCATGGTCAAGGTATCCCACCATATCGATGCTTCTTTCTTCAATAACCATAAAGCTAAATAGCGCTTCCTTTCATCGCATAGATTCAAGCCTCTGAATATCTTATTGCAATCTCTAAGCCATGCTTGGGATTTAAGTAAGGTCTCTTTCCCGGTAAATGGCTTCCCGCCCAAATTTTTTTACTGATAATAACATCTAGATCTTGCTCGAGCTGTGGTAGATTTATTGCTGCTGTGTTTGATTCCCGATTAGGTTCTGATCTTGAGTAGCATCATTACCCCTTTCCCTGCCTCTTACAGGTCTTCCTACTCTTTAGCACTCATTTTCCTACTATATTTGCATAGTAAGGAAAAGAGGTAGGCTACAGATGTAATATTATAAGAAGCAGGAATGAACAAATCAAAGCTGAAATGTGTAAAATGATGATTATCAAAGGAATGCTGCTCTCATTCTAGGATATTACTAATCATATCTCTAATGAGTTACTCATCCTAGAATACTACTGATTCTATCTCTGATGAGTAATTATACGTTATGTCCTAGAACTAAGGTCATACCTCAGATCTGATACCAACTGTAACGACCCGCACCCACTCAAGGGCGAGAGATGCTTTTAGAACATAACACATAATAATAACAGTAATAGAAACAACAACATAATATATATTACATCAGAGTTACATATCCCAAGGATCCATATATTACATCATAGCATAGCGGAAACAAAAACATAATGTACATGGTTGATAATGATTAAGGATTGAGGACAGAGGTAGGCCCAACTACCGGAGACTTCGAGAGTAGATCCAGAGCAATCCAAATCCAGTTCTAACTCCAAAACCAAAAGCACAAGCAGCTAACCCAAAAAGATAACTAGATAACCTGCTAATCAACCTGCCCGTGTGGAAAGGGTGGGCACCCGAGGTTGCAAGGGAAAAACAACATCGGGTCGGTCATAGGACTGGTGTGAGAAAACTTTATTAACTAATCTTATGCTTAGCCTTATTTTGAATAAGGTATCTCGGGACCACGCCGGATGTTGCGGAACGGGTTTTCTCCCAAGGATATGTGCATATCCATAGCAACCATAACTAAACATAGCAACCATGAACCGGATCTTGAAAACGTGACTTTTAGAAAAATGAACGATTATAAGCCCCAGGTCCCCTCACACAATGCAAGCGTACACCAGAGGATAGGGGTTTACCTTAATCGCAAAATATTCTTGATATAATTCAAAACAAAAACATTCGATATTATTATAATTACTTGGGTGTGAGAAATCCTTTCGAAAATAAATGTATGAATCTTAGCTCGCATAGTGCCCCATCCCAATATGCTGGCTACATAGGTATACAATCGAAAATCGAAAAGGGTTTCGTATTGGAAGTTGGATTTCCATCAATGGGCCTAGGCTAAGGATCTTCCCAATCCGATTTGGAACCTCCAACTAGGTTCCAGGATCCCGTCTGGCTCCTTTAGAGCAGCAGGGTCGGTCCACCCTACTTTATGGATTAAAGTATAACAGCCTGAACATAACGTCCCTCGGTCTGTTTGTAGACTATCGTCTAGGTATATTGACCTATTCCGAGGCGCCTCATCTAACAGACCACATAAGTAAATGCCTGGGCTTCTTACCATGGCGTTACCTTTTGCTAGATGGAATGTTAAGTCCTTACCCCTACGGTCTATAATCCTGTTTCAGCTCATTCCGGGTTGTGAGGCTTGCGAAGTCACGTCATACACAGAGCTACGCATTTAAGCCATGCTTTGGTCTTCAACCACAAGGCTCTGCTTTCCAACCACAGCCGTGATCGTTCCCCCTTATCATGCCACACTACCATTCTTTAAAACACAAACTGCTTTTTACCAACATACAACCTTTGAGATCGTAAGTCTCAAAGAAGGGTGTTAAGCAAGAGAATAAATTCTCTGCCACCAAATAGAAGTTTGTTTAGTAAATGTCAGCCTGTATTTTATAAAATACAGTGTCAAACAAAAAATCCATCAACAAGTCCAATCCGGGATTAGGATTGATACAGAAGGCACTTGATTCCACGTCCCCGCCTGGGAGTGCAAGTCCTTGCAAACCAAATCGCTTCAAGTACGGTCAGATTGGTCGCTACTTTAACCTGGGTGGCCACCCAAGGCATCAATAGGCCATCCATCCGATGTGAAGAAATATGGGTCTTCCACCATCGCCTTTGATATCTTGACATCAGCATCACGTCATATAATTATTTGAAATGGGTAAAAACCCAGTCTTTCCAAATAAACCAGCGCATCTTTAAAATCAATAGGTATATAGGATTTCGTGAACCTCATTCCGTTTCAATCTAATTAAAGATTAACTAAAACTCTACTTAGTTTCAATCTAAAAAAAATCACTACTTAATGGTTATTCAATCTTAGGAAATTAATTACGTCTTTAACTGGGTTAAAGAACCTATATCACATAAAACACAGTTCACGATAAACCCAAAATCATCTTCCATTTAAAATGGAATCTTCACGAAAATCATATCCGCTTAAAATTGATATTAATCTCCGTATCCAACTAACACTATAAGCAGAATATTAGCTAGCGCGTTTAAAATTCCTCAAATAGTCTAAGTCTTCATCTATGGATACTTATATTAACTGTTAACCAAAACGGTTTCCATTTAATTCCAATTTAATTTAACTAACTGGAAAACACCAGTGTTCACATATCTTTATTTTAGATTCAATATATAAAAATAAATATATTCCTTACATTTTACATTTAATAAATTGTTAAACGAACATCCGGGCTTTCCTTTCGATCCATTCCGATCCTCGCCCAAATCAATAAACATTGGCCAGGTAAGTTCAGCGCACTAGTTGAAGCATCCTTTACCTTGTTAAACACCATGTTTATCTTTTCGGATCTCACAATCAAGATAGACTTACTCGTGGTTTCCGCATATTCAACCCAAATAGGTGTTTATTATTTAAACCATTATTCATTCATCCAAAATACTTTCATTTTCATTGATAATTTTATTATTAAAATAATCATTTAAAATCCAATTTCTGGAATGAGACTCATTCAATTCCCGTATAATCCGAGAATTTGGGTGTTTACAAACATCCAATAAATATATACAAGGCGACATGTGTCAAACGAGTTGTAACTAAACTCGTTAGTTATTTAAGTTCAGATGTCGGTGTCACAATTGGGTTCCACTTTAAGAACCAAATGGTATTCATAACCATTGATCAATCAAAAACATCTAAATCAAATCAACCTCATACAACAACTTTCAAACATGAATAATATTCATTAGCTAGAGATTAACAACTCAACATAAGCATGTCATGGTGCTCAAAACCATGTTATAAGTTTCTGATGTTCATTACCCTAGCTATCAACCCAAGTATTTATCACATGAGGTTCAACTTCATGAATTTAAATAAAAGGTCATGGTTTCCTTTATATAATGGTGAATTCATAACCCAAAATCACATCTTTATGTGAATTAATCCATAAAGAATGAACCTTTAGGAGTTTGTCATCATATACTACATAAAATCATTTACTACTAACCCAAACATATTACCAAAATAAAATTAAGGCATGTATGTTTATGATATTCCATAAAGGTGCAACTTTGTGAACCTAACATAAAGGTTTTCACTCCAAACTCCAAACAAATTGCCATTTTTCCAGCATGAACCTTTTAGGAATTTTTAGCAATCATATACTATCAAATCATCCATGAATTCACCACCAAAACTCTAAGAAACATTTCAACAAACACCTTATATGCAATCATACAATAAAGCAACAAAACCCTTTAAAGGTTTAGTTTTTCTCACTTAAAAGCTTCCAGAACTTCGCCTAGGATGTATAGATCCTTCTCCTAGCTTTTCTCCTTTTTTCTTCTTTATTTTCTTGAAAAATCTTTTTTTTTAAATTTATTTTAAGGGGAAAACGTGGGAAATTCATGGAGAGGGGAGGAAGAAGATGATTTTCAAGAGAAGAGAGGGAATGAAATGGTAAAGAAGGTAAGCGTGGAGGGTACTTATAAGGAAGCTCAATTTTATGGATGCATGACACGTGTCCTTATGGATAAGGATGGAAAATGAATGGATATAATTCATCCTTATCCATTCAAATAGTAAAGTGTTCTTTCTCAAGCACCTTCCGGCCTCGCGTCGGAGTATCAAATGATAACAGTTTTCAGAAATTCTTTCACCATATCGTCCAGTTTCTAACATAGTTCAATCCTACGTGTTCGGATCTAAAATCTGAGTTCGTTTGCATTTTCAAATAATTTATTTTATTTTTGTTTTCTTAATTACTTTCTATATTCGTTATGGGATTTTCCTAGACTTTATACATAGATAATATTCTATGTTCTAAATTTTTCTAGATAGGTCTCAGGTTCCAGTTTTGCCGTTATGATAATCAAATTCCAATTATCATCAAATTTTAGTTCAAATTTTGGCCTTTTATTTTTTCTTTTCCACATACGGACATTGTTTTGCACGAAACTTCCCTGAGTACTAAAATTCACTATTCCTGATCCAATGGAGGTGGTAACGATCTAACGGTATTTCCTTCTCAAGATATCTTTAAAATCGTTCGTTTTTAGTACAAATTTTGAATCTTTTGCAAATTTAACATATCTAACGATTACCCTTTTTGACGAAACTTGGTTGGCTACCTAATTATATCATTTCGGATCTAATGAAACTGATTTCGTCGAATTCTGAGTTCGATAGCTACCAGTTCCTTAAGAAACTACTATTTCTTAAGAGAAATATAAATATCAAATTGGTTGTGAAATTTCTGGGTTGTTACATTTCTCCTCTCCCACTATTGTCTCTCCCCCTTCATTTCACTTCTGCCAGTTTCATACGGAAAAAAAAATTAAAAGTGGAAAAACTTGCATGCAAAGCCCAGTCCCACCTCTCTTCTATACAAACACCACCCTTTGCTGCAACCACCTCCCACTTGGAAACTTACTCAACCCTTATCCTCCACAGACCTCTACTCTGCTACACCGCCTACCGTACCACCCTCCGACGAGCTCCATCCTGCACTACCATGCGCCGATGCTAGCGCCGCCGCTTCCAGACCATCAGTACACCCTCTTCACTTACTTACGAAAGAAGCTCGCGGCCTCTCACACCACAATCGTCCATCTTTGGCTGGCGCATAAACTGGGATAGAAGGGGGATGTTCTCTCCTCACTTCATGGAAAAACTCATGCAAGTAGAAAAAATGGGAATTTATGCCGTGAAACCCGCATGCAGAGATGGACACCCCATTGAACAACATCCCCACGCCTGTATTTGCAAAACCTCTTCGATCAGACCCTCTTCATGGCGGCACCACTCCATTTGCCTGCGTGCAAATATTTTGCAGTGAAAAGCCTTTGTTTTATATATATATATATAAAAAAGAGAAAATGAGGACGGAGAAATCAATAAAAGAAGATGCGAGAGAGAGAAAGCAAGGAGAAAGACGCAGAGAGTATAGGAGCACGCGGGTTGGAAAAGCCTTAACCGTAAGGCAACTGGGTGAGAATCATTTACATATAAAAAAAATTATTGGTTAATATATTTGATTTTATGGATTATTGAGTGTTAAGATTTTTGTGTGTTGATAATGATCAGAATTTTGCTTACATGGATGGCTAAGTAAGAATTACGGCGAAAATGATAATATTAGTCAATAATATTGCGACCATGGATAACATATTTCATGAGATGATTTTGAATGGGTATAGTTCGATGTCTGGATGTTAACCAGGTTATATACTTTCGTGCTATGTATTCGGTATCTGTTGTCAGGATGTTAACCGGAAGATACTTAGCTTCGTGTCCTCGATTGATCTTTCGTGCCAGGAACCATCTTGCTGGAAATCCAATAATCGATACGAGCCTCTCGCTTTGTTTGTAAACTATGAATGTGGGCATAGTCACTTTGCCTGCTAGATTCGTAAATTTGTTTGCAAAATATTTTAAAGTGTTATTAGTAGTGATAATACACACCATCGACACATATCATGGATTTGGCATTATAAGGATAAAACTCGTCCATGTGTGCGCTTGCATTTGCATTTTGTTTGGTTTGTTCGGGGCGAGCCTTATAATAGTCTCATTTTTCAAAACTCGTGTACGACTTATGCACTGGTAATCATAGGAGTAACCATGTTCCGTGTCTTACGGCATGGTTCTGTTACTTACCTTAATATAAAGTAAAATGTTTAATGTTCTCACACCAGTCCCATGACTGACCTGGAGTTTATTGTTCTTTCCTAAACTCTGAGTGTCCATAAATTTTCACGTGGGCAGCTAGTGGTTTAGTTTTACAGTTATAGATCCTTGAAGCAAGATTTGGGGCGCTTTTGGATTGGAACTTCGAGCTAGAGTTGGATTTCTTCCGCTATTGTGTTTTTTCTTTCTGTTGTGTATTTTATGGTAACTCTGGTAGTAAACTCTGTTGTAATCAAATGTTGAGAAATAAAAGTTTATTTTATTCTGTTCTAATGTGTACTACCTCAGCGAATCCGATTTTCAAACATCTGGAGTTGGTTTAAACATTGACTTTAGGTGATTGAAAGTTGGGTCGTCACAGCAAAAAGCAACACATTGGAAATAGCTTGGCAAGTAGATAAACAAGGACAAAAAATAACCAAAGAAGTCCAACACAGTCCAGAAATCTACGAAATGACAATGTGTGATGATGATCGACGTACGCATAGTAAATGCCACCTAGCCAGTAATGATCTGAGAAATACTTTACATGTACTACTACGAGAGCGGACAACGACACAAAAAGGAACGGCTAATCACAACCAGTGTGCCAAAGACGATCAACCACTCAGCAGGTACTCGATCAACCAAAGCACATCACAAACCCTAAAACCCTACAGAGAAACACATCCCAACAACTAATTTCTTCCAACACACCCAACCAGTAAACAACATCAACACAAATACTTCATGATGAAATCCAAGCAACAAAGCCAACCAAGTACAACAATGTAATAACCCGGAAATCCGAGCCAATTTAAAAAATTTTATTTTGGCAATTTTGATGAATTTTGAATATTTAAAATGAATTAATTTAAATAATAACGATGAGAAATTTATTTTGAATAGAGTTAGAAGTATATATTTATTTAGATCGTCGTTAGAATATAAATATTTATTTTTAATTATAAAAGGAATTGAAAATGGCGCAGTAGTTTGAAAATTCGATTTCAATTTTCAAATGATTGTGCAGGATTCAAAATAAACCGGATTTTAGAGAAACCAAAAGTATTAGAATCTATTAGAGAATATATTTCCAACAAATCTGAAAAATCAAAATTTCATAGCGGGAATAAAAAGTTATGTCCAGTTGAAAATTCAAAATAGTCGCTATGGAAAATATAGCCCTTAAAAATGGAAAATTTGCAAACGACCTCTGTTTTCAACGAAACCACTTTTGTTAGATCCGAGATGTCAAGTTATTGCTAAATTCTAAAATTCATAATTTTCTGAATCAGCATGTGAGCGTGGCGAAGTTAAACGTGTTTTAACAATTTCAGTCAATTTAGATTGACCAGAAAATGGCCATTTTTCAAATGGTCTCGGAATTTGACGAAATTAGTTTTGTTAGAACCGTATCATCAATACAAAGCAAGAAAATATTTTTTGGGAATTTTTAGAGTCCGTATGTGGTCCCGGTAAATTGAAATGCGCATTCAAAATCAAAATATAAACCGCGGCGCGTTCTATTCAGACCATTTTAGATATATAATATATATATAATATATTTCGATAACTTCATTATTCTATTTAACAAATGAATATTTTCTTCAACACATGAATATATATTTTATTCAACACGTGAATGTTTATTAATTCTCACTTACAATAAAAATGTGAACTTTATTGTATAAATATTTCGTTCAACACATGAATTTTCTTTTATTCAACTCATGAAATGTTCTTCTGCTTGTGTCCTGATGTGGCTTGTTCTCAAAGTAATCCGCGCTTTTCTTCAAGGGGAAGTTCGGGTCGTAAAAGCTGGTATCAGAGCCATGTATTTAATACCAAATGGGGTTTGTCGTGAATGGTGTCTTCATTAGCATTGTTCTTAAACCCAGTTAAGAAAAAGATTAAATCTTTTTATTTAGATTTAATGAAGTATACCAATTAAATGGTATTTAATTGGAATGGAATTTGAATTGATTTTTGGGTTTATCGTGAACGGTGTTTTAAATAACACTTGTTCTTTAACCCGATAATTAATGGAATGTGAATTGGGTTTATCGTGAACTGTGCTTTAACGACGTTCGTTCTATAACCCGATTTACAGTGAAATGTGATTTGGAATTTATAAGTCTTTTGTTAAGATTTAAAGGAGATTTTCCAAAGTAAAGTTTTCCAATTTAATAAAATAAATTGGAATGGAATGGAATTCGATTTGGTAATAATCAAAGTGAATTTCTGTGGAGGAAGACAGCTAATATATCTGGAATTTAAAAGTCGTTGTTGTTATTCCATTTATATTATTAGTCGGATATGGAAGTTTATATCGATTATATATATCGATTTGTTTTCCATGAAGATTCCATTGTAAATGGAATGTGATTTTGGGTTTATCATGAACCATGTTTTAAATGACATTGGTTCTTTAACCCGGTTAAAGACAGGATATGATTTCCCAAGTTAAACAATCAATAATATTGATTTTTGGGAATATTAAAACCAAGTGGAGTTTTAATGAATCTTTAATTGGATTGAAATGATCGAGAATGGAGTATCACCAGTTTTCCTCCAGGCGATAGTTAAACCTTTAATTAGATTTGAACGTGAAATGGTAATTGAATTTACCGATAACACCGTGGTGTTAGATATGAAGTATTACCGGTTTTACTTCATGGGATGAATAGGTTGGGGTTGGGAAATTTAACAAGTGATTACTTCAGCAAGATTCGCTAATCCCGACTAGTTTGGATAAACCATAATTTGGTTTGAATTGATATTCAAAAGAAGATTAAAGAATAAATTTAAAGAATTTATCTTTGATAAAATTAATGGGAACCCTTCCCAAAGGAAAAGAATATTTGAATAAAGGAATATTCTGGATTGGAATAAGGCGTATGTTGTGCTTTGATAACACTTGTTTATTATATACGCGAGTTATTCGGAAAGACCGGGTTTATCCTATTCTGAATAATTGAATCGACGATAAGTCGACGATGAAGATGGTGGTTGAAGACCGGGGGTCTTCACGTCCTTTGGATAATTACCGATGATCTTGATTGGGCTGTACACCCAAGAGGTGGGAATTAGTTGGTGATCGTCCAGACGTACTTGGAGATTGATGGATATGCGAGGAATAAGGTTCCTCTGGTTTCGTTCAGACCCAGAACGGACTTGTAAATGGATGTGTGTCTGACATCGGATTTCATTCTGTGTGATTGATATCGGTTGCATAGCGTGAATTGCCTGTGTGGCACGTTGAGATGCAAATGGTCAAGGCTTATGTTGAAAAGCAGAGTCTTGTGGTTGATGATCAAAGCACGGCCTTTGTGGCGTAGCTTTACGTGTAACGTTCATTCGCGAGCCTCACACCCCGGTTGTGAACCAAAAACGGGAGAGGACATCAGGGAGGGCATGTGCTTCCTTCTAGCTAGGGTGGTGTCAGTGACCTACCAGCCCTGACATTTATATTATTTTCACCTGTTTGGTTGTTGGATTGCGAGGCGCCTCGGATATATCTGTGACTATGTGGAGCCGATGGAGTTATAGGACTCATTTTCGCCCCAAAGGGCGGGGAAACGCAGTGTTATGGCATTTTAATCCACATCGAGTGGACCGGCCCTGACGATCCAAAGGTCACTCGAGCTCTGACCAGAGAGCTGGCTAGAGCGTCTCGAAGCGGTGAGGACGATCCCTTGCCTCAGTTCACAGATGGAAACCCAACTTCCAATACGTGACATTTGCGGTTTTGATTGTAGAGCCTAGTATTGACGACATGATATATGGTACCCATGTCGTCTAGGATTGATACATTTATATTTGAAGTTGTTTTATATACTATGCACTTATAATATATCAAATGATTTGTTTTAACGTACCAAGCATGTTTGGCTATTATAAGGAAAAACCCTATCCCCCGGCTTGCGTTGCATTGTGTGATAGGACCTGGGTCTTATAATAGCTTCATTTTTTCAAAAATCATTGCGTTGTTTTGTTATATGCACTGGTTTTTTTGGGAGGAAACTCGTTCCGTGTTATACGGCGTGGTCCCTTGATATATCTTATTTAAAGTAAAGTTTTAAATAACTGTTTTAGTTCTCACACCAGTAACATGACTGACCTAGAGTTTATTATTTTAACCTAAACTCTGGGTGCCCTTATTTTTGACACGGGTAGCTAATAGTTTTGGTCTTGCAGATTTATATTCACAGGATCCTGGTTTACAGCTGGAGTGATATCCAGAAAGCTTTGTATCCGTATATCTCCTTCAGTTGTGTTTTGTATTATTTTCCGCTGCTCTGTAATAAATTGTAATCTCTGATATTTTTCTGTTGTATTATAATTATTCATACTATGTATATTCTTGTATTTTGATGGAATTGTTGTAATAAACAATGAAATGTTCTTCTGTTTGTGTCCTGATGTGGCTTGTTCTCAAAGCAATCCGCGCTTTCCTTCACGGGGAAGTTCGGGTCGTAAAAGCTGGATTTTATTATTTTTAATTTAAAAAAGTATTTTTTATTTTGAACTCGAAATCAAACCCACAGACAAAAATGTAACGATTGGTAATTTCGCTCGATCCGAATCGATCGCTAAACTGGCCAAGACCGTTTGAAACCCCGGATTGCTTTGAGGACAAGATGAATCAGAACACAAACAGAAGAACATTTCATTGTTTATTACAACAATTCCATCAGAATACAAGAATATACAGAGTATGAATAAATATTACACATTTGACAAATATCGGAGATTTCAATTACATTTAAATACATAGAAGTGAAAAAATAATACATTACACAACTGAAAGAAATACACGGGTACAGAGCTTTCCGAATATCACTTCAGCTATAAACTAAGATCTTGTGAATATAAATCTGCAAAACCGAAACTACTAGCTATCCGTGTGGAAAATAGAGGCACCCAGAGTTTAGGTTAAAATAATAAGACTGGTGTGAGAACTAAAACAGTTATCAATCTTTATTTTTAAAGTTAGGTAAATCAAGGGACCACGCCGTATAACATGGAACCGGTTTCCTCGCAAGAATACCAGTGTATAAAACAAACAGCGCAATGCTAAATAAAGAAAAATGAAGCTATTATAAAACTCAGGTCCCATCACACAATGCAACGCAAGCCGAAGGATAGGGTTTTACCTTATAATAGCCAAAAGAATGCTTGATACGTTTAAAAACAGATTATTTTGATATTACTACAAGTGTATAGTGTCAAAACAATTTCAATCATAAGTATCAATCATAGACGGCATAGCTACCATCTACTATGTCTCCATACTAGGTTCTACAAATAAAACCGAATTATCACGTATTGGAAATTGGATTTCATCATGAGTCAAGGCAAGGGGCAAGCTCCTCTCCGTTCGAGACACTCTAGCAAATGTATCAGGACCACACACAGCGATCCTGGATCTTCAGGGCCGGTCCCCTCTTACTTTTGAGGATTAGTATTCCTGAACACACGTTTCCTGGTCCTATCAGACCTATATCCGAGGCGCCTCGCATTCCAACAACCACACAGGTAAAAAGTATATAAATGTCAGGACTGGTTAGTCACTAACATCACCCGTAGCTAGAAAGAAACGTCGTGCTCTCCCTGCAGCCACTATCCCGTTTTTGACTCATACCGAGGTATAAGGCTCGCGAATTAACGCTACACACAAAGTTGTGCCACACAGGTCGTGCTTTGAACATCAACCACACGACTTTGCTTTTCATCAAAAGCCTTGATCGTTTGCCACTTAGGCATGCCACACAGGTAATTCACTCCATGCGACTGATGTCCATCGATATATAACCTCTGAGCTCGTACGTATCAGAGAAGGGTGTTAAGCAAGAGAATAAATTATCCGCCACCAAACAGATGTATATTTAATAGAGGTCAATCAACACAGAATAAAATCCAGTGTCAGACACACAGTCCATTTACATGTTCATTCTGGGTCTGAACAAAACCGGGGGAACCTTATTCCTCGCATATCCATCGATCTCCAAATACGTCTGGACAATCACCAACTGATTCTCTCCGCTTGGGTGTACAGCCCAATCAAGATCATCAGTAATCATCCAAATGATGTGAAGACCTCCGGTCTTCAACCACCGTCTTCAACCACCGTCTTCATCTTCGACTTATCGTCGAATCAGTTATTCATAATGGGTATAAACCCAGCCTTTCCGAATAACTCGCGTATATAATAAACAAGTGTTGCACAAACACAACATACGCCTCATTCCAATTCAGAATATTATTTTGCTCAAATGTTCACATTCTTAGGGAAAGGTTCCCATTAATTTTATCAAAGATAAATTCTTCTAAATTTATTCTTTAATCTTCCTTTGGATATAATATCAAACCATATTATGGTTTTCCAAACTAGTCGGGATTAGCGAACCACACCGAAGTAATCATTTATTTTATTTCCCAGTTCCAACCTATTCATCCCATGGAGAAAAATTGGTAATACTCCATATCTAACACCACGGTGTTATCAGTAAATATTAATTACCATTTCACATTCAAATCTAATTAAAGATTTAACTATCGCTTTGGAGCAAAACTGGTGATACTCCATTCTCGATCACTTTAATCTAATTAAAGATTCATGTGTTGAAATAAATTATTTATTGTTAAAAATATAAATTTAACGTGAATGTGAATAAATAAATATTCATTTACAAATCACAAGATCTGTTTATGTACACTGATTTGACTGATATTGATTAGGGCAATAAATTTTACACGTCGCCCAACTGCACAAATAAAATTCTGTGTTTGTTAACAGAAATCCCACACGGGTATTGGGATGATATTTGACGTACACTAATCCCGATTGTTTAGTTGTGCAATCGATAGGTTGACAAACAGTTGTGTAGCGCACTTTGGATGTTGATTGATTATTTATCATTGCTATTATATACATGTGTTGTATGGAATCCATATAAATAACATTATATGGTAATTGAGTGAGTCTCATTCCAATTTAGAAAATAAATCATATTCATGTGTTGACTAAACAAAATAGTCATATGTTGACGATACTCATGTGTTGAGAATATTCATGTGTTGAAAATATTCATGTGTTGAATAAAATATTTATACAATAAAATTCACATTTTTATTGTAAGTAAGAATGAATAAATATTCATGTGTTGAATAAAATATATATTCATGTGTTGAATAAAATATTTATACAATAAAATTCACATTTTTATTGTAAGTAAGAATGAATAAATATTCATGTGTTGAATAAAATATATATTCGTGTGTTGAAAAATAAATATTCATTTGTTGAATAGAATAATGAAGTTATTGAAATATATAAAGCCGTGTTGATTAGATTTGCGCCATTTTACTCTTTAATTCTTGTTTTCTAGTTTTGAACGCGCATTTTAATTTACCGGGACCACATACGAACTCTAAAAATTCCCAAAAAATATTTTCTACCTTCATATTGATGGTACGATTCTAACAAATCTAATTTCGTCAAATTCCGAGACCGTTTGAAAAATGGCCATTTTCTGGTCGATCGAAATTGACTGAAACTGTTAAAACACGTTTAACTTCGCCACACTCACATACTGATTCAGAAAATTATGAATTTGGTAATCTAGCAATAACTTGACATCCCGGATCCAACAAAAGTGGTTTTGTTGAAAACAGAGGTTGTTTGCAAATTTTCCATTTTTAAGGGCTATATTTTCTATATCGACTATTCTGAATTTTCAACTGGACATAACTTTTTATTCCCGCTATGAAATTTTGATTTTTCAGATTCTTGGAAAGATATTATCTAATAGATTCTAATACTTTTGGTTTTGCTAAAATCCGGTTTATTTTGAATCCTGCACAATCATATGAAATTTGAAATCGAATTTTCAAACTACCGCGCCATTTTCAATTCCTTTTATAATTAAAAATAAATATTTATATTCTAACGACGATCTATATAAATATATGCTTCTAATTCTATTCAAAATTTATTTCTCATCGTTATTATTTAAAATAATTCATTTTAGATATTCAAAATTCATCAAAATTGCCAAAATAAAATTTTTAAATTGGCTCGGATTTCTGGGTTTTTACAATCTCCCCCACTTAAAACTTTTCGTCCCCGAAAAGGAACGAAGTTGAAAGTTGTTTAACTAATCAACTCAACTTTCACTATTTTCATTATGGCTTAGGTTCTTCAACTTTTTAGTTTCTAAAAACTTTTCAAATTCTTCAAAAATTTGGCTAACACCCTAAATTTTCGAAAAATTTCGGCATAACCTCCCCTGCACGGTAGCGCCAGGAAAATCCCAAAATTGCCATACAGGCCTCTCCAATCCAAAAAGAAACAGCCAAGCGGCTAGCCAATCGGCTCATAAAATCATCAAAAACCCAAGAAATACAATAAACATGTACCTATTTGTCGGGCAAATAATTTTATTCCTCTGCTTAGCTTCCCAGCTATGACCTGTTCAATGGATATTCATGTATATGCATGCAATTCCAAACAATTTTCAATATAGTTCAATATTTAGTTCAATTTGGTTAAATGTTTCAAATTATAATTAATCAACCAATAATCAAACAACACAATCTGCAATCCATTTGTTGATTATCATTTCAAATTCATAACTTTGATACATAGTCCAAAAATAAGATTTTTGATGCCAAATCACAACAATAAGCCCTATCTAGTTTTGGTTCTCACACCAGTCTGATGTAAATATATAGATATCCCACTTTCGATACTCAAAAATAAATACTGGTAACGTTGCAGCTTTATCAGAATCATCCTCGGGAAACTAGAGTGTGATTCTATATCTATCAAGTATATTTAGAACTTCGAATATATGTTCATGATGCGTATATGTAAAATCTCTATATACTTGATTGTTCAACTCAATACAAACAAAATATTCAAATACATATACTTTTCAAAACAAAATTTGTTTTCAATTCTTCTTTTAAAAAAACACTCTTTCAACTCGCTCTAGGATACTACTGATCCTATCTCTAAAGAGCCATGCGTATTGGACATTACTAGTCCAATCTCTGATGAATTCTTTCATTTGGTTCTAATTTGTCTTGTTCTCGAGCTCTGTAAACCAAAGCTCTGATACCAAATTTAACAATTGGAAATTTCACTTGATCCGAAATGATCGCTAAACCGACCAAGATTGTTCGAAAACCCGGATTGCTTTAAGGAAAAGACGAATTAGAACACAAACAGAAGAACATTTCATTGTTTATTCCAACAATTCCATCAGAATGCAAGAATATACAGAGTATGAATAAATATTACACATTTGACAAATATCAGAGATTTAAATTACATTTAAATACATAGCAGCGGAAAAATAATACAACACACAGCTGAAAGAAATACACGGATACCAAGCTTTCCGAATATCACTTCAGCTATAAACCAGGATCCTATGAATATAAATCTGCAATACCAAAACTACTAGCTACCCGTGTGGAAAATAGGGGCACCCAGAGTTTAGGTTAAAACAATAAACTCTGGGTCAGTCATGCGATTGGTGTGAGAATTAAAAGAGTTATTAATCTTTATTTTTAAAGTTAATAAATCAAGGGACCACGCCATATAACACGGAACGGGTTTCCTTCCAAGAATACCAGTGCATAAAACAAACATCGCAATGCTAAATAAAAAAATGAAGTTATTATAAGACCCAGGTCCCATCACACAATGCAACGCAAGCCGGAGGATAGGGTTTTACCTTATAATGGCCAAAGAATGCTTGATACGTTTAAAAACATATTATTTTGATATTACTATAAGTGTATAGTGTCAAAACAATTTCAATCATAAGTATCAATCATAGACGGCATAGCTACCATCTACTATGTCTCCATACTAGGTTCTACAAATAAAACCGAATTATCACGTATCAGAAATTGGATTCCATCATGAGTCGAGGCAAGGGGCAAGCTCCTCTCCATTCGAGAAACTCTAGCAAATGTATCAGGACCACACACAGCGATCCTGCATCTTCAGTACCGGTCCTCACTTACTTTTGAGGAGTAGTATTATTGAACACACGTTTCCCGGCCCTATCAGACCTATATCCGAGAAGCTTTGCATTCCAACAACCACAAAGGTAAAAAGTATGTAAATGTCAGGGCTGGTAGATCACTGACATCACCCATAGTTAGAAATAAACGTCGTGCTCTCCCTGCAGTCATTATCCCGTTTTTGACTCATACCGAGGTGTGAGGCTCGCGAATTAACGCTATACACAAAGCTGTGCCACATAGGCCGTGCTTTGATCATCAACCACAAGACTTTGCTTTTCGACAGAAGTCTTGATCATCTGCCACTTAGGCATGCCACACAGGCAGTTCATGCCATGCGATTGATATCCATCAATATACAACCTCTGAGCTCGTACGTCTCAGAGGAGGGCGTTAAGCAAGAGAATAAATTCTCCGCCGCCAAACAGATATATATTTAATAGAAATCAATCACACAGAATAAAATCCAATGTCAGACACACAGTCCATTTACTAGTTCGTTCTGGGTCTGAACGAAACCGGAGGAACCTTATTCCTCGCATATCCATCGATCTCCAAGTACGTCTGGACGATCACCAACTAATTCCCTCCTCTTGGGTGTACAACCCAATCAAGATCATCAGTAATCATCCAAACGATGTGAAGACCTCCGGTCTTCAACCACTGTCTTCATCTTCGACTTATCATCGAATCAGTTATTCAGAATGGGTATAAACCCGGCCTTTCTTATTAACCCGCATATATAATAAACAAGTGTTACACAAACACAACATACGCCTCATTCCAATTCAGAATATTCTTTTATTCAAATATTCACATTCTTAGGGAAAGGTTCCCATTAATTTTATCAAAGATAAATTCTTCTAAATTTATTCTTTAATCTTCCTTTGGATATCATTTCAAACCATGTTAAGGTTTTCCAAACTAGTCGGGATTAGCGAACCACACCGAAGTAATCATTTATTTTATTTACCAATCCCAGCTTATTCATCCCATGGAGCAAAACTGGTAGTACTCCATATCTAACACCACGATGTTATCGGTAAATATTAATTAACATTTCATGTTCATATCTAATTAAAGATTTAACTTTCGCTTGGAGCAAAACTGGTGATACTCCATTCTCGATCACTTTAATCTAATTAAAGATTCATTAAAACTCCACTTAGTTTTAATCTTCCTAAAAGTCAATATCCTGTCTTTAACTAGGTTAAAAAACCAATGTCATCTAAAACACGGTTCAAGATAAACCCAAAATCACATTCCACTGTTAATCGGGTTAAAAACAGGTGTTATTCAAAACACCGCTCACGATAAACCCCAAAAACCAATTTAAATTCAATTCCAATTAAATAATAATTAACTGGACAATTTCACTAAATCTTAATTAAAAGATTTATTCTTTTCTAAACTGGGTTCAGGAATAGTGTTATTTAAGACACCATTCACGGTGAACCCAAAATCCCATTTGATATTAAATACAAGGCTCTGAATAGAAAATATATCGGCTTATATTCAATATCAAATTTTGAAACCAACATATATCGTATTGGAAATAACGATATAAATATATCTTTCAAATTTCCACAACCATATCTGTATAATCACGAAATCCAACATCGAAATATTCCGAAGATAATTTCGATTCAAATCCATTCCAATTCGTATATTGGAAATTCTGATTATTTTAAAAACCACTTCAAATCCAATTTATTTATTCAAAAACATTGGATTATAATTCTAGTTCATAACTTGTTCATTTCGTTAAAAATATATTTATATCCTTTTTAAATATGGGATTTTTCACCCCAATTCTTTCTAAATCATTTATTATGATTTTACACAAATTATTGATAGTTTTAATAATTTTATCAAGGCCCGTATAGTCGATTTCCAATAACGGTCGTCGAATTGCACTTACAACGACTTTTTCCAAATCTGATTTGGACATACTTCCAAATCCAACCGTTAGATTTCAAACTTCTAATATTCATTGGAAATCTCTTTTCGATACGAACCCAACTGTTCCGGGTTCAGGAGAATCCGACGGTCGGATCTCCCGCAATGTCAATTCAAAGTCAAAGGTCGAAATTCGCGAACTGCCGCGGCGCGACGCGTTCTATTTAGGCCATTTTATATATATAATATTTATATCATATATATTTCGTCGATTTCAATTCTAAACGTATTTTATAAATCATTTCAAATTCTTTTTAAAAACAATTTCAAGTTCATACTCAATTTTAGATCAAAATAGAATATTCCATATCATTAATATATAAATGATAATATTTTCAAAACGTTATATTTTGAAATCACTTTCTTTTCTATATTCATTATAATAACGAATATAATCGATATAAATATCATTCGCGTCAAAATGGTTATTTCAAAATTGAATATATTCTTTTCTATTTGCACCATTTTGACGCGAACGATATTTATATCGATTATATTCGTTTTTATAATGAATATAGAAAAGAAAGTGATTTCAAAATATAACGTTTTGAAAATATTATCATCTATATATTAATGATATGGAATATTCAATTTTGATCTAAAATTGAATATGAAGTTGAAATTGTTTCGAAAAACGAATTTGAAACGATTTATAAAATACGTTTAGAATTGAAATCGACAAAATATATATAATATGTATATTATATATATAATGGCCTGAATAGAACGTGTCGCACCGCGGCAATTCGCAAATTTCGACCATTGACTTCGAATTGACGTTACTGGAGATCCGACCGTCGGATTCTCCTGAAACCAAAACCGTTGGGTTCGTATCGAAAAGAGCTTTCCAATGAGCATTAGAAATTTGAAATCTACTGGCTGGATTTGGAATTATGTCCAAATTAAATTTGGAAAAGGTCGCTGTAAGTGCAGTTCGACGACCGTTATTGGAAATCGACTGTACGGGCCTTGATAAAATTATTAAAAATATCAATAATTTGTGTAAAATCATAATAAATGATTTAGAAAGAATTAGGGTGAAAAATCCCATATTTAAAAAGGATAAAAATATATTTTTATCGAAATGAACTAGTTATGAACAAGAACTATAATCAAATGTTTTTGAATAAATGAATTGGATTTGAAGTGGTTTTAAAAATAATCAGAATTTCCACTATATGAATTGGAATGGATTTGAATCGAAATTATCTTTGGAATATTTCGAGGTTGGATTTCGTGATTATACAGATATGGTTGTGGAAATTTGAAAGATATATTTATATCGTTATTTCCAATATGATATTTGTTAGTTTCAGAATTTGATATTGAATATAAGCCGATATATTTTCTATTCAAAGCCTTGTATTTAATATCAAATGGGATTTTGGATTCGTCGTGAATGGTGTCTTAAATAACACTGTTCTTGAACCCAGTTTAGAAAAAAATAAATCTTTTAATTAAGATTTAGAGAAATTGTCCAGTTAATTATTATTTAATTGGAATTGAATTTAAATTGGTTTTTGTGGTTTATCGTGAGCAGTGTTTTGAATAACACCTGTTCTTTAACCCGATTAACAATGGAATGTGATTTTGGGTTTATCGTGAACCGTGTTTTAGATGACATTGGTTCTTTAACCTAGTTAAAGACAGAATATTGATTTTTGGGAAGATTAAAACTAAGTGGAGTTTTAATGAATCTTTAATTAGAATAAAGTGATCGAGAATGGAGTATCGCCAGTTTTTCTCCAAGTGATAGTTAAATCTTTAATTTGATTTGAACGTGAAATGGTAATTAATATTTACCGATAACACCGTGGTGTTAGATATGGGGTATTACCATTTTTTCTCCATGGGATGAATAGGTTGGGATTGGCAAATAAAATAAAAGATTACTTCATTGTGGTTCGCTAATCCCGACTAGTTTGGAAAACCTTAACATGGTTTGAAATGATATCCAAATGAAGATTAAAGAATAAATTTAGAAGAATTTATATTTGATAAAATTAATGGGAACCTTTCCCTAAGAATGTGAATATTTGAATAAAAGAATATTCTGTTGGAATGAGGCTTATGTTGTGTTTGTGTAATACTTGTTTATTATATACGCGGGTTATTCAGAAAGACCGGGTTTATACCCATTCTGAATAACTGATTCGACAATAAGTCAAAGATGAAGATGGTGGTTGAAGACCGGAGGTCTTCACATCGTTTGGATGATTACTGAAGATCTTGATTGGGCTGTACACCCAAGAGGAGGGAATCAGTTGGTGATCGTCCAGACATACTTGGAGATCGATGGATATGCGAGGAATAAGGTTCCTCCGGTTTCGTTTAGACCCAGAACGAACTTGTAAATGGGCCGTGTGTCTGACATTGGATTTTATTCTGTGTGATTGATTTCTATTAAATATATATCTGTTTGGCGGCGGAGAATTTATTCTCTTGCTTAACGCCCTCCTCTGAGACGTACGAGCTCAGAGGTTGTATATTGATGGGTATCAATCGCATAGCATGAACTGCCTGTGTGGCATGCCTAAGTGGCAGATGATCAAGGCTTTTGTTGAAAAGTAAAGTCTTGTGGTTGATGATCAAAGCATGGCCTATGTGGCACAGCTTTGTGTATAGCGTTAATTCGCAAGCCCCACACCTCGGTATGAGTCCAAAACGGTATAGTGACTACAGGGAGAGCATGACGTTTCTTTCTAGCTATGGGTGATGTCAGTGACCTACCAGCCCTGACATTTATATACTTTTTACCTGTGTGGTTGTTGGAATGCGAGGCGCCTCGGATATAGGTCTTGATTGGACCGGGAAACGTGTGTTCAAGAATACTAACCCTCAAAAGTAAGAGAGGACCGGCCTTGAAGATCCAGGATCGTTGTGTGTGGTCCTAAGACGTTTGCTAGAGTGTCTCGAACGGTGTGGAGCTTTCCCCTTGCCTCGACTCATGAAAGAATCCAATTTTCGATACGTGATAATTCGATTTTATTTGAAGAACCTAGTATGGCGACATAGTAGATGGTAGTTATGCCGTCTATGACTGAAATTGTTTTGACACAATACACTTATAGTAATATCAAAATAATCTATTTTTAAACGGATCAAGCATTCTTTTGGCTATTATAAGGTAAAACCCTATCCTCCGGCTTGCGTTGCATTATGTGATGGGACCTGGGTCTTATAATAGCTTCATTTATCTTTATTTAGCATTGCGCTGTTTGTTTTGTGCACTGGTATTCTTGGGAGAAAACCCATTTCGTGTTATACAGCGTGGTTCCTTGATTTACCTAACTTTAAAAATAAAGATTAATAACTGTTTTAGTTCTCACACCAGTCACATGACTGACCTGGAGTTTATTGTTTTAACCTAAACTCTAGGTGCCTTTATTTTCCGCACGAGCAGCTAGTAGTTTTGGTTTTGCAGAATTGTATTCACAGGATCCTGGTTTATAGCTGAAGTGATATTCGGAAAGCTCTGTTTCCATGTATTTCTTTCAGTTGTGTGTTGTATAATTTTTCCGCCGCTGTGTATTTAAATGTAATTTAAATCTCTGATATTTGTCAAATGTGTAATATTTATTCATACTCTGTACATTCTTGTATTCTGATGGAACTGTTGGAATAAACAATGAAATGTTCTTCTGATTGTGTTCTGATTCGTCTTTTCCTCAAAGCAATTCGGGGTTTCGAACGGTCTTGGTCGGTTTAGCGATTGATTCGGATCGAGCGAAATTACCAATTGTTACAAACAATCTGCCCCAACCACACCTTCACAACATATCCAATCGGCTTTGCAATCTGTTACCTTGCTCACCAAGATAGAGACAATGTGTTGTTTACCCCAAAACGACTTAATATTAATAAGAGATAAGAGCAGAGATTACCAGAAATGTTGATCAGGGGAGTCGCAAGAATGTTCGTGATACAAGGCCAGAGTGCAAACTTGAATATGTTAGGGATTGCGAAATGGATCGTTAAGGAAAAACAAACACTAGAGGGGGGTGAATAATGTTTTTGAGAATTTAAACAAAATCTAAAACTTATGTGAAGTGCTATATGTATCAAACACCACAAACATAATCAAAGACACCGATTCAAATACAAACACAAACACAGAAATAAACAAAAATAAGATGCATAAAAGGAAAGAACACACTGGATTTTATACTGGCTTGAAATTTCTCCTACGTCCAGTCCCACAGAACGCTGGATTGCGCAGAGTTTTATTACTATATCAATAGTAAATTACAACCTCCTAGATTTCACGGCTACAAGGGATACCACTTATTCAAACCTCCTTGATTTCACGGCTACAATGGATACCACCGATTACCCATCCTTGATTTCACGGCGACAAGGGATACAACTGATTACCCGTCCTTGATTTCATGGCTACAAGGGACACCACCGATTCCTTTACTCAATCCAAACAATTACAAATAGCCCTATAACTCTTCAACATCACTTGATTCAGAGAGTAATGAGTAGAGAGTGTTAAGAGAAGAAGATTAGTGAAAATAGAATTGAATTTGGCAGATTATAGGTGTAGAAATCATAAAAATGACAAAAAATAATGGTGTAATGAAAGAGAATGGAAAGGGAGAAGAAGAAGTAGTTAAAAATTCGAAATCAACCCCTTTTTATAGTTTGTGAAAGGTTGCAATGCTTCAGAATCGTCACAAATTGTGAAAGACACTTCCTTTCAAAATTGAAAAAATGACAGTTATATGTCGACATGTATATATATGTATATCGACATATATATGTGTAAATTTGAAATTTGAACATTTTTCAAGTGTTTTGATATATATATATATATAAAGTTGAAAATCATATGAAAATAGAAATATTAAGTATAAATATATTTATAAAATTATAAAGTTTAAAACTATATAAATATTAAGTATAAAAATATAAATATATAAAATTAATAAAATATAAACTGGTAGAACTCAATTTTAAAATAGAAAGTTAAATAGAGAAGATAACGATTGAAGATAGAATTTGAAAACAGAAATTGAAATCAGAAATTGAGAAACATAATTTGAAATTATTCTGAATTTGAACATGGAGAGCAATTCAGAGTCTTACATAATCTAGACTCTATAACTATATTTATCTTGAACTCTTGAAATCTTGAATACTAATGAGTGTTGAAATATTTCTGAATTCTGAATCTTTAACATCTTTAAAACTGTACAGTCTTCAATAATAATTCCTGTATATAAATCCTGCATATGTGTGTGTGTGTGTGTGTATATATTCTGGACAAAAGTGTTAGTATTTATTATTCTGGAAAAAAGTGTTAGTATATATTTCATAATTAATTAATATTGAAATAAGGTTGCCGTCATCAAAACTCCATTCTCCAGCAATCTCCCCCTTTTTAATGATGACAACCTTAGTTTATAAAATATCATACATGTATATACCTGTTGATGATGATCCTTCAAATACTCCCCCTGTCTATATTTTATAATTTCTCCCCCTTTGGCATTATCGAAAAGAAATTCTAAAACTACTCCCGCTAATTTGTATAACTATCTAAATAATTCCTATACAAAAGTAAAATACTCCCCTTAAATTTATGCCTATACAATATCCTAATTCGGTATATAACTTCCCCTAAATCTACAATTCTCCCTTAATTTGTAATTCTCTATAAATTTCTTTAACTCCCCTTAAATCAATGACTACACTAGTCTAATAAACTAAATAGGAGGATAATAAACCAAGCAAACCAATCAATTCAAACAAGCAAATCAATCAAAACAAGCAATTCAAACAAACAATTCTAAATAATTAAATCAACCAAAGCATTCTTGAACCTTCAACTAATCCTTTGAAACTCTAAAACTCCCCCTTAATCTAATACAAGACTAAACATATCCTATACTCTAATTACCTTAAAACTTTAATCTAGACTAAGAAATAACTTTAATATAATATCCTTAAAATTATGATATAAGTAAAGCAATTTAATCCAAACAACCAATCAATTCAAACATAAAACCAAACATATCTTGTACTTCTATTTATCCTAAAACTTATATAGCTCCTATCAACCACTAATGAAATTTAATCATGTTAAGTAAGTCAATCAAGTTATTCAAGTCAAATAAATCAAATGAACCAAACAAGTCAATCAATCCAATCAATTTAATCAAGTCAAATAAGTCAATCAAATTAATCAAGACAAAGTAAATATGTTATGTATACTTGTTATATGTGGAGTTAAGGTTAACATATAATGCAGTGTGTTGGTAATAATGCAGTATGACATATGCAAAACTGTTAGACCAAAAAGCGGTTCTAACACCCAAATTGATTAAAAGCAAATGAAATGAGATAAAAATGAAAATGAACACACAGGATTTATAGTGGTTCGGCGAACAAATGCCTACGTCCACTTATCTTTCACTATATTCAATGATTCAGTTGCAAATACAATGTAAGATTCACTTGATTCCACTCGCAACTCACTTATATTCACTCAATTGACTAAAACAAATAATGAAAGATGATTTGGATTCTCCGGGAGTATTGGAGTTCGGACTATGGAGGTGGTTGAATTCTCGAAATGCCCAAAAAAGATCCTTTTCTTTGTCTCCAGACGGGGTATTTATAAGCGTGAATTTGCTCAAAACCCGATCCGGATCGGAGCCACGTGTCGTACATCCCATTAGCCTCGGGTTCGGATGAATTATTGTGTTGACAATGCATCGGAGTAATGAACGTTATGGACAGGAATTGGTCATAGCCGATCCGGATATCCAGGCGCTTATGCAGGGGGAACGATACGAAAAATGGGTTCGGGTCGGAGGTATATATACCAGGGGTTCGGATCGGGATATCCGATCCGACCCGGGTTGTTTTGGTGACAATCCTCCCTTCTCTTTATTCTGCTCCGCTCCGACCTATCTCTGTAGCAATTGGGTGGCTTTCCGATCCATCTTGAAGAAGACTGCCCTCCGATCCGAACACGCGCTCTCTGCCTTCAAAAGCAATAGCTCACCGATCCGAACAGGAGATTTTATCCGACCCGAACCGATACGTTGCTCTGACCTAGGCTGTAGTGTCTTCTCCGATCTGAGTAGTGATGGTCTCTCCGATCCGAAACGAAGTCTTCTAAAAAATGTTCTTCAATGTCTGATATCTTGACTTTGTGTTGCCTAGTTCACAAAGTAGGCTAACACTTTGCCCCCTCAAAGGATGCTTTTGTTGGAAATGGAGCATGCTTTGATTGTTGTTGCACGACGCCTTCATCCTCCCTTTTGAATTCACATGTCAAGTTGTTGTTCATTATCCTGTTCGGTTCGGGCTCCGACCCGAACGGATTTCTGGTTCGGGTTCCGACCCGGACGGATCTTCTTCTTCCTATACTTTGCAATGGATTAGTGGGCCAAGCTGCGTCATTGGGCGTCATTGGGCTTTTCGAGCCGGTCTGAGCGGGAATACGAATAGTCAGCTTGTTTTTTATATAAATTTACTTCACTTTTCTTCTTTTCTTTCATTCACTGTTCTTGCCCAACCGAACCGATTCCACATCGAAACCCTAGTCTTTCCAAGAAATTTCAAAATTCTCGCTTCAATCTTTGAACCAAATACATAGGTAGTCTTGTAATCTTGAATCTCGTTGCCATAATTGTTTTTAATTTACATTCGCAGTTAAGTTGAACGATTCTAGCAAGGTATTTTGACTTTTTCCATCACCACGGCTTCCTTCATCCTCCGCCTTCGTCGTTGATGGCGTCGACGCCATTTCGAGGCGTTGGTGGAGGGTGTTGAGATTCGTCGTTGAATACTTGAGTGCTTAAGCACTTGATTTTAATTAAGGCTTGGGATATCGAGTTGGGTTCGCTACTTAAGAGGAGGAAGAGGAAGGAAATTGAAGGAGATCGGTTCGGGTGGGGGAACAGTAGGAGAAAAAGGGAAAGAGAGGATTTCACAGAACCGGACCGGGTCGGAGCAATAAGGCAAAGAAATGGGACTTAACTTGTTTGACCGGGTCGGGTCGGAGCTATGAATAAAATGGAGGTTAAGACTTATGCGCCCGGGTCGGACCGGGTTGTGAAACAAAAGAGAGAATAGTAGTATGGTTATCCAGGTTAATCCGACCCGCCCCGAAAGTCAATCCCCGAACCGATCCGGATATATCTCTCTGAGTGTGAGCCTTTGCTTTAAGCTGACACGTGACCTTGCCTATCCGATCTGAACCTGGTGTATACATCCGAACCGAAAACTACTCAATCCAAAACACAAACTTTCGTTCAACTATTTAAAAGATATTACTTCCAACTTCATAAACAGTTAGGATAGTGCCTTGCGGACATAAATGAACATTAAGAACCACTCTGACTATCACTTTCTCTTCAAAGTTTCGTCTTACATTGTTGCACTTTTACTTTGCGTTTCTAACATTTGCTGCACACATTTTAGTTCACACACATACACAGGGGGGTACGGGCTAATTTACTCTAATCCGTGCTATTGCTTCTTCAATAGTTCTATGACAATGAGACCCAGACGCTCTTCCAGACTAGCTGAGAGGAAAGAAGCCCCGGAAACCTCTAACAAAATCACTCTTGAGGATATATCTTCTCCTTCGGATCCAGAATGGGACAGCGAGGGTCCAGACTACGGGGTTGGAAGTCGAGAAAGCAACGAGGTGTCTTCAGAGAATGAAGTTTCTCTAGGTTTCGAGGAGGAAAGAGGGATTGGTGACGATCGAGCCCCTGATGAATTTGAATCGGCCATTATATTGGAATCACCTCCAGACTCCGTTGAATCAACGATCGACAACGATCGACTTATCTGAATTTGCTTAAAGTACGGGATAATGAAAAGGGACACTCTAGTGCCTTCACGCTCTGACCGTCCCCACAACCCTCCAGAAGGATATATGGCGGTCACTCGATTGATGTGCATGGTCGGCGCCATTCCTCCATTCTCTCCCTTCATTGTTGACTTTTTAAGACAAATGCGGATTGCCCCCATGCAGTTGCATCCCAATTCATATGCCTATCTGCACACCTTGTACATAGCATATCGTGAAATCTTAGGCATAGAGCTCACGTTCGATGACGTTCACTTCTTCTATAATTTCAAGCATCGGACTCGAGAGACTCCATCTTTCTGCTACTTTGAGTCAGTTCCAAAAAGGAAGATAATCTCTGCACCATTCAGCAGTAAAGCTGGAGATTCCAGACTAGAATGGTTCTACGTGAAGCGACAGCCTGGATGCGCCAGGAGGTGGACAAAATCAAGTAAAGCACTGATTTTCTAAATCCGGGCTCTATACACTTGAATCATCACCTTGACTTGTTTTCCTTTTTGTTTGCAGTCGACAATCCCAAACAGATATCAGATCAGGTGTTCTTTGACCGGATGCACCGACTTCTTAATGGCGATCAGAAATTCTTGACTATCGACGAAGCCCTTAAAGACGAATACCTTCACTTTCATGGGCTGTTATCCGTTTTTCGTAGCATTGGTCATGGGACGGTTCCATACGCATACATTCCTCCAGTGGAGGTAGTCCCAGAGACAGGAGAAGGCTCAGGAGTTCCTACAGCGCCTCTTCAAACTTCACCTTCTCCATCTTCTACACAAGATGACGAATTGGCTAATCTGGCCGAAAAGCATCGTGAAGGATATATTGCCCCCGAGGAGACTACTTCTCTGGAAAAGTCAAAATCCTCCCAAGAGTCGCCACTTCATGCTTCCGAGGGGGATGTCCCTAGTACTGATGAGCGAATATTTCAGGGTTTGGGGGATCTCCCCTTACCTGAGACTATATACACTTCAGAGGATTTCAGGAAGGATCCTTTAGTCTTCACCTCTTCTGAAGAGACCACTCCCGCTAAGGCCAAAGAGCCTGCCCGTACTAGTCTAGCTTCAGACTCGGGTTAGTTGGGGGGAAACACACCACTTAGGATACACTTTATATAACGGCATTAGCATTCATTGCACCTCTTTCCTCGTGAATCCATTAATTCTAAATTTCGTTTGTTTTATAGTGCAGGTACGATGTCTCGATCCTACTACGATATCAGGAAGCTTCGTCGCAGCATGTCCAATCCTCCTCAGGATGTCGAGTATGATCGCCGGGATGATCGTGGTAGGGAGGAGAGAAGGCCTTATGATCCCTATCGTTCTCGACCCTCACGTTCCCGCTCACCGGTTCGACCGGAACAAGAGAAATATAAGGGTTATCAAAGCCGCAGGGAAGAGGACAGACCACCATCTAAAGACTCCACTTCTTCCCATGAAAAGCGCAGTAGAGAGAGAAGTCCTCCGAAAGAAACCGGGTCCCGTAGTAAGCACAAGGTTCCTGCTACTAAACGACCTAGGACAGACAAAGAATCTACCGAATCCTCCACACACAGGGACACCGAATTGACAATCCCCGCTCCTCCTCCACTAGATGCGGAAACTGCAGTAAAGCGGGCATATTTGAAGGAACAATTTCCCGAACACTACTTCGAGACTTTGACTTTTTTACCTGCCCTTGAACCTATTTCGTCTAAATGGGCAGATGAGGCCAAAGCAAAGATAGATGCGGTGGAAAAACAGTATACTGAGATGTTCAAATATTCACGCAATCTTTTTAGAATCATCCGCACTCTAATCACAAATACTGACTCAATGCAAAAGACCGCGGAGGAGGATGCCAAGGCCTTAAAAGCTCTAGGAAAAGATTTGGAAGATACTCAAGCTCAACTTGCTGTCGCTCAAAGGGACGCTTCTAACTTCAAACAACAATTCGAGGACATGCAAAAGCGTTATCATGACTTGCTTGAATCTCACACTCAGGAGCGCTCTGAATTAAAAAAGCAAGCTGACGAGGCCAAGTCAGAAGCTGCTAAGACACGCCTTGCTTATGCCGAGCTCGAACGGAAAAACACCGAGTTAGCAAAGAAGAGCGCTGAACTAGAAAAGAAGAATGCTGACTTGGCTTCAAAGCTGTTGGAGGCAGAGAACAGAGCTGCCCTGGCCGAGGGCAATGTGGAGTGTGCCATCAAATCTGCGGAGGAAGCCCGCAAGCAACTATCAGGGGCGGAGGCTGATATTCAGGGTTTCGGCGAACTAATGATTGAATTCTTCGCACATATTATTCGTCGCCGAAACATTTCTTGGATCGAGGACTATCCATCCACTCTAGTTCAAGTGTGGAATCAGATCATCGAGTGGGAAAAAGAGGAATTTAAGGTCGATTCCATTGACGAAGATAAGCTAATGGAGAAATACTTGAGGGATGATGAACCGGAGCGCTTAACTGAAGGGCGCCGCCTTATTGCTGAGGCCATGGAAGAAGAGAGACGGAAGTCTAAACAAAAAACTGTTCTCGAAGCTGGTTCCTCTTCTACTGCCCCTGCGACTTCTGAAGTAGAGGGGTATGATCCTGAAAATCCGGGAATTCCCCGAACAACTCTGCTATCCCCTATTCCTGAAACAACACCAGAGGTAGTAGCCACCCCCGCAGAAAAGTCTTCGGAAGGTATCCCTACCTTTTCTCCTCAATTTGCCAAGGCTATTTCTACCTTTCGCCACGTGATTGAACAATCGATGAAAGACCCATTGTTTTCGCCTGAGTTCATAACTGTTGCTTCTCATTCTGTAGGTGTTGAATCATCCGTAAAGACAGATGTGACTCAGGGAGCCACCGCTGGGACAAAGCCCGCAGATAAGGCCAAAAAAGGGGAAGACAAGGCTGCTTCTATAGACTTGGGAGAAGGAAGTGAGCCAACTAAGGTCGCCACTCCCCATGATGAAGAAATGATAGCAGCTTTAAAGGACGATGGCGGAGACGGGGGGCATGAAGAGGAACCAGAAGTTGCAATAGTCGGGGAGTCAAAAAATGCTGATGATGTTACCTTGGCTGCAATGAAAGCCGATCAAGACAAACGCTTGCAATTAAAAGCTGAAGAGCTAGACCCCGAAGTCCTCAAACCCCTCGCAGTCGTGGATGCGGGATCAAGGTTAGTTGTTAAGCTCTCAACTAGATCTATTACAGAGGAACTCGCTAAAAAATCTTCTCTAGATTCCAGCGCCCCGCCCTCCGGGAAGAAGTCTACTGGCTCTAACACCGCATCTTCAGGAAAAAAGAAGTCAAAACGAATCTTGACGGAGGCTGAGAAAGAAGCAAAGGACGCGGAGAAAGCCGCCAAGAAATCCAAGGCTCATTCAAAATCTAAATAGTGGATTGCCTGGTATCGTTTTAGCATTTAGTGAACCAATAATTGCTGCTACAAGAGTAGCTCCTGCACTTTCTTTTTTAGCTATTTTCCTGTACAAATTCATTCATTTGTAAATAAAAATAATTCATTTTCTGCAATGTTTGTTTGTTAGTAGTTCTGAACTTATGTAAAAATGCATGTCTATAGTTATGAAACGAAGTTGTGGAGGGGGGAAATATGCGTATACATACGTGTCCCCAGTCAATTCCCACAAATTATTTAATGCTTAATCAAGCAATCTGAATGCTCCCGATTCTCTGACGGGATAGAACTTCCTGTGTTGTCAGTACCTGTCGTTTTTTCTGGCATTTCTTTTATACTCTCTCTTTCTCTTGAGAGTTAGAGTTCGAGCTCAGTAATCTATTCATTCCCCGGTTTTTTAGCGGGGAAAGATTTCTTTCTCAGCGCTCAGTCGGAGACGCTTTTATACTCTCTTTCTCTCTAGAAAGTTAGAGTTAGGAGAAGAATTTCTTTTTCAGCGCTCAGTCGGAGACGCTTGTATACTATCTCTCTCTGGAGAGTTAGAGTTAAGAATGTCGTTTTCTCATTCTTTTATGTCTTATCGCACAAATAGTCGTTGTGCTTCTTTTTATGTCTAAACTGTTTTCAACCTTTTTAGGCTCTGAGTCATTCTGTATTTTATAATCACAACAGAATAATTGGTGAATGTATATATGTAACGCATAAAAGTAAATAACACACAATATTTTTATAGTGGTTCGGCTAAATCGTAGCCTACATCCACTTTATAGTTCTTCATTCATATCGTCAGATTTTCCCAAGGCAAGTCGTGCCTTATTACAGAGTTCATAAGAAAAATAACACAAAGTACAGCATTTCTAATCCAAATATCGCATTAAGTGTTGGGCATTCCATGCTCTGGGGACTTCTTCGCCATCTACGGTCGTTAACTTGAAGGTTCCTTTTTCAAGTTTCCGTTGGATGACAAAGGGTCCTTCCCATTTTGGACCGAGGTGAGGAAGGGACGGAAAGACTCTCTTTAGCACCAAATCTCCTGGTTCAAAAGTCCTGAGGCGAACTTTTTTGTCGTAATAGCGTGCCATCTGACGTCGATGTCTTGCCGCACGCAAATCTGCTTCGTCCCTTTTTTCTTCGACTTCATCAAGAGACTCAAGTAAGAGTGCCTGATTCGTCATCGGGTCATAATATGTCACCCTGTGGGAAGGAACTTCCAGTTCAACTGGAATTACAGCTTCTGAGCCAAAGGAGAGAGAGAAAGGGGTATGACCGATGGCCGTTTTAAATGTTGTTCGATATGCCCACAAAGCTAGGGGCAATTCGTCAACCCATCTTGCCTTTGCGCGCTCTAACCGTTTCTTGAGGATGGATTTTATTACTTTGTTTATTGCCTCTACTTGCCCATTCGATTGCGGATAGGCAACTGCAGTATATCGTTTGTCTATCTTATACTTCTGGCAGAAATTTCTGAATTCAGTACTATCAAATTGGGTTCCGTTGTCAGTTATAATCGTCCTTGGGATCCCGAACCGGCATATAATATTTCTGACCACAAAACTTATCACCTTTCTTGCCGTGATCTTGGTCAAGGGCTCAGCTTCCACCCACTTCGTAAAATAGTCCACGGCCACTATTGCATACTTTGCTCCTCCTTTAGCAATTGGTAGAACTCCAATGATATCAATTCCCCACGTGGCAAATGGCCAAGGACTCACCATTGATTTAAGCTGGGTCGACGGTGCCCTGGGGATTTTGGCGAATCTCTGGCACTTATCGCAGCGTCGTGAATAATCAGCTGCATCTTTATTGATCGTAGGCCAGAAGTATCCGTACCGCAATATCTTCTTTGCTAAAGTTTGACCTCCTGTATGATCTCCACACTCACCTTCGTGTACTTCTCTTAGTACACGCTTGATGTCGTCGTGTGCTATACATCGTAACAGGGGCATAGAAAATCCTTGCCTATAAAGAGTATCATCTTGTATGACATATCTGGTAGCTTTGCGAACTACAGCTCTTTTCTCACTCTTCTTTGATGGGAGTGTCCCATCCTTAAGGAAATTCTTAATTGGAGTCATCCACGACTCCTTCTCTGGTTCCGCTTCAAAAGCGAATTCAATTTCCATTGACTCAAAGCTTGGCGATTCCAACGTTTCAATTGGAATTATTTCAGTCTCTTCTGGATTGTCAGAACTAGCCAGCTTTGCCAGCCTATCCGCTTTCTGGTTTTCAACTCTGGGAATATGTGTTATGTTGTACCGCTCTAAGCTATTCAATAGCTCTCTCACTTTCTTGAGGTAGGCGATAAGTCGAGGTCCTCGAGCCACAAATTCCTCTCGCACTTGGCAAACAACAATTTTAGAATCACAGAATATGTCTAACATTTTTACTCCGAGGTCTTTAGCAAGCTTCAGCCCAGCAATCAGGGCTTCATATTCAGAGTCATTGTTAGTCGCCGAAAATTCTAATCGCAGGGCGTAATATAACGACCGTCCTTCAGGAGTGACTAAGACGATTCCAGCTCCGGACCTTCGGTCGTTCTTGGCTCCATCTGTATATAGTTTCCACGGATCTATCTTTAACTCATCCTCTGACTTAACCACTCCGTCGTCGATTACTTCCTCCTCTGGAATGGTGAACTCCGCAATAAAGTCTGCTAGAGCTTGCCCCCTGATCGACTTTCGTGGTTGAAAATTCAAATCAAACTGACTTAGTTCTATGTTCCATTTGATCAACCTTCCCGATGCTTCGGGTCTCTGCAACACCTGCCTTAAGGGCTGGTCGGTGTATATGGTTATTGGATGGGCTTGGAAATAGTGACGAAGTTTTCGGGATGCGATCAGGAGGCTGTAAGCGAGCTTCTCAATTTTTGGGTAGTTGCGCTCTGCCGCTGCTAATTTCTTGCTTACATAATACACTGGCCTTTGTACTTTGTCTTCTTCTCGAATCAGGGCTGTGCTGACGGCGTGAGCCGAGACTGCCAAGTAAACAAACAATTCTTCGTGATCTTCGGGCTTTGATAAAATTGGCGGTTTCTCTAGCAGTTCCAATAAATTTCGAAAGGCCTCAACACAGTCCGGAGTCCACTCGAAGTTCTTCTTTCCTCTTTTAATCAAGTCAAAAAACGGAACGCATTTGTCTGTGGCTTTGGAGATGAATCTACTCAATGCCGCTACTTTCCCTGCAAGACTTTGGACGTCTTTGATTCTCCTCGGCTCTTCGATGTTTCTAATCGCTGCTATCTGGCTAGGGTTGATTTCAATTCCTCGGGAGCTTACAATGAAGCCAAGGAACTTTCCCGATGCCACTCCAAATGAGCATTTCAGAGGATTCAATTTCATCCGATACTTTCGCAGAATACCAAACATTTCCGCCAAGTCTTGCGTATGGCTGGAGGACTGTTTCGATTTGACAAGCATATCATCCACATAAACTTCCATAGTTTTTCCTATTTGATTATAAAACATTCTGTTCACCAAGCGCTGATAAGTAGCTCCAGCGTTTTTCAATCCGAATGGCATTACAACATAACAATATAGTCCCAAATTCGTAATGAAGCTCGTATGTTCTTGGTCTAGTACGTGCATAGGAATTTGGTTGTATCCAGAATATGCGTCCATGAAAGAGAGAAGTTCATGACCTGCTGTCGAATCTACAAGCTGGTCAATCCTGGGAAGTGGGAAACTATCTTTTGGGCAAGCTTTGTTTAAATCTGAAAAGTCAATGCAAGTCCGCCACTTTCCGTTTGGCTTCTTTACCAAGACGGGATTCGATATCCAGTCGGGATATGTCGAATCTCGAATAAATCCATTCTGCTTCAACTTCTCTACTTCCTCTTTGAGAGCAGCCGACCTCTCTGGGCCCAGCATGCGTCTCTTTTGCTTCACAGGCGGATGCTTCGGGTTTACATTCAATTTGTGACTTATAATGGATGGCGATATCCCACACATGTCAGCATGGGTCCAGGCAAACACGTCTAAGTTTGCCTTCAAGAAGTTCGTTAGTTCTTTAGCTCGACGTGGATCCAATTGAGAACCAATTTTCAAAACTTTTGTCGGATCAGCTTTATCAATGGGAATTTCCACTGTCGCTTCATTAGGAGTTGCATTCCTAGCCTCTGGTTCCTCGTCTTTTCTGGGATCCAGGTCTTCGGGCGTTCCTTTGGGCAACTCCTTTGGGGTCAATCTCTCTAATTGCTATGCCGAGCCCCCCTTTGAGGGAGACGAGGCATCTTTACTCTCAACGTTAAGTCCTTTCATCAACATCTTTAATTCGGCCACGTAGCAGGCCTGTCCGGAAACTTGATCCCCTCTCATTACTCCAGTTCCGGCTTCGGTTGGGAACTTAAGTAACAAGCACCAAGGGGCGATACAAACTCTGAATTCAGCAAGGGCAGGCCTCCCCAAAAATGCATTATAAGGCGAATCTACGTCCAATACTACGAACTGAAGCATCCGCACTCTTCTACGTTCTCCTTGCCCCAGGGTCACGGGCAACTCTATGTATCCCATGGGAGCTGTCGACGCCCCGTTGAAGCCTCTGATCCATCCTTCACATGGCTTCAAATCTTCAGATTCAAGCTTCATCTGATCAAATGACTTCTTAAACAAAATATTAACGGAACTTCCGTTGTCTACTAATACCTTATGAACCAAGGCCGGCCCAATAGTGGTAGTAATAACCAACGGATCGTCAGTGGGTGACTGGATCCCAGTATTATCTCGGCTGCGGAATACCACGTCGTCAAACATGGTCTTCTGTTGTTTTATGGGGGTGATATCTTCCAAATCATCACCTTCATTCACGTCTAGATGCTTGGCAGCATTTACATATTGATCCATTGATCTGAAACTTCGGATTGCCGGGTGAGGTCCGCCCACTATGGAGTTAATAACAATCCCTTTACCTTTCTGCTGCGCTGTAGGCTTGGGAGCAGGTAGAATCTGTTTTGGAGCCTGCTCTCTTGCCCCCTGTCCCTCGGGGCAACCTTGTACTCATCCAACTTCCCTTCACGCAGCAGCTTCTCAATTACATCCCTCAAATGCCGACATTCATTGGTTGAATGCCCATGAGTTCCATGAAACAAACAAAATTTCCCTGTCGCCATTTCTTTCTCGGTCGAATCACGAGGTGGCGGTCTTTTGTACTGTAACACATTGTACGTATCCAGGTAAATATTTTCCAGGGTGTCGTTCAATGGTGTGTAATTCTCGTAGGTCTGGAATCGGGGTCTTTTGTTAGGATCGCTTCCCCTATTTCTGTTTCTTCTGTTACCGTTCGGATTACGGTTATTGTTGTTGCTACCCCCGCTTCCAGCATTGTTGTTTCCACCCTTGTTTCCCACATTTACTTCAACCTTGCCAGAACTTTCCCCAGACTGCTTCACGGCGATATTACTCTGCACATTTTCTTTTGAAGCCGTCTCAGACTTTCTCTTTCGGTTTGCCCTGGCCTCCTCTCGCCTTAGATAAATATCGGCTTTTTCGTAGAATATTTCTCTTGTGGAGGGTGTTTTCCCAGAAAGATAATCTCCGAACTCGGATTCAGGATCGACTCCTTCCTTCAATGCCATCAGAATAGTGGGCTCATGCGGGTCACTGACCTCAGTCACCGCTTGGTTAAAACGGTCAAGATATGCCCTCAAAGACTCTCCTGGTGCCTGCTTGATTCTCGATAATTCAATAACACTTTTGGACTTTCGGGCATGGAGTCGGAACTGGTTCATAAAACGCTCGCTTAGTTCCTTGTAATTCGAAATCGAACGAGGAGGAAGTCGGGTAAACCAGAACAGCGCCACATCTTCTAAGTAGATTGGGAATGCTTTGCACTTCACTTCATCAGGGGCAGCAGCAGCATTCATGAGCCACGAGTATCGCATCAAATGCTGTCCCGGATCAGTCCTTCCGTTGTATTTGTCCATCTATGGCAAGTTAAAGCTTCGGGGAAATTGGAAGTCGAGGATATCATCGGTGAAGGGAGTATGGCTTCGTTCAATGCCATAATCTTCATTTGTATAGTTCCGGCTCTCAGACATGATCTGGCGAACCATTGCCTGCACATCAGCATTAGTTAGGGGCCGCTCAGGTTCCCTGGCCCTAGTATCCGAGTTCCTTCTGGGCTCTTGTTCAGGAGATGCCCTTCTTCTTCGAGCTGCCTCTGCTCGATTCCGTTCCCTGCGCTCCCGGTCGATCTCGGGAGGAGGGGATTGGAGTCTTTGCCCCCGAGTGGGGTCATTGTTTCCTAGCGCTCGTTCAATATCCTCACGAGATCCCAAAGATCCAAATGTCAGCTGCTCCACATTCTGAGGTCGTTCGAGCGGCCTTCGTTCACGGGGCCGCTCTTCCTCGGAAGATGAAGATTGATCCACTGGTGTGTGACGAACCGGTGATGGAGTTCTCTGTCGACGGAGTTCACTAATCTCCCGACTCATGAGCCTCATATTTTCCTACATCATGAGATTAGTGCGCTCGTGGACTTTCATAGCCTCCCTTGTGCTCTCAAGCATGTCAAGTAAGCGCGAGAAATCTCCTTGTGTGATGGGCGCAGATGGATTAACCTGATCACTAACCCTGGTGGCAGGAATCGGAGCATTCGTAGGGACTCGAGTGGAGGTTCCAGCTTCGCCAAGCGTCGGATCGGATCGGAGGTAGGAGGTCGGGTCGGTTCGGAGCTGGGGAGCCTGGTCGGATCGGTACGTGGCAAGCTGCTCGGGTCGGTTCAGATTGGGGGAATGCACTGCTTCAGAATCTCCTACCCGGATCGGATCGGAGCTCTCCCCCTGCTGGCGGCTCGGATTTCCTGCATTGGTTCTTCCTGCTGCTGAACTCTGCCCCCGAGACCTTGTTACAACCGCATTTTGCTGATCTTCGCCAGCTCCATTTCCTCGACCAGACTGAACTTCTTTGCCTTTTCCTTTGGCCATGATTCTTTGACAATCACTTCAACAAATATAAAAGAGCGGAGAAACTTAAGGATTAACTTCTTTGAACTCAACGGTCCAAAAAGTAGAAAGAAATCCCGGAAAATGAAGAATTCAGATGAGGATTCTCAGTGAAAGCACCAAAATGTTAGACCAAAAAGTGGTTCTAACACCCAAATTGATTAAAAGCAAATGAAATGAGATAAAAATGAAAATGAACACATAGGATTTATAGTGGTTCGGCGAACAAATGCCTACGTCCACTTATCTTTCACTATATTCAATGATTCAGTTGCAAATACAATGTAAGATTCACTTGATTCCACTCACAACTCACTTATATTCACTCAATTGACTAAAACAAATAATGAAAGATGATTTGGATTCTCCGGGAGTATTGGAGTTCGGACTATGGAGGTGGTTGAATTCTCGAAATGCCCAAAAAAGATCCTTTTCTTTGTCTCCAGACGGGGTATTTATAAGCGTGAATTTCCTCAAAACCCGATCCGGATCGGAGCCACGTGTCGTCCATCCCATTAGCCTCGGGTTCGGATGAATTATTGTGTTGACAACGCATCAGAGTAATGAACGTTATGGACAGGAACTGGTCATAGCCGATCCGGATATCCAGGCGCTTATGCAGGGGGAACGATACGAAAAATGGGTTCGGGTCGGAGGTATATATACCAGGGGTTCGGATCGGGATATCCGATCCGACCCGGGTTGTTTTGGTGACAATCCTCCCTTCTCTTTATTCTGCTCCGCTCCGACCTATCTCTGTAGCAATTGGGTGGCTTTCCGATCCATCTTGAAGAAGACTGCCCTCCGATCCGAACACGCGCTCTCTGCCTTCAAAAGCAATAGCTCACCGATCCGAACAGGAGATTTTATCCGACCCGAACCGATACGTTGCTCTGACCTAGGCTGTAGTGTCTTCTCCGATCTGAGTAGTGATGGTCTCTCCGATCCGAACCGAAGTCTTCTAAAAAATGTTCTTCAATGTCTGATATCTTGACTTTGTGTTGCCTAGTTCACAAAGTAGGCTAACAAAAACTATATGAAGTGGTATATTGAATGAAATGCAATTTGTGATGTAAATGATTTTAATTTTAGATGCACTGTAAAATGTATGATATGACATAAGATGTGTAATGATATTATGGTAATAATATATAGAATGATTTGATGATGATATGTATTTCTATAAAAGATACCTAAAGTAATATCTAACTATTATGCATATAATAAATTATTAGAATCAGACAAGGATAATGTTAATTTCTAGACTTAGGCTAATTATACTAGTGAAAGTGATTGAAACAATAATAAAGATAAGAGTTTGATTAAAAAATATTCATGATAAGTAGTAAAGTATTCAAAATAATTATGGAGTTAAATAATATTAGTAGGTTAAATATAGTAAGAATTGAAGATCTATTTAGAGAGAATATAAAATTATATAAAGTTGACTATAAACATATTTTCATAATAGTATATAAAAACCGATTTTGAAATTTAGAAAACCATACATATTTATTTGCTAGAGAACAATTTATATGTTAAAATTTTAAAAAAAATCTATAGTTATAACAAAATTATTTTTATAAAAACTGATAATATGAAGTAATTTATAAAGCTATAATTTATTATATTTAACTATATTTTTAAGACAAAAAAACCATATATTTATATATTATTATTTTTATATCAAAATATTAGGTTAAATATTCAAGCTTTTTAATAAATTTTAATAAGAAATCAGAATAAGTATTAAGTTACAAATAGTATTTGTGAAATCATATGAACAATATATATGTTTAAACTATATATGAAAGATAAGTAAAATTATAAAAAATTATTTTACCTCTTATATGTCTATATAATTTTATTAATTTGTATACTTATAATATGTATATTTATATATTGAAACAAGATATAAGAAAATAAGTAGACAGATAAAGTTAATAACTAGAATTTGAACTGGCATTTTTTAATTGAAAAGATGAAGGGAAGTTTGAAAGTTTAAACTCTTGAAATTCAAAATTTAAATTTCTTTATGTTGACATGACCATTTTTGTTTATCGGCATACATGTAGAAAATCAAAAGATATATTGCTTTTACTTCATGGTTTTATATTATCAATTTATATTTCAGGTTTAACTATTTCCTGAAATAATATTAATCCTAATAAACATCCAAATTTTATTTTGCTATTTTACTGATATTTTGAATTTAAAAATTCAAATTTCAAATTTGAATTTTAAATTTCAAATTTGAATTTTAAATTTCAAATTTGAATTTTAAATTTCAAATTTGAGTTTTAAAGTTTTAAATTTCAAATTAAAAGCAAAGGAAACAAGCAAGATAATCAAAGCATTCATTCAACCAAAAATTTAAAAATTAATTAAAGCGTACCTATTTTTGCAATCCTTTTTTTTGTTCTTCCATTGTCATGAATCACACATTCACATCTTCTAGAATTTGATGATGAAATCCGCTCTATTGCGACGGGCTCGTTTTTCTAGTCAGGATAGAATATTCATTTGCTAAATTTGAACACCGTATGAGAAACACATCGAAGATTTAGTAGTTCAACCAACTTGGTGGCAAAATTTGAATTTGAATTTTAAATTTTAAATGAATGGACACTTCTACTACTATATAAAGGCCCAAAAGTCATGTCTCTTCATAACTACTTCTCTTCTTCTTCTTCTTCTCATTTTTCATTTTCAATCAAATTTTAAGGAGGCTTAACTTCTTCATTTCTTGACGGAATTGGACGAAATCAGCGGCATATCGAAGAGGAATTCAAGGACTATGATCTAGTAACGGTTTGGGGATGAATTTGGATTGTATTGGGTGTAGCAAGTCGAAACAGTAAGAGGAAAACAGAAAATCCCGTAATAGTTTTTCTGTTTTGGATAGTCAACTTTGAATCGCCATATCTCACTCAATTTTTATCGGACTTTGATGATCTACCCACCAAAACGACTGAGAGAATGAAAATACAATATGGAAAAGAATTTTAGACAAAATAGTCTAATGTGTGGATGCAATTTGAAGATAACCGTCGATAGCTTTGGTTTCCTTTTCTCTTTATTCACCAAAACTTCATTTGATCATTACTTGATCAATCCTTGATGGATTTTCATGAAACCAGCTGAATTCCGAAGAAAATAATAAGAAGTACAGTATTGAATCTACTGTAGTTGAGAATCAAAAGTTTCTACTTATCTGGTACCCATTTCTTGTTGATTTACATTGTATATTTCCATTTCTTCCTCTTGATGTCTTTTCACCAACCGTCATTACTCTTCTTCAATTGTCCTTCAGAATTTGAATTCTCAACACCCATGTACACCATTCAGAATTTGAATTTCCAATAGCCACCTTTTTAGAATTTGAACTTTCAGTAGCCACCATTTCGGAATTTGAATTGTCAATAGCCACCATTTCGGAATTTGAATCACTAACAGCCACTTTACCCATCTTTTCAACTTTTGAATTTTCAAAAGCCATACAACACATCCTTTCCTGCAAAACAACACACCTTTTCAAAGAATCAAGTGATTTTTCAAAATAACTAATTGTAATTAGAAATAATAATATAATGATGATTCTATGATATATCCATTTAAAATTTTCAAGAAATCATATCATGGTAACTTTATTTTTCAATAAAATTGAATGCAAACTCATCTAATACCGATGCAATACATGAATTAAAACTAGTGCTAACAATTATTTCAAAATTTACCATTTAAAAGCTTTCAAAAATCAGATTATGAACTTTTTGAAAGACCTTGCTCTAATACCAATTGTTAGGGATTGAGAAATGGATCGTTAAGGCAAAACAAACACTAGAAGGGGGAATGAATAGTGTTTTTGAGAATTTAAACAAAATCTAAAACTTATGTGAACTACTATATGGATCAAACACCACAAACACAATCGCAGACACAGATTCAAACACAAACACAAAAAACAGAAATAAGATGCAGAAAAGGAAAGAACACACCAGATTTAGTACTGGCTCGGAATTGCTTCTACGTCCAATCCCATGCAATGCTAGATTGCACAGAGTTTTATTACTATATCAATAGTCAGTTACAAACTTCTTTATTTCACGGCTACAAGGGATACCACCGATTCCAACCTCATTGATTTCACGGCTACAAGGGATACCACTGATTGCCCGTCCTTGATTTCACGGCTACAAGGGATACCACCGATTACCCATCCCTAATTTCATGGCCACAAGGGATAACACTGATCCCTTTACTGAACCCAAACAATTACAAACAGCCCTATAACTCTTCAACAACACTTGATTTTGAGAGTAATGAGTAAAGAGTGTAGAGAGAAGAAGAATATCGAAAACAGAATTGAATTCGGTAGAGTATAGGTGTAGAAATCATAAAAATTATAAGAAATAATGGTGTAATGAAAGAGAGTGGAAACGGAGAAGAAGAAGCAGTTAAAAATTCGAAATAAACCCCTTTTTATAGTGTGTGAAAGGTTGCAATGCTTCAGAACCATCACAATTAGTGAAAAGACACTTTCAGTTTTGAAAAAATGATGGTTATATGTCGACATGTATATATATGTGTGCCGACATATATATATATATATATATACACACACATACATATATATGTGTGTGTGTGTGCGCGCGTGTGTGTGTAAATTTGAAAGTTGAACATTTTACAAGTGTTTTGATATATATATATATATATATATATATAACTCTGGAAATTCTTGGATTAAAATATAGTGTTATAAATAAATATTATAAAGTAGAAAATCATATGAAAACAGAAATATAAATTATACAAACATATGTACAAAATTATAAAGTTTAAAACTATATAAATATAAAGTATAAAAATATAAATATAAATATTTAAAACTTATAAAATATAAAGTTATAAAACTCAAGTTTAAAATCAAATTAAAATAGAAAGTAAAACAGAGAAGATAAAGACTGAAGATAAAAATTTAAAACAGAATTTGAAATCAGAAATTGAAAAACAGATTTTGAAATTATTTTGAATTTGAACCTAGAGTGCTATTCAGAGTCTTACATAATTTAGATTCTATAACTTTATTTATCTTGAACTCTTAAAATCTTGAATACTCGTGAGTCTTGAAATATCTCTGAATTCTGAATCTCTAACATCTTTAAAACTGTACAGTCTTCAGTAATAATTCCTATATATAAATCCTGCATATGTGTGTGAGTGTGTATATATATTCTAGACAAAAGTGTTAGTATATATTTTATAATCAATTAATATTAAAATAAGGTTGTTTCCTTCAAAACTTCATTCTCCAACAGAATACTCTGCGAGGGATTCGTGACTTCGATTCACACAGCTAGGCGAACCACACCACGAGAGCATGTAGCACCAAGATCGAAACCCACATGGGTCAGACCCATCATACACTTTCCTGCCTCTCCTCCTGACCAAGGCTAGACTGCTTTGGACATAAATCCACCAGGCAATGGATTAGGTCATCCTCGCCTGGATTCCTAGCGCATCACCTTATAAGATATAAGAAGAAGGGAAGATGCAAAAACTTAAACCACACAGTCAACGACCAAGGTATATGGATAACCGAGCAGGACACCGCACTATGTAACGTAGGGATGTTAGAGGAGATTGGGTACGCGGAAGAGATAAGGGGCACGTTCATAAGGAGCAATAGAGTATCAGAGAAGGGGGTTTCATATCTGAAAAAAGGTTGAGGACGGTAGCCCACGTAGGTGAAAGCAAAGCGTTATACTAGAGTTGAAGAAAGTTTTGGATTGGTAAGTACGGAGGGAGAGAGAGTTGATCACAGAAGAAGATGAGGAAAGACAGAAAGAAGGTCGTAAGCTTTGTCGTCATTAATATTATATATACATGAATGTTGATGAATACACTGGAAAATTACCTTACATCCAATGTTCTTAAATTCACCTTAAAATGATGAGATCTACTCCTTGAACCAATTCTCAATCCAGTTAAGTGCTCGTCTTATAACTAATGACCATGAGTTATCGAATGGTATTTTTTTGCTTTGATTTAAGTTTGGAAATGGAGGGATAAGAATATGTGGATTTCATCCAAAGGTATAGGAATGTTAAAATGTCATCTAACAAATATGGGTTGAGATGCTTATATAGAGAAGGGTTTAAAGATAAATTAGGATTTGCATCCTCCTTTATCTTCTGTCAATTCTTTTCTATATTAACCATCCAAATCAAACCCCTTAAACGTCGTCACGGTCGTACCCTTCATAGCCTAGTTATGATCGAATCGACCAGTCCCTCGTATTACTTTAGACTTATTTAATTTCAAAGAAAACAATTTTACATTAGAATCCAATATGAATGCATATCGATATTGTATGTTGACTAATGTATTTATAATTGTTATAAACATATTCAGTATCATTTATCCATCAAATTTAATAAAACTTTATGATAATTATTTTGAAAACATTAGCTAACTAAATTAAGGTATACAAATTACATGTTAGTTAAATTGTTTTGGGCAAAAGAGCATTCATTACTTCGGTTGTATGCCCTATTAGATGGTAGTTTGATTAGTGATTAATATCAAATTATTTGAATATCAACATTCATGTGTTACCAAGTGGTATGAATTTTGGCAAAAGTTACTTCTTAATTGATTTTGGTAAAATTCAATTATATTTATTGAGCATTACTTCTTATGACTATTATTTTACTTAATTTTTTTTCATCAAAACTATATCACTTTGAATTTATGTAATTTGGTAGTGGACAAAATTCTAATTTTGCCTCTGAAGTCTAAACATTAACTCTTTGGTTCAACAATAACAATTATTATTAATCGAGCTATTCTGACCAGAGATGTTTTTTTACTTTGGATTGACATCATCTGATCTTAATAATAATCCCGTGTAACTGAGGAAATGAATCGTCCTTATTATAGTTTTCACATCCAAAACATCCATTCAACCCAACTATAATTATTCGATAAACGTTACATCACGATCCTACTATAACTAAGTGTGGATTTCTCTTCAGCGGTATTCTCGAGTTGAAAGAACTTATAAATTAGTTAAATTTATATATTTTACATTACTTATATTAGTCAAAAGAAAACCATCAAGTGTGTCATTTCATAGTCATCTAATAACTATTATTATGTAATTCGCAGGTATATCTCAGCCGTTATAAGCAATAAACTACTCAACATTTGAAAAACGTTACATTATCTAGTCCCAACAAATGCATTGATATCCAATTTCGATGTATTTTTACTATGAATATTCAAAAAGATGTGTTTGTTATATTGTAATACAATCCTCAAATTTACAACCATATGTAATTACTATTAAAAATACATCATTTATGCATTTTCTGTTTATATATATATACACACACACACATCAAGAAAGGATAACATAATATAACAAAAGGGAGAATCTAGCCATTCTCCAACGGCTCACAAAAACAGTGACTGTAGAATGCAGAGACCATGCGAAAACACAAACAGTAGATACATAACAATAAATAGTCAGAGAAACAATAGAACAAACCATAGCCAACACATAACCCAGAAGATCACAAAAATGCAGGCGAGGCAGACAAATCTGCAGAAGTCAGACGGCATAAACATGGCGGATGGTGAAGTCTCAAGCCTCCACATTAGACAAAAAAAGAGCCAATATAGAAAATGTGCCCTCTAAGGAAGCCACCTGTCACAGGCTAGAAATCTCATCCCGACCCTCTGAGTGCTTCTCTCTACAGCTCGCTCAAATCCATCTGCTAGACAGCTCCTCCTACCATAATAAACTTCTGGACCAGAAGAAATGTTAAACACAAAACTCCAGGTCCTGCATCATTAGCAAACAACATAAGATAGAAAAAAGGGGGTGGGGGAAAGGGTGTAAAATGAGTAGTCAGCATGATATTGCGTCCCAATAAAAGAATCAAACGATTCCCGCCCTAGGAGCAGTCGATACCTCAGAAATACCAAAGGTACCTGCAAATCTCCTTGAGCGGGAACCAATGACACCTTTGCACGGCCTTCCCCACACAGCTAGGAAATCATCATTCCTAACTCTCTGAATGATAGTAGAGGGACCCATATTGCTTTATTCCACGAGCACCAGATATGCTAGCACATAAGACAAGGGATCAGACGAAACAAAATTGAGCGAATGGATTTACCGAAGATGTCGATCCACCAGATTCTCAGCAAATCCAAAAGCGAAGACGCATTACCTTGGCAACCAACCAAGTTTCTGAAGTAATTCCAATTCAAATGGGCATAAGAGCCAAGGAAGAACAAATGAGCCGTGGATTCCCAAAAACCAGAGCTGTAGCACCTGCAACAGGAAATGATAGGGATGTCGATCATCTGTAGGTTGTTGTATAGTGGTAACCCTTTATGCAGGGTTTTCCACATGAACAACGAGACCTTCGAAAGAATCCGGACATCCCAGATGAAGGAGAACAGAAAAAGGCAATGGTCCGAAGACCTTTCCAAGTTCCAAGCTACCTTATTTGAGAAGGGACTAAGTTCCCAATTAGTTCCACCCCCATGTGAATTTGATAATGCCTTCACGGATTTCATCTGTTTCCACGTCTCACTAGCGTAGGACGGGACACCGGTGAAATTCGTGCCTAAAAGCCTGTGGTACTTAACAATAGGAACGTCGCCCAAAGGGAGTTGTTCGCTCCAAACATCGCCCATAACTTGCAAGCAAAGGCAGTGCAAATGTCCTTCAGGTTACGGAGGCCCAAACCTCCCTCACCCTTTGGACGACAAACGGTGTTCCAAGAAATCCACCGATGTCTTAGTGAGTTTTCTTTGTTACCCCAGGAAAAGGACAATGCCAAAGAGCGGTAAGAACGGAAGAAGGAAGAGGTGAGAGTCATAGCAGCAAAGACATGTCATCAAATAGAGTCTAACACGGACTTTATGAGAACAAGTCTACTTGCCTGAGAGAGAAGGGGCGCATTCCACCGAATGATCTTCCCCTGGCTTTGTCAGCCAGGGGATCAAAAATGTCATTTATCTTCCTACCTTGGTTTAGAACAATACCGAGATAACATAAAGGAAGAGAGACAGACCTGAATCCAAGAAGATCTGATCACAGACATATCTTTTGCGGGCACAAAGCAACTCTTCTCGGAGTTAACGAGCTTCCCCGAGCTACTTTCTTATAGCCAAATAAGGAAAACATGCCAGCGGATAGAGCGACGATTGCCATTAGTGAAAATGATGATTCGTTAGCGAAGGATAAGGAGGAAGTAAGAGGGCATCCCCTAGGAGTGCCAAATCTGTGAATCTTCCCAACTATCGTCGATGAATGAACACCATGAACGAAAGCCTTGGTAGCGATCACAAAAAGAGATAGGGATATGGGGTCTCCCTGATGCAGACCCATGTCTGCCTTAGAAAACCCGTTGGCTGATCAGTTGATGAGAATGAAAAACCAACAATTGGAGATCAGACGCCAGATAACATCAATGAGGGATTTTGGAAAATCGAATGCCTTCAGAAACTTAATGACGAAGAACCGTGACATGCGATCGTAAGCCTTAGACATATCTAGCTTAACAACAACATTAGAGGGTCAGATTTTCCTATCGATCTGAGAAACCAACTCCTAGGCTAAAAGGATGTTATCAGTAACCAAGCATCCTTTTACAAATCCAGCATGAGAAGAAGAAATAATACGCTCAATAAATGGTGCTAGTCGAGAGGCTAGGACCTTTGATATAACCTTGTTAGAATTGTTTCACAAGATAATCGAGCGAAAATCCACTCAAATACGCGGAATATCACACTTGGGAATAAGAACCAAATTGGTGGAAGTCCACCTCACCGATAGATCTCCACCAGAGAAAAAGTACTAAATGGTGAGACAGAAGTCTGCATGAATAATCAGCTAGACACTCCCGAAAAAGACCCAGTTGAAACCGTTTGGCCCACTTGCACTGTCCTTACTAAGAGAAAAAACACAAGCACGAATTTCCTCCGAGGAAGGAGGTGCAGCAAGATTAGATGTATCCGTCGGAAGGACCAATTAAGGAATGCAAACGAGAAGGGTCGGGTCGGAGACCGACATTGATTGTGTACAAAGAAAGTCTTGGAAATGGGAGAGGATGGTATCTTTTACTTCACTAGGCGTGGAAGCCAATGATAGGTCTGGTCGTTGAATTCGAAGAATCATAAGAAGATTATTTTTCTTATAGACGGAGGAGTGGAATAATTTGGAGTTCGTATAACCTTCAACAATCCACTTGATCCTTTCCTTTTGGTGAAGATACCCATGTTCAATATGAAGCTCCGAAGAGAAGGTCGGTTAGGCTAGCGTCCAAGCCTCCTTATTCGCATAAGAGGGATTATCATCAAAAGACGATTTAGTAAGAACAAGTATATCTTTAGTCGCCGAACATGGTCGAAGATATTCTTGAAAATAAGAACGTTCCACGCCTTAAGGTAAGCCTTTAGATGCTTCAACTTATGAGAAAAACCACACAGGGGGATCTAAGGACAGGGGAGTTCCAGGAATCTGCCACCACACTATGGAACGTGATATGTGATCGTCACATAGTCTAGAACCAGAAAGAAGGCCAGGAAAGGGAGAAGAGCGAACAACGCCGAATCATCGGAGAAAAGAATACAAATCTTGTCAGAAACATTGGCTAAGACATCGATAAAGCCAAGAGATAAGACCAACGTGGTGATCACCTCTTATAATAGCCCGAATTTTACGTATCGAAGGATCATAAAATATTTTTATTTAGTTCCTTAAGGGTTGGATCATTCTCACATTTTGATTTGTTTTTATGGGCATGTGACACATTCCCATAATTTTTACCGATTTTATTTGTGACCATTTTACACCTGTCAATTTTGTATAGAGCATAACTTTTGACTGGAATCAAATCAGGTGCTGAGTTCGATTTCATTGGAAAGGAAATAGCGTTGCCTATTCCGCAGAATGGTCACATTAAAGAATTGGTTCAGCGGTTTGGGAGAAATCGTTGTTTTAGTGTTGTACATTTTCTGTATAAGTTTTGTAAGCCATTAGTGGGATGTTTTGGTGTGGCCCATTAGTGGGCTGGTGTAAGGCTATAAATAGGGGGTAAGAGACACGGTGAGAGGGTTATTTTTCTTCATTCTCTCATTTGGTTGAGCTCGTTATCCTCCTTGCTTAATAAAATACCCCTTTCCATGGTTAAAATTCTAGTTCTACGCAAGAAGATTGAAGATCTACATCAAGCAAGCTATATCTACATCAAGTGAAGGAAGATCACATCAAATTGAGAGGTTTGAAAAGTGTTCTTCTCTTTTGGGATTGAGAATTTAGTGATTTCAAGTTAATTCGAGGAATTGGTGAGTAAAAAGCATCTGTCACATGGATTCAATCAAGTATATGAGTTGTTTGATCTTATTTTCATCATTTTAAGTTGTTTTCACAAAGATCTACATCATGGTAAGTATATTTTCATTTGAATCACCATATGATCTAATCTAACAACTTAAATCGGTAATTCTTATGTTAATTCATATGTTTATGCAAGTTTAGATCCATTGTTCTTGTTTATTCATTGATTTATCATGATTTGGTGAATTATATATGATAACCATATGATCTAATCCCACATCACACAATGCAAGCACACACCAAATGGGCGAGTTTTGTCTTATGATAACCAATAATGCTTTAATATGTTAAATCCTCTCAGTATTATAATTAGTGCATAGTGTTGAAAACCGTTTCACAAATAAATATATTAATCTTAGCAAGCATAAAAACTATGCCCATATACATAGTTTACAAAAAATCAAACTGCGCGTATTGGTTATTGGGTTTTCCAACATGATGGTTCCTGGCACGAAAGATCAACAGAGGACACGAATCTCAGTATCTCCTAGTTAACATCCAGACATGGACATTGAATACATATTGTGAATCATATATCCCGATTTTCATCTAGGCATCGGACACCATATATACTTTATTTCATCAGGTTTCAAGGTAGATTTACCGCCGAAGCTTTCGAGTTCATAGAGATGATATATATGTATACAACCTAACCGCCAGTTTACCATCAATCCGGGGTGTGCGGTTCGTCGATGTCACGATAGACACAAAGCTACGCTTCAATAAGCCTTGTTTTGATCATCAATAGCACATTTCATAACTCGAGTATGCCACATTGACAATTCACGACATGTCACTGATTTCTATCGATACATAACCTCTAAGTTCGTGCGTCTTAGAGATGAGAATAACCTATTGCCACAAATCCGATATATATTAGCAGAAATCAGTGCTACGCAGTCAATTTCAATGTCAGAAACACAATCCATACAAGTCTGTTCTGGGTCTGAATGGACAATTTGAAAGTCTCCAAATATATTCAGATCTCTTACCACTTATAACCTCGTATTGGGTGATTGGCCCAATTGACATATCAGTAATCAATCCAAACTATTCGAAGATTATCGGCCTTGGCTTACCGATTTCCAAGTCTTCAATTCCTGATAACGCTGTAATATTACTTGGAATGGTTTTTGAAATTTTATGATCACGGTCTTTCCAAGTAATAAGCGTATAAAACAATAGTTATGGATCAAACAGGTTTCAATTCAAATCTCCTTCAAATCATTATTAATTCATTCCAAGTTCTTTAAATCCGGTTATCGCCTTAACCCTCCCTTGAAATTTAATATTCATTTTCCACCTTATATTTCAAAACATACTTATTTTATTCGTCGATATCCTTTCTATGGTTCTTCAAACTACCAAGTCTTAATTTGGATTTCAAATTTCCATTCAAGATCATTTGAACAATTGATATTTAAAATATAGATTTATATAGAGTTCAACCGACTTATATTTGATATACACTCACAGCTCGGCAATGCTGTCGGAATCTTGATGTAGCTATATTCTAATATTTCTGATGGTATTCATCCAATCCTGGAATTCCATACCGAATATTCACACACTATATCTATTCAAACTCATTTCCTTTAAATTTCAAGCTCGTTATCATTTTAAATTACAAATTCATTTCCTTAAATTTGGTAAACTCCGTACGAAACATTTTAATCATTTTGGAACCTTACAAGGTATATATTTAACCTTTTTTTTAACAATTTAAATAATAGTTCACGGGTTAAAACCTTCAAACCAAATTATTTTCATAGAGATTTTATAATAACTTTAAAAGGGATACGGAAAGTGTTATTCAAATCAAATAGATTCAAAATCATACAAAGTTCAAATATTTCTACTCAAATCACTTTGAAATAACAAAATATGATTAATCATAATTTTTAAAAATTCTTGTTTTATTCGATTTTACGTTAGGTCGCTGAACTGCACGTATAACGACTTTTTCCAATTTTATTTTTAACATACTTGAAAATCATGCATCGGAATTCAAAATTCTCTTTTGCATTCAAAATCTATCATTAATAGAATTCCGATATTTCTCGTTTCACGTCAAACAGATTTAAAACGTTCAAGTTATAGTCGTCTGAAATTTTTAATCGATATTAACGAACTGCCACTACGCGACGTGTCTAGTTCAAACCATATAATGATTAAATATAAATCGTTAAAATTATTTACAAAATAACTTAAATTTCACAACTTAAATTTATAACCATATTCCGAATTTCAAGTTTCCTTTCCAGATTAAATCGAACTTGATAATTGTTTTCTCCAATGCTTATTCAATTGTTTTCTCCAAAGCTTATTCAATTGTTTTCAAATTTACTGCTATTCGTTATTCGGATAATAAAATCAAATATTCTTAATAAAAAAACACTTTTTGATTCATAACTCAAATCATTCTTCGAACTTAACTTCGAAACTTGATTCCACATTAATAACTCATAGTAGTAAAAAAATACTTCCCAAGGTTCCATTTCGATTTAATTTGAAGCTTAATAAAATATTTTCCAAACTTGTTTAATTATTGCAAAGCTTACGAATAGCTGTTATAAAATAGACGTTTACAAATGTTTATATAGAACCCAATGTAAATTAAAATCACCATAAATTTTAAGTAAGAGTCCATAATTAGTTGAACATTTTTAAATTGCTTCAGTCTTTTACGAAAGTCGTTATACCATTAATAACTTATTTTTTCAAACTACTAGAAATCTAAATTCAAAACTAACTTTTTCGATTTTTTTTATTTTAATATTTACATATAGAATTATCACAGAAAGGAGGTTTAAACCGATTAACCGTATATCTCCACAACTACGGTGTGTGTTGCAACTATAAACAAATTGATAAACATCCATATGAACAATAATCGATCCATTTCAAACACAGTAATTGAAACAACCGATTTCATTTGTATGCAAAGCGTTAGACCCATTAATGCTTAGTGTTCAGTGTTATTTCATTCAACCATTCATATCCACAACAATCAGTTAACTAAATATGATTATCTACTAATTTCAATATACTGTTTCTACTAATTTAAATAAATTTTAAATTAGGAATTCTCATCAAAAGCTCTCCAAATCCTTTGCTGTCAAAGCTTGTATCAACTGCAACAACCACAAATGAGCATGTACAAACTTACGGACTATGCTATCGCTGCGCGCACACCATAAACTAAGCTATATATATATATATATATATATATATATATATCAATATAACCAACGACCAAGCTTTGTCATGGATGGAAGCACGAGGATCAACGAAGCTACAAGGAGCTCGGATAGGCTTGCTGACAGGGAAAATGGGAGAAAATATTGTTTTCGCGCTGGCTTTAAAAAGGCAAACCGACTATTTTGTATATATTTCCTTTTTTCAAGAAACTTCGCATGCAAGGGGAGAGAGAAGGTCATCGGTTAGTGGAAGGCACTGGATGTTGATAATGGTAGGAGAAGAGGCACCTGAGCAAGGTGGCGGATGTTTGAAGCTGTGGGGGAGGGGGGGTGACCGGTGAAGTTTGGCCGGTTTTCGAGGAGAGAAAAAGGAGTAGGCGCGGGTGATACTGTGAATAGGGGAGGTGCATGCAACAAAGATTGTGCAAGATGGTGAAGTCGGATGGTGCATGGAGTCTGGAGCGCGGGTGGTGATCGAAGCAGGGATGTGCGACCCTAGAGTAGAGATAGACGCAAATAAATATGTGAAAGGAAGGATGACTTGTACGACTTCAGGTGATGCAATGAAAAGGAAAAATGGTGGAGGCAGTTTTGGCAGACCTTCCGCGCGAGGAGGCCTCCTAATGGCGGTGATCGACGCAGTGGATGACAGTGTAAGCTCAAGGGGAGTGGCCGTGTGACTGCGATGGAGCTGACTTTGAAGAGAGGAGAGTGCAAAAGGGTGGTGGCATAGGATGTTTAAGGAGTAGAGGGACTGATCTTAGAATTTGGAGTGGAAGTGGAGGTGATTGCTACGGAGAGATGGTGGCGATAATGCTAGAGGCGAAATGGGAGGTCGATCGTCAGAGTGGGGGAAGGGATCCGAAAGGCTTTTGCTGAGTAGAGGAGTGGTTTACAAAAGAAAAGGGGAAAAAAATGTGCCAGAGGAGGAGGATCAACGCATGGAGAAGAAAACAATAAAAAATAAAATAATGGCTTCCAAGAATTTAAAATGGGAAAGGATAACACGTGGTGCAAACTTCAACAATCATGGTACAAGTGGCTAAACAAAGTATTTAAAGTTTACACGTTTGTCCATATATGCTAGTGAACTCGTTTATTCGATCATCAGTGTAGCTTTTTTTTACAATCCTATAAGCTAGTAGATACGTATGTAAGGCGTTGTTTAGATTTTCAAGTGTAATATAATATTTGTTTATAAATTGAAACCTTCCTTTCTCCTTTGGTTCTTGTTTTATTTCTATTTATCGATGGCGAATAGCCATAACTAACAATAAAATCATGTATAACAATGTATTAAGATCACAAAACAGTAATAAAATAGACTGGTTGGTTAGTTCTGTAGAGTTCCAAAAGGACCACGGTTGCCCTAAAATACGCTAGAAAACTATGTGCTTATTTTCCAAATTAAAAATTTTAGTAAAATTTTATAAAATATTTCAAGACTGCACGTATAGAAACTGAACTATTATTCTAAACCGATATTTAATTATAATTTGTATTTGAACACTGATCGTTTCAGCACTATGTTGCAAACCGTTTACTGTCTTCCCGCGACAAACATTGTTTTAAACAAAATATAAATGCATTAAAATTTCTATTTAACCAAAACAATTTTAAAATTTAAATACTTAATTAATATTTTTAATTGTAAAATCTTATGTACTACATTAAATAACATTTTTAAAATAATTCATACTTATTCTTATATCCCTTTTAGATACATACAAGTACTGAAAATGTAGCAAGATATTGTCCCCAACTTAGCCACCGTATAGGTGTAGGGTATTGTTCCTCAAAAGGCCTAGACGTTAGTAAGAGAGGAGATCTACTATATAACTACCCACTTCACACAGGCTTCCACGATGGGGGACTTAGGGGTATTACATTCTCCCATCCTACAGAGCCCAACGTCCCTGTTGGCTCACAAACACCTCACCCAGGTGTTGTGGTCCACACAGGAGCCACAATTCCGGCTGGGCATTGGCTCTGATACCACTGTAACAGCCCACACCTCCGTTCACGCAAGATATTATCCCCAACTTAGCCACTGTATATGTGTGGGGTTTTGTTCCTCAAAAGGCCTTGGCGTTAGTAAGAGATGAACCTACTATATAAGTACCCACTTCACACAGGCTTCCACGATGTGAGACTTAGGGGTGTTACAGAAAATATCCATAAATTCCCCTAAATTTAATATAGTCTTAAAATAGGTTTTCCTATTACAAAGCTCATATTTATACAACAAAAAAAGATATTTATTTAAGATTATTAAATCAATAATTGTATTTAAAGCTTAATTAAATCAAGTTTACATTTGGAAACCCAAATTAAATTATAGAAATTCAAACTAAAACTTAGTAAAATCCTGGGTTGTTACAGTACTGCATTTCTTCTTGGTTGTTTGTGAAGGCTATCACTGTCGGATGTGGGGAGGAGGGTGTGAGTTCTTCTCTTTTGATGTTGGTGGATTAGTTGATTAATCTACTTATTCTCATATACTTTGTTGATGATGTTAGATAGTTGTTTTATTGCTCACTAAGACTGTTTTCTGACTCAAGGTTTTATGTATCTCTCTTATTACCTTGGGTTGTTCATCCGGTTGTGGATGGGAAGACTGAGTAGCACGTGACAGGTAGTAGGTCTTGATGAGGACGATGATGTTGAGTGATGACGAGCAAGAGGCCGACATATTTTTTCTACTATCTACTATTTCTGTTTTTCGTTGTTTGATGTATTCTCCGAGTGACTTATAATGGTACATAACTTGATCTTGTATCTAGTTTGATGTTTGGATTTTCATGATGATATGAAAGTTAAAAAATCTTCTCAATTCCGCTTCACTATTATTGCATGTTGTATATGTTCTATCATATTTTATCCTTGTGTTGTGAGTTATACGACAGCTACCGCTTGTGTTATTCTACCAGATTATCATCCATAGTTGCCTGACAAGTCTTTCAGTGCATTATTCTCTTGATAAGTGTAGGAGTTGTGGGCGGTCATCACATTTGGTATTAGAGCTCTGGTTATCGATTTTAGCTAAAGTTCTAAGGCGTAATTAGGTATAAGAGGCGTATTTGTAGATTTCTAATGGATATATACTATATATGAGTGTAAAGTATAATAGCGTTTGAACTCCGTTTGCAGTTTTTCTCGTTTATGGACTAATCATTCTATATTGCATATCTAGAATGAATCATTAATTATCGAGACACGCCGCTAGGGAAGAGTTTGTTCCTGTAGGGTATAATGGCGGTATGCCAGTCTACCCAGCCATGTTCAAGGCCATGATGGCAGCAATCATGAGGAGTGTAACACCCCATAATTTTAAGGAACACTACAATGATAAACTAAAGAATACTTAATTATATTTCGGAATTAAGTAAAATAGACTATACCTTTGCGTTCGTCTCAAAATTCTTCTTTGGATAGACTCCGAGTTACGTAAAACAGACATTGTATAAAGAAGATATTAAGGTTTGAAGTTTGTATACATATAAGGGAAATATATGTATACATAAAAACAAATCAGTCCAGAAATTCAAAAATATTCGAAAATCAAAGCGGGAAAGGGATGACAGATTTGGACCCATTAGGGGTCGACCCACGCCCAAGGGTTTCGACCCACGGGTGGACACACTCATGGGGATGTCGACCCTAGGGTCGACACAGGGGTCGACCCTCCCCAGATTTTCCCAGGTTCAATTGCTGAACCTGGACTTATTTATGAGCGAGATTCGTTGGACATAAGCTATATATATGGCCTCATTTCTATGGTTTTATTCACCTAAAACAATGGAGACAATGAGATGCTTCCCCGCTTGGATTGAACTAGCCTATTTTCTTCAATAACGGCATGTACAACAACCTCCTCTACAACTTCAGCATATTACTCTCTGTTCTTTAGATCATGTCTCTGTGAGTTCATGTTACTTTTAGATATAAACATTTAAAAAGTAATCTTGACATGTTTATAAATCCGGATCTAAAATTATGCTTGTTAAGAATCTAATTCTCTCCTCTTCGCATCTTCTTCTCGCCATCTTCTTCCTCAGTTCTTGCCATATTGGTCTTGCTTCCCGCACCCTAGTTTGACTCACCCTGCTTTTCTAGATCGGATCTGATTTTGCCAGTTTCTACGGCTCCAACTGATGCTCATGAGCCCCTTTTTGGGATAGCTGGTTAAGCTTGTCTGATGATTGGCCTCATTGAGTTGGTCGGTCAGATCTACTTTTCTTGGTGAATTTTTTTAGGGTTGATTGATCTATTTCCTTGTTGTCTCGGGTATTTATCCACTACTATTGTTGTTGTTCTCAGGCCCAGTGCTATGCTTATTTCAGAGGTCGTGATCCTATCTTGCTGTATTTGCTTGTAACCGCCTTGTAGAGCCTTTCTCTCCTCTAAGGCGTCAGATCTCCCTTTCTTCCTCCTACAGGTGGCCACTTAAGGCAACTCGTTTGCCTAATTTGGTCTGCAGCTGTGATCTTATTCTGGTGATTTGACTTTCTTAGGGGTTTGAAGGTGGTGGGTTGATTGAGGGGTGTTCTTGCGTGCAGCTATGCCAACCACCACGATTTGGTTCTTGTATCGTCCATCCATGACTGGTAGGTAGGGTTTCCTGCATTGAGCACTGTGTCCATCACCTTTCGGTGGACTGTTTCTTATGTTCATGGCTTCAACAGTATTGGGTCTGATGGTACTGGCCTTATTGTGGTGTGGAGGTTTTCTTTGCATTCTTGAATTTCGTCTGTTTCAATGCAACTTGAGAAATGTTCTGTGTTATTGGAGTTTTTGTGCTTTGTTATGTTCTGGGTTTCCTTCCTGGTTGATTGGATCCTTCTGTTTCGGCGTTGTCTGGCTTGTGTTTATTGTTGTTCTATGCTTACTGGTTGCACTGGGCTTTGATTTCATATCGTGGATTTTTGCTGGGTTGGAGATCTTGAGTCTGCTTCCGATGTTGTTTTGTTGTTGTTTGCGGGTTGTTGATCTAGTGTTGGCATGTTCTTGTTGGGCTCTGATGTTTTTATTTCGTGGTAGAGTGGTTCTCTTGTTTCGTGTCAGTTTGTATTTTAGTTGTTTTAGCTTGCTTTTCTTGTTTTAGGTAGTGTTGGTTGCCGTTTGGCGATCTGCTTTTCGTTTGCTTTGCTTTGTAATTTTCCTTATATTAATGAGAAATATCCTTTTGAAAATTAATGTATTATACCGTATATCTGATCTGCTATTCAGTACTTATATGCCTATTTCTGATGTGCCTATTTCTGTTATTATATGCCTATTCTGTTATTATGAATAATTTTGTTCTTCTTCCTCTCTCTCTCATTCCCTTTTTATTTATATAGTCAGGCTACCTTCTAGCCTAGGCCGCTGAAATATGCATACGAACGAAATTGGGTTAAATAAGAATGATAATTTGGTGGCATAAATTGTACTATGAATCATGGCTGGGATTTAGAGGCATAAAACTAGACTGTGAAATATGACTAAAATTTGGGGCATATCTTAGACTGTGGATTATGACTTGTGGTTTAGGGCATATAAATATGTAGGCTTAATTTAAGATTAAGCGGAATATGATAATGAAACTGTAAGTAAGTTGTGAAACATGTTAGGGGTTATGTATACCTGTTAACATATAATACTTAACCTATTTAATCTGTAGGGGTTATATACATATAAACATGTTAACATGTGGGTGGGGTTAAGTAAACAAGCTGAATATGTGGAGTTAAGTAAGTGTATTAAATATATGGGGGCTTATATGAACCCTATAAACTTAACCTATGGAAATCCTAGTGGGTTGGGGATACAAGCCTAAGAGGTGGTTTGTGTCATCTGTTGTGTGGGACCCATATTAGTTAGTAACCCATTTTGGTATTAAAAGGGAAACCCCGCACTAGGTAGGGGTCAGGGCATGCTTATTAAGCTAATTATTAGCGGTTCGTTAGGGGAGAGGTGTTCTGATGGCGCGTTCCAACGGAGTCATGTGCGTGCATGAGTTAGGCTTGCTTGGGAAAATAAGCCGCTACAACACTTGTAAATAGGTCTGTGTCCTACTGCTGGTGGCCACTTTAGGAAGTAATGCACCCAATTGTGGGGCCGACACATGGTATTTACGTGGTTGGGAGCCGATCGCCCGGGGTAGTAATTAGGGCACATCTATTCCTGTTTAGGTACCTGTTGTTTCTGTTTGGGGTAACACCTGTTATTTCTGGTTAGGTACCTGTTGTTTCTGTTTGGGGGTAAAACCCGTTACTAGAAGTACACCTAAGCCTACCATTTAAATTTTATTGGGATCATTCTGTTTTTATTAAGTAATTGGAAAACCCTTGATGTGGTATACTAGTACTGATGTCGAGAAAGTAACTGAAGGGCGTAGTTTATCCTGTTCATTTTTAGTATATCATGTCCATCATGTTTATATTTGTTGTCTACTACTGTTATCTCTCATCTAGTTTATTTATTGTCATGATGCTTTTACTTATTTATGTGCTAAAAGTCACTGGACTTGCCGGACTTTATGTTTGACCTGTTTTGTTTCATTTTCTCTCTCTTCCTTCCCCCGCTTCCCCCACCCCCAAGTTCTCAGGGTGGGAACGCTCAGGCTTGATTATGACTCTCTCTTCTGTTTCCGGTTGGATTTGGATTTGCTTTGATGTATCGCTTTGTTTACTTTCCTAGTTGTTTATGGCTACTTATGGGGAATATGATTTTTCAGTTCTGTACTCTGATGGTTTTTAGCACAGAAAATAAAGTTTTAAATTCCCGCTGCTATTTTATATATTTGTCTTGTGAAATTATGTTATGTTTACCTATAATGCTTCAAGGAACTTAACGCATTCTGTTAAAGAGTGACATTAACGGACGTAAGGTGTCACATTTGTTATTAGAGCTGAAGGTTACCAGATCGGGTAAAGGGTTTTGAAAATTGTTTTCAAAAAGAAGTATTTTCAAAGAAAAGTCTGTTTTTGAAAAACATATTCCCCTAGTGTAACACCCCACGTCCATTAATGTCACTCACAAAGGGAATGCATTAACTTCCATGGAGGTTTTAAGTGAATATAGAACAGAAAAATTACAACAAGACAGATAATAAGTAGTACTTGGAAATCTAAAACTTTATTTTATTGCAGCGGAAATTAAACATGTTTGTTACATCATAAAACCATAAATCAGAGTCAAGTACAATATCCATCTTGATAAAACAAAATACATAACCCCATTACATAAATAGCCATTAAAGAAGATAACAAGCTGGACTTTACTTCAGCGGTCCAAGCTTTCCAAAAGAGATAAAGCAATCCAATCAAACTCCGCTAGAGCTGGGCCCACCCTGAGGACCTGGAGGGGGGAAAAAGATAGAAATGGAGGGGGTCAGACATAAAGTCTGGCGAGTATGATAATTCTAACAATACTATTATCAAAATAATTAGACTAAGGCATAAGCTGGAAAACAAGGAAATGTCTATGAACTATTGGGTATGGAATAGCAGATAAAGATAACGTTAAAGGCACACCTAATACTAACGAATAAATACTACACTGCACCACACCAGTCACTCGAAAGGTTGATCCCACTTGCTTCACTTAGAAATTATATAAATAGCTTCGTGTACCTCTAGCTGACTACATAGGTGCCGCCTGCCCCTATCTCCGCTAGGTGTACCCCACTACTCACTCTCGATCGGCTCCCTACTCGTAGATACCCATGATGGCCCCACAGTGGGGTGTATCACTCCCCTAAAGTGGCAACCCGATACAATTTGAGGATGCACGGCTTATACCTACACGATGCAACAACGTCTTACCTACCAACCCGGGTCCACACACGCATATGAAACACGTTGGACTTGCGTTGCCACCGCTACCCCGTTTGGCCTCTTATAGTCAAGCCCAGTATGCGTGTCCCATCCTCGACTTGGGTCGAGCCCACAAAGATACGTTTGGGTTACTGGTTGAAATGGGCCCCCACAAGCTATCCACCTAAGCTTGTCACCACTAATATATCCCACTTAACCCTCTTAGTCATGTTCATTTACATGTGTGTTTGGTTAAGTCTTACTAATCGTATTTCAAATGCCACTAAAGGCACCCACTAGATTCCTCATGCCACCCAAGGCACCTACTTAACCCCCATGTCCCACCTTACATGTATATCTGGTTAAGTATTTCTTAATTCATTCAGGCCATAACCTCATAAAGACCTCTCACATTAGACTGCCATTTATGGCAGCTCGATTTGTCGGGCGGGTCCGGGCAGTCTTACACCATAAAAGAGTCTAACCTCGTGTCTTTACAACTGTTATGCTTTAGTTTGGGCCTAGGACCTCTCACATTGGGCTGACATTTGTGACTACTGGATTTGTCGGGCGGGTCCGGGCAGTTTTACGTCACAAACGAGTCCAACCTCGTGTCCTAAGCATTGATTAACACTTATAATCTTTTACCCCTGTTTTAAATATATCCCTATTCAAATCATTAATTAATTCCAATTTTAATGATGTCCATAACTGACTCAATTATGGCCATCCACTTATGGTATGCAAAATCATATCAATTGCACCCCAATTTCTTAATATTAAATCCTTAACATTATCCCTACCCTACGTTATACGTTCGCTTATTCAACGCAAAATATACGTTAGACTCGAATAGTCTGACTCATAACACAAAGATAAATTATCACAACATATAGACAAATAAAATAGATCTAATCATAATAGGGGTGAAACTTGCATAAAACTACACATGTCATGGATCTAAAGGTGTCAACTTGTTTGGTTAAATGTCACAACTTACATAATATGACCATAATCCAAATTCATGTATAAACTTGCATATGTAGTTTATGCAACATAATGATGGTGTAAACTAGCATCTAACACATAGAACTCACACATGTCATAGCATGATTCTAGATCTAAATAGATGTCATAGCATATGTTCATAATCTTTACTAACCAATCTAAACTTGCATACATGATTTGTCATATAGATCAACATAGCCCAAATAATATCAACATTATGATTTGATTAACATGAACTAATTAGCATAGATAATAACATCATGACTTTATAACATGTATGATTTATCACAACTTGGCATAGAAAATTACAACCTATACAATATCATCATAGCATGATTTACAACATATCGGATATCATCATCACATAACATAGGATTTACAACATACATGATAACATAAGGTTTACAACAACATATATGACAATTCACATCATTTTCTTATGATCCATATCACATCTTAACCTAATTAGTTTGCTAATAATCTTGTTAAGATCATCATACTCACAATTAGAGAAGAAAGAGAGTCTTGATTTGCTTTAGAGTTGAGTAGAATTAGGGTTTTGATTAGCTTTCTTCCTTCTTAGTTGGCGGCGGCTACACTGAATTCCATGGCGATGGCATGACGGTGGCTATTCTATTTTTCTTGTGAATTTAGAGTGAGAGACTACCTAGGTATATATAGAGTTTAGGATTTATTTAGACCATCAGATCAACTCAGAACTAACCTGAACCATTAAATTAGCCAACTCAGCCCTAAAGACACATCAGCAGCTCAAGATTGGGCTCAGTCAAACCCTAGCCGACTTGACCAGGTCGACACCCAGGTCGACTGCGTAGTCGACCTGGTCCCTAGGGTGTCGACTGCCCAGTCGACTCCCCAGTCGACCTGGGTGCTGGGCGGGAAATTTCCCGCCTAGCCTGTTTGACTTCGAATTTGAAATTTAAATTTTTTGAAATCTGTTTTGAATTTTCTGAAACTTCTGATGGCCATATCTCCTTCATAGGAAGTCCAAATCACGCAAACTCAGACTCTATTTCAACCAGAATTCCGAGACGAACACAATGGCGCAACCCGTTTCCCACAATTCTCACGTCTGAGATTAGTTATTCTTTAATTTGTGAATATTATATTAATAGAATTACGGGGTGTTACATTCTCCCCTCCTTAAAGGATTTCGACCCCTAAATCTTCAAGTCAAGAAGAATGTATATCCTAACATCCAATCGTCCATCTACTCAACCATCAAACACAAGCATCCATTGTCCTTATAGACTTCTAATGCTTTCATGTTTAAATGCACAGTGTGTGTATATGTCCATATCTAATGCAAAATCAGGCGGTCCACTGATTCAGTTGAACTCCTTAATGCAAATCATGATAGTGCCATGCGTCCATTATGTATGCAAAAGTTCCTTAATGCAACAAATTATCTCTATATGCGTGCACAATCATCATCTGAATGCAGCATCCGTATGATAAGAAAAAATCCTCATACATCCATTTTACTAAATACATCCATATATATGCAATATGCAATATGAAGTGACTGAGTCGATCTAGTGCCTAATAGTGTGTGTATATGCGTCCACGAGCAACCACTAGCAAACACTTGTATCCACTTTGCATCCATCATACATAACATGTCTCAAACACATGTTTCAACCATAGGATTATCCTAACTAAAGGTCAAAGATACTAGCGAGAGGATATACTAAAGATAAGATAAGTACAAGATAAACGATAAAGGAGAAATTAAAAGACATACCCTCGAAAAGAAAAGGGTACAACGAACGCATCTTCGCTTCTGTCTCCCAAGTAGCGTTGCTCTCATCATCTCCCCATTGCACTTTGACTAGTCTGACCTCTCGATTCCTCAACTTCTTGATCTCCGACCCAAGAATGCACGTAGGAGCTCGTCAAATCGTCGCATCACGCTCTGTCTCCACCTATCTAAGCAAGCTCGGCTCTACCACTTCCACGGTCTCGTGCAAGCACTTCCTCAAATGTGACACATGGAATACGTCGTGTACACCACTAAGTCTCTCAAGCAACTCCACTCTATACGCCATCTGTCCAATCTTCTCCTTAATAGGAAACGGCCCTACGAACCTTGGTGCTAACTTCCCAACGGACCCAAAGCGAACGACGTTTCGTAATGGAGACACTTTGACAAAGACCATGTCCCTAACCTCAAACTCAAGATCTGACCTCCTCTTGTCCGCATAAGATTTCTGTCTATCTTGCGCCGTCTTCATCCTTCTTCGGATCAAATCAATCTTTTTCGAAGTCTCTCTAATCATATCGGGCCCAAGCAAGATATTATCCGTAGATTCCCACCAACATGTAGGTGAACGACAAGGTCGTCCATAAAGAGCTTCGAAAGGTGCCATGCCATTGCTAGATTGAAAGCTGTTATTATATGCGAACTCTACCAACGGAAGATGCTCTTCCCATGTACCCCCAAAGTCTAGGATACATAGCCTCAAAAGATCCTCTAGAATACGATTCACCCTCTCGGTTTGGCTGTCCGTCTGAGGATGATATGCGGTACTCAAACATAACTGAGTCCCTACCGCTTCTTGTAAGCTCTTCCAAAATTCGCTAGTGAAGATAGGATCACGGTCGCTTACTATGTTAGAAGGAACACCATGCAAACGAACTATCTCTCGAACGTATACAGAAGCTAACCATGGAGCAGTCCTCTTACTCTCCACGGGAATGAAATGGGCGCTTTTAGTAAGTCTATCTACTATAACCCAAATCCCCGTATTACCCTTCCTTGATCTTGGTAATCCATCAATAAAGTCCATCGAGACGCTTTCCCACTTCCATTGTGGGACCTCCAATGGATGAAGCAATCCACCGGGCTTCTTTTGCTCCGCTTTTACTTGTTGGCACACCAAGCATCTAGCGACATACTCGGCCACATCTTTCTTCATGCCGGCCCAAAAGTAAACTCGTCTCATGTCCATGTACATCCTTTCCCCACCGGGATGGATGGTCATCTTCGAACGATGTGCATCATCAAGAATGGTCTTCCTTAGGTCATCGTCTTTTGGTATACAAAGTCTACCGTCCCTACGTAACCAACCCTTATCATCTAGGGTATACCTACGGAGATGGCTCGATGACTCCCCTCCTTTGAGCTTTTCTACTAACTCAACCAACCGTGGGTCGTCTCGTTGTGCCTCGCCAATCCGTCCCAAAAGCGTAGGTCTAACCTCTAAGGATGCTAGCAAACCGGGTACGAAGTCAACGGAAGGTCTAAAATCAAACATAGAGATGAATTCTAAGTTTCACCGTTCAACAAACAACGGACTCAAGGACAACCTTTTTCTACTTAAGGCGTCTGCCACTACATTACCCTTGCCAGGGGTATATGCTATTTCGAAATCGTAGGACGCTAAGAACTCCATCCACCTTTGCTGCCTTAAGTTCAAGTCCTTCTGAGAGAATAAGTATTTTAGCGATTTGGGGTCAGTGAATAATTCGAATTTCTCCCCAAGAAGATAATGACGCCAAGACTTAAGCGCGAAAACAATAGCGGCCAACTCTAGGTCATGTGTAGGGTAATTTCTTTCATGCACTCTCAACTGCCTTCCACCATAGGCTATTACCCTTCCCTCTTGCATTAGGACTACGCCTAGTCCTGTCCCACAAGCATCAGTATAAACGGTAAATGACTTACTCCCATCTGGCAATACTAAGTCTGGGGCTGTGGTCAAAGCTCTCTTTAAACGTTGGAATGCATCATCACAATCTACGTCCACGCGAAGACTAGGTTCTTCTTCGTCAGGCGTGTCAATGGAGCTGATATTTTTGCGAAGTCTTTGATAAACTTCCTATAGTAGCCAGCCAACCCCAAGAAACTTCTTACTTCGGTAGCATTTTTAGGAACCTTCCAATCTTGGATGGCCACTATCTTCACGGGATCCACGGCTATCCCTTCTTTGGAAACCACGTGCCCTAAGAATCGCACTTCCTCTCTCCAGAAGTGACACTTAGTAAATTTAGCTTTAAGGTTATGCGCTCGTAGAGTCTCCAACACTTCCCTAAGATGTAGGGCATGCTCTTCTTCATTCTTAGTAAAGATCAAGATGTCGTCTACAAAGACCACCACGAATTTATTAAGGTACTCCCTAAACACCCTACTCATTAAATCAACAAAGTATGCGGGGGCATTTGTCAAACCGAAGGGCATCACTAGCCATTCATAGAAACCGTCTGAAGTCCTAAAGGCAGTCTTGTCAATGCTATCCTCAGCCACTCTCAACTGATGGAATCCAGTGGCTAAGTCCAACTGCGAAAACACTGAGGCGCCAACTAACTGATCGAAGAGATCGTCAATCCTCGGCAGTGGGTGTTTTTCTTCTTAGTAAGCTTATTAAGTTCTCTATAGTCCACACAAAGTCTAAGGGATCCATCCGCCTTCGTGGCAAATACTACTGGAGCACCCCACTCCGATATACTACGTCTTATGAACCCCTTCTCAAGCAACTCCTTCACTTGCTTATTGAGTTCCCTCCTTTCATGAGGAACCATGTGGCGTACTGGCAAAGATACTGGTTTTGCATTATCCACAAGATATATTCGAAAATCTATCTCCCGCTTCGGAGGCAAGCCCTTCACCTCCTCAAACACATCCGAATATTCTCGGACCACTCTAACAGATCGTAGATTCTCCACAGACGCGTCAAGCAATTCTAAATAACTTAGCATAACAGAATTTATGGGATTACAAAAGATTTCGAGAGTGTTACCAAGGTGAGTCATGAGCCTAACTACTCTCCTTTCACAATCAAGAACGACCCCATTTCTGGATAACCAATCCATTCCTAAAATTAGCCCATAGCCGTGAAGCCCAAAACATGAGCATCACATCTAAACTCAATGCTAAGTATAGAAATTTTCAAATCCAAACACATCATGGACAAATAAGCTGAGCCCCCAATTGGATTCGAAACAACTAAGGGATCCTCTACTAAACTGGTGTTTAAGTGCAGTGATTCAACTAATGATGTAGAGATAAACGAATGCGATGCGCCCGAATCGAATAAGGTACGGACAGGATGATCAAACAGAAAAACTAAGCTTTCAACAGAAATGGTTCTACCTCGTTCTTGCAGCAGTGGGACCGCGAGAGCCTGAACTTGTCCCCTTGCCTGCCCTAGTGCCATAAGAGCCTGCACCTGTCCTCCTGAGGTAGACCCTGCCCTCTGCCCCTTCTTTGGGCAGTCCTTCACTAGATGTCCCGCTTCACCACAGTGAAAACAGCCAGTCTTCTTTTTCTTTCTGCAATCCTTGCTGAGATGGCCTGGTGTCCCACAGTTAAAGCATCTTTTCTTTCCTTTGCCATTATTGTCTTTACCACCTTTCTTGTTTTACTGTTGTGGTTTCTTCTGATCCCCTTTCTTCTCGGGTGCCTTATTAGCATTAGCGCCTTTCTCCTCGTGCATGAGTGCCATGTTACTAGCTTCTCAAAGGTGGCCCCCATAGGGATGTGGGTCATAGCCAACCCCTGCAACGGCTCATTCAAGCCATTAACGAACCTCAGAGTCTTCTTCTCCGGCGTGTTCACCAAATCTAAGCCAAACCTTGCCAATTGGTTAAATTTGTTGACATATTCTTTCACTGATGAGCTTCCTTGCTTCAATGTCAAGAACTTTTCCATATATAGATTCTCTTCTGCCCTTGAGAGAAACTTTGCCTCAAACCTACGTCTGAAATCTGCCTAAGAATCAATAGGACGCTCCCCATTAGTGACCTCCCACCAAAACGAGGCCTCTCCCTTCATTAACTAAGCTGCTAATTTGACTTTCCTCCCTTCTTCTACTTCAAAGATTTCGAGCAATTCTTCCACCTCCTTAAGCCAACCTCTAGCTTCCACAAACGTTTCTGACCCTTGAAAAGGTTTTCCACCCATTGCCTTAAATTCCTTGCATGTCTTTGCAAAAGTATCAGCGCGAGGAGGAGGAGGAGGAGCGGGTGCAACTGGTGGTGGAGGAACATTGGCTGGACCTGCAGCGGCCATAGCCTCTAATAACCTCCTATACCATCCTGGTATCGTTACACCATCCGGAAGGTTAAGATCTTCAGCCATGCTGAAACGAAAAAGGAAAGATTCAAAATGGAGAATTCGAAAGATAAAGATATATGGCTATTGGGGATTATATTTTTCATAAAAACTTTCCTCTTTAAATTACTCATCAAGACATGTTTTTGAAAACACTTCTTCCAAAAATACTTTAGAAAAATAGTTTCTCTAAAAAAAATATCTGTTCTGGTAACCTTAAGCTCTGATACCACGTGTAACACCCCACGTCCATTAATGTCACTCACAAAGGGAATGCATTAACTTCCATGGAGGTTTTAAGTGAATATAGAACAGAAAAATTACAACAAGACAGATAATAAGTAGTACATGGAAATCTAAAACTTTATTTTATTGCAGCGGAAATTAAACATGTTTGTTACATCATAAAACCATAAATTAGAGTCAAGTACAATATCCATCTTGATAAAACAAAATACATAACCCCATTACATAAATAGCCATTAAAGAAGATAACAAGCTGGACTTTACTTCAGCGGTCCAAGCTTTCCAGAAGAGATAAAGCAATCCAATCAAACTCCGCTAGAGCTGGGCCCACCCTGGGGACCTGGAGGGGGAAAAAGAATAGAAATGGAGGGGGTCAGACATAAAGTCTGGCGAGTATGATAATTCTAACAATACTATTATCAAAATAATTAGACTAAGGCATAAGCTGGAAAACAAGGAAATGTCTATGAACTATTGGGTATGGAAGAGCAGATAAAGATAACGTTAAAGGCACACCTAATACTAACGAATAATTACTACACTGCACCACACCAGTCACTCGAAAGGTTGATCCCACTTGCTTCACTTAGAAATTATATAAATAGCTTCGTGTACCCCTAGCTGACTACATAGGTGTCGCCTACCTCTATCTCCGCTAGGTGTACCCCACTACCCACTTTCGATCGGCTCCCTACTCGTAGATACCCGTGTTGGCCCCACAGTGGGGTGTATCACTCCCCTAAAGTGGCAACCCGATACAACTTGAGGATGCACGGCTTATACCTACACGATGCAACAACGTCTTACCTACCAGCCCGGGTCCACACACGCATATGAAACCCGTTGGACTTGCGTTGCCACCGCTACCCCGTTTGGCCTCTTATAGTCAAGCCCAGTGTGCGTGTCCCGTCCTCGACTTGGGTCGAGCCCACAAAGATACGTTTGGGTTACTGGTTGAAATAGGCCCCCACAAGCTATCCACCTAAGCTTGTCACCACTAGTATATCCCACTTAATCCTCTTAGTCATGTTCATTTACATGTGTGTTTGGTTAAGTCTTACTAATCGTATTTCAAATGCCACTAAAGGCACCCACTAGATTCCTCATGCCACCCAAGGCACCTACTTAACCCCCATGTCCCACCTTACATGTATATCTGGTTAAGTATTTCTTAATTCATTCAGGCCATAACCTCATAAAGACCTCTCACATTAGCCTGCCATTTATGGCAGCTGGATTTGCCGGGCGGGTCCGGGCAGTCTTCCACCATAAAAGAGTCTAACCTCGTGTCTTTACAACTGTTATGCTTAAGTTTGGGCCTAGGACCTCTCACATTGGGATGACATTTGTGACTACTGGATTTGTCGGGCGGGTTCGGGCAGTTTTACGTCACAAACGAGTCCAACCTCGTGTCCTAAGCATTGATTAACACTTATAATCTTTTACCCCAGTTTTAAATATATCGCTATTCAAATCATTAATTAATTCCAATTTTAATGATGTCCATAACTGACTCAATTATGGCCATCCACTTACGGTATGCAAAATCATATCAATTGCACTCCCAATTTCTTAATATTAAATCCTTAATATTACCCCTACCCCACGTTATACGTTTGCTATTGTACTTTGTTTTATCAAGATGGATATTGTACTTGACTTTGATTTATGGTTTTATGATGTAACAAACATGTTTAATTTCCGCTGCAATAAAATAAAGTTTTAGATTTCCAAGTACTACTTATTATCTGTCTTGTTGTAATTTTTCTGTTCTATATTCACTTAAAACCTCCATGGAAGTTAATGCATTCCCTTTGTGAGTGACATTAATGGACGTGGGGTGTTACACCTAGCTATACAAATATCCTTTGATTCTCTATTTGAATCCCTTTTTCCTTCTCTTTTCAGCATGTTTGTGTAACCAAATCTTCCCGAGTGGTTTAGATATCAATTTGGTTCCGTAGGTATCCAGGCTACGACGCCTGTCGGAGGCCAAGCGGACACCCCTCCCCCAGCTGCAGCCACTGTCCCACCACCTCCTCGAGCGGATAATTTCAATAAGATATGCAAGGATTTTTGTGCTATGCGAAGAAAGCCATTCCGAGGAATTAAGAATTTTGTGGAAGCGCAAAATTGGCTAAAGGAGACAGAGAATTTATTTTGGCTTTTCGAGGTTGATGACCGCAGAAAGATACAGGTGGCTGCATGGAAGCTTGAGGATGAGGCTTCATTCTAGTGGCAAGTGATGCAAGCAGGGCGTCCAGTTGAGACTTAGGATGATTTCCGACAAAGGTTCGAGACGAAGTTTCTTTCTTAGGCAGAAGAGAGTATGCAGATGGCGAGGTTTCTGGCACTTAAGCAAGGAAGTATGTCTGTCAAAAAGTATGTTAATAAGTTCAACCAGCTGGCGAGTTTGGTTTGGGGCTAGTGAATACCTCGCACAAGAAAGCTTTCAGGTCTGCAGGAGGATTGAATCATCCCCTACAAGCATTGGCATTATCTCACATTCCGATGGGGGCTACTTTTGAGAGATTGGTTGATATGGCATTAATGCCGAAGATGAAAATGAGGAGAAAAAGGAGGCTAAGACTGATGAGACACAAAACAAGAAAGTGTGGCCCAAGAAAGAACAGCAAAAGAAAGGCGGAAAGAACGACAAAGCTCAAGGCAAGAAGAAATGTCATGGTTGTGGGAGCTTGGGTCATGTAACAACCCGTATTTCAATAACATGTTAAAACGAGAATCAAGGCAGAATTTAATTTTAAATTCTGAATCAAGTAAAACGGGCTATGCCATTGCGTTCGTCTCGGAAAAATACGCGAAATAGAGTCCGAGTTTTCGAAAATCGGAGTCCGTATGACCCGGTTAAGGCCCAAAGAAGTTTTCGGGAAATTTGAATTTCGAAACATGCAGAAATGGGGCCAGGCGGGAAAATTCCCGCCCAGACAAGTCGACAGGCATGTCGACAGGCATGTCGACAGGGCTGTCGACTTGCCCTGTCGGCTGATTCTGATCTGGTGCACCTATTTTCTATCTTGGCTAGGTTTTTGGGCCTGGTTTGAAATCTGACGGTTCAGGTTGGTCCTAGGGTTAATCTAAGGGCCTAAAACTATCCTAATCTCTATAAAAAGACCCTAAACCTACCCCTAAACCCTCATTATTCACTCATGTAACTAAACTATGGCCAAATTTCTACTCTCATGGCCTCCATCTCAAATCCCTAGAGCCTATGCATTCAAATCGGGTTCAAATCAAAAGATGCAAGCTTGCTACACCAAAGAGAGGCAAAATCAACGTTGCTATGCGAGTTCCATGACGATTCTTCAACAAAGGAGGCACCTTTCTTAGCCAAGATGATTCATGCTTCTTTCCATAGGCCTAACTATGTAAGTTCTAGCTACTTTTAGATGGAAACGGTAGTTTTGATAATGACATGGGATAAAATGAGGCTAAACATGATTATGCGAACCTATATGAACCTTACCTTGCCTCTTGTGTTCATGATTATGATTTTAGGCCATGTGAGTGACTTAATCATGCCTCTCATGCTATGCATAACCTAGTTTAACTTGCAAGTTTGGATCTTTATGCATGAAATGCTAGCATGAACCTTTAGGAACCACTTTACGTGTGAAACATTGGCTAAGACAAGATTTTGGGGCTTATGCATGTTTATGAACCCAAACCCCTTATGGTAGCATGCAAGTTTGTGGCCAAATCCTTTATGAGATTATGCATGCTCGTGGCCAATCCCCTCTTTTAAGTTGTGCATGTTTATGGCTAAATCCTTTTTGATAATATGCATGTTTGTGGCCAAATTACCTTATGACACTATGCATGTTTATGGTCAATCCCTTTATGATGTTATGCATGTGGAAGCCAAGCCCTTTTTAGCATCATGCATGTTTTGAGACCAATATGTGACATAGTATCCTTACTATGTTGGCTCGCTTTGCTTGCGTTGGGAAAACACGATTTTGGGTAGTTAGATAAACATGAACATGTCGCGAAATCTTAACTTGATTATGACATGTGTTTATACTTGAAAATATGACTTGGAAGATAACATGGAAGTTGGCATGTAAGTATGCATAAAAACATGAGCTTAGGAATTTACCTATTAAGTTAGGTCTACCCTTTGGGAATTTACCTATTAAGTTAGGTCTACCCAAATGCTTGAAAACTTGTAACATGTTTTGGAAACATGATGAACTTAGACAATATAAGTGTGGCCAACTCGAGGTTGGGTTGAGTTTGCAACGTAAAACTACCCGGAACCGACCGGCCTAACTAGTAGTTGCAAACAATAGGACCCAATGTGAGAAGTTGGTCATGTCGCGCTTAAGACCCGCGGTTAGACTAGGTTGTGGTGTAAATCTACCCGGACCCGCCCGGCTTAACTAGTAACCACAACAAGGTCTAATGTGAGAGGTTAAGAGTGCATTAATTAAATTAATGCCACATGATAAGGTTAAGTAAATTTGACTAATGACACTTAACCGATATGACACGAATGGGTAGGTTAAGTGGGACCGGACTTGATTCCTTAATGACACTTAACCATGCAAGATGATTAGGAGATGGGGTTAAGTAATTTACACTTAACTAATCCGACTGGGTAATTAGATGGGGTTAAGTAATTAAGACTTAATTAACCTAACCACGGTAATTAGATGGGGTTAAGTAATCCACACTTAACTAATCTAAACACGGTAATTCGATGGGGTTAAGTTAAACACTTAACCAATTTAAACTTGGTAATTCAATGAGGTCAAGTAACCCATACTTAACCAACTTAACTTGGTAATTTAATGGGGTTAAGTTAAACACTTAACTAATTTAACACGATGATTTGATGAGGTTAAGTGACCTATACTTAACCAATCTAACTCGTTAATTTGATGAGGTTAAGTTAACCTATACTTAACCAATCTAACGTGAAAACATGATAAGGCTAAGTCACGAATCGTTTCGAATACGCTTGACCGATTTGACTCGGTAATTTGATAGGGTCAAATTAATATATACTTAACCAATCTAAAATGATAATTAGACGAGGTTAAGTCATGGATTGCTTGATATACTTAACCAACTTGACACATGGTCTGTAGGGTTAAGTCTTGGACTTGGATACTTAGCCAGTTTCGACATGTTTTGTAGACGGGTTAAGTTGTGAACTTAAGTGACACTTAACCCATTAGATAAACCCTAATTCGGAGGATTAGGTAAATAACCATAGTTAACAAGGATAATGGAAATAAGGCTAAGTGGTAAACCTTAGTTAAGGGAAACTAAGTAATAATTCTTAGTCAAAGAAATTTGGACCACTTCTTAGATAGATTAGTAACCCGATACGTTAGGTCAACGTTTAAGTATGCGTGTAGGAGCAGGCTATCTGATTTAGATAAAGGCTCCAACGAACTGGGTAACGAAGCAGCGGCTTCGGGGAACGTGAGGATATTCTTGGGATCCCTCTGTGAGGTCGCAGATGATCATCCTGGGCTCACAAGAGGTTAAGGTCTGCGTTAGAAGAACCAAGAGTATGCCTTGGTTGCTATACGAGCGACCTAAAGACTGGGATGGATAGCAGTGAGTCAACGAATACATGATAGTGCCCTAGATAGCAAGTTCGTCGATCATCTACCATCTTGAGTCAAGCGTGTACGTACGGAAAGGCAGGGAACACCCAACAGACCATAATTGCTATCTAATTATGGGTGAGGTAGGCCGTAGGATGTGGGCTGGCCGGAGTGTAGTTCTTATGCAAGATTTTCTCTTGTGTTGCCTTTCACTAGTTGAGGGAGGGGTCTCGTGAGACCATAGCCACGTGTAGAAAAGCAGACCTTAGTATCTGCATTGGCAGATAAATCTAAAGCTCCCGACCGAGTCCTGTATTTCTTGTTTTGCCCTGTGACAGGACTCGGATGGCACGATGTGATACATGTGCATACAGTTATAGAAAAACGATTCACGATGAATGCGTGGGAAAAAGGGCGCGGTTGAGGGTTAGCGTAATCCCTAGTGGCCTAGGTGGTTTAACCCGAACCGAAATACGAAAGCGTGCAATAGGTAAGCGTAATCCCTAGTGGTGCTAGGTGGCGTAAGTCCTAGTAGTTCAAACAATAATTCATATGGAAGAGCCTAGCTAGAACAAGGGTGACAGTCCAAACGATTTCAAGGATAATACGACATGAGGAAGCCCGTACGAGGTACGGCAAAGGACTGAACTTATATACATGGAAAGAAACATATGATTTGAGTAACCTATATATGCAGTATATTAGGTTAACATGGACCATTACACGACTTTGGGCAAGGGACATTCATGGTTAACACATGACGCGGGTAGGGATGCTAGTACGAGAGGTGCAGAGCAAATATACATGTTAGAACTAGGAAGAATATACATAATAGATACCGTGGGATGTTAGACGGGGTAGATACCTTGGGATAATGTACTCAATAGAAATCTGACGATGTGATACCTTGACTTATCATAACACCGTAGTTTTTCATGATACCTTAGTTTACCTTGCCGCAGTAGTTTAACCAGCTACTCTGGTTTATCTATCTTGTAGTTATCCTTATGTTTACTTTCAGTTTATGCATGTCATGTTACCTTTACCTGTTTTTATACTGGAAGTAGATAGGACTTACTCAGTCTTTTTGACTGACCCGTTTTGTTTCGCCTCTTTTCTTCCGTTTCCCCCCCCCCCCAGGTTTCAGGGAGGAAACAATGTTGTTTAGTTCGGACTTCTTCTGCTTGAAGGTCATCATGGATGGCTTGGACTTCTCTTGGCTATGGCTACTTTACTGTTTTACTTGGGGAATAATTTATTAAAAAGTCTTTATGCTTCTTTACTATTGCAAGACAGGTTTTGATGTACTCTGATGTAAAAGGCTTTAGACCTTATTTATTCATGTTATGAAAGTTTGATTTTACTTCCGCTATTTATATATGTTCTGTCTTGTGATATTTCTGTGCATGTTTACCAATAATGCCCCTCTAAAGCTAGTGCATTCCTTTGCGAGTGACCCTAGCGGAGGCGGGGTGTTACATTTGGTATCAGAGCAGAAGGTTACCAGACTGGGCAAAAGTTTTTAAAGACCTTCTGAAAACTATTTGAAAAAAACCGTTTACAAAGAAGCATTTTTCAAGAAAATTTTCTTTTAAAAAGAAAAAGGATATTCCCCAAAGGCCATTAGCATCATCCTTGTTTCCTTGATTTAATCTCTTTTCCTTTCTTTCCTCCATCTGTAGTCACAGTGGTTTTGACTGCGACTAGTCTTTCTAGCTGCGTAAGTGTTTCCCGTACGATGGAGGTGGTTCTCGAGAGACCGTTGCAGAGTTATGCATGAAAGGATAGTAAGAACAAGGATAAAGGATACGAGCTCAGGGATAAGCAACATGTTGGTATGGCTGAGTCCTAAAAGGAGGGAGAAAGATGAACAATGAAACCCATGACGAGAGGGTACCTTTGGCATAGTGAAACGGGATAGATAGTTAAGTATCATGGAATAGGGACAAGATCATTCGGAGGGCAATAGTATGCTCTCATTTCTAGGGTACCTCAGAAGGAGGGTAACGATCTTGTTAAAGGTTTAGCTTTTCTCCTCTATCATCCCGTCGGGACTTTGTTTTGATCACCGCATCTTTTAAGTCCGCTTCGATAGTTGAGTCTCTGCACCTTAGTACTAGCGTAGTAGAGGATCCCGTTTTTGTCACAAGTCCTATTGGAAGATCGGTCCATTTACTCATGGCTTGTTTGGATTTGAGAATTTCTATATCAAGTGTTGAGCTTGGAAATAATGCTTATGTTTATAAGTTGTGGATGGATTCTAGGGATGAAGTGGTTATCCAGTAAGGGGTGCCACTCTCGGTTTTAGAAGGAGGGTAGTTAGACTCTTGGCTTGCTTTGGTAATACCCTTGAAGTATCGCGTAACCTTTTGGGTTCTGTCATGATTAGTTACTTAGAATCCCTAGATGCCTTTGTTGGAAATTAGAAACCCGATCGAGTGGTGTTTGCTAGCAGGACGGATGGTCTACTTCACTTATGTATGGGTTATGGGAATTACCCTAGTAAGTGCGCATGGTAACCTGTTTACTTTCAAGGGAAAGTTTTTCTACGTGGAATACCTTGTGGTGCGAGGTTCAGGATTCACAAGTAAATTTTGGAAAGCTCGCATGGAATCATGAGTACGCAGTCCTGTTTGCACCAAGTATTCTAGAAGGAGAATAAGTACAAGTAGAACGGGAGGCGACGAGGAAATGAGTTCCAACTCATGTTATGGAAACAGGAAATAAGAAGCTGCGAAATCGTGAAGTTAAAGGACGGTCAAGGCACGATGGAACTAAGCTCAAGAAAATGCGACTCAGAAGGATGAAGACTAGATGCGCGCATGATATCTCTTTTTAAGAGTATATCCTCGATCCCTGTTTTTCTGTAGAGCTTACTTGTAGGCTATCTTTTGTGGACATCCTCTCGGTCCTATTTTCTGTTACAAACCCCGTAAGGAGTTTGTCCTGTTTATCTTCTCGACCCTGTTTCAGGGAATCCTAGGTAGAACCCTATGGATGTAAACATGTATTTGAAACATGTTATGATTGATATGGTTGCAAGTGGTTGCTCGTGGATGCGCGAATACACATTAGATACTAGCTCGACTCGGTCACATTTCATATTGCATATGCACGAGTATTTATACTTGTTTATGGATGAAATCGAATGTATTATCATGCGGTTGTCGCATATGAATGAATGATTGTGCACGCATATAGTATCTATATGACTAGGACTATTTGCATACATGTTGGATTCATGGCACTATACATATTTTTGCATTAGAAAGATTATCCAGGCCTGATCATTAGCATTAGCTAAGGAACATGTACACACACGTTTTGCATATATTCATACAGCATTAGAAATCATCTAAGGACAATGGTTGCTTGTGGATGATGTTTTGAGTAGATGGATGATGGATGGTAGGATATGTTCTTCCTAACTTAGAGATTTCGGGGACGAAATCCTAAAAGGTGAGGAGAATGTAACAACCCGTATTTCAATAACATGTTAAAACGAGAATCAAGGCAGAATTTAATTTTAAATTCTGAATCAAGTAAAACGGGCTATGCCATTGCGTTCGTCTCGGAAAAATACGCGAAATAGAGTCCGAGTTTTCGAAAATCGGAGTCCGTATGACCCGGTTAAGGCCCAAAGAAGTTTTCGGGAAATTTGAATTTCGAAACATGCAGAAATGGGGCCAGGCGGGAAAATTCCTGCCCAGACAAGTCGACAGGCATGTCGACAGGCATGTCGACAGGCATGTCGACAGGGCTGTTGACTTGCCCTGTCGGCTGATTCTGATCTGGTGCACCTATTTTCTATCTTGGCTAGGTTTTTGGGCCTGGTTTGAAATCTGACGGTTCAGGTTGGTCCTAGGGTTAATCTAAGGGCCTAAAACTATCCTAATCTCTATAAAAAGACCCTAAACCTACCCCTAAACCCTCATTATTCACTCATGTAACTAAACTATGGCCAAATTTCTACTCTCATGGCCTCCATCTCAAATCCCTAGAGCCCTATGCATTCAAATCGGGTTCAAATCAAAAGATGCAAGCTTGCTACACCAAAGAGAGGCAAAATCAACGTTGCTATGCGAGTTCCATGACGATTCTTCAACAAAGGAGGCACCTTTCTTAGCCAAGATGATTCATGCTTCTTTCCCTAGGCCTAACTATGTAAGTTCTAGCTACTTTTAGATGGAAACGGTAGTTTTGATAATGACATGGGATAAAATGAGGCTAAACATGATTATGCGAACCTATATGAACCTTACCTTGCCTCTTGTGTTCATGATTATGATTTTAGGCCATGTGAGTGACTTAATCATGCCTCTCATGCTATGCATAACCTAGTTTAACTTGCAAGTTTGGATCTTTATGCATGAAATGCTAGCATGAACCTTTAGGAACCACTTTACGTGTGAAACATTGGCTAAGACAAGATTTTGGGGCTTATGCAAGTTTATGAACCCAAACCCCTTATGGTAGCATGCAAGTTTGTGGCCAAATCCTTTATGAGATTATGCATGCTCGTGGCCAATCCCCTCTTTTAAGTTGTGCATGTTTATGGCTAAATCCTTTTTGATAATATGCATGTTTGTGGCCAAATTACCTTATGACACTATGCATGTTTATGGTCAATCCCTTTATGATGTTATGCATGTGGAAGCCAAGCCCTTTTTAGCATCATGCATGTTTTGAGACCAATATGTGACATAGTATCCTTACTATGTTGGCTCGCTTTGCTTGCGTTGGGAAAACACGATTTTGGGTAGTTAGATAAACATGAACATGTCGCGAAATCTTAACTTGATTATGACATGTGTTTATACTTGAAAATATGACTTGGAAGATAACATGGAAGTTGGCATGTAAGTATGCATAAAAACATGAGCTTGGGAATTTACCTATTAAGTTAGGTCTACCCTTTGGGAATTTACCTATTAAGTTAGGTCTACCCAAATGCTTGAAAACTTGTAACATGTTTTGGAAACATGATGAACTTAGACAATATAAGTGTGGCCAACTCGAGGTTGGGTTGAGTTTGCAACGTAAAACTACCCGGAACCGACCGGCCTAACTAGTAGTTGCAAACAATAGGACCCAATGTGAGAAGTTGGTCATGTCGCGCTTAAGACCCGAGGTTAGACTAGGTTGTGGTGTAAATCTACCCGGACCCGCCCGGCTTAACTAGTAACCACAACAAGGTCTAATGTGAGAGGTTAAGAGTGCATTAATTAAATTAATGCCACATGATAAGGTTAAGTAAATTTGACTAATGACACTTAACCGATATGACACGAATGGGTAGGTTAAGTGGGACCGGACTTGATTCCTTAATGACACTTAACCATGCAAGATGATTAGGAGATGGGGTTAAGTAATTTACACTTAACTAATCCGACTGGGTAATTAGATGGGGTTAAGTAATTAAGACTTAATTAACCTAACCACGGTAATTAGATGGGGTTAAGTAATCCACACTTAACTAATCTAAACACGGTAATTCGATGGGGTTAAGTTAAACACTTAACCAATTTAAACTTGGTAATTCAATGAGGTCAAGTAACCCATACTTAACCAACTTAACTTGGTAATTTAATGGGGTTAAGTTAAACACTTAACTAATTTAACACGATGATTTGATGAGGTTAAGTGACCTATACTTAACCAATCTAACTCGTTAATTTGATGAGGTTAAGTTAACCTATACTTAACCAATCTAACGTGAAAACATGATAAGGCTAAGTCACGAATCGTTTCGAATACGCTTGACCGATTTGACTCGGTAATTTGATAGGGTCAAATTAATATATACTTAACCAATCTAAAATGATAATTAGACGAGGTTAAGTCATGGATTGCTTGATATACTTAACCAACTTGACACATGGTCTGTAGGGTTAAGTCTTGGACTTGGATACTTAGCCAGTTTCGACATGTTTTGTAGACGGGTTAAGTTGTGAACTTAAGTGACACTTAACCCATTAGATAAACCCTAATTCGGAGGATTAGGTAAATAACCATAGTTAACAAGGATAATGGAAATAAGGCTAAGTGGTAAACCTTAGTTAAGGGAAACTAAGTAATAATTCTTAGTCAAAGAAATTTGGACCACTTCTTAGATAGATTAGTAACCCGATACGTTAGGTCAACGTTTAAGTATGCGTGTAGGAGCAGGCTATCTGATTTAGATAAAGGCTCCAACGAACTGGGTAACGAAGCAGCGGCTTCGGGGAACGTGAGGATATTCTTGGGATCCCTCTGTGAGGTCGCAGATGATCATCCTGGGCTCACAAGAGGTTAAGGTCTGCGTTAGAAGAACCAAGAGTATGCCTTGGTTGCTATACGAGCGACCTAAAGACTGGGATGGATAGCAGTGAGTCAACGAATACATGATAGTGCCCTAGATAGCAAGTTCGTCGATCATCTACCATCTTGAGTCAAGCGTGTACGTACGGAAAGGCAGGGAACACCCAACAGACCATAATTGCTATCTAATTATGGGTGAGGTAGGCCGTAGGATGTGGGCTGGCCGGAGTGTAGTTCTTATGCAAGATTTTCTCTTGTGTTGCCTTTCACTAGTTGAGGGAGGGGTCTCGTGGGACCATAGCCACGTGTAGAAAAGCAGACCTTAGTATCTGCATCGGCAGATAAATCTAAAGCTCCCGACCGAGTCCTGTATTTCTTGTTTTGCCCTGTGACAGGACTCGGATGGCACGATGTGATACATGTGCATACAGTTATAGAAAAACGATTCACGATGAATGCGTGGGAAAAAGGGCGCGGTTGAGGGTTAGCGTAATCCCTAGTGGCCTAGGTGGTTTAACCCGAACCGAAATACGAAAGCGTGCAATAGGTAAGCGTAATCCCTAGTGGTGCTAGGTGGCGTAAGTCCTAGTAGTTCAAACAATAATTCATATGGAAGAGCCTAGCTAGAACAAGGGTGACAGTCCAAACGATTTCAAGGATAATACGACATGAGGAAGCCCGTACGAGGTACGGCAAAGGACTGAACTTATATACATGGAAAGAAACATATGATTTGAGTAACCTATATATGCAGTATATTAGGTTAACTTGGACCATTACACGACTTTGGGCAAGGGACATTCATGGTTAACACATGACGCGGGTAGGGATACTAGTACGAGAGGTGCAGAGCAAATATACATGTTAGAACTAGGAAGAATATACATAATAGATACCGTGGGATGTTAGACGGGGTAGATACCTTGGGATAATGTACTCGATAGAAATCTGACGATGTGATACCTTGACTTATCATAACACCGTAGTTTTTCATGATACCTTAGTTTACCTTGCCGCAGTAGTTTAACCAGCTACTCTGGTTTATCTATCTTGTAGTTATCCTTATGTTTACTTTCAGTTTATGCATGTCATGTTACCTTTACCTGTTTTTATACTGGAAGTAGATAGGACTTACTCAGTCTTTTTGACTGACCCGTTTTGTTTCGCCTCTTTTCTTCCGTTTTCCCCCCCCCCCATGTTTCAGGGAGGAAACAATGCTGTTTAGTTCGGACTTCTTCTGCTTGAAGGTCATCATGGATGGCTTGGACTTCTCTTGGCTATGGCTACTTTACTGTTTTACTTGGGGAATAATTTATTAAAAAGTCTTTATGCTTCTTTACTATTGCAAGACAGGTTTTGATGTACTCTGATTTATTCATGTTATGAAAGTTTGATTTTACTTCCGCTATTTATATATGTTCTGTCTTGTGATATTTCTATGCATGTTTACCAATAATGCCCCTCTAAAGCTAGTGCATTCCTTTGCGAGTGACCCTAGCGGAGGCGGGGTGTTACAGGTCATTAGATCAAAGATTGCAGAAAAATGAAGAAATATTTGTTATAGCTGCGGCGAAACTGGACAGTATTCTAGGGAGTGCCCAAAGAGGCAAGGATAGGGCCAACGGTCGGGATCTTCCAGAGGGCAGGTGCATGCCGTCGAGGCCAGTGTACCAGACAAAGGTAGGAAAGTTTCTGTGGAAAATTTGATTTCTCTTTCTGATCATCCAGTTAGGACTCTTTTTTATTATGGGGGCTTCTCACTCTTTTATTTCTGATTCTATGGTTGAGTCTATAAGCCTTAGTACTAGTATTGTTTCTGATCCCGATATTTTCTCAAACCGCATTGGGGACACGACTCGTCTATCTATGATTTGTCGGGGTTTGAGGATATTTTTGCTGGGCATCGAGTTTGAGTGCAATGCTTGTGTGCTTGGTTTTATGGGTTGTGGTCTGCTTCTAGGGATGGATTGGCTAGCCATGTATAGTGCCATTCTGGATTGTGAAAGAAGGGTCGTTAGGCTTTTGACTTGCCATCGGAGAACTCTCTAAATTTCCTGTGACCCAAAAGGGTATGTTATGCTTAGTTTCCTAGAATCACTTAATGCTTCTGTTGATGATCTGCGATTTATACCTATTGTATATGAGTACCCAAATGTTTTTGAGGAGGTTAGGGGCTTACCTCCAAGCGCAAGATTGATTTTCGGATATATTTGGTGGATAATACAAAGCTAGTCGCATTGCCTATGCGCCACATGGCTCCTAGGGAAAGGAGGGTTCTTAGCAAGCAAGTAGGGGAGCTACTTGAGAAGTGGTTTATTAGGCAAAGCATATCTGAATGGGGTGCTTCTGCCGTTTTTGCAACTAAGGCGGATGACTTTCTTCGCTTGTGTGTGGACTATAGGGAGTTGAACAAGCTCACCAAGTAGAGTAGGAACCCAACTTCGAGAATTGACAATCTGTTTGACCAGCTTGTTGGTGCATCTGTTTTCTCTCAATTAGACTTGGCCAGGGGGTTTCATCAGTTGAGAGTGGCCGAGGAAAGTATAGACAAGATCGCTTTTAGAACTCCAGATTGTTTCTTTGAGTAGCTAGTCATGTTTTCTGGTTTGACGAATGCACCCGCGTATTTTGTGGATCTGATGAGTAGGGTGTTCCGGGAGTTTTTGAATAAGTTCATTGTGGTCTTTGTGGATGACATTTTGATCTTCTTGAAGAGAGAGGAAGAGCATGCCCTACATTTAGGGGACATTTTGAGGACTCTTTGAACGCGCTAGCTTAAGGCGAAATTATCCAAATGTCACTTTTGGAGAGAGGAAGTGAGATTTCTAGGGCATGTGAACTCTAAGGAAGGGATAGCAGTGGATCCCGCGAAGGTAGTTGCAGTGCAGGCTTGGAAGGCTTTAAAGAATGCAACAGAGGTGAGGAGTTTTCTCGGTTTAGCGGGTTATTATAGGAAGTTTATTAAGCAGTTCACAAAGATATCAGCCCCACTCACCAGATCGACGAAGAAGAATCTGATCTTTTCTTGGAGCATTGATTGTGAGAATGCTTTTCAGCGGTTAAAGAGGGCTCTGACAATAGCCCCAGTTTTGACTTCGCCTGATGGGAATAAAGTATTCACGTTGTACACTGATGCATGTGGTACAGGACTCGGTGCCGTCTTGATGCAAGAGGGAAGGGTAGTATGTTATGGTGGTAGACAGTTGAGAGTTCATGAGAAGAACTACCCTACCCATGATTTGGAGTCGGCTGCTATTATATTCGCGCTTAAGACTTAGCAACATTATTTACTTAGGGAGAGATTCAAGTAATAGACGAATCATAAATCTCTCAAGTATATGTTCTCGCAGAGGGATCTTGAGACAGCAGAGATGGATGGAGTTCCTAGCGTCCTATGATTTTGAGATTGCTTATACCCCTGGCAAGGGTAATGTGGTGGCGGACGCATTGAGTAAGCAGAGGATGACTTTGAGTCCTCTATTCTTAGAGAGGCGGAGCTTGGAGTACATATCGATTTTCAATTTTAGGCTATTTACGGATCTTACACCTGGTTTGTTGGCATCCTTAGAAGTGTGACCTACTCTTATGGATCAGATAGGATCTTCAGAGCGAGAGGACCCACAGATAGCAGACATCTTGGATAGACTCAGTAGAGGGAGATTTCTAGTCACCTCAGTAGATATTCCACGGATGATAGAGGGTGGTTGCGATGAGATGGAAGGCTTTCTGTTCCCCAAGTTGGGAGTCTGTCAAAGACAGTCCTTGAGGAAGCCCATCATTCTAGGATGACTATCCATCCGGGCGGTGATAAGATGTATAGAGATTTAAAGAGGGTTTTCTTTTGGGCTGGGATGAAGAAAGATGTGGTGGAGTTTGTCTCTCGATGTTTAGTTTTCCAGTAAGTAAAAGTTGAGCAGAGGAAACCTAGCGATTTTCTTCATCCTCTGGAGGTCCCATATTGGAAGTGGGAGAGTGTCTCTATGGATTTCAAAGATGGTTTGCCTTGATCGAGGAAAGGAAATACCAGTATTTGGGATATAATAGACATGATTACTAAGAGCGCTCATTTCATTCCTGATAAGAGCAAGAAAACGGCAACATGGTTGGCATTAGTTTATCTTTGTGAGATAGTCTATCTACATAGAGTACCTTCTAGTATTGTGAGTGATCGTGACCCCATCTTCACTAGTGAATTCTGGAAGAGCTTGCAAGAGGCATTAGATACACAGTCATGTATGAGCACCGCGTATCACCTTCATACCGATGGGTAGACTGAGAGAGTGAACAAAGTTCTTGAGAATCTTTTGAGGCTGTGTATCCTAGACTTCAAAGGGATTTGGGAGGAGAAACTTTCGTTGGTTGAGTTCGCATACAACAACAGTTTTTAGGGTAGTATTTGTATGGCACCCTTAGAGGCATTGTATTGATGACCTTGTAAATCGTCGACTTGTTGGTGGGAGTCCACATAGAGGCTTCTGCTTGGTCCTGAGATGATTAGATAAACTTCGGAAAAGATTGATCTTATCCGCAGACGCATCAAGACAGCTCAAGGCAGGCAGAAATCCCATGCAAATAGGAGAAGTATGGGTATTGAGTTTGAGGTGGGAGACATGGTTTTCATCAAAGTATCACCTCAATGGAATGTGGTTCACTTCGGATCTGTAGGGAAATTGGCACCAAGGTTCGTAGGGCCATTTCCCATAGTGAAGAGGATAGGTCAGATGGCCTATAGAGTAAAGCTACCAGAGAGATTGGCAGGTGTTCATGATGTTTTCCACGTTTCTCATTTGCAGAAGTGTCTGCATGGTACAACAGAGGTTGTTGAGCCGAGAATGTTTGAGGAAGTAGAGGTAGAACGGGAGGCGAAAGTTAGATGAGTTCCTACCCATATACTTGGATCGGAAGTTAAGAAGCTTCACAACAGATAGGTCAAGTTGATGAAAGTTCAATGGGGAGAAGACCGTGAAGATGCAACTTGGGAGACTGAATACAAGATTCGTGCTTCGTACCCTTTTCTTTTTAAGGGTATGTTCTTAACTTCTTTTTCCAAGCTTTTATTCATACTTGCTTCTGTCATTTAATTATATCCTATCGATCGAATCTTCGACCTTTAAGTAGAAAACTAACGGGTGTAAACATTTGTCTGAAACATGTTATATTTGATGCATGTAAGTGGATACAAATGTTTGCTAGTGTTTGCTCATGAATGCATATACACACACATTAGGCACTAGATCGGCTCAATCACTTACATATTGCATATGGATGTGATTGCATTTTAAATTTTTATGGATGGAAATGGATGTATCATCATATGGATGTTGCATTTGGATGATGGTTGTGCACACATGTATAACTTACATGTCATACTAGGATTATTTGCATACATTTTGGTTACATAGCACAAACATAAATTGCATTAAGGAGGTAAACTGAATCAATAGACCGCCTTTTTTCGCATTAGCATAAGGACATATACACACACCTTTGCATATGTTCATATAAGCTTTAGAATTCTTTTAAGGACAAAGGATACCTGTGATTGATGGATGAGATGGTGGTTGATGGATACCTGTAATACCCCTTAATTTTAAGGAACATTACAACGATAAACTAAAAAATACTTAATTAAATATTAGGAATTAAGTAAGATGGCCTATACCATTCTCGGAATTTTGCTTCGGATATATGACACCCCACGCCCGTTAATGTCACTCACTAAGGGAATGCATTAAGTTTCCTGAAGCATTATAGGTAAACAGGCACAGAATAATTACAAGACAGATATAAATAAGATAGCAGCGGAAATTTTTATATTTTTATTTCAAACATAAATCATAATGTCATGGTCCATAATACCATAAGTCACAAAACCATTACAATAAAACAACTTTTGCCTTGCATCATCAGAGTACATAAGAATATGAAAAACATAGTTCCCTAATTAAAAGAGTTAAGCTATAGTTGAGACAAGAACTTGAGCCATACTTCAGAAGTAGCTCCTAACAAAATGATATTTGAGTCCTAACTAAGCTTGAGTGTTTCCTCCCTGAGAACCCGGGAGGGTGGGGGGAAACGGAAGAAAGAAGGAGAAATGAAAGGGTCAAACATAAAGTCTGGAGAGTCTAGTTACTTTTAGCTAATAAATAAATAAAAGTAACATGATAAGCATATAAAGTGGATAAGAGAGATCACTACATAAATGGCAGGTGTGACAAGGTAGACATGGTAAGGTGTACGTGCTTCACTAATGATTACTCTGCACTATTACTAGTATAACTAAAATGAGATAATCCCTTCCACTATAAGTTGGTAGACTTAGGGTATACGTCCGAGTGTACCCTAACCACTACCCTAATCGATCGACTCCCTACTCCGTAGATATCCTTTGCTGGCCCCACAGTAGGAGGTATCACTTCCTAAAGTGGCAACCCTTAAGATGTGCACAACCGTATCTAATGGTGTCACGGTCGTCTTATCCACCTTTGCCCAGCTCATGCACGCACATGGCCCGGTCGGTTTGCGCCGCCCACACCGTTCATCTCGTTTGGATCTCTTATAATCAATCAGTAAACATGCCCCTTCTCCGCCTAGTACGGAGTTCTTTATCTGATACTTACTCCGTGTTACTGACTGAAATGGGTCCCATACAATATAATACAAGCTCTCCCCTTTGTCTTGTATCCCCACTAGGTTTTTCACTGACTATGTATACCCTTAGGTGTCTTTAATTACATAGCCCTATGTCAGTTTTGCTTACCCTAAAGGGTGTCTTTAATTACATAACTTTATTATATTTTTCCACCAGTTATGTATACCACTAGGTGTCTTTATTTACATAACCTTGTTAAGTTCGTGGGCCTATATGTAAATATTGCCCACCCCCTCTAATTTAATTAACCCACCCACTACCCATACAATTTTACTTAACCCTAACTTAAGTTCATAATCATACAATCCTTATGGATAAAATTAGGTTAAGTAGTCCAATTCTTTACCATGTCCATTTATGGTTTATAATGGGCTAGACCTCCCACATTAGGCCTACAACATATGGATGCTGGATATGCCGGTCAGGTCCGATCATACTTATTCCATAGTTGGGCCTAACCTCGTGTCATAGCCCGATTCGTTTTTACATACTTAGACCTCCTACATTAGGTTCAACATTAGTGGTTGCTAGATATGCCGGTCGGGTCCGGGCAGACTTCCACCACTAATGCGACCTAACCTCGTGTCATAAGTACAATTACAATTCCTAATTGTAATTATTAAACATTCCGTTTTTTATCCAAATCTACCTATGTCATCATAGGTGATTATTTCTATGTTTTCCCACTTGAATTATATGTCCAATTCATATAAATATTACACAAATTATGCCAATTATAAATCCCTTTTCTCCGTTTCCTAACTAACGTATTCACATGTATTTTGGCAGTATGTAGACTATAAAGTAGCCTAGCCATAACAATGGAAAGGGAATATGACAAAGGTGTTAGTTTCACAATATATTGGCATAAACGTAAACTAGCATGATAACAAGGTAAATGGACATGTAATTAACATCATAACAAGGTGGACATAAAACTGATTAAATTGTGGAAACTACGATGTCAAAGCAAGCATAATGAGATCTAAATTAAACATTCAGGTGTCCAACTATTTAGATCTTGCATAATTAGGGTGACATAGTAACATGTTTAGATCTAAATATGGATTCACATGTCAAGTTTACATCATATCCAAATTGATCACAAGATGACAGGTGAAAGGTGATTTACATAAAGAACTAGATCCAACCAATGTTACAACTGTCCAATTTAATAGATGTACATTCACCATAATATAGTTGCAAGTCAAGATCCACATAGGCAACATAATAGAATAATCACAGTTGCATTTGATCTAAAAGTGTAGATCTATTATGACATAGTATAAGATTTAACGACAGCATAGATCCACAGTTTACAACATATCCATTTCACAGTCTTTCACAATTTACTTTTAGTTATCTAAACCTAAAAGCAAGTAGAAACTCATAGCTTTAGGTTTAGAGAATGGATCTTGAATTTCTGAATTTGATTTGCAAAGTACGTTGTTGTAGAAAATGGTTCCGTCTCAGTTCGTATCTCGACAGCATATAGCCTCCATGATGTGCAATGAAGAAAATAGGAGTATAGGACACATATATAGCTGCCAGACCCCCTGAAACCAAGTGCCACATCAGCCCTAGGGGTGTCGAAACCCCTGTGGGTGGGTCGACCCCTAGGTCGACACCCCTTAAGGGGAGTCGACCCCGGTGTCGACACCCCTCTTGGGGGGTCGACCCCCTAGAGCGGGAAGTCTGCCGCTATTTTTCAATTTTTGAATTTGAACTGTTCTGGATGAAATTATGACTCATATATGTATACATAATATTTCTGCGTGTATACAAACTTAAAACCCTCATAACTTCTTCATACATTGTTAGTTTTACGCAAACCAAATGTCTATCTTGACCAGAATTTCGAGACGAACGCAATGGTACAGTCTTTTTCCTACAATTCTGAATATTAAATTAATTACTATTTAATATATTCTCTTTAATGTTGTTAAAAATTCTTGGTGTTACAGGATAGACTCGGAGATTGCGTAAAACAGACATCGTATGAAGAAGATATTAAGGTTTGAAGGTTGTATACATATAAGGGAAATATATATATACAAACAAACCAATCAAGAAATTAAAAATATTCGAAAATCAAAGCGGGAAAGGGAAGCGGGATTTGGACCCGTTAGGGGTCGACCCAAGCCCCAGGGTGTCGACCCATGGGTCAACACACTCACAGGGGTCGACCCTAGGGTTAACACAGGGGTCGACCCACTCCAGATCAGCCGAGGTTCATTTCTTGAACCCATACTTGTTTCTGAGAGAGATTCGTTAAGAATAGGCTATATATAGGACCTTATTTCTATTGTTTTATTCACCTAACACAATGGAGACAATGAGATGTTGCCCCCGTGTAACACCCCGCCTCCGCTAGGGTCACTCGCAAAGGAATGCACTAGCTTTAGAGGGGCATTATTGGTAAACATGCACAGAAATATCACAAGACAGAACATATAAAATAGCGGAAGTAAAATCAAACTTTCATAACATGAATAAATAAGGTCTAAAGCCTTTTACATCAGAGTACATCAAAACCTGTCTTGCAATAGTAAAGAAGCATAAAGACATTTTCATAAATTATTCCCCAAGTAAAAACAGTAAAGTAGCCATTAGCCAAGAAAAGTCCAAGCCATCCATGATGACCTTCAAGCAGAAGAAGTCCGAACTAAACAATAGTATTTCCTCCCTGTAACCTGGGGGGAAACGGAAGAAAAGAGGCGAAACAAAACGGGTCAGTCAAAAAGACTGAGTAAGCCCTATCTACTATTAGCATAAAAACTAGTAAAGTTAACTGACATGAGAAACTGAGATGAACATAAGCATGATAACAAGATAGATAAGCTAAATCAAAATAACAGGATGAACTACTGAACTCAGATAAACTAAGGTGTCATGATAAATTACGATGTCAAGATAAAACAAGGTATCACATCGTCAGGTTTCTATCAAGTATAATATCCCCAAGATATCTGTCACGTATAACGCCCCGTGATATCTATCCTGTATTTTAGCTCTGCACCTACCGTACTAGTATCCCCACCGTGTCATGTGTTAACCAAGAATGACCCTCACTCAAAAGTCGTGTAATGGTCCATGTCAACCTAATATATTGCATATATAGGTTACTCAACTTGTATGTTTTATTCCATGTAAATGTTCAGTCCCTTGCCGTAGACCATACGGGCTTTCCCATGAGATTCTATATTACTTTAACATAGTTCCATGATCCTTAAGATCGGTTTGGACTGTTACCCTAAACCTAGCTAGGGTCTTCCAACATGAATTATTGTTTGTACAACTAGGACTTATGCTACCTAGGGCTGCTAGGGATTATGCTTACCTATTGCACGTTTTCGTATCTCGGTTTGGGTTCAACCACCTAGGGCCACTAGGGATTACGCTAACCGCCAACCGCGCCCTTTTTCCCACGCATTCATCGTGAATCGCTTTTCCATGACTGTATGCACATGTATCACATCGTGCCATCCGAGTCCTGTCACAGGGCAAATCAAGAAATACAGGACTCGGTCGGGAGCTTTCGATTTATCTGCCGATGCAGATGCTAAGGTCTGTTTTTCTTATACGTGGCTATGGTCCCACGAGACCACTCCCTCAACTAGTGAAAGACAAGACAGGATAAATCCTGTATGAGAACACAACACTGGCCAACCCACATCCAAGCCTTACCGCAACCATAATTAGATAGCAATTATGGTCTTTTGGGTGTTCTCTGCCTTTCCGTATGTACACGCTTGACCAAAGATGGTAGGTAGCCTGACGAAATGCTATCTAGGGTACGACCGTGTATCGTCGACTATCCCCTATCCATCCCCGTCTTTAGGTCGCTCGTATAGCAACCAAGGCATACTCTTGGTTCTTCTAACGCAGACCTTAACCTCTCATGAGCCTAGTATAATCACCTGGCAGCTCATAGAGGGATACCAAGAATATCCTCACGTTCCCCGAAGCCGCTGCTTCGTTACCCAGTTCGCTGGAGCCTTTATCTAAATCAGATACTTGCTCCTACTCGTATACTTAAACGATGACCTACCGTATCAGGTTACTCATCTATCTATGAACTGGTCTAAATTTCCTTGACTAAGAATCATTACTTAGTTATTCTTCAACTAAGGTTTACCACTTAGCATTGTTCCCGTTATCCTTGTTAACTACGGTTATCCACCTAATCCTCAGAACTAGGGTTTACATAATGGATTAAGTGTCACTTAAGTTCATGACTTAACCCGTCTACAAATCCTGTCAAAATTGGCTAAGTATCCAAGTTCAAGGCTTAACCCTACAAACCATGCTCAAGTTGGTTAAGTATATTAAGCAATTCACGACTTAACCTCGTCCAATTATCATTCTAGATTGGTTAAGTATATATTAACTTGACCCTATCAATTTACTTAGTCAAATCGGTCAAGTGTATTCAAGCGATTCGTGACTTAGCCTTATCATGTTTTCACGTTATATTGGTTAAGTATTGGTTAACTTAACCACAATAAATTAACGAGTTAGATTGGATAAGTATAGGTCACTTAACCACATCAATTCATCATGTTTAGATTAGTTAAGTGTTTAACTTAACCCCATTAAACTACCAAGTTGGATTAATTAAGTCTAGGCTAACTTAACCCCATCCGATTTCCATGTTTAGACTAGTTGAGTCTAATCTTAACCCCATTCGTTAACCGTATTTTTCGGTTAAGCGTCATTAAGAAAACTTACTTAACCTTACCAAGTTATCGCGTTGGATTGATTAAGTGTTGGTTAACTTAACCCCATCCACTAGTCATATAAAAATGGTTAAGTGTCATTAGGAGAATCAAGTTACTTAACCTACCCAACCTTGTCATGTTTTGTTAAGTATCATTAGCCTAATCAAATTACTTAACCCATTTGTCCATGTCATATTTGGTTAAGAGTCATTAATCAAATTAACTTAACCCTATCATGTGGCATTAATTACTTAATGCACCTTCACCTCTCACATTAGACTTTGTTGTGGTTACTAGTTAAGCCGGTCGGTTCCGGGTAGCTTTACACCACAACTTGGTCTAACCTCGGGTTCAAGCACAACATGACCAACTTCTCACATTGGGTCCTATTGTTTGCAACTACTAGTTAGGCCGGTCGGTTCCGGGTAGTTTTACGTTGCAAACTCAACCCAACCTCGAGTTGGCCACACTTATATTATCTAAGTGTCATGTCCATCATGTTTCCCAAAACATGTTACAAGTTTTCAAGCATTTGGGTAGACCTAACTTAATAGGTAAATTCCCAAAGGGTAGACCTAACTTAATAGGTAAATTCCCAAGCTTATGTTTTTATGCATACTTACATGTCAACTTTCATGTTATATTTCAAGTCATGTTTTCAAGTTGTATTTTCATGTCATTAGAAATTACCCATAACATAACCCAACGCTTTTAAACTCGCATATACGTTCGCGACAACGTAATGGATTAAAAGAAGAGACTTGGCAAAGGCATGACAAAAATGGATATTTAGCCACAAGTTAATCATGGTGGCAAATGAGGCACAAATGTGTTCATTAACTTGCATGTTACATTCTTAAGCCTCAAAACATGCATAAACCCAAACTTGGCACGTAAGCGAATCATGGTGACAAAAGATATGGAATGATGACTAGTAACTCGCATATATCATCATATAAGGGTTATGACTTCATATGCAAGTTGACATAAAGGTTATGAGGGTTCTCATGTTGCCTAATGCAACATTTCAACATAAAGGTTGTAGCTTTTAGCTCACAAGATCAAGATAATGACTTCATAAACTTGCATGACATGATAGCATGTATCATACTCAATGATCAAACCCAAACTTGCAACATGAACATTTAACTTCATAGTTAATATCTAAGAGTAGGGAAAGGGCTTACATTGCTATGAAGGCACAAAAGATATGACAAAGCCCTTATGCAATCAAATAGACCCAAAATGCAAGCTCTAACATAAAAACCCTTGAGCCAAAATGATCAAAACCCTTGCTTTATGATGCAAAGATAGAAACTTGACTTGAATGCAAGCTAATGACACTCGTACAAGCTTGAAAACACTTGTATGCATGGAAAATCTCTCATAGAAACCATTTAGAAATTTTATGAAGAGAGTGGAGGCCATGAGAGGTAAAATTTTGCCATAGTTTAGTTGCATGAATGAATAATGAGGATTTAGGATAGGTTAGGGTCTTATTTATAGATTAGGCAAGTGTTTTAGGCCATAGGATTAAACCTAGATTCAATCCAAGCCATCAAAGCATGTCTTAGGGAAGAAGTCAAGTGTAGGAACCATCTAGGGCCTTTAGATTAAAGATGAACCATGAGAACCATCCAAATGCAAAATCTGCATTTGAGCGAATCGGCCCACGGGTTGACAGCCAAACACCCTGGATTAACCCCTAGTCGACCCAGCGGGCTCGGGTCGACCTAAAAAATCGGCCGGTTCGGTTTTTCCCCTCTCCCAATTCGCTATTTTGAACATTTTTGCATATTTATTTATTTAATTTTCAATTATATATATATATCAATATATATATATTTCTCTGCGCAACCCATTTCACTTAATTAAGTATACTTTAATTTGGGAATTTTTCGTGAAACTTCGCGAGGCCATATCTTGGTCATACGGACTCCGATTTTCGAAAACTCGGACTCTATTTCGCGTATTTTTACGAGACGAACGCAATGGCATAGCCCGTTTCCCTTGATTCAGATTTTACAGTTTAATTCTGCCTCCATTTATGTTATAACAGGTTATTGAAAATACGGGTTGTTACATTCTCCCCACCTTTTAGGATTTCGTCCCCGAAATCTCCAAGTTAGGAAGAACATATCCTACCATCCATCATCCATCTTCTCAAAACATCATCCACAAGCAACCATTGTCCTTAGATGATTTCTAATGTTGTATGAATATATGCAAAACGTGTGTGTACATGTTCCTTAGCTAATGCTAATGATCAGGCCTGAATAATCTTTCTAATGCAAAATATGTATAGTGCCATGAATCCAACATGTATGCAAATAGTCCTAGTCATATAGATACTATATGCGTGCACAATCATTCATTCATATGCAACAACCGCATGATAATACATTCGATTTCATCCATAAACAAGTATAAATACTCGTGCATATGCAATATGAAATGTGACCGAGTCGAGCCAGTATCTAATGTGTATTCGCGCATCCACGAGCAACCACTTGCAACCATATCAATCATAACATGTTTCAAATACATGTTTACATCCATAGGGTTCTACCTAGAATTCCCTGAAACAGGGTCGAGAAGATAAACAGGACAAACTCCTTACAGGGTTTGTAACGGAGAATAGGACCGAGAGGATGTCCACAAAAGATAGCCTACAAGTAAGCTCTACAGAAAACAGGGATCAAGGATATACTCCCAAAAAGAGATATCATGCGCGTATCTAGTCTTTGACCATCAAAGTCGTCTTTTAACTTCGCGATTTTGTAGCTTCTTATTCCTGTTTCCATAACATGAGCTGGAACTCATTTCTTCGTCGCCTCTCGTTCCACTTGCACTTATCCTTTTCCTAGAATACTTGACACAAACATGACTGCGTACTCATGATCTCATGCAAGCTTTCCAAAATTCACTAGTGAATTTTGGATCTCGTTTATATACTATAAGGCATTCCATGTAGAAGAACTTTCTCTTGAAAGTAAACAGATGTCAATCAGGTTATCATGCGCACTTACTAGGGTGATCTCTATAACCCATGCATAAATGAAGTAAACCATCCGTCTTATTGGCGAACACCACTCGATCGGGCTTCAAATTTCCAATAAAGGCATCAAGGGATTCTAAGTAACTAGTCATGACAGAACCTCAAAAAGGTTACCCGATACTTCGAGGGCATTACCAAGGCTAGTCAAAAGGTCTAACTACCCTCCTATCAAAACCGAGAGTGGCACCCCCTACTGGATAACCACTTCATCCCTAGAATCCAACATAAGCATTATTTCCAAACTCAACACTTGGCATAGACATTCCCAAATCCAAACAAGTCATGTATAAATGGACTGATTCTCCAATAGGACTTTGAGACAAAAATGGGATTCTCTATTACGCTAGTACTTAAGGTGCAGAGACTCAACTATCGAAGCAGACTTAAATGATATGAACAACGAAGTCCTAACGGGATGATAGAGAAGAAAAGCTAAACCTTTAACAAGATCGTTACCCTCCTTCCGAGGTACTCTAGAAATGAGAGCATACTACTGCCCTCCCGATGATCTTGTCCTTGTCCCATAATACTTAACTATCCGCCCCGTTTTACCATGCCAAAGGTACTCTCTCGTCATGGGTTTCATTGTTCATCTTTCTCCCTCCTTTGAGGACTAAGCCATACCAACAAGTTGCTCATCCTTAAGCTCGTATCCTTTATCCTCCTTTCTCACGATCCTTTCTTATAACGCGGCCACTGGTCTCTCGAGAACCACCTCCATCGTATGGAAAGCACTTTCGTAGGTAGAAAAGACTAGTCGCAGTTAAAACTACTGTGACTACAGATGGAGGAAAGAAAGGAAAAGAGACTCAATTAAGGAAACAAGGATAGTGCTAATGGCCTTTGGGGAATAGCCTTTTTCTTTTAAAAGAAAATTTTCTTGAAAAATGCTTCTTTGTAAACGGTTTTTTTTCAAATAGTTTTCAGAAGGTCTTTAAAAACTTTTGCCCAGTCTGGTAACCTTCTGCTCTGATACCACGTGTAACACCCCGCCTCCGCTAGGGTCACTCGCAAAGGAATGCACTAGCTTTAGAGGGGCATTATTGGTAAACATGCACAGAAATATCACAAGACAGAACATATAAAATAGCGGAAGTAAAATCAAACTTTCATAACATGAATAAATAAGGTCTAAAGCCTTTTACATCAGAGTACATCAAAACCTATCTTGCAATAGTAAAGAAGCATAAATACATTTTCATAAATTATTCCCCAAGTAAAAACAGTAAAGTAGCCATTAGCCAAGAAAAGTCCAAGCCATCCATGATGACCTTCAAGCAGAAGAAGTCCGAACTAAACAACAGTATTTCCTCCCTGTAACCTGGGGGGGAAACGGAAGAAAAGAGGCGAAACAAAACGGGTCAGTCAAAAAGACTGAGTAAGCCCTATCTACTATTAGCATAAAAACTAGTAAAGTTAACTGACATGAGAAACTGAGATGAACATAAGCATGATAACAAGATAGATAAGCTAAATCAAAATAACAGGATGAACTACTGAACTCAGATAAACTAAGGTGTCATGATAAATTACGATGTCAAGATAAAACAAGGTATCACATCGTCAGGTTTCTATCAAGTATAATATCCCCAAGATATCTGTCACGTATAACGCCCCGTGATATCTATCCTGTATTTTAGCTCTGCACCTACCGTACTAGTATCCCCACCGTGTCATGTGTTAACCAAGAATGACCCTCACTCAAAAGTCGTGTAATGGTCCATGTCAACCTAATATATCGCATATATAGGTTACTCAACTTGTATGTTTTATTCCATGTAAATGTTCAGTCCCTTGCCGTAGACCATACGGGCTTTCCCATGAGATTCTATATTACTTTAACATAGTTCCATGATCCTTAAGATCGGTTTGGACTGTTACCCTAAACCTAGCTAGGGTCTTCCAACATGAATTATTGTTTGTACAACTAGGACTTATGCTACCTAGGGCTGCTAGGGATTATGCTTACCTATTGCACGTTTTCGTATCTCGGTTTGGGTTCAACCACCTAGGGCCACTAGGGATTACGCTAACCGCCAACCGCGCCCTTTTTCCCACGCATTCATCGTGAATCGCTTTTCCATGACTGTATGCACATGTATCACATCGTGCCATCCGAGTCCTGTCACAGGGCAAATCAAGAAATACAGGACTCGGTCGGGAGCTTTCGATTTATCTGCCGATGCAGATGCTAAGGTCTGTTTTTCTTATACGTGGCTATGGTCCCACGAGACCACTCCCTCAACTAGTGAAAGACAAGACAGGATAAATCCTGTATGAGAACACAACACTGGCCAACCCACATCCAAGCCTTACCGCAACCATAATTAGATAGCAATTATGGTCTTTTGGGTGTTCTCTGCCTTTCCGTACGTACACGCTTGACCAAAGATGGTAGGTAGCCTGACGAAATGCTATCTAGGGTACGACCGTGTATCGTCGACTATCCCCTATCCATCCCCGTCTTTAGGTCGCTCGTATAGCAACCAAGGCATACTCTTGGTTCTTCTAACGCAGACCTTAACCTCTCATGAGCCTAGTATAATCACCTGGCAGCTCATAGAGGGATACCAAGAATATCCTCACGTTCCCCGAAGCCGCTGCTTCGTTACCCAGTTCGTTGGAGCCTTTATCTAAATCAGATACTTGCTCCTACTCGTATACTTAAACGATGACCTACCGTATCAGGTTACTCATCTATCTATGAACTGGTCTAAATTTCCTTGACTAAGAATCATTACTTAGTTATTCTTCAACTAAGGTTTACCACTTAGCATTGTTCCCGTTATCCTTGTTAACTACGGTTATCCACCTAACCCTTAGAACTAGGGTTTACATAATGGATTAAGTGTCACTTAAGTTCATGACTTAACCCGTCTACAAATCCTGTCAAAATTGGCTAAGTATCCAAGTTTAAGGCTTAACCCTACAAACCATGCTCAAGTTGGTTAAGTATATTAAGCAATTCACGACTTAACCTCGTCCAATTATCATTCTAGATTGGTTAAGTATATATTAACTTGACCCTATCAATTTACTTAGTCAAATCGGTCAAGTGTATTCAAGCGATTCGTGACTTAGCCTTATCATGTTTTCACGTTATATTGGTTAAGTATTGGTTAACTTAACCACAATAAATTAACGAGTTAGATTGGATAAGTATAGGTCACTTAACCACATCAATTCATCATGTTTAGATTAGTTAAGTGTTTAACTTAACCCCATTAAACTACCAAGTGGGATTAATTAAGTCTAGGCTAACTTAACCCCATCTGATTTCCATGTTTAGACTAGTTGAGTCTAATCTTAACCCCATTCGTTAACCGTATTTTTCGGTTAAGCGTCATTAAGAAAACTTACTTAACCTTACCAAGTTATCGCGTTGGATTGATTAAGTGTTGGTTAACTTAACCCCATCCACTAGTCATATAAAAATGGTTAAGTGTCATTAGGCAAATCAAGTTACTTAACCTACACAACCTTGTCATGTTTTGTTAAGTATCATTAGCCTAATCAAATTACTTAACCCATTTGTCCATGTCATATTTGGTTAAGAGTCATTAATCAAATTAACTTAACCCTATCATGTGGCATTAATTACTTAATGCACCTTCACCTCTCACATTAGACTTTGTTGTGGTTACTAGTTAAGCCGGTCGGTTCCGGGTAGCTTTACACCACAACTTGGTCTAACCTCGGGTTCAAGCACAACATGACCAACTTCTCACATTGGGTCCTATTGTTTGCAACTACTAGTTAGGCCGGTCGGTTCCGGGTAGTTTTACGTTGCAAACTCAACCCAACCTCGAGTTGGCCACACTTATATTATCTAAGTGTCATGTCCATCATGTTTCCCAAAACATGTTACAAGTTTTCAAGCATTTGGGTAGACCTAACTTAATAGGTAAATTCCCAAAGGGTAGACCTAACTTAATAGGTAAATTCCCAAGCTTATGTTTTTATGCATACTTACATGTCAACTTTCATGTTATATTTCAAGTCATGTTTTCAAGTTGTATTTTCATGTCATTAGAAATTACCCATAACATAACCCAACGCTTTTAAACTCGCATATACGTTCGCGACAACGTAATGGATTAAAAGAAGAGACTTGGCAAAGGCATGACAAAAATGGATATTAAGCCACAAGTTAATCATGGTGGAAAATGAGGCACAAATGTGTTCATTAACTTGCATGTTACATTCTTAAGCCTCAAAACATGCATAAACCCAAACTTGGCACATAAGCGAATCATGGTGACAAAAGATATGGAATGATGACTAGTAACTCGCATATATCATCATATAAGGGTTATGACTTCATATGCAAGTTGACATAAAGGTTATGAGGGTTCTCATGTTGCCTAATGCAACATTTCAACATAAAGGTTGTAGCTTTTAGCTCACAAGATAAAGATAATGACTTCATAAACTTGCATGACATGATAGCATGTATCATACTCAATGATCAAACCCAAACTTGCAACATGAACATTTAACTTCATAGTTAATATCTAAGAGTAGGGAAAGGGCTTACATTGCTATGAAGGCACAAAAGATATGACAAAGCCCTTATGCAATCAAATAGACCCAAAATGCAAGCTCTAACATAAAAACCCTTGAGCCAAAATGATCAAAACCCTTGCTTTATGATGCAAAGATAGAAACTTGACTTGAATGCAAGCTAATGACACTCGTACAAGCTTGAAAACACTTGTATGCATGGAAAATCTCTCATAGAAACCATTTAGAAATTTTATGAAGAGAGTGGAGGCCATGAGAGGTAAAATTTTGCCATAGTTTAGTTGCATGAATGAATAATGAGGATTTAGGATAGGTTAGGGTCTTATTTATAGATTAGGCAAGTGTTTTAGGCCATAGGATTAAACCTAGATTCAATCCAAGCCATCAAAGCATGTCTTGGGGAAGAGTTCAAGTGTAGGAACCATCTAGGGCCTTTAGATTAAAGATGAACCATGAGAACCATCCAAATGCAAAATCTGCATTTGAGCGAATCGGCCCACGGGTTGACAGCCAAACACTCTGGATTAACCCCTAGTCGACCCAGCGGGCTTGGGTCGACTTCAAAAATCGGCCGGTTCGGTTATTCCCCTCTCCCAATTCGCTATTTTGAACATTTTTGCATATTTATTTATTTAATTTTCAATTATATATATATATATATATATCAATATATATATTTCTCTGCGCAACCCATTTCACTTAATTAAGTATACTTTAATTTGGGAATTTTTCGTGAAACTTCGCGAGGCCATATCTTGGTCATACGGACTCCGATTTTCGAAAACTCGGACTCTATTTCGCGTATTTTTCCGAGACGAACGCAATGGCATAGCCCGTTTCTCTTGATTCAGATTTTACAGTTTAATTCTGCCTCCATTTATGTTATAACAGGTTATTGAAAATACTGGTTGTTACACCCAGCTTGGATTGAACTAGCCTACTTTCTTTAACAACGGTATATACAAGAACCTCCTCTACAACATCAGCATTTTACTCTCTGTTCTTTAGATCCAGTCTCTGTGAGTTAATGTTGCTTTTAGATATAAACATTTAACAAGTAATCCTGACATGTTTATAAATCTGGATCTATAACTGTGCCGGTTAAGAATCTGATTCATACCTAAACAGTTTTGCTATCACATGTATTATACCATATACCTGATATGCTATTCAGTTCTTATATGCCTAAATTTGATGTGCCTATTTCTATTATTATATGCCTATTTCTGTTCTTCTTCCTCTCTCCCATTCCCTTTTTATTTATATAGCTACGCTGCCTTCGAGCCTTGGCCGATATCGCTGAAATATGCGTACGAATGAAATTGGGTTAAATTGGGAATGATAATTTGAGGGCATAACTTGTACAATGAATCATGACTAGGATTTGGGGGCATAAAACTATATTGTGAAATATGACTAAAATTTGGGGTATATCTTAGACTGTGAATTATGACTTGTGGTTTGGGGAATATAAATATGTAGGCTTAATTTAAGATTAAGAGGAATATGATAATGAAACTGTAAGCAACCTGTGAAACATGTTGGGGTGATGTATACCTGTTAACCTATAATACTTAACTGATTTAATCTATGGGGGTTATTTACATATAAACCTGTCAATCTGTGGGTAGGGCTTAAGTAAACAATTTGAATCTGTAGGGTTAATTAAATTTATTAAATATGTGGGGGGTTATATGAACACTATAAAATTAACCTGTGGAAATCCTAGTGGGTTGGGGATACAAGCCTAAGGGGTGGCTTGTGTCATCTGTTGTGTGGGACCCATATTAGTCAGTAACCCATTCTGGTATTAAAAGGGAAACCCCGCACTAGGGAGGGATCAGGGCACGCTTACAGAGCTAACTACAAGAGGTTCATTTGGGGAGAGGTGTTCTGATGGTGCGTTTCAATGGAGTCATGTGCGTGCATGGCTCCAGCTTGCTTGGGAAAATAAGCCGCTATAACACCTGTAAATAGGTTTGCGTCCTTCTGGTGGTTGCCACTTTAGGAAGTAATAAACTCTATCGTGGGGCCGACACCGGGTATTTACGTGGTAGGAAGCCTATCGCCAGGGGTAGTAATTAGGTCACATCTAGTCCTGTTTAGGTACCTGTTGTTTCTGTATGGCGTAACACCCGTTATTTCTAGTTAGGTACCTGTTGTTTCTGTTTGGGGTAAAACCCGTTACCAGAAGTACACCTAAGTCTACCATTTATGTTTTGTTGGGATCATTCTGTTTTTATTAACTAACTAGAAAACACTTGATGTAGTATACTAATATTGGTGCAGAGAAAGTAATTGAGAAGCATAGTTTATCCTGTTCATTTTTTAGTATATCCTATCCATCCTGTTTATACTTGTTATCTACTACAGTTATCTCTCATCCAGTTTATTTATTGTCATTATGCTTTTACTTATTTATATGCTAAAAGTCACCGGACTCGCCAGACTTTATGTCTGACCTGTTTTGTTTCCTTTTCTCTCTCTTCCTTCCCCCTAGGTTCTCAGGGTGGGAACGCTCAGGCTTGATTAGGACTCTCTCTTCTGTTTCCGCTTGGATTTGGATTTGCTTCAATGTATCGCTTTGGCTATTTGTCTACTTGTTTATGGCCACCTATGGGGATTATGATTTTTCGGTTCTGTACTTTGATGGTTTTTAGCGCAAGACAGAAGTTTTTATTTGATGTATTTTATTCTACTATTTCAGTCTGATATTGTAACTGGATTTTGAGACCACGATGTTTTCTGTTGGAAAAATAAAGTTTTAAATTTCCGCTGCTATTTTATATATCTATCTTGGGAGATTATGTTTTGTTTACCAATAACGCTTCACGGAACTCAATGCATTCTGTTAAAGAGTGACATTTATGAACATGGGGTGTCACACTTGGCATCAGAGCTGAAGGTTACAAGATCTGGTAAAAGGTTTCGAAAATTGTTTTCAAAAGGTTACAAAAAGAAAATATTTTCAAAGAAAAGTCTGTTTTTTAAAAACATATTCCCTTAGCCATATAAATATCCTTCGATTCTCTGTTTGAATCCCTTTTTCCTTTTCTTTTCAGTATGTCTGGAGAACCGAATCTTCCCGAGGGCATTTAGATACCGGCTTGGTTCCATAGGTATCTTGAAGCTACGACGCCTGCCGAAGGCCAAGCAGGCACTCGTTCCCCAGCTGCAGTCGTTGTCCCTCCTCCTCCACGAGCGGATAATATCTATAAGATATGCAAGGATTTCTATGCTATCGGAGGAAAGCCATTCCGAGGAACTGGGAATTTTTTGGAAGCACGTAATTGGCTAAAGGAGACAGAGAACTTATTTGGGCATTTCGAGGTTGATGATCGCAGAAAGATACAGTTGGATGCATGGCAACTTAATGATGAGGTTTCATTCTAGTAGGAAGTAACGCAAGCAGGGCGCCCAGTTGAAACTTGGGATGATTCCGGATAGTGGTTCGAGATGAAGTTTCTTTCTTGGGTAGAAGAGAGTATGCAGATGGAGAGGTTTCTGGCACTTAAGCAAGGAAGTACGTCTGTCAAAAAGTATGTCAATAAGTTCAACTAGTTGGCGAGATTTGGTTTGGAGCTAGTGAATACCCCGCACAAGAAATCTTTAAGGTTTACCAGAGGATTGAATCATTCCCTGCAAGCATTGGCATTATCTCACATTCCGACGGGGGCTATTTTTGAGAGACTGGTTGATATGGCACTGATGCATGAAAATGGAAAAGAGAAGAAAAAGGAGGCTAAGACTGATGAGACATAAAACAAGAAAGTATGGCCCAAGAAAGAACAGAAAAAGAAAGGCTGAAAGAACGACAAAGCTCAAAGTAAGAAGAAATGTCATGGTTGTGGGAGCTTGGGTAATTTGGTCAAAGATTGCTGAAAAAGGAAGAATGCTTGTTACAGCTGTGGCGAAACTGGACACTATTTTAGGGAGTGCCTAAATAGGAAAGGACAGGGCCAAAGGGTAGGATCTTAGGAGGGCAGGTGCATACTTTCGAGGCCAGTGTACGGGATAAAGGTAGGAAAGTTTCTGTGGAAGGTTTGATTTCTCTTTCCGATTATCCTGTTAGGACTCTTTTTGATTTTGGGGATTCTCACTCTTTTATATCTGATTCTGTGGTTGAGTCTCTACACCTTAGTACTAGTATTGTTTCTGATCCCATTATTGTCTCAAACCCCATTGGGGACACAACTCATTTGTCTATGATTTTTCAGGGTTTAAGGATATCTGTGTTGGGCGTCGAGTTTGAATGCGACGAATATGTGCTTGATTTTATGGGCTATGGTATGATTCTAGGGACGGATTGGCTAGCCATGTATGGTGCCACTCTGGATTGTGAGAGGAGGGTCCTTTGGCTTTTGACTTGCCATGGGAGGACTCTCGAGATTCCCTGTAACCCAAAGGGATATGTTATGCTTAGTTTCCTAGAATCACTTTATGCTTCTATCGATGATTTGCGATCTGTACCTGTAGTCTGTGTGTATCCGGATGTTTTTGAGGAGGATAAGGGCTCCCCTCTGAAGCATGAAATTAATTTTCGGATATACTTGGTGGATAATGCGAATCCAGTCGCGTTGCCTGTGCGTCACATGGCTCCTAGGGAAAGAAGGGAGCTTAGCAAGCAAGGGAGCAACTTGAGAGGGGTTTTTATTAGGCGAAGCATATCGAAATGGGATGCTCCAATTGAAACACCCCGCCTCCGTTAAGGTCACTCATAGAGGGAATGCCTTAACTTCAGTGGAGCATTATAGGTAAAAGATGCAGATAAATTACAAGACAGACAAATAAAGCAGCGGAAAATAAAGTCATTTTATAAACAACTTAATTCAGTCAAGCTTTTACAACAATTTCGTCAATCATACTTAAATGTAATACATAGAACTTCTATCTTGATTTAAAAACTTCCAAGAATAAAAGAAGCATAAAAACAATGATATTCCCCGATAAAGCATGAACCAGCCATAGCAGCGGAAGAGAGAGAGTCCAAAGCGATACACCACTAATCTTCAAGCTTGGAAAGAGAAGAGGTCCAAGTTAGGCTGAGCTATTCCCTCCCTGACTACCTGGGGGAAACGGAAGAAAAGAGGCGAAAAACAAACTAGGTCAGACATAAGTCTGGTAAGTCCAGTGATCTTTCAGCATGCAAACAAGATAAAGGATCATGACATGAATAAACAGAAAATTGGACAATACCATAAAAACAAGGTAACTAAAGACAAGATAAGTGCAGGGTGAACTGAATGCGCTTCTACTTTTTCTCTGTGTCGCTACTACTTTGTTAATCCGATTTCTATATTTATCTCTGCACCACCTAACTAGTGTCCCAACTAGTGTATAAAATGATAATCATGATCCCAACTCCCGTAATTGTGGTAGCCTTCGGGTGTACATCTATCGTGAGAATTCCACCTTAATCAGCATAATTGCCATGAACATGTTAGATGTACCCTTACTACCCTATCGATCGGCTCCCTACTTGTATTCATGTTCCATGTGTCTGTGTCAATCGACCCTCTCTTGCGTGTAGAACCCTGTGTTGGTCCCACCATAAGGTGTATTAATCCTTATGATAGCGACCCGACACGATTCAAGATGCACAGTGTATAACTACTGGTACCCAGTGCCTGCTTTTTCCCACTCCGGAGTACGTGCACGCCCGTAAACCGTCGGAACCTACACTGGCGTACCCCTTGCCACTGCTCTGACCGCTTATAATCAGCCCAGTAATCGTGCCCCACCTTGCCTAGTCCAGGGTACCGTGATACGTCTATGTGGGTTATTATTTAAATGGGTCCGCGTTACTAGGGTTTCCTTATTGGTTAAGTTTGTAGGCCTATATATACAAATATTACCCACCTACACGAAATGTACATAACCCTCTGACCGGTTCTAGCATGTTTACTTAATAGTTAAGTTTGTGGGCCTATATGTACTAATATTACCCACCTACACGAGATGTACTTAACCCTCCCATCGATTCAAGTATGTTTATTTAACGGTTAAGTTTTGTGGGCCTATATGTACTAATATTACCCACCAACCCTATATGTACTTAACCCTCCTGCACATTATGTCATATTGGTTAAATGTTGTCCATCCATGTTAACTTAACCCACTCATTCATCGTGTCATGTTGGTTAAGTGTTCCTTATGAACTTGACCCTCCTTGCTTATCATGTTGGATCGGTTAAGTGTTTCCTATTAACTTAACCCCGTTCGTTCATCAAGTTATATTGGTCAAGTGTTTCTTGTTAACTTAACTCCCCGTATTCATCTTGTTGTATTGGTTAATTGTCATCAATCAGAAAGTTAACTTAGCCCACCTACGTGTCATATTACTTTGGTTAAGTGTTGCCTTCTTGTGTTAACTTAACCCTACCACAAATCAAGTTATATTGGTTAAGTGTTGCCCTCTTGTTTTTACATAACCTTACCACAAATCAAGTTATATTGGTTAATTATTGTCCTCTTGTTTTTACTTAACCTTACCATAAATCAAGCTATATTGGTTAAGTGTTTCTTATTATTTAACCCTACCCATTCATCATGCTATACTGGTTAAGTGTTTCCTATTAACTTAACACTAGTCATTCATCTTGTTATAACGGCAAAGTGTTCTAAGTTCACTTAACCCCACCTTCTAGTCTAGTTAACACGTTAAATTGGTTAAGTGTTCTAAATTTACTTAACCTCACCGCTTGTCTAATTAACATGTTATAACGGTTAAGTGTTCTAAATTTACTTAACCTTACCCATCAGTTTAGTTAACATGTTGAATTGGTTAAGTGTTTCCTTAATTGACTTAACCCTACCAATCTTGACTTTGCTTTATTAAAGCACCAACCACTCACATTAGACAGGTATTGTTGTGGTCACTGGATGTGCCGGTCGGTTCCGGGCAGTTTTACACCACAACTCAATCTAACCTTGGGTCCTTTTTTGGCTCAATGCACTAACCACCCACATTAGACAAGTATTGTTGTGGTCACTGGATGTGCCGGTCGGTTCCGGGCAGTTTTACATCACAACTCAGTCTAACCTCAGGTTAGGCATATTCGTCTTTTGCTAAATTTACATGTTTGTCATTTATGTCAAGTATACATGTAAATTTTCTTCACATGTTTTCATGTCACATTATTTTAATTATGTTCATAACTTAAGTTATGCTTGTAACCAATGGTGTATAAATAATACCATTTCATGGCCTTAACCATTTACATGGTTATGGGTCCACCTACATCATTAACATGTTATAATTTAATGTCCATCCCAACATTACCCCCGTTTATACGTTCGCATCAATCACATAAGGTAATTAGGCCTGTAAATTAGCCTAATTTATAAACAAGAGGTAAAAGAAGGTAACATGCCTAATATAAATCCAACCAAACATAAGTCATGTAATGTTGACATAGAACATCACTCATTTCAACTAACATGTCTTATGAACTTGCATACGAATTGGACTAAATAATCACAAGCCTAAACATGTTAATATGTAGATCTAGGCATATGTAAACACAACTTGGTTTATAAACTAGCATATGTCATAATCATGACATGTACATTACCAAAGCATGTATAAGTTTAACTTTAACATGTTGATGTGAACTAGATCTAACAATAATGATCATATGAACTTGCATCAATTCACTTTATAAACATGTGTATATATATATATATCTAGTTTTGGATCTAACACAAAACATGTAACTTGCATATGAACATATATATATATATATATATATATAGATCTTGACTTGGATCTAACGTAAAACATGTAATTTGCAGTAAATCATATGAACATATGTATAGATCTTGACTTGGATCTAATTAGCATGGATCTAAACACATAAAGTTGTAGATCTAAACATGTAGGCATATGGATCTAACATAAAACATGTAACTTGCATTAAATCATATGAACATATTTTTAGATCTTGACTTGGATCTAACTAGCATGGATCTAAACACATAAAGTTGAAGATCTAAACATGTTGGCATATGGATCTAACATTATTTAGCCTAAAAACTTGCATGTAACATATCATGAAAAGATTATCAAACTTATATGCGGTATGATAGTTTCATTCCCCAAATCATAATAGGTTCATCATTAATTCTTATACGATAAGTCCAATAAACCACAATCATTCCAAGACATACATGACAAAATTATCACAGGAAATGGACATGAATCAGCATCATCATTATCATACAGCTTGGTACAATTCTATTTTACATTTTATTACAAATCACACCTTAAATTTGTTCACATCTAAAAGATAACTAAACTTACTAACAAAAGACAATCTTGATTTCTAGAATCTGTATTCTGAAGTTGAAATGATCACCTTTGATGTAGACTAATCGTTGTTTTAATTTAGATTTGATTTGATTTGTCACTTTTAATTAGATTCTATCTTGCCTTTGAGTTGAAAGAGATGACGGCAATTCTAGATTCACCATTGACGGCATGACGGCTCTAGGAATATTTTTGTGTGGCTTAGGGTTTAGATTTAGGTTGCTTATATAGAAGTTAGATAGAATAGCCACATCTGCCCTAATGACTCAATAAGGAGTCCATCAGAACCAATCATATGCCACATCTGCCTTAGAGTGAATCGGCCCACGGGTTGACAGCCAAACACCTTGAATCAACCCCTAGTCGACCCAGTGGGGCTTGGGTCGACCTCAAAAATGGGCCTGTTCGGCTATTCACCCTCCCGATTCGTTGTTTTGAACTTTTTTGCATATTTATTTTTTTAATTTTTATATATATCTAAATATATTTTTATCTCATATGCATACAAATTTCAAGGATTAATAACTTCTTCATAAGGTATCCGTTTTATGCAAACCAAATGTCTATCTTGACTAAAATTTTGAGATGAACGTAATAGCACAACCCATTTCACTTAATTCTTCTTCTAAAAATTAAGTGTTCTTGAATTTCTTAATTTTAATATTCTCAGAAAATTCGGGGTGTTACATTCTCCCATCCTTAAAGGATTTTGTCCCCGTAATCTTCAAGTTAAGAAGAATGCATCCTAACATCCAATCATCCATCTACTCATCCATCATCCACAAGCATCCACTGTCCTTAAAAGACTTCTAATGCCATATGAACATATTCAGTGTGTGTATTGTCTCTTATCTAGTGCAAAATCAGGCGGTCTGCTAATCTAGTTGACCTCCTTAATGTGAATCATGAGAGTGTCATGCGTCCAATATGTATGTAAATATTTCTAATCATGTAAATACTATATGTGTGCATATTCACTCATCCATATGCAACATCCATATGATAACACATCAAGTTTCAATCCATATACAAATACATTCAAATGCATATGCAATATGAAAGTGACTGTGCCGATCTAGTGCCCAATATGTGTATATGCATCCACGAGCAACCAGTAGCAAACACTTGCAACCACTTGCAACCATCAATCATAACATGTCTCAAACACATGTTTTCATCCATTGGCTTCTACTTAAGGATCGAGGATAGAACCGAGAGGGTATACTTAAAAGATAAAGACTAGCATTCAAATAAATATTACAGAAAAATGAGGAATCAAGGATATACCCTCAAAAAGGGTATGATGCGCATATCTAGTCTTCAATCTTCTAAGTCGCATCTTCTTTGAGCTTCAATCCACTGTACCTTAGCTAATTTAACTTCACGAATGTGAAGCTTCTTGACCTCCATTTCCAAAACCCACTAGTAAAGATAGGACCTCGATCATTTACTATGCTAGAGGGTATCCAATGTTGTCAAACTATCTTTCCAAGATAAATAGAAGTTAACCATGATACCAAGTGTATATACTAAGATGATTAAAGGTCTCTCTTCTACTTAGCTTATCCCTCATGTCACAAATCTGGGGGTCGATATCTCTCACGCAAACCATCCTAGTCGAACTTGGCATCCCTCAAGTACAAGCCCCAAGGCCTAAACCAATATCAGGCAAGCACCCAAGGAATACCTCCTCCGAATTTGGACGATTTATGTGAGATAATACTAGTAATACAACCAAACAATTGAGCACTTAACCGACTCTGGCTATCCTCGCCAATCCTGCTTCAAAACTATCGTTGATCGCATAACTGGCTTTGCATTGTCAACTAGATATATGTGGAAGTCTATCTCGAGTTTTTAGGGGGAAAACTCCTAACCTTAATCAAAAAAACATCTGCGTACTCATGGGCTACTCTAAAGGATCGAAAATTATCGATAAATACATAAAGTGATTCTAGGTAGCTAAGACAAACTGATCCCTTAGGATCGCACGAAATTTCTAGGGTATTCCCGAGGAAAGTCGAAAGTCTAACTATCCTCCTTTCACAATTACTAGCTAACTAATCCATGCCTAGAATCAACCCATAGCCTATGAAACCAAAAGCGTAAGTATCCCAAATCCTTACAAACCAAAGATAAATGAGCCGAACCACAAAATAGACTTGAGACAATAATGGGATCCTCTACTATACAAGCTCTAGGGTGCAGAGAATCAACTATGGAAGCGGATATAAATGAATGCGAAGCGCAAAAATTAAAAAGAGTACTAGCAGGATGATCAAGAAGAAAAACTAAACTTTTCAACAGAAACCTTTCTACCTCTCTCTCAGGTACGCTGGTGGTGAGAAAATGCACTTGCCTTCCGGAAAATCAAGTCTTTTGTCCTTGCCCTTGCCCTTAATTATACGACCTGTTATACCAAAATAAAGACACTTCCTCTTGTTTTAGGTTTTACTATTCTTTTCTCCCCTCCTTTTTGAACAAAGTCTATATCCAAGAGTTCCTCGTCCTTGGGTTATGCTCCTCAGCCAAACTCCCTCATGCTCATCTTTGCCATCCTTGTGTAACTTGTTGACAGGTATCTTGAAAGCTGCCTCCATCGCATGGAAAATCCTACAAAGCTTGAAAGAAAATTAGCCATAGGTGAAACTACTGCGGCTATAGATGGAAGTTGGGCACTCATTTGCCCTTTGACAAGCGTCGTAGTCTCGTCGGGCCTACGGAACCATGCCGCAATGAGGTTACCTCCCAGAAAGCCAGGAGCCCCGGAGACTCAGGAAAGAAGGAAACAAGGATTCAAACAGAGGATCAAAAGATAGTGCATATGGATATGGGGAATACGCGTTTAAAACAAAACTTTTCTTTTGAAAATGCTTCTTTTAAAACCGTTTTGAAATAATTTTTCAAATCTTTTATCTGATCCGGTAACCTTCAGCTCCAATACTAAGTGAAACACCCCACCTCCGTTAAGGACACTCACAGAGGGAATGCCTTAATTTCGTTGGAGCATTATAGGTAAAAGATGCAGATAAATTACAAGACAGACAAATAAAGCAGCGGAAAATAAAGTCATTTTATAAACAACTTAATTCAGCCAGGCTTTTACAACAATTTCCTCAATCATACTTAAATGTAATACATAGAACTTCTGTCTTGATTTAAAAACTTCCAAGAATAAAAGAAGCATAAAAACAATGATATTCCCTGATAAAGCATGAACCAGCCATAGCAGTGGAAGAGAGAGAGTCCAAAGCGATACACCAAGTAATCTTCAAGCTTGGAAAGAGAAGAGGTCCAAGTTAGGCTGAGCTATTCCCTCCCTGACTACCTGGGGGGGAAATGGAAGAAAAGAGGCAAAAAGCAAGCTAGGTCAGACATAAGTCTGGTAAGTCCAGTGATCTTTCAGCATGCAAACAAGATAAAGGATCATGACATGAATAAACCGAAAATAGGACAATACCATAAAAACAAGGTAACTAAAGACAAGATAAGTGCAAGGTGAACTGAATGCGCTTCTACTTTTTCACTGCTTCGCTACTACTGTGTTAATCTGATTTCTATATTTATCTCTGCACCACCTAACTAGTGTCCCAACTAGTAATCTGTATAAAATGAAAATCGTGATCCTAACTCCCGTAATTGTGGTAGCCTTCAGGTGTACATCTATCGTGAGGATTCCACCTCAATCATCCTAATTGCCATGAACATGTTAGATGTACCCTTACTACCCTATCGATCGGCTCCCTACTTGCATTCATGTTCCATGTGTCTGTGTCAATCGGCCCTCTCTTGCGTGTAGATAACCTGTGTTGGTCCCACCATAACGTGTATCAATCCTTATGATAGCGACCCAACACGATTCAAGATGCACAGTGTATAACTACTGGTACCCAGTGCCTGCTTTTTCCCACTCCGGAGTACGTGCACGCCTGTAAACCGTCGGAACTTACACTGAAGTATTCCCTGCCACTGCTTTGACCGCTTATAATCAGCCCAGTAATCGAGCCCCACCCTGCCTAGTTCAGGGTACTGTGATACATCTATGTGGGTTATTGCTGAAATGGGTCCCCGTTACTAGGGTTTCCTTATTGGTTAAGTTCGTGGGCCTATATATATACAAATATTACCCACCTACACGAAATGTACTTGACCCTCCCACCGGTTCTAGCATGTTTGCTTAACGGTTAAGTTTGTGGGCCTATATGTACTAATATTACCCACCTACACGAGATGTACTTAACCCTCCCATCGATTCAAGTATGCTTATTTAACGATTAAATTTTATGGGCCTATATGTACTAATATTACCCACCAACCCGATATGTACTTAACCCTCCCGCACATTATGTCATATTGGTTAAGTGTTGTCCATCCATGTTAACTTAACCCACTCATTCATCGTGTCATGTTGGTTAAGTGTTCCTTATGAACTTGAGCCTCCTTACTTATCATGTTGGATCGGTTAAGTGTTTCCTATTAACTTAACGTCATTTGTTCATCAAGTTATATTGGTCAAGTGTTTCTTATTAACTTAACCCCGCGTATTCATCTTGTTGTATTGGTTAAGTGTCATCAATCAATTTAAGTTAACTTAGCCCACCTACGTGTCATATTACTTTGGTTAAATGTTGCCTTCTTGTGTTAACTTAACCCAACCACAAATCAAGTTATATTGGTTAAGTGTTTCCCTCTTGTTTTCACATAACCTTACCACAAATCAAGTTATATTTGTTAAGTATTGTCCTCTTGTTTTCACTTAACCTTACCACAAATCAAGTTATATTCTTTAAGTGTTTCTTATTACTTAACCCTACCCATTCATCATGCTATACTGGTTAAGTGTTTCCTATTAACTTAACCCCAGTCATTCATCTTGTTATAATGGCTAAGTGTTCTAAGCTTACTTAACCCCACCTTCTAGTCTAGTTAACATGTTAAATTGGTTAAGTGTTCTAAATTTACTTAACCTCACCGCTTGTTTAATTAACATGTTATAACGGTTAAGTGTTCTAAATTTACTTAACCTCACCCATCAGTTTAGTTAACATGTTGAATTGGTTAAGTGTTTTCTTAATTGACTTAACCCTACCAATCTTGACTTAGCTTTATTAAAGCACCAAACACTCACATTAGACAGATATTGTTGTGGTCACTGGATGTGCCGGTCGGTTCCGGGCAGTTTTACACCACAACTCAGTCTAACCTCAGGTCCTTTTTGGGCTCAATGCATTAACCACCCACATTAGACAGGTATTGTTGTGGTCACTGGATGTGCCGGTCGGTTCCGGGCAGTTTTACACCACAACTCAGTCTAACCTCGGGTTAGGCATATTTCGTCTTTTGCTAAATTTACATATTTGTCATTTATGTCAAGTATACATGTAAATTTTCTTCAAATGTTTTCATGTCACATTATTTTAATTATGTTCATAACTCAAGTTATGTTCGTAACCAATGGTATATAAATTATACCATTTCATGGCCTTAACCATTTACATGGTTATGGGCCCACCTACATCATTAACATGTTATAATTTAATGTTCATCCCAACGTTACCCCCGTTTACATGTTCGCATCAATCACATAAGGTAATTAGGCCCGCAAATTAGCCTAATTTATAAACAAGAGGTAAAAGAAGGTAACGTGCCTAATATGAATCCAACCAAACATATGTCATGTAATGTTGACATTGAACATCATTCATTTCAACTAACATTTCTCATGAACCTGCATATGAATTGGACTAAATAATCACAAGCCTAAACAAGTTAATATGTAGATCTAGGCATATGTAAACATAACTTGGTTTATAAACTAGCATATGTCATAGTCATGACATGTACATTACCAAAGCATGTATAAGTTTAATTTAACATGCAGATGTGAACTAGATCTAACAATAATGATCATATGAACTTGCATGAATCCACTTTATAAACCTGCATATATATATATATATATATATATATATATATATATATATATATATATATATATAGATCTAGTTTTGGATCTAACACAAAACATGTAACTTGCATATGAACATATATATACAGATCTTGACTTGGATCTAACATAAAACATGTAACTTGCATTAAATCATATGAACATATGTATAGATCTTGACTTGGATATAATTAGCATGGATCGAAACACATAAAGTTGTAGATCTAAACATGTAGGTACATGGATCTAACATAAAACATGTAACTTGCATTAAATCATATGAATATATGTATAGATCTTGACTTGGATCTAATTAGCATGGATCTAAACACATAAAGTTGTAGATCTAAACATGTAGGCATATGGATCTTACATTATTTAGCGTAAAAACTTGCATGTAACATATCATGAAAAGATTATCAAACTTATATGTGGTATGATAGTTTCATTCCCCAAATCATAATTGGTTCATCATCAATTCCTATACGATAAGTCCAATAAACCACAATCATTCCAAGACATACATGACAAAATTATCACAGGAAATGGACATGAATCAGCATCATCATTATCATACAGCTTGGTACAATTCTATTTTACATTTTATTACAAATCACGCCTTAAATTTGTTCCTCTCTAAAAGATAACTAAACTTACTAACAAAAGACGATCTTGATTTCCGGAATCTGTATTCTGAAGTTGAAATGCTCGCCTTTGATGTAGACTAATCGTTGGTTTAATTTAGATTTGATTTGATTCGTCACTTTTAATTAGCTTCTATCTTGCCTTTGAGTTGAAAGAGATGACGGCAATTCTAGGTTCACCATTGACGGCATGACAGCTTTAGGAATATTTTTGTGTGGCTTAGGGTTTAGATTTAGGTTGCTTACATAGAAGTTTGATTTAATAGGAACCGTCAGATTAACCTAGAGCAAATCAAAGCCATTCAGACAAGATAGAATAGCCACATCAGCCCTAATGACTCAGCAAGGAGTCCATCAAAACCAATCAGATGCCACATCTGCCTTAGAGCGAATCGGCCCACGGGTTGACAGCCAAACACCCGTAATCAACCCCTAGTCGACCTAGCTAGGCTCGGGTCGACCTCAAAAATGGGCCGGTTCGGTTATCCCCCCTCCAGATTCGTTGTTTTGAACTTTTTTGCATATTTATTTCTATATATATATTTTTTCTCATATGCATACAAACTTCAAGGCTTAATAACTTCTTCATAAGGTATCCGTTTTATGCAAATCAAATGTCTATCTTGACCAAAATTTTGAGACGAACGAAATAGCGCGACCCATTTAACTTAATTCTTCTTCTAAAAATTAAGTGTTCTTGAATTTGTTAATTTTATATTCTCAGAAAATTCGGGGTGTTACATTCTCCCCTCCTTAAAGGATTTCGTCCCCGAAATCTTCAAGTTAAGAAGAATGCATCCTAACATCCAATCATCCATCTACTCATCCATGATCCACAAGCATCCATTGTCCTTAAATGACTTCTAATGACATATGAACATATGCAGAGTGTGTGTATATATCTCTTATCTAGTGCAAAATCAGGCGGTCTATTGATCTAGTTGACCTCCTTAATGTGAAATATGAGAGTGTCATGCATCCAATGTGTATGCAAATATTTCTAATCATGTAAATACTATATGTGTGCATCTTCACTCATCCATACGCAATATCCATATGATAACGCATCAAGTTTCAATCCATATACAAATACATTCATATGCATATGCAATATGAAAGTGACTGAGCCGATCTAGTGCCTAATGTGTGTATATGCATCCACGAGCAACCACTTGCAACCACTTGCAACCATCAATCATAACATGTCTCAAACACATGTTTTCATCCATTGGCTTCTACCTAAGGATCGAGGATAGGACCAAGAGGATATACTTAAAAGATAAAGACTAGCATTCAAATAAATATTACATAAAAAGGAGGAATCAAGGATATACCCTCAAAAAGGGTATGATGCGCATATCTAGTCTTCGGTCTTCTAAGTCGCATCTTCTTGGAGCTTCAATCCACTGTACCTTAACTAATTTAACTTCACGACTGTGAAATTTCTTGACCTCCATTTCCAAAACCCATAGTAAATATAGGACCTCGATCATTTACTATGCTAGAGGGTATCCAATGTTGTCGAACTATCTTTCCAAGATAAACATAAGTTAACCATGATACCAAGTGTATATACTAAGATGATTAAATGTCTCTCTTCTAATAAGTTTATCCCTTACGTCACAAATCTGAGGGTCGATATCTCTCTCGCAAACCAACCAAGTCGAACTTGGCATCCCTCAAGTGCAAGCCCCAAGACCTAAACCAATATCAGACAAGCACCCAACGAATACCTCCTCCGAATTTGGACGATTTATGTGAGATAATACTAGTAATACAACCAAACAATTGAGCACTTAACCGACTCTGGCTATCCTCGCCAATCCTGCTCCAAAACTAGCGTTGATCACATAACTGGCTTTGCATTGTCATCTAGACATATGTGGAAGTCTATCTCGAGTTTTTAGGGGGGAAACTCCTAACCTTAATCAAAAAAACATCTACGTACTCAGGGACTACTCTAACGGATAGAAAATCGTCGGTAAATACATAAAGTGATTCTAGGTAGCTAAGACAAACTGATCCCTTAGGATCGCACGAAATTTCTAGGGTATTCCCGAGGAAAGTCGAAAGTCTAACTATCCTCCTTTCACAATTACTCGCTAACTAATCCATGCCTAGAATCAACCCATAACCTATGAAACCAAAAACGTAAGTATCCCAAATCCTTACAAACCAAAGATAAATGAGCCGAACCACAAAATAGACTTGAGACAATAAAGGGATCCTCTACTATACAAGCTCTAGGGTGCAGAGACTCAACTATGGAAGCAGATATAAATGAATGCGAAGCGCAAAAATTAAAAAGAGTACTAGCAGGATGATCAAGAAGAAAAACTAAACTTTTCAACAGAAACCTTACTACCTCTCTCTCAGGTACGCTGGTGGTGAGAGCATGCACTTGCCTTCCGGTAAATCCTGTCTTTTGTTCTTGCCCTTGCCCTTAATTATACGAGCCGTTAAACCAAAATAAAGATACTTCCTCTTGTTTTAGGTTTTACTATTCTTTTCTCCCCTCCTTTGTGAACCAAGTCTATATCCATGAGTTCCTCGTCCTTGGGTTGTGCTCCTTAGCCAAACTCCCTCATGCTCATCTTTGCCATCCTTGGGTAACTTATTGACAGGTATCTTGATAGCTTCCTCCATCGCATGGAAAATCCTACAAAGCTTGAAAGAAAATTAGACATAAGTGAAACTACTGCGGCTATAGATGGAAGTTGGGCACTCATTTGCCCTTTCACAAGCGTCGTAGTCTCGTCGAGCATACAGAACCATGCCGTGATGAGGTTACCTCCCAGAAAGCCAGGAGCCCCGGAGACTCAGGAAAGAAGGAAACAAGGATTCAAACAAAGGATCAAAAGATAGTGCATATGGCTTTAGGGAATACGCGTTTAAAACAAAACTTTTCTTTTGAAAATGCTTCTTTTAAAACCGTTTTGAAAATATTTTTCAAATCTTTTATCTGATCCGGTAACCTACAGCTCCAATACCAAGTGAAACACACCACCTCCGTTAAGGTCACTCACAGAGGGAATGACTTAACTTCGGTGGAGCATTATAGGTAAAAGATGCAGATAAATTACAAGATAGACAAATAAAGCAGCGGAAAATAAAGTCATTTTATAAACAACTTAATTCAGCCAAGCTTTTACAACAATTTCCTCAATCATACTTAAATGTAATACATAGAACTTCTGTCTTGATTTAAAAACTTCCAAGAATAAAAGAAGCACAAAAACAATGACATTCCCCGATAAAGCATGAACCAGCCATAGCAGTGGAAGAGAGAGAGTCCAAAGCGATACACCAACTAATCTTCAAGCTTGGAAAGAGAAGAGGTCCAAGTTAGGCTAAGCTATTCCCTCCCTGACTACCTGGGGGGAAACGGAAGAAAAGAGGCGAAAAACAAAGTAGGTCAGACATAAGTCTGGTAAGTCAAGTGATCTTTCCACATGCAAACAAGATAAAGGATCATGACATGAATAAACCGAAAATAGGACATTACCATAAAAACAAGGTAACTAAAGACAAGATAAGTGCAAGGTGAGCTGAATGCGCTTCTACTTTTTCTCTGCTTCGCTGTTAATCTGATTTCTATATTTATCTCTGCACCACCTAACTAGTGTCCCAACTAGTAATCTGTATAAAATGATAATCGTGATCCTAACCCCCGTAATTATGGTAGCCTTCAGGTGTACATCTATCGTAAGGATTCCACCTCAATCATCCTAATTGCCATGAACATGTTAGATGTACCCTTACTACCCTATCGATCGGCTCCCTACTTATATTCATGTTCCATGTGTCTGTGTCAATCGGCACTCTCTTGCGTGTAGATACCTTGTGCTGGTCCCGCCTTAAGGTGTATCAATCCTTATGATAGCGACCCGACACGATTCAAGATGCACAGTGTATAACTACTGGTACCCAGTGCCTGCTTTTTCCCACTTCGGAGTACGTGCATACCCGTAAACCATTGGAACCTACACTAACGTACCCCCTGCCGCTGCTTTGACCGCTTATAATCAGCCCAGTAATCTTTCCCCACCCTGCCTAGTTCAGGGTACTGTGGTATATATATGTGGGTTACAGTTGAAATGGGTCCCCGTTATTAGGGTTTCCTTATTGGTTAAGTTCGTGGGCCTATATATACAAATATTACCCACCTACACGAAATGTACTTAACCCTCCCACCGGTTTTAGCATGTTTACTTAGCGGTTAAGTTTGTGGGCACATATGTACTAATATTACCCACCTACATGAGATGTAATTAACTCTCCCATCGATTCAAGTATGTTTATTTAACGGTTAAGTTTTGTGGGCCTATATATACTAATATTACCCACCAACCCAATATTTACTTAACCCTCCCGCACATTATGTCATATTGGTTAAGTGCTGTCCATCCATGTTAACTTAACCCACCCATTCATCGTGTCATGTTGGTTATGAACTTGACCCTCCTTGCTTATCATGTTGGATCGGTTAAGTGTTTCCTATTAACTTAACCTCGTTCGTTCATCAAGTTATATTGGTAAAGTGCTTCTTGTTAACTTAACCCCACATATTCATCTTGTTGTATTGGTTAAGTGTCATCAATCAATTTAAGTTAACTTAGCCCACCTACGTGTCATATTACTTTGGTTAAGTGTTGCCTTCTTGTGTAAACTTAACCCTACCACAAATCAAGTAAAATTGGTTAAGTGTTGCCCTCTTATTTTTACATAACCTTACCACAAATCAAGTTATATTGGTTAAGTATTGTCCTCTTGTTTTTACTTAACCTTACCACAAATCAAGTTATATCGGTTGAGTGTTTCTTATTACTTAACCCTACCCATTCATCAGGCTATACAGGTTAAGTGTTTCCTATTAACTTAACCCTAGTCATTCATCTTGTAATAACGGCTAAGTGTTCTAAGTTTACTCAACCCCACCTTCGAATCTAGTTAACATGCTAAATTGGTTAAGTGTTCTAAATTTATTTAACCTCACCGCTTGTCTAATTAACATGTTATAACGGTTAAGTATTCTAAATTTACTTAACCTCACCCATCAGTTTAGTTAACATGTTGAATTGGTTAAGTGTTTTCTTAATTGACTTAACCTTACCAATCTTGACTTAGCTTTATTAAAGCACCAACCACTCACATTAGACAGGTATTGTTGTGGTCACTGGATGTGTCGGTCGGTTCCGGGCAGTTGTACACCACAACTCTGTCTATCCTCAGGTCCTTTTTGGGCTCAATGCACTAATCACCCACATAGACAGGTATTGTTGTGGTCACTGGATGTGTCGGTCGGTTCCGAGCAGTTTTCCACCACAACTCTGTCTAATCTCGGGTTAGGCATATTCGTCTTTTGCTAAATTTGCATGTTTGTCATTTATGTCAAGTATACATGTAAATTTTCTTCAAATGTTTTCATGTCACATTATTTTAATTATGTTCATAACATAAGTTATGTTCGTAACCAATGGTATATAAATTATACCATTTCATCTCCTTAACCATTTACATGGTTATGGGCCAACCTACAACATTAATATGTTATAATTTAATGTCCATCCCAACATTACCCCCGTTTATACGTTCGCATCAATCACATAAGATAATTAGGCCCGCAAATTAGCCTAATTTATAAACAAGAGGTAAAAGAAGGTAACGTGCCTAATATAAATCCAAGCAAACATATGTCATGTAATGTTGACATAGAACATCATTCATTTCAACTAACATGTCTCATGAACTTGCATATGAATTGGACTAAATAATCACAAGCCTAAACCTGTTAATATGTAGATCTAGGCATATGTAAACATAACTTGGTTTATAAACTAGCATATGTCATAATCATGACATGTACATTACCAAAGCATGTATAACTTTAACTTTAACATGTAGATGTGAACTAGATCTAACAATAATGATCATATGAACTTGCATGAATCCACTTTATAAACATGCACATATATATATATATATATATATATATATATCTAGTTCTGTATCTAACACAAAACATGTAACTTGCATATGAAAATATATATATATATATATATATATAGATCTTGACTTGGATATAACATAAAACATGTAACTTGCATTAAATCATATGAACATATGTATAGATCTTGACTTGGATCTAATTAGCATGGATCTAAACACATAAAGTTGTAGATCTAAACATGTAGGCATATGGATCTAACATAAAACATGTAGCTTGCATTGAATCATATGAACATATCTATAGATCTTGACTTGGATCTAACTAGCATGGATCTAAATACATAAAGTTGTAGATATAAACATGTAGGCATATGGATCTAACATAAAACATGTAACTTGCATTAAATCATATGAACATATGTATAGATCTTAACTTGGATCTAATTAGCATGGATCTAAACACATAAAGTTGTAGATCTAAACATGTAGGCATATGGATCTAACATTATTTAGCCTAAAAACTTGCATGTAACACATCATGAAAAGATTATCAAACTTATATGTGGTATGATAGTTTCATTCCTCAAATCATAATAGGTTCATCATCAATTCCTATACGATAAGTCCAATAAACCACAATCATTCCAAGACATACATGACAAAATTATCACAGGAAATGGACATGAATCGGCATCATCATTATCGTACAGCTTGGTACAATTCTATTTTACATTTTATTACAAATCACGCCATAAATTTGTTCACATCTAAAAGACAACTAAACTTACTAACAAAAGACGATCTTGATTTCTGGAATCTGTATTCTGAAGTTGAAATGCTCGCCTTTGATGTAGACTAATCGTTGTTTTAATTTAGATTTGATTTGATTCGTCACTTTTAATTAGCTTCTATCTTGCCTTTGAGTTGAAAGAGATGACGACAATTCTAGGTTCACCATTGACAGCATGACGGCTCTAGGAATATTTTTGTGTGGCTTAGGGTTTAGATTTAGGTTGCTTATATAGAATTTTGATTTAATAGGAACCGTCAGATTAACCTAGAGCAAATCAAAGCCATTCAGACAAGATAGAATAGCCTCATCAGCCCTACTGACTCAGCAAGGAGTCCATCAGAACCAATCAGATGCCACATCTGCCTTAGAGTGAATCGGCCCATGGGTTGACAGCCAAATACCCTGAATCAACCCCTAGTCGACCTAGCTAGGCTCGGGTCGACCTCAAAAATGGTCCGGTTCGATTATTCCCCCTCCCGATTCACTGTTTTGAATTTTTTTTGCATATTTATTTATTTATTTTATATATATATATACACATATTTTTCTCATATGCATACAAATTTCAAGGCTTAATAACTTCTTCGTAAGGTATCCGTTTTATGCAAACCAAATGTCTATCTTGACCAAAATTTTGAGATGAACGTTATAGCGTAACCCATTTCACTTAATTCTTCTTCTAAAAATTAAGTGTTCTTGAATTTGTTAATTTTAATATTCTTGGAAAATTCGGGGTGTTACACCAATCGTCTTTGCAAATAAGGTGGATGCCTTTCTTTGCTTGTGTGTGGATTACAGGGAGTTGAACGATCTGTTTGACCAGCTTGTTGGTGCATCTATTTGACCAGCTTGTTGGATTATAGGGAGCTTAACAGAAGAAGCCAAGTGCATTGCTTCAGCCACTAGAAGTTCATACATGGAAGTGGGAGCAGATACCGATGAATTTTATCGATGGACTACCTAGAACCCGGGCAGGAAACGAAGGAATTTTGGTTATCGTTGATCGTTTGACCAAAAGCGCAAGGTTTATTCCTGTCAGACCAACTAGGACGCATCGAAGTTGGCTGAGCTTTATATAAAATGGATAGTTCAATTCCATGGTATCCCGAAGAGAATAGTGAGTGATTGAGATCCATTGCTCACGAGTTGATTTTTGGAAAAGTTTGCAAGAGACTTTGGGAACCGAGTTGTGTTTAAGTACGGCTTATCATCCCCAGACTAATGGTCAAACCGAGAGAATTAACCGACTTTTGGAAGTTCTCCTAAGAGCTTGTGTATTGGCCTTCGGGGGATCATGGGAAAACTATCTTCATTTAGTTGAGTTTGCATATAATAATAGCTATCGGTTAAGTGTTAGGATGGCACCATACGAGGCGTTGTGTAACACCCAGCATTTTACGTATTGAATGTTCATAAAATGTTTTTATTTTATTCCTAGAGGGTTGGATCATTCTCATATTTTGATATGTTATTTATGGGGATGTGAGACATGTCCATAATTTTTATGAATTTTGTTTATGACCGTTTTCCCCCTATCAGTCTTGTACAGGGCATAACTTTTGACTTAGGTCGAATCAGAGGTTGAGACCTGTGCCATTGCAAGGGAAATGATGATTGCCTTTCCATAGGGTGGTTACATTAGAGTTTTGGTTGAGCAGTTTGGAAGGAATCGTTGTTTTAAGGTTTAACAGTTGGCTGTCCAGGTTTGCTAAACCATAATGGGCTGATTTGGAGAGGTCCTTCAGTGGGTAGGTGGAATCTATAAATAGGGGGTGAGGGATATGGGAAATGGTTTAGTTTCTCCATTCTCTCATTTGATGGCCTTGTATTCCTCCTTCCTCTAACATCATTCCACCATTAAAATCGAGATTCAAGCTTAGGAAATCGGAGATCTACACCATTGGAGGCTAGATCTACATCATTTCAAGGGCGAATTCATCGAACCGAGGAGTTTGGTTCGAATTACTCGTTTTCCAGATTCATATTTCTACCATTTTAGCTTGTTTTGGAGAATTGGTGAGTGATATGCATCTCTCACATGGATTCAATCAAGTGTATGAGTAGTTGATCATGTTTTTCACCTAATTCAAGTCGTTTTCCCATAGATATACATTTTGGTAAGTTCTATTTCATATGAATCACCATCGAATCTAATTTAGCAAGTTCAAACTGGTAATTCTATGCTATTTCATATGATTATGCAAGTTAGATGTAGAATTTTGTTTATACATCATTCTTCATGATTTTGGAGTGATTTTCATAATTTTGGTGAAAATTGTCGTTTTCATGTTGTTAGTGAATTCATATCACGTTTGTGGTCATATTTGATGATTTGGACAAGTTGGTTTCGTCGAATTTATCGTTTGGCGAAGTTTTGGTTGAAATCGGAGTTGGATTGGAATGTGCAGGAAATGGGTCGACCTTATTCTGGCCGGTCGTACTTCTGGTCGTTCACGAAGTACAAGGGTAGTACAACCCGTAGTACAGGAGGTTGGGTCGGGTCGGTCCATATTAATCGGGTCGGTCTCCATGGGTCGGGTCGGTCCTTACCTGGTCGGTCCGAATGTTGAAGTGGTGAAGGTTTACACTGGGCCGGTCGGGTAGGTCAGAAAGGAGGCGCCTGTTCGGTCTAAAGTGGGTCGGTCCTCTCCTGGTCGGTCGGCCTTGAACTATTGGGTCAAAACATGTTGGCACGCAGAGACTTAAAGTGGGTCGGTTGAGACAAGGGCTGGTTGGTCGGATGAGACAGGGTCTTTTCTAGAAAATTTATATTTTCGGGTACGACTCAGATTTGAACAAAAAGGTCTAAAAACTATTTTTTCGGAGTTAACCCCCCCCCCCCCCCCGGAACCCTAGCCGCATCGCAGTGATGTAAATTGGATCAACGAGGGTGTGACTTCGAAGTAAATTGAAGCAGGAAGGTCCGAAGTGTTTAATGGTGTTCGTTGATAGGTGCAGACCAGCGAACAAGGTGACAACTCAAAAGTTGTGAGTTGGTGGATAATGGTTGCCTAAGAAGGTTGCTTGAGCTATGAAAAGTCACTCGGGTTGGATGAACAGAGATGCGAGGGCCGAGAGAATATCATTGTCGTAAGTTCTAGCAGGTTCAAAGCAGGGGTATGATTGGGGTACCTAAAAGATCGGTTGTAGGTCGAGTATCCCTAGGTATCGTTGAAAGGCCTAGTTAACAAGGTTGGACAAATATATGTATCGTTGAAAGGCAATGGAGTTTATGCTAGAACTGGGGTAACCATTATCTCTTGACATATATAATTTGGATGTCATGAGTGCTTTGCCATGATTGAATGAGTGTTCTGGTTTTCATGGATGTACGATTAAAATATTATTGTAAAGGCTATCACTGTCCGATGTGGGGAAAACTGGAGTTGAGTTCTTCTCTGGTATTTTGGGTATATTAGTATGTTTATCCATCCATTCTCATATACTTTATTGTTGAAGTTTGTTAGTTGTTTTATCGCTCACTAAGGCTGTTGTCTGACTCAAAGTTTTATATTTCTTATTATTACCTTGGGATGTTCATCCGGTTGTGGATGGGAAAACTAGGTGGCAGGTGACAAATGATTGCCTAGTGTGGACGATGTAGCTGTTCGGAGGAGAGCAAGAGGCTGGCGTACTATCTTTCTACTATATAGTATTTGGATTTTCGTTTTTTGTTATTCTCTGAATGCTATAGTGAGGAAATTTGTATAAACACTATTTCTAAGTGTATGGATATTAATTTCTAGTTATTATGAAAGTCTAGTGTTTTCTGCTTCACTATTACTATTTGTTGTATATGTTCTATTATATTTTATCCTTGCGCTATGAGTTTTACGCAGGTTCCACTTGTGCTTACCTACCTTGATGATCGTCCATAGTTGTTTGGCACACCTTCCAGCGCATTATTCCTCTTATATAGTACAGGGGTTGTGGGCGGTTGTCACATTTGGTACTAGAGCTCTGGTTATCGATTTTAGCCAAAGTTCTAAGACGTAATTACGTATGTGAGAAGTATTTGTAGATTTCAGTTGGATGTATACTATATGATATTATATAGTATAGTAGCGTTTGTACTTCTTTAGCAGCTTTCATTGTAGGTGACCGATCATTCTGATTTGCAGATTTAGAATGAGTCAACGAATTACAAGATATACTAGTAGGGAAGGGGTTGTGCCTAGAGGGGGTAATGGCAGTACACCAGATTACCAAGCCATGTTTGAGGCCATGATGGAAGCAGTCATGCGAAGAGTACCCGCTCCAGTGGCGGCCACGGTAGATGTAGGAATGCTAGTTCCTAGGGTTGTGGATTTTGCGAAGTTGTGTAAGGATTATACATCTCTATGAGGGAAACCATTCAAAGAAACTGAGCCAGCTGAAGAGGTTCAGATGTGGATGGATTCTTGTGTCCGAATTTTTGGAAAATTGGGGTTGGAAGATGCAACTAAGAGAAAGCTTACATCAAGGCAGTTGTAGGGCAGGGCTATGGAGTGGTGGAATTCTATTACACTTGAGACTCTAGAAGAGGGGATTTCATGCGAGCAATTCCAATCTAAGTTTGAAGCAAAGTTTATCTCCACTGCTCAGAAATCTGTTCTATTCAAGAAATTTTGTGGAATTGAAGCAGAATGGTCATTCTGTGCTTGATTATGTTTATGATTTCGAGGCCTTATCCAGATATGCTCGTTCACACATTGATACACCCTATCAGAAGGACGAGAAGTTTGTTATGGGTCTGGATACCTATATTGGAAGGCCGTTGTTGGATCATCTTGATGATTCATTCGAGAAGATTGTGGAAAAAGTTGTTCATCATGAGAGCTTGTTTCCTAAAGAAGCAAATGTTGTCGCTGCAACCAAGGAAGTTCAGAAACCACAACGAGGTAGTAATAATAGGAAGAGGAAGCAGCAACAACAAAAAGGAAAGGATGGCCAGAATAAGCCAAAGAGCGAGGTGGTTAAGGCCAGAAAACCGACAATCATCAAAGACCGTATTAAGGCCAAGAGGGCAGTTGTAAACTCTAGTCGAGAGATTTAGTACCTGGAGAAATGTCATGAGCCGTTCTCGGTCTAAAGAAGGCTTTTTAGTTTCATTTTGAGTGAGTATAAGTCATACTCGGCTTGAAAGTAAGGACGAGCAGTAGTTACATTTGGCTTAGAGGAACGACGAGCATTAACCATACTCGACTTATAGAGGTGGCGAGTATTAACCATACTCGGCTTATGGCAAGTGTTTTCGTTGCTCGGCTTATGTAAGGTCATTTGGTAAGTTTTTAGAAGGGGAGAGTATGATCCATACTCGGCTTAAAGAGATCTAACCGTACTCGGATCAAGGAGTAGGTTTTCAGAGATGGTGGTAAGCTCTCGCGCTGACCATATTTTAGGGGGGCGAGCGTTAGTCATGCTCGGCCTAAATCATTCAAACATAATCCATGTTTGCAAAATAAAATTCATAGTCGCTAGAGAACTATTATAGGAAAGCAAAAATAAATTCTAAGGTGACAACTATTGATTCCAGATCATAATCCTAACCCCATACATGTGTACATCAAAGTATCCATTTTATTGAAAAAGTACTACATTGAAAAAGAAATCTGAACTTAATTAATAATAATGCCATGGGTGCTAGTCTTGGGATCTTTTCCGTTTCTAGAGCTCGGATACCAGCCTTAGGAGCTTGGGCAGAAGATTATGGCGGTATGACTTTTGTGTTCTTCTTGACATATTCGGGAAGCTCCCCTCGCCTGACCCTATCCTCGAAGAGAGCCGACCCAGAATGAGCTTGGACCGGCGCTGATGATCCCAACTACGGACACCGTGGGACCCAAATTATGGCGAGATAGAAGAAAAACATAAGTCCTATGCAAGAATGATAATGATATTCTTAGAACGAAACAAAGAAAGGATCCTTGCCCGAGAAAGATGATCTTGAGTGAAGGCGATGACCGTTCTTCAATCTTCTACTTTAAACAGTAAAATCAATCTTTATGACAGAGAAAATGGGGGGAATGGGGTAAAAAGATTTTCCGTTTATAATATGATGGGGATACTATTGGAATTCCCATGACGTGATCTTCAAGTCAGACATGGGTGACATGCAAAGCTGTTAATGAGCAGGGATTAGCCGATAAGATGGAAGAAAGAAGGAACAGTGGGAGTTGGAGGTGCAAGTTCGTGACCTTCTAGGAAAGGGATTTATTCGGAGAAGTGTTTCGGATGGGGTGCACTGGTCGTGTTTGCAACCAAGGCAGATGGCTCGTTAAGATTGTGTGAGCACTATCGTGAGCTGAACAAGATGACTAAGAAAAACAAGTATCCATTGCCAAGGATTGATTACTTGTTCGATCAGCTTCACAAAGCCAAAGTGTTTACTTAGATGGATTTGGCAATGGAATTTCACCAGTTAAGGGTGGCAAAGGATAGTGTACCAAAGAATACTTTTAGGACACCATCCGATTTCTTCGAATGGTTGGTGATGACATTCGGGTTGACTAACGTGCTAGCATATTTTGTGGATCTTATGAATAGGGTTTTCAGAGATCAGTTGAATAAATTCGTGCTTGTGTTCATAGATGACATTGTGGTTTACTCTCGGAATGAGGAAGAGCATAAGACGCATTTGAGAGTAGTGTTGGAAATCCTAAGAAAGCATCAGCTAAGAGCTAAGTTTTCAAAATGTCACTTCTGGGAGAGTGAAGTGAGGTTCTTAGGCCATGTTGTTTCTGGAAATGGCATAGCGGTTGACCCCGCAAAATTAGCAGCAATTGTAACGACCCGCATTCTACATATCGGAGGATCGTAGAATATTTATTTCATTCTATTATGAAGTCGTATGGTCATGTAACTTTGGGGAACGACTATTGGGGTCATTTCCCATGGTCACGATTTTTGCCAATTTTTAAATGACTATTTTACCCCTGGACAATCTTGTTTTGCCTATAACTTTTGATTGGTAAGGAGTTTTGACTTGAAACCACATCCATTGGATTAGGATGATGGTTTACCTTTCCGCAGAGTGGTCACATTAGCTAAACGGACTTACCGTTTAGGAGATATGGCTGAAAAATAAGGTTTGAAGATGGAAAAACAGCTAAACCGGGCTTAATTGGATGATTAACAGCTAGGACCATAACCCATTTTGGGATTAGGGTTATGGGAGGGCTTAAAGGGTTAGGGAAAACATTTCATTTTAGTTTTCTAGCCGCCGTTTACCTTTGTCTAACCCTAGCAATGGCCTCCATCTTCTGAAACACCTCCAAATCAACTTCTAATCACATATTAAGCAAATCTACATCATATCAAGTCAAAATAGCACCAAATCAGAGTTGGAGCTACTGCTATACATTGGAATTCGACCCAAATCAGAGTTATTTTCAGATCTGAGATTTATTTGTGGCTAAGGTGAGTGATTAGCATGTTTATTCACTAATCGCGGCTAATTAGGGGTGATTAGTGATAATTAGCGAAATTATGACTCAGAAAAATATGGAAAATATGTAGAAATTCTAAAATATTATTTTATGCCTCTATTAGAAATTTGGGTTAATTTGGTTTAAGTTTGCTAATCCTATAGTAAAAACATGGTTAAGGGGATAATCATGGTTTTGGGTATGTTTTATCCATATTAACATGCTAAACGATTGTTTTGATGTTTATGGTAGTTTTTATATATTGCTATTACTGTTTGGTATGATTTGTGATTTCATATAAAAGTTGGAATGGTCAAAAACGCCATCGTACGGTGTAAATAGCTCGCTGGAAAGGTTGTAGGAAATTGGTCAGACCCCTCCCCCCTTCACGAGCTGACTTTGCCTTCACGACCCGACCCCTATGGAGGATCACGACCCAACCCCTATAGAGGATCACGACCCGCCTAGTTGGTCACGATTGGAAGATCACGAGTGGAAAGCAAGGTCACAACCTGGAGAGCTTGACCATGAATTTTGCACCAAGAATTGATTGCACATCACGAACGGAGACTATCGAACTGAATGTGACGAACCAGACTGAAGGAGACCAAACCCCGAGATGCAAAGGAAGTCCAAATGGGAGGTTATCACTCAGAATCCAGATGGGAACTAACAAGTTAACCTCATAAGTTGGACTTTGCTGCGAGACGTGTGCAAAGGGGTTATCAATATCTATAACTTTGATTCACTATTGATGTGGGGCGTTTACTATGCACCAGTGCGGTGGGGTCAAAGTTGTTTGGAGTCGAACTCCATCAGGACCCCCAAGGGCAAAGTGGTCGTTGTAAGGTTTGGATGGAGCTGGTCTCCGTCATGGCGCCAATGGTTTTGGTGACCAAAGCGGTGGATAAGGTATGCTTTACGCAGTGAGTGAGAGATGTGAGGATGATTGCTATGTTTGATGTTTGCTATCAGCATGACACATACACTCCCATTTTCACCATATGTTAGTGATACCTTAAAGTACTGTACATCTTGTTGTGCTAACTCTTTGGTTGCAGGTCCAGGTTCAGGTAAGATTATTTATACTTGTTATTGTTTTACTTTGTTGCTATCGCTCACATCAGACTTTTGTCTGGCCTAGAGTTTTATATCTCTTCTTATTACTCTGGGTGCTCCTAAATGAGCAGACTAGAGATATGTTAGATGATTATGCACGAGTAGCTGTCCAGAGACGAGCAGGAGGCTTCTACATACTATTTACATATATTCTTCCTGTGTTGTTGCTAGTCAGTACTTTGGGCATTAGTAGTGTACCTTTTCTATTTTGCTTTAGAGACAGTATTTTGAAGTTGTAATACTGATGGTTTGGATCATAAGCTGTATTTTGGATTCCGCTGCTATGATGGTTAGTTTTCAGCTTACGCACTATCACGCTTGTTTTACATCAAGTTGTGTTATTATTATATTTTATTCCACGCGTTGTGAGATATATTACAGGTTCTTTGGTGATTCATAGTTTCAAATCCTTTTCCTTTGACGACCGTCCCGTGGTAGTCGGGCATTGGTACAGCGCATTTCAGGGAAATGTCGCTTGTCGGGGGGGCGTCACACTTGGTATCAGAGTCTAGGTTGCGTAGTTTAACCTAGGGAAAGACATCAGGGAGAGATATTATACGTATATGTGAGCGCGTATTTGTGATATTTTGGTTTTCAAAAGCTATATATATACCCTATTAGTATATCTAAGGATGAAGTCGCACTGCACTGGCACCACTATGGAGATGGTTAATCGTTTTCTCTTTACAGATTAAACGATGAGTTAGTATACGAGGAGTACAGGTTCAGGGGCCCATGATAGGAATGTCCCTGATATGATGATGATGTTTACTACCTTCATGACGGAGATGCTAAGAGACGTTCAGGGAGCAGTTTCTAATGCTGCTAACGGTGGTGGTGCAGTGGTGCAGGCGCCTAGAGCCGATTTCGCCAAGCTTAACAAGGATTATACTAGTCTTGGTGGGAAGCCGTTCCACGGAATGGAGTCGGCTATGGATGTTCAAGATTGGCTTGATAGTTGTGAGCGCATCTTCGAGGATTTAGGGATCGATGATGCAATGAAGAGAAAACTAGCATCGCGTCAACTTCAAGGGCGGGCTATGAATTGGTGGAATGCCATTAAAGCAGCTACTCCCGAGGATCAAGTTACTTGGGATCAGTTTAAGACTCGCTTTAGTGAAAAGTTTATTCCAGCTACTCAGAAATCAGAATTGTTTAGGAAATTTTTAGAGCTTAAGCAGAATGATCGGGCAGTCTCAGAATATATTGCTGAATTCGATACCTTATCGAAGTATGGATCATTTCTTATCGATACTGCCGAGAAGAAGAATGAAAAGTTCATAACCGGCTTAGATGAGTACTTGGGGGAAAGACTTATAAACCAATCGATGAGGCTTTTAATTTGTTGTGGGGGAAGCATTGAGATCAGAAATCCTTTACCCTAATTCAAAGACCGAGGTTGTTGTTACATCTGTAGAGGATCCAAAGCCGCAGGCAAGCGGTGGAGGCAAGAATAATTCCCAGAATAAGAGGAAATAGAACCAAACTAAGGATGGTCAAAAAAGAAGGATAAAAAAGATGTAGAGTGCTGTAACTGCGGCAAGAAGGGCCACTATGCCAAAGAATGTCGAGCAAAGCCAGCGGACAGAAAGTTCTTTAATTGCATCCAAGTGGTACATCACAAGGATAAATGTCTACAACCTCCTAAAGAGAAGCAGATTGTGAAAGCATATGCTATTAACATTGTTCCTTCTTCGTCGAATTCCCCAACTGCGGTGTAGAAGGGAAAGAGTGTCGTTATTCAAGGTATTCTTTCTATTTACGATGTTCCTGTTTGAGTGTTGTTTGATACCGGGGCTTCCCATTCCTTCATATCTAGTGACCTGGTAGACAGGTTGGGATTGGAACCCGATATTGTCGATAGACCTTTAGTTGTGACGAACCCGATCGGTGGTTCGACTAGCCATAGTATGTTTTTTCGTAATTTGGACTTATTGAGTCATGGATGCATGTTTGCTTATGATTGCTTTGTTAGGGCTTTACTTGGTTTGGCATTATTTTGGGAGTCGATTAGCTCCAAAGGTACGGGGTGGTGGTAGACTGTGAGGGGTCTTCGGTGACCATTAGGGCAGATGATAGGCGGCGGGTACTGTTTGGTTGTTTACCTAGTGATGGGGTGATGGCTAGTTTTCTAAATTCCCTCGACATCTCACGTGATGATTTGTCAGATGTGCCTATTGCTGGCGAGTATCCGGACATCTTCGGGGAAGTGATAGGACTTTCACCAAACCGAGAGATTGAGTTTCGTATTGATTCAGTGAAAGATGCCAGACCTATAGTGATGCCTCCTCGTCATATGGCACCAAGGGAGCAGTGAGAGCTCGAAGTGCAAGTAAGTGATCTTTTGTAGAAGGGATTTATCCGAAACAGTGTTTCCGAGTGAGGAGCACCAGTTGTATTTGCTGCCAAGGCCGATGGTTCCCTTCGATTGTGTGTAGACAACCACAAGTTGAATAAGGTGATAAGGAAGTATAAGTATCCTCTTCTGCAGATAGATGGTTTGTTTGATCAGTTGAGTCGAGCAAGTGTGTTCTCCCAATTAGATCTCGCAACAGGTTTTCATCAGCTCCGAGTAGCAGCCGAGAGTATACCTAAAACGACATTTCGGACGCCGTCTGGATTCTATGAGTGGTTGGTCATGCCATTCGGGTTGACCAATGCACCAACATATTTTTTGGTTCTTATGAATATGGTATTCATGGATCAATTGAATAAGTCTGTTCTTGTGTTCGTGGACAATATCTTGGTTTACTCGAGGACAGAGGAAGAACACAAAGATAGTGATGGAGGTGTTGAGGAAACACCAATTGAAAAAAAAATTCTAAATGTCATTTCTAGAGGAGGGAAGTGAGATTTTTGGGCCATGTTGTTTCAGAGAATGTATTGCCGTGGACCCTGCGAAAGCGACTACGGTGCAGGATTGGTCTACGCCCAAGAATGCAACGGAGGTGAGAAGTTTCTTGGGATTAGCTGGATATTATCGTAAGTTTATTCAAGACTTCTCCAAGATAGCGGCACCATTAACTCAGTTGACCAAGAAGAATCAAGCTTTCGTCTGGGATGAAAGATGTGAGAATGCATTTAAGGGTCTAAAGGAAAAGTTGACGTGTGCACCAGTGTTAGTTATTCCTAAAGGTAACGAAGAGATGACGGTATACACGGATGCTTGTGGTACCAGACTAGGTGTTGTACTGATGCAAGGAGGTAGGGTTGTAGGTTATGCTAGTCAGCAACTGAAACCACATGAGAAAAGATATCCTACCCATGATTTGGGATTGGAAGCGATCATGTTCGCATTTAAGATGTGGAGACACTATCTCTTGGGAGAAAGATTTGAGTTGTTTACCGATCATAAGTCATTAAAGTACCTTTTCTCTCAAAAGGATTTAAATCTTCGTCAACAGAGATGGTTAGAGTTCTTAGCTTCATATGATTTCAATATCGCATACAACCCAGGAAAGGCAATGCGGTAGCTGATGCATTGAGTAGTAGACATGCCAATTTGGGGGCTATGTTTCTTGAATGGAAGCAATTGGAGTATATCGCAGGATATGATTTCAGACCTAAGTGCGAACTGGATCTAGAAATGTTAGCAAGTTTGACGATCAAACCGACTTTGATTGACCGGATTGGCTCTAGCCAGAGGGACGATCCTAATCAATTAGAAATCATCTCCAAGAAAGAGATGGGTATCGACGGTGAGGTAACAAACAAGTATGGACTGGGTCGAGTAGGATGGCTTCGAAAGAATGAGAGATTAGGTGTACCCAATGTTAATAGATTGAGTGATGAAGCGCTTAGAGACTGTCACCACTCCAAACTGACTATACAACACGGTGGTAACAAAATGTATCGAGACATGAAGAAGACCTACTACTAGGAAAGGATGAAGAGAGACGTTGGGAAGTTTATATCCAAGTGCATAAACTGCCAGCTAGTTAAAGCCGAGCAAAAGAAGCCTAGTGGTTTGTTACAACTGCTGGAAATTCCTGAATGGAAGTGGGAACAAGTTTCGATGGATTTCATCGATGGTTTTTCAAGGAATAGATCAGGTCATGGTAGTATTTGGGTGATTGTGGATCGATTGACCAAAAGTGCAAGGTTTATACCCGTCAAGTCTAATAGAATGGTAGCTAAGTTAGCGAAACTGTATATGAAGTGGGTAGTGATATTTCATGGAGTACCTAGAGGTATTATGAGTGACCGAGATCCGTTACTTACTAGTGGGTTTTGGAAGAGCTTACTAGAGGCTTTAGGGTCAGAGTTACCTCTCAATACCGTGTACCATCCCCAAACCGATGGTCAAACGGAGAGGGTGAATCATGTATTAGAGGACCTCCTGAGAGCTTGTATATTGGATTTTGGGGGCTCTTGGGATGACCATTTGCATCTAGTTGAGTTCGCATGCAATAATAGTTATCATTCCGGTATTGGTATGACTCCATTTGAAGCTTTGTACAGAAGACTGTGCAACTCACTATCGTGTTAGATAGAAATCGGTGAGAAATTTGTGCTTAGGCTAGATGTAATAAGAGAAACTTCAGATAAGATCAAGGTTGTCCAAAAACGGATGAAGACTGCCTAAGATTGGCAGAAAAATTATGCTGATAAAAGACGAAGAGATTTGAAATTCTCCGTTGGTGACTTGGTATTCGTCAAGATTTCTCCGTGAAACATGTAATTCGATTTGGTAGGAGAGGTAAATTGGCATCAAGATTTGTTGGTCCGTTTCCAGTGCTTAAACAAGTTGGCATATAAAGTTAGATTGCTTTACAAGATGGCGGGAGTTCACGATGTATTTCATGTTTCCCAGTTAAGGAAGTTCGTGCACGATTCTGATATGACTATTTCACCAAATCAGTTGGATGATATCGAGGTATAATCCGAGGCAGTTGGGGGCCGCAAGACGATTCGCATTGTCGGACACGATACGAAACAACTTCGAAGAAAGACGGTGGAACTAGTCAAGGTTCAGTGGGGCGATAATGGAATGACTGTACTTGGGAAACAGAGGAGAACATAAGGAAGTCGTATCCAGAACTCTTTACCTGGTAAGATTTCAATCGCGACATAGTTACTCCCTTGTTAGTAAACCGCATGTTAGGATAGGCTTGTTGTGTTTATTATGTATGTTTGATTGTTGTAAATGGCTGGTATGCATGCGGGACACCATTGAGTGTTTTGGTTAAGGGGCGAAATTTCTTAAGGGAGGAAAGTGTAACGACCCACATTCTACGTATCAGAGGATCGTAGAATATTTATTTCATTCTCATACAAAGTCGTATGGTCATGTAATTTTGGGGAAAGGCAATTGGGGTCATTTCTCATGTTCACGATTTTTACCAATTTTTATACGACCGTTTTACCCCTAGCGAATCTTTTTTGCCTATAACTTTTGATTGGTAAGAAGTTTCGACCTGAACGACTTCCATTGGATTTGGATGATGGTTTACCTTCCTATAGAGTGGTCACATTAGCCAAACGGACGTACCGTTTAGGAGATATGGCTGAAATAAGGTTTGAAGATGGAAAAACAACTTAACTGGGCTTAACTGAATGATTAGCAGCTGGGCTCACAACCCATTTCGGGATTAAGGTTATGGGAGGGCTGAAAGGGTTAGGGAAAACATTTCATTTCAGTTTTCTAGTTGCCATATACCTTTGTCTAACCCTAGCAATGGCCTCCATCTTCTAAAACACCTCCAAATCACCATATAATCACATATTAAGCAAATCTACGTCATATCAAGTCAATAGCACCAAACCAGAGTTGGAGCTACTGCTATACATTGGAATTCGACCCAATTCAAAGATATTTTCAGTTCTGAGATTTATTTGTGGCTAAAGTGAGTGATTAGTATGTTTATTCACTAATTACGGCTAATTAGGGGTGATTAGTGATAATTAGCGAAATTATGACTTAGAAAAATATGTAAAAATTCTAAAATATTATTTTATGCCTCTGTTAGAAATATGGGTAATTTGGTTTATGTATGCTAATCCTATAGTTAAAACATGGTTAAGGGGATTAAGGGGATAATAATGGTTTTGGGTATGTTTGATCCATATTAACATGATAATCCATTGTTTTGATGTTTATGGTTGTTTTTATTTGTTGCTATTATTGTTTGGTATGATTTGTGATTTCATAGAAAAGTTAGAAGTCGAAAATGCCGTCTTATGGCGTAAATAGCTCGCTGGAAAAGTTGCAGGAAATTGGTCACACCCCCTTCACGAATGGACTTTGCCTTCACGACTCGACCCCTATGGAGGATCATGACTCGACCCCTATGGAGGACCACGACCCGCCTAGTTAGTCACGAGTGGAAAGCAAGGTCACGACCTAGAGAGCTTGACCATGAATTTTGCACCAAGAATTGATTGCACATCACGAACGGAGACTAACGAACTGAATGTGACGAATCGGACTGAAGGAGACCAAAACCCGAGATGCAAAGGAAGTCCAAATAGGAAGTCATCACTCAGGATCCAGATGGGAATGAACAAGTTAACTTCATAAGTTGGACTTTGCTGCGAGACCTGTGCAAAGGGGTTATCAATATCTATCACTTTGATTCACTATTGATGGGGGCGTTGACTACGGACCAGTGCGGTGGAGTCAAAGTTGTTTGGAGTCGAACTCCATCAGGACCTCCAAGGGCAAAGTGGTCGTAGTATGGTTTGGATGGAGCTGGTCTTTGTCATGGCCCCCATGGTTCTAGTGACCAAAGCGGTGGATATCGTATGCTTTACTCACTGAGTGAGAGATGTGAGGATGATTGCTATGTTTGATGTTTGCTATCAGCATGACACGCACACTCCCATTTTCACCATATGTTAGTGATACCTTAGAGTACTGTACATCTTGTTGTGCTAACTCTTTGGTTGCAGGTCCAAGTTCAGGTATGATTACTTATACCTGCTATTGTTTTACTTTGCTGCTATCGCTCACACCAGACTTTTGTCTGACCCAGAGATTTATTTCTCTTCTTATTACTATGGGTGCTCCTAAACGAGCAGACTAAAGATAGGTTAGGTGGTTATGCACAAGTAGTTGTTTGGAGACGAGTAGGAGGCTTACATCTGCTATTTACATATATTCTCCCTGTGTTGTTGTTGGTCACTACTTTGGGCATTAGTAGTGTACCTTTTCTATTTTTCTTTAGAGACAGTATTTGAAGTTGTAATAATGATGGTTTGGATCATAAGCTGTATTTTGGATTCCGCTGCTATGATGGTTTAGTTTTCAGCTTATGCATTGTCTCGCCTGTTTTATTTCAAGTTATGTTATTATTATATTTTATTCCATGCGTTGGGAGATATACTACAGGTTCTTTGGTGATTCATCGTTTCAAATCCTTTTCCTTTGACGACCGTCCCGTGCTAGTCGGGCATTAGTACAACGCATTCTCGGGAAATGTCGGCTGGTCCGGGGCGGGCCGTTACAGCAATCCAGGACTGGGATAAGCCTAAGAATGTGACGGATGTTTGGAGTTTCCTTGGATTGGATGGTTATTACTGATGATTTATCAAGGATTTCTCCAAGGTAGTTGCACCGTTGACGAGATTAATAAAGAAGAACCAAGTGTTCACATGGAACGCAAAGTGTGAATGAGCTTTTGGAATCCTGAAGGAGAGACTAACGAGTGCTTCTGTGTTGACCATTCTGAGTGGGAATGAAGAGATGGTTGTATATACCGATGCATGTGGTACTGGACTTGGAGCGGTACTGATGCAAAAGGATAAGGTTGTAGCCTATGCGAATCGACAGCTAAAGCCGCATGAGAAGAATTACCCAACTCATGATTTGGAGTTGGCGGTGATTGTGTTTGCTCTGAAGATATGGAGACATTTCCTATTGGGAGTTCGATTCGAGTTATTTACGGATCACAAGTCGTTGAAGTATCTTTTCTCCCAAAAGGGTTTGAATCTTCGGCAGCAACGATGGTTAGAGTTTCTGGCATCATATGATTTTGTTATAGCCTATACTCCTGGCAAAGGTAACACAGTTGCAGATGCGTTGAGTCGTAGACACACAAGTTTGGGAGCGATGTTTTCAGAATGGAAGAGCCTCGAGTACTTAGCGGGATTCGATTTTAGGCCAAGATGTGAGTTGGAACCTGAAATGTTGCAAGCTTATCGATAAGACCTACTTTCATCGAAAGGATTGGTGAGAGACAAAAGCGAGATGCAAAACTTGTCGAGTTTATCCAGAAACTGGAACCAAAAGATAAAGAGTTCGAGGTCGATCGAGATGGTTGGCTTCGAAAGCAAGGACGATTATTTATTCCTAATATTAACGGATTGAGATATGAGGTTTTGAGGGAATGTCATCACTCAAAGTTAACGATTCATCCTGGTGGTAATAAGATGTATCAGGACATGAAGCGAGTCTACTACTGGGAGGGGATGAAGCGAGATATCGGAAAGTTCAATTCCAAATGTATGAACTGTCAGTTGGTGTAAGCTGGACAGAAGAAGCCAAGTGGTTTGCTTCAACCATTGGAAGTTCCTACGTGGAAGTGGGAGCCGATATCGATGGACTGCCTAGAACCAGGACAGGAAATGAAGGGATTTGGGTCATCGTGGATCGCTTGACCAAAAGTGCAAGGTTCATTCCTATCAAGTCAACTAGGATGACATCGAAGTTGGCTGAACTTTATGTGAAATGGATAATTCGATTCCATGGTATCCCAAAGAGCATAATGAGTGACCGTGATCCATTATTTACGAGTGGATTTTGGAAGAGTTTGCAGGAAGCTTTGGGAACCGAGTTGTGTTAAGTACGACTTATCATCCCCAAACTGATGGTCAAACTGAGAGGGTTAACCGAGTTTTGGAAGATCTCCTAAGAGCTTGTGTGTTGGATTTTGGATGATCGTGGGAAGACCATCTACATTTAGTTGAGTTTGCATATAACAATAGCTATCAGTCGAGCATTGGGATGGCACCACACGAGGCGTTGTATGGAAGGCTGTGCAATTCTCCATCTTGTTGGTTAGAGACTGGATATAAGTTGGTACTTGGGCCTATGATGATTAGAGAAACCTCGGATTGTATCGAGATCGTTCGGCAACGAATGAAGGCAGCCCAAGATCATTAGAAATGTTATGCTGATAAACGTCGAAAGGATTTGGAATTCGATGTTGGCGATATAGTTTTCGTGAAGATTTCACCGTAAAAGCATGTTATTATATTCAGAAAGAAAGGAAAGTTAGCTCCTAGATTCGTTGGACCATTTTTGATAGTCAAGCAAATTGGAAAGCTCGCATATAGATTGGAGTTACTCGAGAAGATGTTGAACGTGCATAATGTTTTCCATATATCGTTCCTATGGAAGTTCGTGCATGATTCGAATATAGTGGTATCTCCAGAGCAGTACGAAATCTAGAAGTAGAGACCACAGTTGTGAAATCTCGTAAGCCACTTCATGTTGTAGGGAATGACACGTAACAGCATAGGAGGAAGACGGTTAAGCTGGTCAAAGTACAATGAAGTGAAGATGGCGACGATTGTACGTGGAAGACGGAAGAGAGCATGAGGCGGACTCATCCGGAACTCTTCATCGGTAGGACTCTATGATATCGTATCATCGTTATATCGTTGTATCTTGTTGTCGTTTGATAGAATTTTGTGTGCTAGGATAAGGCTATGGATGCATGGCTTAACGGTTGCTAGTTTGGATGATAGAATTGGCTTCTTATAGATAATAGGCATGCGGAATTGTTATGGTTGCTTGTGTTTACTTAGGGATTTCAGGGGCGAAATTCTTAAGGAAGGGGAGGGGAGAATGTAACAACCCGCATTTCACGTATCGATTGATCGTAAAATATTTTTATTTTATTCCCAAAGGGTTGGATCATTCTCATATTTTGATATGTTGTTTATAGGGACGTGAGACATGTCCATATTTTTTACCAATTTTGTTTGTGACCATTTTCCCATGTCAATTTTTTACAGGGAATAAGTTTTGACTCATGTCGAATCAGAGGGTGAGACCTATGCCATTGGAAAGGAAATGATGATTGTCTTTCTGTAGAGTGGTTACATTAGAGTTTTGGTTCAGCAGTTTGGGAGGAATCCTTGTTTTAAGGTTTAACAGTTGGTTGTCCAGGTTTGGTAAGCGATAATGGGCTGATTTGGAGTGGCTCATCAGTGGGTTGGTGGAAGCTATAAATAGGGGGTGAGGGATATGGAAAATAGTTTAATTTCTCCATTCTCTCATTTGGTGGTCGTGTGTTCCTCCTTCCCCTAACACCTTTCCACCATTAAAATATCGAGATCCAAGCTTAGGAAATTAGAGATCTGCGCCGTTGGAGGCTAGGTCTACATCATTTCAAGGCGAATTCATCGGATCGAGGAGTTTGATTTGAATTGCTCGCTGTCCGGATACATATTTCTACCATTTTAGCTTGTTCTAGAGAACTGGTGAGTGATATGCATCTCTCACATGGATTCAATCAAGTTTATGAGTAGTTGATCATATTTTTCATCTAATTCAAGTCGTTTTCCCATAGATATACATTTTGGTAAGTTCTATTTCATATGAATCACCATCGATCTAATTTAGCAAGTTTAAACTGGTAATTCTATGCTATTTCATATGATTATGCAAGTTAGATCTAGAATTTTGTTTATATGATCGTTCTTCATAATTTTGCAGTGATTTGCATAATTTTGGTGAAAATTGTTGTTTTCATGTTTTAGTGAATTCATATCACATTTGTGGCCGTATCTGATGATTTGGACAAGCTGGTTTCGTCAATTTATTGTTTGGCGAAGTTTTGGACGAAATCAGAGTTGGATTGAAATGTGCAGGAAATGGGTCGGCCTTATTCTGGTCGATCGTACTTCTGGTCATGAAGTACAAGGGTAGTACAACCGGTGTACAGGAGGTTGGGTCGGGTCGGTCCATACTGGTTGGGTCGGTCTCGATGGGTCATGTCGATCCTTACCTGGTCGGTCCGAATATTGAAGTGGTGAAGGTTTGCACTGGGTCGGTCGGAAAGAAGGCGGTCGGTCGGTCTGAAGTGGGTCGGTCCTCTCCTGGTCAGTCGGCCTTGAACTATTGGGTCAAAACATGTTGGCAAGTAGAGACTTAAATTGGGTCGGTCGAGACAAGGGTTGGTCGGGTCGGTCGAGACAAGGGCTGGTCGGTCGGATGAGACAGGGTCGCAGCGCAGTGATGTAACTTGGCTCAGCGAGGGTGTGACTTCGAAGTAAATTCAAGTAGGAAGGTTCGAAGTGTTGAAAGGTGTTCATTGACCGGTGGAGAACAACGACTGAGGTGACAACTCAAAGGTCATGAGTTGGTGGATAATGGTTGCTTGAGAAGGTTGCTTGAGCTATGAAAGTCATTCGGGTTGGATGACTAGAGATTAGAGGGTCGAGAGATTATCGTTATCTAAGTTCTAGCAGGCTCAAAGTAGGGGTAAGATAGGGGCACCTAAAAGATCGGTTGTAGGTCGAGTACCCTGGGTATAGTTGAAAGGCCTAGTTGTCAAGGTTGGACAAACATACGTATCATTGAAAGGTGTATGGAGTTTATGCTAGAATTGGGGTTACCATTAGCCCTTGACATATGGCAAGGTTAGCCATTATACAATTAACGATGGTTTCAAAGCAAGATTGACGGTGATAGCCAGAGCCTGTCATGGATGATTGGATGTTCTGTTTGTACTTGTAGACAATCCAACGTCAAAGGAGATGTTCCTTGAGGGCTTATCTGATATTGGTTTAGGCCTCCGGGGCTTGTGTTTGAGGGATGTTGAGTTCGATTAGGATGGTTCACATGAGATATATAATTTGGATGTCATAAGTGCTTTGTCATGATTGAATGAGTGTTCGGGTTTTCATGGATGTACAGTTGAAATATTATCGTAAAGGCTATCACTGTCCGATGTGGGGGAAACTGGAGTTGAGTTCTTCTCTGATATTTTCGGTAGATTAGTATGTTTATCTATCCATTCTCATATACTTTATTGTTGAAGTTTGTTAGTTGTTTTATCGCTCACTAAGACTGTTGTCTGACTCAATGTTTTATGCTTCCTCTTTTTACCTTGGGTTGTTCATCCGGTTATGGATGGGCAGACTAGGTGGCAGGTAACAGGTGATTGCTTAGAGTGGACGATGTAGCTGTTCGGAGGTGAGCAAGAGGCTTGGCGCACTATCTTTCTACAATATAGTATTTGGATTTATGTTGTTTGTTATTCTCTAAGTGCTGTAATGAGGCAATTTGTATAAACATTATTTTCGAGTGTATGGGTATTACTTTCTAGTTGTTATGAAAGTCTAGTGTTTTCTGCTTCACTATTACTACCTGTTGTATATGTTCTATTATGTTTTATCCTTGCGCTGTGAATTTTATGACAGGTTCCACTTATGGTTACCTACCTTGATTATCGTCCATAGCTGCCTGGCACACCTTTCAGCGCATTATTCCTCTTGTATAGTGCAGGGGTTATGGGCGGTCGTCACACGTTATATGGTATATCGTGTAATTCTCCGTTTTGTTGGTTAGAAATTAGAGATAAGTTGATACTTGGGCCAGAGATGATTAGAGAAACATCGGATTGTATCGAGATCGCTCGGCAACGAATGAAGGCACCCCAAGATCGTCAGAAGAGTTATGCCGATAAGTGTCGTAAGGATTTGGAATTCAACGTCGGTGATATGATTTTCGTGAAGATTTCACCGTTGAAGCATGTTGTTTGGTTCGCAAGCAAAGGAAAATTGGCCCCAAGATTCGTTTAACCGATTCTGGCAGTCGAGCGGGTTGGAAAGCTCGCATATAGGTTGGAGTTACCCGAGAAGATGTCGAGTGTGCAAAATGTTTTCCATGTTCCATTTATACGGAAGTGTGTGCATGATTCGAATGTGGTGGTATCTCTAGAGCAGTACAAAGACCTAGAAGTCGAGATCATAGTTACGAAACCTCGTAAGCCGCTTCACATTGTGGGGAATGATACGAAACAACTTAGGTGGAAGACAGTTAAGTAAGTCAAGGTGCAACGAAGTGAGAATGATGACGATTGTACGTGGGAAAAGGAAGAGAGTATGAAGACGACTCATCCATAACTCTTCGTCGGTATGACCTATTGATACCGTGTCACCTTACATCATTGTATCTTGTACAATTTCATTAGAATTCCCCGTGCTAGGATAAGGCTATGGATACATGGCTAAATGGATGCTAGTTTGGGTGTTAAAGTGGTTGCTCATGAATGATAGGCATGCAGAATTGTTTTGGCTACTTGTGTTTGCTTGGAATTTCGGAGGCGAAATTCCTAAGAGGGGGAGAATGCAACAGCCTATATTTTACGTATTAGAGGATCATAAAATATTTTTATTTAATTCTCTGAGGGTTGAATCATTCTCATATTTTGATATGTTGTTTATGGGGATGTGATACATGCCCATAATTTTTACCAATTTTATTCGTGGCTAATTTACCCCTGTCAGTTTTGTACAGGGAATAACTTTTGATTGGGTTCGAATCGGGTGATGAGATCAATTTCATTGGAAAGGAAATGGTGTTACCAATTCCGTAGAGTGGTCACAATCAAGATTTGGTTTAGCAGTTTGGGAGAATCGCTGTTTTAGTGCTACACATTTTCTGTATAGGTTTTATAAGCCATTAGTGGGCTGTTTTGGTGTAGCCCATTAGTTGGCTGGTGTGAGGCTATAAACAGTGGGTTAAAGGCATGGAGAGAGCGTTACTTTTCTTTATTCTCTCGTTTGGTTGAGCTCGTGATCCTCCTTCCTCAATCAAATACATCTTTCCACTATTAAAATTCTAGATCTACGTAAGAAGATTGAAGACCTACATCTAGCAAAGCTAGATCTACATCAAGTGAAGGAAGATCGCATCAAATTGAGAGGTTTGAAGAGTGTTCTTCGTTGTTAGAATTGAGAATTTAGTGATTTGAGTAATTCGAAGAATTGGTGAGTGATAAGCATCCCTCACACGGATTCAATCAAGTATATGGGTTGTTTGATCTTATTTTCATCATTTTAAGTTGTTTTCACCAAGATCTACATTAAGGTAAGTATGTTTTCATTTGAATCACCATAGGATCTAATCTAGCAACTTAAGTCGGTAATTCATTTGTTTATGCAAGTTTAGATCCATTGTTTTTGTTTATTCATCGATTTATCATGATTTGGTGAATTTTATATGATTGTTGATGAATAATTGTCATTTTAGTGTTGTTGATGATTTCATAAAGTGTTGATGGTTTAATTGGATGAGTTGTTTGAATCGATGTTGTCGTTTAGTGATGATTTGGTCAAGATTGGTTAGATCTGGAGTTGGGTCGTTTTTGCTTAGGTCGTTGGTGACGTAGCATGCACAGGACATGTGGCTTGCTACTCAAGAAATGGCCAGGTCGTTAGAGCGATGGGTCGTTGGCAAATCATGCTTGACCATAGTCGGGTCGTAGGGCATCGGGTTGTGGGAGTTAGGTCATGAAAGGCTTCAGGTCGGCCGAAGTTCTTTGGAGAAAGGCGGGACTGTCTGTAATGAGGCAAGGCGGGTCGGCTAAGATGATATGTCGGGTTGTTCAGAAGTGGTCAGATCGTTCCGGTTTGGGCAGGTAGGTCGTTAAGAGCGGATCGTTTGGCTTGGAAATTATGAATTCACCAGGTCCATTGGTGTCAGGTCGTAAGCGACCTGGGAGGGTCAGGTTGTTGGGTCAGTTGGACGACTTGATGGGTTGGGTCGGTGAATGACCTGAGTATTCGATGGTGAACGATCCGATTAATATCGACCAAATATTGATGTTATTTTGGCTTGAGAATGAATGTGACTTCAAAGAGAATTCAAGTAGGAATGTTTGAAGTGTTGTGAGACGTTCGTTGATCGACGAAATGCAATGAATGTGAAGACGACTCAAGGTGGTGAGTTCATGGATAATAGCTGCTCAAGACGATTTGAGCTTGTTAATGGTCGTCGATGATGACGACTAAAGATAAGGAAGGCCGAGGAATTATCGTTGTCGTAAGTTCTAACATACTCAAAGTAAAGGTATATGGGTATGCCTAAAAGACTAGATGATTAGTCGAGTACCCCAGGTATCGATGAAAGGCCTAAATACGTATCGAAGAAAGGCGTATGGAGTTTTGCTAGAACCGGGGTTTACCATTAGGCCCTGAGGGATGGCAAGGTGTTGAGTCGGTCATACGATTAACGATGGTTTCGAAGCAGGAATGGCGGTGATAGCCAGAGTCATGGATGATGATTGTTTTACTTGTGTCATTTTGTGTAGATTATTCGACGTCGAAGGAGATATCTCTTGGGTGCTTGTTTGATGTTGGTTTAGGCCTTTGGGGCTTGTGCTTGGGAGATGTCGATATCGATATCGATTAGGATGGTCTATGCTTGATAACTGATTTTCGTGAATGTACTGAATTTCTTCTTGGTTGTTTGTAAAGGCTTTCGCTGTATGATGTGGGCAAGACGGGTGTGAGTTCTTCTCTGTTGATGTTAGTGGATTAGTTGATTAATCTTCCTATTCTCATATACTTTATTGATGATGTTTGATAGTTGTTTTATCGCTCACTAAGATTGTTTTCTGACTTAAGGTTTTATTTCTCCTTTTTATTACCTTTTGCTGTTCAACCAGTTGTGGATGGGCATACTGAGTAGCAGGTGACAGGTAGTATGATCTTGATGAGGACGACGTTGTTGAGCGATGACGAGCAAGAGGCTGGCGTATTATTTTCTACCATCTACTATTTCCATTTTTCGTTGTTTAATGTATTCTCCGAGTGACTTGTAGTGAGGCACATTGTACAGAATTTGATGTTGTATCCAGTTTGATGTTTGGATTTTCATGATGATTTGAAAGTTAAAAGTTCTGCTTAATTCTGCTTCACTACTATTGCATGTTGTATATGTTCTATTATATTTTATCCATGCATTGTAAGTTATACGACATGTACCGCTTGTGTAATTCTACCCTGATGATCGTCCATAACTGCCTCACACATCTTTCAGCGCATTATTTCTCATGACAAGTGCAGGAGTTATGGGTGGTCGTCACACCTTTGGACCCACTAAATGTTCCAGAAGCGCTACAAAGAAGATAAAGTGCTTCTTAACAATGCGCCTGAGTCTAGCCACAGACGCATCATTACCAGTACCACGGACGATCCAGAAGAGAAAGTTCACCATCAAACACAAAAGAATCCCGAAACATAGAAAACAAAGACCACTACCCAGCAGAGAAGTAGAAAAAACCACCAAACAACTCAGACAAGATAAAGTGTGTGTCGAGTATATCTAAAGATCTACTTAGACGCCTCTATAGAGCATGTGCGAATGGTACGGGGAGTACGAGAAACCGCTTGCTGGCGATGATGCGATGAGCGAGCAGTCGGGCGGGCAGATGCCTCACAATAACTAGAGGACCCCAGAGAAACCCTACGTCCCTGATCTGGAGGACTAGAGGCCTTCACTCCAGATCGAGAAGGGAAAGAATTCTTATTAAGCCAAGATAAATGATCATTAATGATCGCTATCTCATCCTTAATAAGAAAAGGAGATGACACGGAAATAGAAGAAACAAAAAGACAACGAGAAGCAGGGTATACAACGAAACTACAGACGCTGGAATACCTGAGAAAGATGTAGAGTTGCTCATCTGAGACAACACAAATTGTTGTGTGAACTTTACCAAAGCAGAACTGTCATCAGATTGACGAATCTGCAATATAGTTAAAGTTCGCAAGTAGGGACACCAGTAACCAACATAAGGTAAAGTCAAAAATGAGAGGCCACCTCCCTGGTAAACCATATAGTGGGCCACAACAGTATCCACTATACGCCTACGACAGAGAGGCCACCTATCCCATAAACCCAGAAAAGCTGCCAGCAGCACTCACATATAAGTAAAAGCCGGGGGTAAATCGAACGAGTCACTAACAACACAGTAAAGGCCTCACAATGACTCGAATAGAAGAACTACTCATAAACTAACACATGAGAATTGGAACCTCACCCATAAAAAAACCCCAAATCATCTAGTCATGGTAATAGAACGATGACGAACCACAAGAGTCTAAAACAAGGACACCGAAAGGCCCGAAAAAAGGCCCGGCATGCCACGGAGAACTGATCAAATGCCTACCCGATCACGTTCAGGCCTAATCTGTTGGCATGACGCAACAAAAAGACCAAATCCCACAAACCGATGAGCACAAATCAAAAATAACATACAGGTCTTCCACAGGTAGTGGAAAAAACCCAAGAATGGCACGAAAAATAAGGGTACAAACATGTCACCCGATCAACAACTACATACACATTGGAGGCAACACACACATGACCTAACACAACTACTTCCGTTGAAGGAATAGCAGTGTCAGGGACCTCACACAACTGTGTGACAAAGCTCAAGGCATCACAAACACACCATGCCACATCCTAGACCGAACAACAGAGGCCGATGATAAAATAACAAAACAACATAAGAAAGGCCAAGATCGCACTTGATAATGTAGCTGATGAAACAAAGAATCAAACAAGGAATCGTTGAGAGATACACTATCAGACAAAGCCTCCAAACCAAGATAAACAACTGCACCAAATTCATTAACCACATCACAAGAAAACTCCACCTCACCAGCAAGTAAGCCAACGACACCGCAGCTAACCTGCCTTACATTAACACCACTCAGCGGTGAAGTCGTACTAACTGACTCAGCTGTGACTAAGGCCAACTCGCAAGACCTGACAACCAACTCATGGGGACCGGCTACTGTTCACTGTTTCCATGCTAAGAGAAGTCTATGGCTGCAGACGATGAACAGCAGCACTCGACTTACGCCATTGGCGATATCGGCCACCCGGTAGCCAAGAAGAACCCCTAGCAGAACTTGTCTCACCAACGACATCCTGAAGAACATCACCAACCACCTCCAAACAACCAGAACTACAAACACCACTCACCGAACAACCATCAACAACAGAACTCAGCACAACATCCTAAATAACATCTGATAAACCAAAAAAGCCATTCGAAAGAGCAAGAGAAGACCCCAATGTATCATAGAAAGTAGGAGCTTCAGTGACCGACGCTGACAAATCAGAAGCGTAGTTCTTAACATGCTTCGAAAACCTAAAGCGTCGAACACATTTCGATATGCTCCCAGAATTGCTAAGCAGAGGCCCTGAAACTACATAGCTTCTTACTGATCTAAATGAGACCAAACAATCCCCACCTCAGCAACAACAGGAGATACCAATGATCCGTTAACTGAACCATCTCTAGACGAATTGACAGATGATGGAACACCTATTGAAGACCAGGTTCCGACACTGACTACAGAAGAACATACGAGATCATCTCCAGTGCTGGGTAGGGTGGTTAGGTCCCCAACGCTAGCAAGCCCTGGAGACAAAAGCTCACAACAATCATCGATAAAAACACCTCAACAAACGATGGAGCCAATCGAAAACCCGAAAACATACCACGAACTACACACTTTCAACCCCCTGAAACGCAGACGGGGAACAAAAGAGGTGATAAATCCTCTTGTACCCGTTTTATTTCATAAGCATGCCGTAAACCCATAGCTACAACATAAATCAACGTATCCATCTTCCCAGAAGGGAAAAAATCTAAGGCAAAAGCTCCAAAATAAAAAGGCATAAGTTCCAAGAAGCTTCCTTGAACAACTTACAACGCACTAGAATCTCAAAAGATGACAGAGAACGAAGCTTAATAACAATCGACAATGAACAAGAAATCTCGATGGTAAGCAGTTCAATGATAACCTCCCCTATCGAAGCATAGATCGCTTCAATAGGTGGACAATATTTCAGAAAGGAACAGCGAAACTTGAAATCACCTAAAGAAACAACCATCTCTAAGAAAACGCCCAAAGAGCAAACCCTATAACCAGGCTAATAAGCAGCGCGAGGCTCAAAAAGAGCTAATTAGTAGCAAGCAGGGTAAGAAAAGAAATTAGCAGAGTAAAGAAAGGGGAAACATAAGAGAATTGCGTGAGTTAGCAGAGAAAGGAGCTCATCATTAAAGAGCCATTATTTTCTGTTATACATATTTTAATTACATATTTAACTATTTATAATGCATTACACTGAATATTATATGTGTGTGTATGTATGTTTAACGACCTGAAATCCCCCGATCCCCAAGGAGACGGAGGAGCCAGATTGTTTTGAGAACATGATGCATCAGAATGCAAACACAAGAACATTTCATTGCTATTACAACAATTTACATCAGAGTACAAGAATATTAGAGTACGAGTAAATATTACACAGCGAAAAAATAATATCAGAGATTAAAAATTTACATAGCGGCAAAAATAAAAGTGTATAAATACAATGCACAGCGGAAATACATCAACTACCACAACTGAAGGAAATACACGAATACAAAGCTTTCCGAATATAGCTCCAATTGTAAACCAGGATCCTGTTAAAAAAAATCTGCAAAATCAAAAACTACTGACAGCACGTGTGGAAAATATGGGCACCTAGAGTTTGGGTGAAAACAATAAACTCCAGGTCAGTCATAGGACTGGTGTGAGAACTAAAAACAGTTATTAAACTTTTACATTAAAATAGGGTAAATCACGGGACCACGCCGTATGTCACGGAACGGGTTCACTCCCATGAATACCAAAACTTGAAATAAAACGATTGCGTAAACAACGCAATGCTTTTTGGAAAAATGAAGCTATTATAAGACCCAGGTCCCATCACACAATGCAATGCAAGCCGGAGGATAGAGTTTTACCTTATAATAGCCAAACATGCTTGGTACGTTTTAAAACAAATCGTGTTGATATTACTATAAGTGCATGGTGTATCAAACAACTTCAAATATAAATGTATCAATGATAAACGGCATATGTACCATATATTATGTCGCCATACATAGGTTTACAACTAAAACCGAAAAGTCGCGTATTGGAAATTGGATTCCATCTATGAGTCGAGGCAAGGGATCGTCCTCACCGATTCGAGACACCCTAGCAAATGCCTCAGGATCACACCTACGGGCAACCCTTGGTTAGCAGCAGGGCCGGTCCACACTTACTTTAGTGGATTGGTTATTCCTGAACAATACGTTTCTTGGTCCCATCGGACCTACAAAATGGTCAGTACGTCGACCTATGAGCATATAGCCCTATATCCGAGGCGCCTCGCAATCCATCATCCAAAATGTCTGGACTCCATACCATGACACCACTCTTAGCTAGAAAGAAACGCATGCACTCCCTGTCGTCCTCATCCCATTTTTGACTCATACCGGTTGTATGGCTCGCGAATTAATGTTATACACAAAGCTATGCTAATTAAAGTTGTGCTCTGATCATCATCCACAAGACTCTACTTTTCAACAAAAGCCTTGATCATTTGCATCTTAGCATGCCACATTGTCAATCCATACCATACCATTGATTTATGCTAATGTGTAACCTCTAAGCTCGTACATCTCAGAGAAGGGTGTTAAGCAAGAGAATAAATTCTGTGCCACCAAACATATATATATTTAGCAGAGATCAACGAATATAGCACACAATACAACGTCAAACACAATCCATTTACAAGTCCATTTTGGGTCTGAACGAAACCGGAGGCACCTTATTCCTCGTCCTATATGTCCAATACAGGAGAGAGGCCCTCGCATATCCGAACAATCAACAAGTACGTCCGGACAACTACCACTGTAACCCTTTCAAGGCAGCAACTCAAATCAAAGGCATCAGTAGAAATCCATTCAAGGTGAAGATTGTCGGTCTTGCACCGCCTTCAATATCTTCGACTTTTAATTGTCATAACAGCTATTCATAATGGGTTTAACCTGGTCTTTCCGAATAACTTGCGCTTCTTATAATCAAGTGATATATAAACACATCATACGCCTCATTCCAATCCTGAATATTCTTTTATTCAAATGTTCATATCTTTGGGGAAAGGTTCCCATTAATTTTATCAAAGATAAATTCATTTAAACTTATTGTTTAATCTTCCTTTAAAAACCATTGCAAAAGATTTTATATTATCCTTTAACAATTCTAAATCAAATTAAGGTTTATAAAACTAGTCGGGATTATTGAGCCTTACTGGAGTAATCGTTTATTATTTTAATCCCAACCTAGTCATCCCATGGAGCAAAACTGGTAGTACTCCATTTCCAACGCCCATCGTTTTATCGGTAAATTTAATTACCATTTCACGTTCAAATCCAGTTAAAGATTTAACTATCGCATGGAGTAAAACTAGTGATACTCCATCTCAAAACATTTATTGAATTTGGTAAATTTTATTACCATTTAACTTCCAATCTAATTAAAGATTCATTAAAACTCCATTTAGTTTTAATCTTCCAAAAATCATTACTTGATGATTATTCAACTTTACGAAATTAATCATGTCTTTAACCGGGCTGAAGAACTAATGTCTCTCAAAACACAGTTCAAAGATAAACCCAAAATCATATTCCATTAAAATGGAATCTTCATGGAAATCAGATCAGTCGTAACCAATATGAATTTCCATATCAGACTAATAATATAAATGGAATAACGACAAAGCATTTTAAATTCCATATATAGTAACGGTCTTCCTTCACAGAAGCTCATGTCGATTATTACCAAATCGAATTCCATTCGATTTCAATTTAATATATTAAATTGGAAATCCTTACTTTGGAAATTTTCCGTTAAATCTTAATAAAAAGATTTATAAATTCCAAATCATAACTTCATTGTTAATTGGGTTAAAGAACGAACGCCCTTTAAAACATCGTTCACAACGAACCCAGAATCAACTTCCATATAATGCCAGTTATATTTGTTAATTGAAAAACTTCATTAAACTTAGTTAAAAGATTTATGCTTTCCTCAATTGGGTTTAAGAACAGTGTTATTGAACACACCGTTCACGACAAACCCAAAATCCAATTTAATATTAAATACAAGGCTTTGAATAGAAATTATATCGATTTATATTCAATATCAAATTCTGAAACTAACAGATATCGTATTGGGAATAACAATATTTATAACTTCCAAATTCGTCAACAATATCAGTATAATCACAATATCCACTATCGAAATATTCCGAAGATTATTTCCATTTAAATCCTTTCCAATTCATACTTTGGAAAATTCTGGTTATATTAAAACCATTTACAAATCCAATTTATTTATTTAAAAATATTGGATTATTATTCTAGTTAATAACTAGATCGTTTGGACAAAAATATCTTTTATCTTTTCAAAACTTGGAATATTTCATCCAAAATCTTTCCAAATCATTAATTATGATTTTAAATAATTTTTCCCTATTTTTAATAATTTTATTAAGGTCCTTACAGTCGGTTTCTAATAACGACCACCGAACTACATTCATTGCGACCTTTTCTGAAATTGATTTGGACATATCTTAAAATATAATCATTAGATTTCAAATCTCTTATTATCATTGAAAAGCTCTTTTCGATACAAACCCAACGGTTCCGGTTTTAGGAGAATCCGACGGTCGGATCTCTCATTACTTCAATTTGAAGTCAATGGTCGCAATTCATGAACTGTCGCTACGCGGCGCGTTCTATTCAAACCATTTAAACATATATATATATATATATATATATATATATATATATATATATATATATATACATATTATCGATTTCCATTTAAAACATATTTTATAAATCGTTTGTAAATTCATTTTAAAACGATTTCAATTTCTATTTTAGTTTTTATCAAAGTTAAATATTCCATATCATTATAATAATAAAATGGTAATATTTTCAAAATATCAGATTTTGAAATCAGATCTTTTCGATATTAATTATAAAATGAATAAAATCGAAAGAAAATTCTTCGAGTTAAAATGGCGCACTTCTACTTAACTCGTCTTCATATATTTCAATATTTTCGTGTCCATCCAAAATCGGACATCAAAATCATATTTTGATTCTTCACTGAATATTATTTTAAGATATTCGTTATTTCTGAATTGAAATCAGACTCAATCAGTTACCATATAATTTTATTTATATGGATTCCATATATCACATGTATTCAAAAATAGCGATAAACAACCATTAACAGTCAATTCACATCTAGAGTGCAATTTACAACTGTGTAAGCATTAAAAAATTAAATAATGCTTATAACAGTCTGCCAATCAATCGGTTGACATACAACTAAATCTAAAGGAGATGTGAATAAATTATCATCCCCAGACCCGTGTGCGGTTTCAACCAATAACACTAAATTCAAATTAATCACTGGTTAATAAATTTAGCCAATTCTAGTTTGATTCGAATTATTTTTCTAATTAACCAATTTTCACCGTTTAATTTATAAATAGATATTTATAATTTAATTTCAACTACCACATTAATGTTAACATTATTTTTAGTATGTTAAACATTTGAACATCACAAATAAAACATATCACAGTCAATCAAATCATCCATGGGTTTTCAAACAAGAGTGAAGTGAGCTAACAAGCACCGTACAACATTTTTGTGATAATTAAAAACTGATAAAAATTAACACTGGCAATTTATATATTTTCCGTTATAACATAAATAACTGTATGATTATTTTAGTAGAGAATTCTCACTTTGGTTTCCACTCCGTTAGTCGTTAATTGAGGATTGTCTTAATAAAATTAAACGAGTGTTTAATTTTATCAAAAACTGCAATAGCTTCCGTTTTCGTTTTGGTCAGTTCCATGTTGTAGTGTTCGACTCCACGATCGCAATGCAACTAAATCACTAAATTCAGACATCGTATCAAAAAGTTACAACGGTTTATAGATTAATTACATAATTAAACAATAAAAATATAATTAACCTTTTAATTACATTAAAAATAAACACTATCGTTCCTTCTTCTTGTACACTTCTGGAACCCCAAATGAAGTCGTCGCCTCCTAGGGTTCGATGCCACCGCCTCCACAGTCGTCGTAAACCCAGATCGGAGGCCACCACCGCGTAGCCGGCTTTCCCCTCCACCATCGCCCTTGCTCCTGCCCAACTCAATGGGACCTGCACTCGAGAATCGCGCCCGACGTTGGCGCTTTTGAGCTTAGAAATTGACCTCATTCTTCCACAATAAATGATCATCCGGTATGGTTTTGAAGAGCTCTCCTAGCTGATCGATTTTCATGTATTAACTTTCGAATTTCATTGTTTGGTTTAGAAGAAAAGAGGGGGAGAAGGATTGAACGATTTTCGAACGTTCATTTTAAATCCGGCGGCGGTTTCCGAATTATGAAGGCTAGGGTTTCCATTAATTAATATATATAATATTTATATTATTATTTAATTCCCAAAATAACTTGTTTATCGTTACGAACTCCAAATCAAACCCAACGATTAACGTTCCTAATTAAATACCCCTACTCCGGACATAATGGAATATGTTTCGTAAGCCAATTCGACTATTTCGATCAGCTTTCGTCAAAATTAAAATTCGCCTATTAAGCACCTATTTTCAGAAGAAAAAAAAGTTCAATATTCAATTCCAACGTACATTTCAATTTACTGGGGCCACATGCTGACTCCAAAAATTACGAATATTGAAATCTTGCTATGTTTTGACGATACGGTTGTAACAAAATTAATTTCGTCAAATTTAGAGACCGTTTGAAAAAACCAAGTACATTCGTTAGAAAAATATATTTTAGAATATTCCAATGTTTCTTGTTTTGTTCAATTCTAATTTATATTGAATCCTGTACATCCATTTGAAATTTAAAATTGAATTTTCAAACTACCGCGCCATTTCAAGCTCATTTTTTTTTAAAAATTATACGTTCTAACTTCGATTTAAATAAATTTTAAATCGTTAATTTTCAAAATAAATCCTATAAAATATTTAATTTACAAGAAAATCAATTAAAAATAAATCTTACATTGATTCAGAAATTCCGGGTTGTTACAGTATATGTGTGTGTGTATGATGAACAAAATTTAATTATAAAGTTAATTAATTGATAATAAATTACAGAAGAATTGTTAATTTAATCGTTTGTGACTTAGTCGTTAAAAATAATTTACAATAAATGACAACATTTGTCATTTTAAATGTTAAGGATAGTTGAGCTTCACACAAAGTATTGTTATTCCAGCTGCTTGGAATGTGCTTTGAATAACTTTGAGTAAGGAAACGGCTAATAAGATTAAGAAGCCAACGATTTGGAGTATCTATTGCGTATAAAACAAAGAGGTGGTGAATATTTGCGAGCAGAACAATCCGTCCCGTCAAAAGGCAAAGCCTCGGAAAGCGTGGCAAGTTTGACCGGTCCTTTTCCCTTTGGGGAGTAGAGTACAACTCCATTTTGTTTGGGACCCAAAATGAAAGGCTGTTCGTTAAAGTACACAGGCTTTTCCTTTTTTCGTGATTGGACTATTTTAGCCTTGGTCCTGTCCTTTAGCGGGATTGTCCCTGACACCCCTGCTGCTGCTGCAATTTAGGCTAGTGGACTTGGCATCTTGTGAGATGAAGCCACGTGACTGTTTCCATGAAACGAGACCAAATGTCTATCCCTTCATTCCACGGTTAGCTTGTATGTTTCTCATATACTAGTATATACCTACCTAAAAAGTTTAAAATAAAAGCTATTTCTTTTTTCTTTTTTCTTAAAACAAAAGTTAAATTATTATTGTGCTTTTCATTTTAGGATATGCTTGTGAGTACGTATATAATGATCACAGAATCAATCAAATAAAGAAAAACCAAGTAAATGTAGTAAAAGAAAAAATACATCGGATTTTATATTGGTTTAGAGTTACCCTGCATCTAGTACCGCACTCAGTACGACCTTTAATCACTATCAATTCAATTAAGCCTTTTTATTCCAAGGCCACTAATAGACACCCTCCAAAATCTCAGACCTATGGCTACAACTAACTTGATTTTCAGATACACAAGTCACTCTCAATTGCTCTTTACTGGGCATAATTATACCCACCTAGATTCAGGGTCACCTGGTCACACACGTAAGGTTGTTTGAATTTTTTTTACAAAGAATTCTAACTTGGATCTTTCGATGTTGATTACAAATACTCGTATAACTCATATTTGCACTTTGACCTTGACAGAATAGAGAAAGATTGATATATAATCAAATTATATTTGGAATGACTTGATTCGATTTGAAAATCGGTAGAGTATGTGTATATATGTATATGTATGTACGTACGTACGTATATGTGTGTATATATATATATATATATATATATATATATATATATATATATATATTTGTTAGAAAATTATACAGGAGAAAAAAGTAAAGAAAATATAAGAGAGGAAGTTACATTTTCGTTTTCGGAAGAAGGATATATATAGGGGTGAAGAGAAATAACACTTAGTCAATGGTTATTATGGCGAATATACACTTCCATTTAAATTTGAATTTTGAAAATACTTGTCACTATGTCGACTTACATGACTAGGGCACATTGCCGGCCCAAACATTTATGCGCTCCAACCCAGTAATTTTATTTTTCCAGTACATAAATAGTAAGCTAGAATGTGCATAAATTTTTTCAAGCAAAAACATGAATTAATTGCAAGAGATATCAATCTCTGGTTGCCATACAGTTTGCCTACCGTCTTTACCACTGCACCACATACATTTACAATCTAAAATTAGAAAATTCCTATATTTATTTTCTCACAGCATAGTACCTCTAATAAATATTGCCCTAGCCCAGTGGGCTGTCCCAACCCGAGGGCTTGGTGGGCTGCCCTCTGGGCCGGCTCTGCTAAGGCATGCTGACATACTCTAGTATATATGATAATTTATTTATTTAAAATGTTTTGAAAATATTAAACTATACATAATGATCAGAAACTTTGTGAAACTATATTTAAACAGTTGTATTTTTAAACATAGTAAATCTATGAGAACTTACTAAAATATACTGGAAAGAATTTAAACTTAAATATTATATATATATATATATATATATTAATATATAATCAATATATTAAAAAAAAAATATCAAAACTATAATATCAAATCACAGTTGTTAAAATTAAAATCAAAAGTATAATCAAAATCAAAGTTTGAAATATAATTTAAAATCAAAATAATACAAAATTTAAATATAAAAAACAAAATATAAGTTATAAATGTAAAAACCCAAAGTAAGTATTTTGACATCAAAATATCAATATAAAAACCAAAGTAAATATTTGAAATTAAAATCAAATTATAATAAGCATATAAAGATATTTCAAAGTGAAGATATTAAAAAATTAAAATTATTTTTTGAAAATACTTTGAAAAATCATTTTGAAAACTTATTAGTTTTGTAAAAGAGGATTTGAAAATAGGAATATTTTTGAAAAAATAATTTTAGAGAGAGATCAAGCACGTGTAACTTGAGTTTTAACATTAAATCTAAGACTCGGTAATATCTTGAACTCTTCAATATTCATGAGTTTTCATTTTCTGACTTTTGAATCGTTAATCTAAATCTTTCATCTTGATACTATACAGTCTTCATTATCATTACCTGTCTAATATCATGCATTATATATAGTATATACCTAGATAATAGTTAGTATATGTGTAAATACAAATTATGTCATTGTTTGAGGTTGGTTATATTTTTACATTAGCATCTAATTCTTGCATTCACATGTCACACACTCCAAATACATAAGTACTACCATTCTACAGTCCTTATATTTTTAGTATATAATGTAATTAAATTAAGAACCAATCATAAATTCTATCCTGCATTCCTTTTGGATTTGATTGTTTAAGCATTCAATTCGCGAAGAGTAATTCTTACATTCACATGTCACACACTCAGATACTTAAATACTACCATTCTACAATCCTTATACTAACCTGAGCGAGCCTAAAAAATCAAATGGATATTAACAGCATGTGCTTATTGGATTCGCAAAGTAGCAGCAAGATGGGATCCTACAAAGTTTCTGATAGAATCTTTACTATATCCTTGAAGTGAGTAGAAAGAAGGTCTGTCGCTGATATGACTCTATACTTGGTTAGTCACGCTTGTTCATATCATAATATGTACATGCATATATTTTTAGTATATCAACGTAATTAATGTATCAACCGTAAGTGCAAGCATGCAACATGATTAATTCATATGTACATTGAGCTCACGAACTCATTGCCTACTTCTAGCAAACCACATCCTCCACCAGAATCTCAAACCATAACCACCAGAGATAAACTTCAGTGTCCCGGTCATTTCCCTACGAACCAAAGCTTAACACTTCACAAACTACTACAATCATCACAATCCCCACTATCTCCCTAAACTGCTACCTCCTTTTGAAGCTGTTACCTCACTATACATTAAATTCAACAAACACTACACTTCATACCACCAACTAACCAAATACAACAAACTCTCTTTTCCTAAGCAAGAGCACCTCTTGAACTCTCCAACATACATCCAACAAATACACCTTCAACCGCATCATGAAATAACAACACCCTCATGCTTAACTGCTCTTCCATCTTCTTCACTACTTCAATTAATTCGCTAACCCATCGGCAAACACTACGCCTTGCAACCAACCAAGCTTTAGCACTGTAGGAAACATTATACTCAACACTGTAGTTAAAAGTCGGTGAGAAAACTGGACCAATGAAATAAGCAGTGAGATGAAAATAACAAATGAATTATTATCTATTAGGAAATAGGTATATTAGTAGTATAAATGAATTTTCCCATTATCCTTACAGAAAAAGAAAGATAAGCATATACATCAACATAGCCATAGCTTTTAACCAGCAAGCTAGACACATGCTTATAGATAAAAATTTGGACTTTGATGACCACCATGGAAATGCCACTTATGATCATGAGATTGAAGGAACATGATAACTAAAAAATCAAGGAATATAAGCCATATAAATTTAACTTTTCACAATTTTCAATTCCAAGGATTTTGAATGTGGGGGTCTCAAGCTTTGGCTAGGAGTTTATGTCCATTTACTATGAAATACCATTAAATTTTCAAAAAGTTTATTTCTAGTTCCTTAATAACTAGGAGTAAAAGCATATTGTGTTCTTTAATACAATGTGCATTTATGTTTCAATTATTTGAATGGTATATTTGTCTAAATTCTTTCTCTTTGTCAATCATCTAAACATTACATGTGCTTTTAAAATGGGAGTTAGCATATCTCTGTTTGCTCGAACATAATGCTTGTCCTCTCATTTGTTGACATCTTTGATCAAATGAATAACAAAGATAATTTTATAAGTACGTTCAAAAATACAAATCACAATCGACCTTAACTGATCCTTGTAAGAGATAAAAACAAAAAATTCCAAGGTAAAAAACACATTCCAACCATACCAAGTTACTAAGGTTAAACATTGTACATAATTTATCAAACAAACAGGCCAATCAATATACAATAAAAATAAGGAAAAAATAGTAAGTTACCCACTTGATTTGCTATCTTATAACGATAGCAGAAGTCTACATAGCAGAAAAAACAGTAAGTTACCCACTTGGTCGCAGGTGTCTACATAGCGGAAGTCTATATCTGTGCAGTTAGAGCGTTTAACGGTTCTATAGTGGCGGGGTGCAAAAAGATGTAGCCGGGATAAAGCGGGGAAATAGCGGAGGCGCAAAAATGTTCACTAGATGTAAAAACAAATATTTAAAAATTAATTAATCATATTTCTTACATTATATGGTTAAATGTACATTGTTCATCCATATTACTGGTATAGTCATCCAAGCTATATCCTATCATAAGTAGATACAAAAATATACAAATAAAACAATGGTTAAATGTACATATTTATAGCAGAAAATTAAAATAAAAGAAAATTAATGTACATAGCAAGTAGTTGCATGAAGATTTAATGGTTATTAGCAAAAAGTGGCGGGTACAAGGGTTTCGGGTTTGGTCAGCTTTTTTCGGGTTCAAGGTTGAATTCGAAGACCAACGTTAGCAAAAAGTGAAGGATTTCGTTGACTAATGATTTTTATTGTACACAACAAGCAGCTGCATGAAGATTTTAATGGTTATTTGCTGCTTGGACATAAGTATGTTATGAAAATTGAGCATATGCGGAAGCGCAATAAATAGGATCTAAATTTTCCAATTGAACACCAATCTAATCTGATAGCAATTATTCTATCACATCAACAAAATAGTAAATAACTATAGCAGAGAAACAAAGAGACACAATATTTATACTGGTTCCACTATCCTCGAGATAGTGTACGTCCAGTCCAACAGAGAGAGATTTTATTCCACATGAGAGAATTACAAGAGATTACAAAATAAGAGTTTACATATCCAAACCTCAACCAGGTTTAACAAGAAAAGACACCATTGAGGATCATTGGCTCCAGGCCAGGATGAGTTTACACTAAAGTCTACACCTCAATATATAGCCAATGTAAATCTACGTGAGTCATCAATTAAATTACAAACATATGGTAATAATATAATGGAGGCAAATTACCATAACAACAAATGTGCAAACATAGGAAGTAAACCAATCCGTTTCTTTAGCATAGATGGAAGAAATTAATCCTTTCATTTTTTCTCTACCACCTCATCAAATGCAATCAATGCATTCCCATTATAAAAATATTTACTTTCCATTCTTTGCAAATTTGTTCCAATCAATTTGTGATTTTGTATCATCAAATTTAACAAAGTCCATATCAACGTAGAAGAGACGGGTTTTTTTTCGCAAAATTCGGTCGAGAGTTTGTTATTATTTTATGAAATTAATGTATTTTTTTCTTTTATTTTAATTTTCCTTTTTCCCTTTATGCGGTTCACGTTTGATGCCACAAACGCCAAATCATTGCTTTTGGTATATTTATCCCAACTAGAAATATTAGTAGACATCAACTTGCTATTATGAATATCCTTCTAGGCCTCCGATTATGACTTATGCACCGCTGAAGCGCTAGGTAAGGCTTACTACCCAACTATCCGTCTAAGCCTGCCTAAACAAGTTTTTCCACCTCATGTAAGAATCCAAACAAGTATTTAGGAATTAGATATGCATTTTTTATGGTTCATTACCATATATAAGTATCAATGTATTAGTTTTGGACAGTCTTACCTCTTTGACTGCTCCTAAGCACATTCATGATTCAAAAAATTCAATTTATACCAATAACCACTAAACAAAACACTAAAAATTAGCTCAAAATACAAGAGTCGTCAAAAATAATAATAATAATAATAATATCTTTCTAACCACGTTGCTTTTGCCTACCGATTTTATTAACCTTGTGACTATGACACGTCAAATGCGTCTAACATGAAGGGAATGAGCATCATCTGTCGAGTCCGCTTGTTTTTTCACTTTTCTTCTTTCCTACCAATTAAGGTGTGTTCTTGATGAATGGTAACTGGACACTTGAGAGGATAATCGGAACATGATTTTTAAGTGACGAAGCTGATTGAACAAGAAATGTTTTAATGATACGAACAAGGTATTTTAGAGGAGTTTCAAAGCATAATATTTAACTTATGATTTTAAATTTAATTGATTTATGATTGATTAATTATTTGTTTTATTATGTAATATATACATGCTTAGTTAAACTAAATTAATAATACAAAATTAGGAACAAATGCAAACAAATTATACAAAGCTGCTAAGTATAGATAAAATGATACAATGCTTTAGTGCAATCATTCTTCGACGATTTAATCTCTTATGGTATTTCAAATTGTTTACAGTTCATGGTTTACATGTCATTTTACTTGTTCTGTTACTCTGTTTTGTGCAGTTCTCATTCAATAATATTCCTCTTGTTTTTCCTTTAGGATAAGATTTTGGTCATCATCATAAGGCATAAAATCTATATCGCTATTATTGTAATTTGGCATGAATCGTGTATAACCATTACTGATATGACACCTTATACTTGAGTTTTAAATGAGTGCGTTGTCGTATTCTTTAAGATGACAAACGTTTTCTTTTATATTCCAAAGCTTCTCTCAATTATCATATGAAAACCCAGAATGACAGGAATCAGAACCTTTATTCATCCATTTTAGTTTGTTTTTGACCAAACGAAAATGATAAATACGATATCTAATATTACGATAAAGTGGTAAATAACCAGGTTGTAGTGGATATCCTGAATCAATGACATCATACTTTCCTGATAGAGGGTGGAGAAAGTTAGAATTTCTATCATTTATAATTGTATTAAAATTTTTACTGTCATGCAAAGTAGCTTCTCATCCAGTCATAACACACCCAAACAGTAAATCCAATAAGCATGGTGCTAATACATTTTACGTAGCAAAATATTTTTGCACAAATGCTGAATAACCTGGTCAGTAAGCAAGTGTGTCATTATGTATGTACCATATATAACACCAACACAGTTTCTAAAAGGTGGATAATATTGGTTTGAAGTTACAGTATGATTTCGAACAACATCAAGTAAAGGATCATCCGATTTAACAATATCTTCAACAAGTAATTTTAAAGCTTCTAAAACAACAAGAAAACAATTTCAAATTGTGTTATTCGATATTTGAAATGATTCGCTCATTTATTAATTTGAGGGCACAATAGCTATGACATATACAAATATGACAATTGCTTCTCTAATACTAGTTCTTTCGTTGAAGTTATTTCATAGTTTTGCAGCTTAAATTCACAGCTATCAAAATTTCTCTTATACCACGTTGTAACAATCTGTCTTTTTGACCGTTTCAAGTCGGTAATTAAACCAACTCGAACAGTTTAAAACGACAGGTTGTTATTTCTTACAGGGTTTAATATAATCAACACATAGAATCACAACACAGAATAAACATACACAATGTCTCACAGTGGAATAAATTTATACAAATACTATTAGAGTTTGTACATTATATTTTTATACAACGAAAACTAAATATATAAATTTTAATTAAATAATTTTCTTACAGAGATTTACAGATTTTCAAGCTTTTCTGTAATCTCCGACACTTGAGTTTATCTTTCTTCATCCCTTCTCTTTTATTTCCTTTCATCTTATTATCTCCTCTCAGTCGAAATCCTTTTGCCTTAATCCAAGCCATGGAGCCCGTAGTGATGTAATGATTTTGATTTCGATTAATATAATACTTGCAATATCAATTTGAACGCGAATGAGTTAAGATTTGTTAAAATTAAACGTGAAACGAAAATAAATGCGTAACAAATTGGAAAGAATGATTACATAGTATTTTCATTTGAAAATTTCATTGGCAATGTTGTTAATTAATGCTTATTTAGCACATCGTTCATCCACACTGTATCTTATCATAGGGAATACGAAGATATATAAATCAAACCATGGTTAGATGTACGTCTTTATAGCAGAAAACTGTTTTCGAGCTTGCCAGCTTATGTTTTCCTGAAAACCTAATAAATCCATCTGTACACTTGTATCTACTCCATCTCTACACTTCATCCAAAGGTTACTGCAGTGTACTGATACTCCGATATAAAGAAGAGCCCCCACTACAGTAAACCAGCCAAATTATTCTTCTTCAATCCAACATCGGAAACCTTCTGATAGACCCCCTCCCTCCTCACCAAACAATGGCCTCCACCTGCATTAAAAATGCACCCGTCTCTTTCGCCTTTTCGGATCCTAATCCCAGCGACTTCATCGACTTCGAGTTCCATCACAACGTCCCCGTCTCGATGATCACGGCCGACGAGCTATTCTCCGGCGGCAAGCTCGTCCCGCTCAACCTCCCCCGCTCTTCCGACGCCGCTTCCGAAACCCTCATCAGCGAGGACCCCGCCCCCGAGACTCCGTTGCAGCCGGTCACCAAGCGCGATCTAATCGGGTCGCTGTCGGATCATTTCGCGGTTTCCCCCAAAGCTCCGACCTGCTCCATCCGCTGGCGCGAGTTCCTCCGTCTCAAGCGACAGCAGCAGACGAAGACGGATCCGGATCCGGATACCAGGCTTCGGAACCAAAACCCGAAGTGTAACAGGTATCATTTGCTGTCCTCCCACCCGCTCCACAAGCAATCCGAATCCGAATCGGCCTCGGCCTCCGTCTCGTCCCGTCATTCGCTCTCCTCCACGTCGTCCGGACGGGTTTCGGAGTCCGACGATCCGCAGCTGCCTCGACACTACGTGGATTCCGAGCACACGCCGAACCAGAACCCGATCCTCTTGAATCGGTACCCGCCTAAGAACCAGAAGCGGGTTCCCGGTGCGAAACCCGTGCACGTCACGCCTCCGACATTGGTGGACAGTCCGAGGATGAACGCGTCGGGTAAGGTTGTGTTCAACGGGCTGGGCCGGAGCTCCAGCAGTCCGAGCACGTGCAGCGCACGTGCCAAGCAGCATAGCAGGGGAGGGATGGAGCGGTCGTACTCGGCCAATGTGAGGGTGACGCCTGTCCTGAACGTGCCCGTCTGCTCGCTTCGTGGCGGGTCCAAGGGATTCGGGTTCGGTCAGCTTTTTTCGGGTTCGAGTTCGAATTCGAAGGCCGGCGTTAGCAAAAAGTGAAGCGTTGATTGACTGACGATTTTTACTGTACATAGCAAGCAGCTGCATGAAGATTTTAATGGCTATTTGCTGTTAAGACTTAACAATGTAGAAGAGAGGGGGGTTTTTTGCAAAATTCGGTATTGAGTTTTGTTATGAAATTAATGTATTTTTTTTCTTTTATTTTAATTTTCTTTTTTTGCCCTTTATGTGGTTTGTCGTGTAGCGTTAAGGAGGTGATGCACAGATCGAGCTAAAATGGAATTTGATATGAAATTTCAGAGTCTGCCACTGCTTCAATGCAACAGTATATGATGTATTCAGATGAACTGAATATGATTCCATATTTTTGTAGTATATTATTGGCGTTTAACTGTTGTTGTGTAAGGTAAATAACTATTATGTTTTGTAGTTTGTGAAGGGTTTAACGTGCAATTGTTAAGTGGTGATTTGTTTATAGCCATTGCATGGTGCTTTTTTTGGTTAATTAAAATGAATTCTGAATAATTGTCTGCTGTTTAGGGAGCAAGATTCATTGAAAGATATGAATATTTAACCTGTAGTTTATAGTTAGTGTGAGTAAAACTTTTTCCCTAGTTGACAACTTGTTGTCTTAGCCAGGAGACCCAAGAGGGCATTAGGTTTTGCAATTTTGGATTAGCTGTCAAACTGATTTTTGACTGATGCTTCAGCATGTTTGGAATATAAATATTTATCCAATGCTTGCTAGGGATCTTGATAGAAATCCCAAAAATTTAATCTTGTTTCGTCCTGCATTCGAAAAATGGTTAAATATTCGATTTTTAATGTATAAGATAACAAAAAAATATCCGATATTCGTATGGATGCGAATGGTGAAACATTCACTTCCAAAAATCATCCGTCTAGCTTTATTTTAGGTTATAACTTAAACTATAGATATTTCAATACGTTAAAATATGACTTTTTTTTCCTGTTATCAAGATTGAAATTCATATTATATGCACTGAATACATATTAAAGACTCAAAACTATTTAATACCATCATACCTATTTATTATTTACACTTTAATAATCAATGGAATTATGAAATATTTGTATTAAATTACAAATTTTCACTTATATTTATTAGTCTATCGATCGTTACCTTTTAGGGTAACTATCAGATATATGTCAGCATCCGCAGAGGCACCCAATATTCAGAAAAAAATTCGGATCTAGAAAGATATTGTAACATCCAAAAATTTGATGTTAGCTAAATTAGTTATTTGATTAGGTTTCAGAAATGGAATTTGGGCAAACGATGAAGTTTGAATATGAAACTTACAACATTGTGTTCATGACGAAATCTGACCAACTTAAGAGTTTGGAATTTCGGGAACGGAGTCTGTATGAGGTTACAGACGAAAAATGAATTTAGATAGAAAATAAATAATACAAATAATAATATTAACTCCACCATTAATCACCCGACCTCACTGTTGCCAGGCTGATCGGGAGACTGACATGAGAATAGACCACTGGATCAACTTCTTGGTCAATATGACCAGTGACAACTAGATTTGTATGGAGGATTTTTAACATATTGAAGGATGGATTCGTAGGAACTTAAATATAACAGTTCAGAGTTTTTCTAGTGCCTATATGCAAAGGCCTAGACCCGCTTTCTTTTCTCATATTTTCTGGAGGCAGTAGAGAAGCCCTGTCGTTTTCATTTCTCTGATCTCTTCTAAAATGTCTTAAAATAAATATATTTCAATTTTTCTTTCCTTATTCCAACTCTTTATCTAAATATACATTTTTTAATACTATTTTTCCCTTTTATACATATTATATGGATTTGGAAGGATATGAAAATGAAATCTAAAAGTTGAGATTCATATATGAGATTTGAAAAAGCTTTGCAAGGTGAGTACAAAATTTATATATTGTTTGTAATATCCAATATTATTGCTTATAGGTTGTGGATGCCATTTTTGGAAAATTTATAGGATCCCAATTTATATAGTTAATCACGTGTAGGAAGTCTCTCACGTATAGCCTTATAGGTTGTGAATGCCATTTTGAGGAATTTTGATTAATCCCATATGATTTCACTTTAAGCACCAACCCGACCCTTCTATCAAATAGCTTCCCAAGTTGTTTTAGGAGTGAAATCTTTATCTATACGACTCCGAGACCATATGTCATGTTCTCGTTTTGAGAATAAAGGCATGGTTTCTATCCTGTTTTTTTGCACTCTATTGCATATTAGACTCTTAGTTCCACGACATATGCTATTCGATATGATCTCTTCCACCTTCTCATGACATCCATAAGTTGAGCAAGTATCCCACTCTAGCATATTTCGGAGAGACCCCCTATTAATCCAACGATATCTCCATAGATCTGTTTCTTTATCTTTTGCAATTTTACAAGAGCCAGCTTGGCCCTCGTTTACAAAGCAACCTGCCATGTAGGAGAGGCATTATTGTCACTAGCCATTTGCTAAAAGTTGTTCCTTGCTTATCTCATCCTCATCCATCGGGTCTATAAGCCATTAAAGCTAATGATTTCCATCCCAGCTTGAGTGTGATCGCATCTCTCACGTCTCTAAAGTTTCTGAGCCCCATGCCATCTTCCTCTTTAGATCTGCACAAGTCAACATACTTGATTTTATGCACAGCTCCTTGCGATATGAGTCAACACAAAATTTCTCTATTTTCTTAGAAGATGCCTCTGAAAGTTGAAAAGTTTGCATCTAGAAACTAACATTTGTCTGACACACTGTATGCACTAATTCAATCCTATTAGCAAAGGATAAGAGGCGAGAGCTCCACTTTTGAAGTCTATCCTTAATTTTAATGTCCACGATGACACAATCACAATAAGTTATTTTATTGGTGGATAGAGGAGCACCAAGATATTTAACAGATGGCTCGCCTTTTAGCACCCCTAGTGTGTTCAGAACATTAGTCGTATTCCTGCAAAATTTGTAAAAATAGAATTTGACTTATTATCATTTAACTAGAGCCCACTACAAGATAACAACGATTTAGCGTCATATATTTAGAAGTGGAAAATTCTATCGCTAATTTTCGACGGATTTCCATGTGATTTGCAAGGGATAGTTTTTTGTTTTTTCAACTTTTTTCTTTTATATATTACCATAGTCTTCTGTCGTCCCTCACCAAGCCGTTGCAAATTGTGTCTACCAACAGAAAATTTCTGTTGTTATTTTCGGCTGCAAATCCTGGCATAATACCGACGAATATTTATCGAAACTATTTTGCACTAGAATCCCAACAGATTTGCAAGAGATGAAAATATCAGTTTATTATAATAATTATTTAATAATTAATAATAAAATTTAATACTTATGAAATTATATCTAGTATTCAATAATTAATTTTAAATAATTTTATTTAATAATTACAGTTGATAATTATAGATGATACCTATATTTTATAATTATAGTAGACAACTGTATTTTATATTTCAAAAAATTTAAAAATTTGAAATCATCTTGAATAAATTTGAAATAAATTTGAAATAAATCATAAAGTTTATAAAGCCAATTATTGTTAGATACGAAATAACCAAAATTTCTAAACTTTAAAACACTGTAAAAGTTCATTTAATACTTTAATTTAAATCGTATAATATTTCATATTTTAATTTTAAAATTTACTAATTTTGACTAAGATAAAGTACAATTTTTTTAAATGTTGGCTCCACAGGTGAAATTTTGGCTCCAACGCGTGAAACATTTGGCTTCATCGTTCGAGTTTCATTCAAGTCTCATAACCCGCTGTTAATTTGTATTTATTTATTCCTATATCTAAAAAGTTCAATCTTATTCTCAGACCTAATATATAATTCTAAACATATCAAAGCCGCCGCCACTCTTGGTCGAAGAAGAAGCTGCCTCTCACTACAACAAAAAGACTTTATTACAACTGTATGTTTACAACTGTCGAAAAACGACAGTTGTAATAAATCTTTTTTACAACTCTTTTTTTAGAAAGTTGTAAAAAACCTATTTTCAATAACTCTTTTATTTTTGCAGTTGTAACAAATGCCTATTACAAGCTTTTGTTTGCCCACTGTAATAGTACATCAAATACAATGGTGATTAACTAAGTAATAATAATTAAAACTTAATAATTTAATTTTAAACAATAAGAGTAATAAATCTACACAAACAAATAGAAGATTAAAATTCATTGTAAATCAACTTTAGTAATAAAAAATATTAAAAAAATAACGAATAAACTAAGAAAAATAATTTTATTGATCTTAATTATTATAATTATTAGTTAAATTCAACATCCATATGAAATAAAAATGCAAAATTATGAGAATATTCAAGGGTGTTAAAAAATTAAAAATTTGAGAAATACAATATTGTTTTGCAAATTACTACTTTCAAATGTGTTCGGATAATTGTTTATGTAAATTTTTTCTTTAACCTATACAAATATGAAAATTCTTTTTGCTGAAAATAATGCCTTCACAAATTGAAAATGGTTCATGCTACTATGCTCGAACGAAAATTAGTCATAATACCCGGTTTAGTTGAAAAAGCGTAATTTACGGAGGGTAAAAATGTAATTTTTTGTGGACCCTTCGAAATTTTAGTTTCCTTCCTCACTTTTTGACGTAATTAGTTTCGGACATAACAACATTTTCCATTGAAAATTTAGGCTTCATTATAAACTTTTTTGGCTCCTGAATCCCAAAATTTTGGAGCTTAGAACCCAATTTGTTGGCACCACAAACTAAAACTGTTGGACCCATTGCGAAATGTTTTGGCTCCTGAAATCGAAAATTTTAGCTGTAAATTTTGTCTCGAATCCTGCTAAAATTTTAGGCTCCAGCGTCTGTTCTTCCCTCTTTCTCAAATCCTTCTCGTTAATCCTTAAATCTCTCTATGTCTTATAATCCGTCTATTTCTTTTCTTCTTCTCAATCACTAGATAGTTCACTTTGCCACACGACTTATTGACGCTGAAAGCTCAATCGTCGACGACCTAACTAGAGCAGAGGCGTCCGGTTCTCAGGTGGTCTGGCGACCTTGGTAGCGAATTCGTATGATGCAATGACTTCATATTTGCGGCCAACTATTATCAGTGGGTATCCAATTTGTGTAGGTTCTGTTACTTGGAGGCAATATTCGATAAATAGAAAGGGACATTGCAATGTTTTCTTCTATAACCTTCTTCCTCCATTTGCTCGGTCAATTCTAAAGTTCTAATTCATCTCCTCTAACCAGGTGAGTACCTTTTGATAATTAGTTGGTTTATGATATGAAAAGGACATAACTATTTCAGATAATCTGGGTCATCCTATTCCTATAGTATTTATGGTACTAATATGATTGCATGCTAATTATTTGGTACTAAGTTATGTTTCCAAAGTTGCAATTAATGAATTTTATGCGTCTGTGAATCAGATCAGGCGATTTCTCCTTTCAGACGATATTAGTCTCACATTTATAGATAATTATCCTTCTTTGGTGACATGAATTGTATTTTTTGGGAATTAAGCACGGAATTTTATCTGTTAGATCACTTGTTTATTTTTGTGTTTTTCTTCTAGTACCTTTGTCAGTGACAAAATTATATATGCAAATAAAGCACTGAATTGCTTTTATTTTAGTGTGCTACTAAGGGCACCCCATTCTCTTCTTCCTAATACCAACACTAAAAAATACTATAAGATTTTATACTACAATCTTCCTAATACCAAACTTTTTAAGGGGCTAACACTCTTCCTAATACCAAACTCTTCCTAACACTCTTCCTAAAAAAAAAGGTTTAAACGGGTAAGAATTTTTCTGTTGGCATGCTGCATATCATGAATGCATGCAACATGCGTTGTGTTTGACATGCTTTTTCAATTTAATAAATGAGCACATTAACAGCATGCATTATATTTGACATGCTTTTTCAATTTGATAAATGGGCACATTAACAACATGCATTATATTTGGCATGTTGCATTTCATGAATCCGTGCATACGTTGATTAAAGAGAAATAAATGGACACATTAACCATTTTGTAAATATCGTTCAAACCTTCGAATTTGTATTTGTAAATATCGTTCAAACCTTCGAATTTGTATTTGTAAATATCCGTTCTTCCACCATCTAGGGATGCGTGAAAGATGGTACAAATTGTTCTGAATTTACATATATTAACCTTTCATTAGAAAAGGAAGTTTACTCATTTCCATATTTTTCTTCATTTTCCCTAAAAACGAACAATTCAAATAAAAAAAAAGTGTCGTATGTGTGGATAAAAGGTCTGAAGATCAAAAGCCTTCCCATTTGTGTTTTCCCTCACCTTGTTATAACATGATAATGTGCCCACCTTCCCATTTTATTTTTTCCTTCCACCGCAAATCGAAGTTGCAACCTCCATCGCCATCGATCTCGTACTCCAGCACAATCAAAATCCACACCGCTGTTTAAGGTGAGTTATTAGCTCACGATTCACTTTATTTTAAGTAGATTAACCTCAATATTAAACTGAAAATATGATAATGAACACTTTCATTTTAGATTTTTTTGATTGGTTGGGATTGTTGACAGTTGAATTCAAATTTCATATGTACATAATTAGAGTGTTGTACTTTTTTTGTCTCAATTTGAACTTGCTGTATGTGTTTTATGGTCGTTAATATTTTTAGTTTTATACTGATCCTGCTTAGTTGAGATCTGAAATATAATAGTGTAAATACAAATTTTGATCACTCTCTCTCTCTCTCTCTCTCTCTCTCTCTCTCTATATATATATATATCCAACCCTTTTGTGCACTACCAATTAGAGACCAAAAATTATACTTGCCTGACTGGAAAGATGAGTAAACCGCATATAATAATATACTGTCGTACTCTGAAAATTATGTTAGCAGACCGCATATAAAAATATATTGGTTTATTCTAAAAAAATGTTAGTTGGACATCTTGGCTTTTACATCAGGCATGTGCCCGTACTACTTCTGAACGCATGTTGTGGCCTTTGTATATTTAAGCCCTGAAACATATTTATGCTTCAATGTCTATGAATTTGATGTGTTGCCTTATTTGCTAATGCATGTTGTTGGACTTTGTATTGCTTTCGGAATACTAGTATATCCTGAGCATATAATTTTGTCAAGTATTAAACTGGAAATGCATGTTAATTGATAGTATGATCGATTTTTTTATATTAATCATGATTGCTTGGCAGTTAAACCATCCATACATAAATTTTAGAACCTCTTATACAAGATACGATTAACTATTATATTTTAGTATTTTATTGAAGTTAATTTACTTGAACAAAGATTAATCCTGACTCGAGTGTTTTGTGTTTTGCATGAAATTCTCGGGTCAGACCCGAGTGTTGCAGATCTAAAGATTTCAGCTAGCGAAGTTTGAGACACGTGAAGACGCATGCGAATACATTTGAAAAATTTGCTGTAAATTTTATTTTTGCTGAAGCTATGTATTTACCACCGTGTAAAAATATTGTAAAACTATGATATTTTTATAAAAATTATTCCGCTGCATGTTATTACGTTCTGTGATTCTGTGTATTGATTTTGTTAAACCTCATAAGAAATAACAATCTGTCATTTCAAATGGTTTGAGTGGGTTAAATTACCGACCTGGAGCAGTCGAAATGGCAGGTCATTACAGTTGGTATCAGAGCTTTGGTTTATACAAAGCTTAACTTATGAGGTTTAACATGAATTGTCACCAGAATATCTAGGGACAACATATTTTGAAAATTTAAATATATTTTGTAAAAAAATATTTTGGAGTTGAAATTATAAAGTACTTTTAAAGTGTATATTACTTTGAAAGCATAATGTATTTAGAAATTTAAATCGATTCGAAAATAAAGTAATTTGGTATAAAGTATTTTGGGAAATAGATCAATTTGAGATATAAAGTGCCTTGAAAATAGAATTTGATTTAAAGTATAAAGTATTTTGAGAATATTAATTAATTTGAAATAAAGAATGTTTAGAGTATAGAGTATTTAGAGTATAAATTGATTTGGAAATAAAATTTGTTCAGAAGTATAAATTGACTTGAAACATAAAACATAAAATATTTTGGAATATAAGTTAATTTGAAATATGAAGTATTTTGAAATTTTGAGATCTTATGATGAGGAATAATTTGAAATAAATTGGAGCATGAAAATAAATTGAAACCAAATAAATTTTTGGATGTTAATGTGACCAAAATGAATTTGTATATCAAATAAAATATCATTTGAATTGAATGGGGATCTAAATAAGCCTTCATAAGTAAGGTTATGTTTTGTAAATTATTTGCAAATATAAGTATATTGTATTAACTAACTTGATTGAGTCGAGTTATGTTTTGTAAATTATTTAGTAATATAGTATGAGTATGAATAACAAATCTGATATTGAATTAAGTATTTTGAAGTCTCTTAATGGTTTAGAAAAATGTTTGTTTTTGAATTCCAACAAATGAGTTTATTATATAAATTTCATATAGAAAACACAAATTTTAAATATGACGAAAGTTATGAATTTTCGAAGAATATATTCGTAGTGGTAAATTGATGCTTATCATTATTGTAGTATATTTAATATATACTAACTGATGATAACTGATATTCAGATTAATAAATTACAAACGTTAAACCATTGATGAAATATGAAAAGTATATCGTGGAAAAAAAATGACATGTTGATTTAGTTAAAACTAAGGAGATCGTTTGACTAAAATTTGAGAATTTGATTCTTGAAATTTGTGAAATTGATTCTAATGTTTTGAAGAAAAGACTAGTAGTATATACAAGTATTTTTGAATAAAAATGTTTGAAGTATTTTTTTGAATTGTTTTCAAAAAGGAAAATATATGGACGGAGAACCCACTTTTATGGTTAGAAAATAATTTCAATTATAATTTTACTTCATTGGAATTTATTCTCGAGTCTCAAAGTGAGGGATACCACTTTAATAGCTTTGCTACTTGTTTATCTTAGTTAAACGAAGCTTGATTTGTGAAGAGCAAATATATATGTATATTTTGAATAATTGAAAGAAAATTTGGAATTGATTCTCGAGTTTAGGCGAATGGTAATCATAGTGTTTGTGAACAAATTAACAATTATAAACAATTATTGAATTCATTCGGCTTTCCTAAACAACAAGGGTTGTTGCAAAGGGTGTCAGACTCTGGGACCAAAAATATTTTAATTAATAAATCCAATCAGATTATTCCGAAAGTTTGATTGTTTGTAAATAATAGAAAATAAATAAAAAGAGAGCTTTTTAATAATAAATGATAGCAATTAGGGAGTAATGACATAAACTGATTAATAATCATCAATAGCTAAACATATTAATATAGATCTAACTCATATTTCTGTCACAAATATGAATCAATGATAATTAGATTTTTAGAAATAAATATGTGAATAACGACAAGCATAGCCTATGCAGAAACTAAGCTCTTAAACAACTATAGGCTATCAGGAAAGATTCACCACTTTATTTCTAAAACCTTAAAAATTAAATCTAAATCTGATAAGTGTTAGATCGAATATGAATATACCCTGTGAAGGAGCACAACTCTTATACGACACAAAGTATAAAGGTTTAGATCTAATTCTTGGTTCAGATCCAGATCTATATGCATAAAGTCCTAATCTATTTGGCTATGTGATTCATATTGAATCTAATCAATAAGCGTCATCACGCCCTAATTGAAGGGGATTAGATAGACATAGCAAAATGAGAAAAAACAAAGAATAAAAGAACAAACATAAATAAAATAAAATAAAACAACTAAAGAGAAAAGGAAAATAATAGTTTCATTCCAAGAGAGGAGTTACAAAATAAAACCCAATATAATTCTAAATGAAAGAAATACAATATATTTATAGCTACCATGACTAAGACTAAGTGTCCAATTACAAGATGTGGGACAAATGATTTTGCCCAAATAATAACTAGACCATTGTGAACGCAAGTGAATGGACATGCAAATGTCATGGAAAAATAGCTTGCAGGCATCAAACGACATCAACTTCAATTGTTTTGAGCATGAATAAGAACTCCATAACATCTGAGACAAGCAGTCTTTATGAAAAGGCATTGAATTCTAACTTTAAAATATGCGGCAGAATGTGGTTGAACAACAACCTTTCTTCAGGTCTTCAAGCTTTAATCCATCTCTAAAAATCAACACTCCTCTTGTACCAATTCTTCTAGCTTTTCAACAATTAAGTACATCAATCCATTCATCTTAAATACAGTATCAATTATTTTAAAGAGAAATCAAGATAAAATAAGCAGATAAAATATACACATTTACGTATATATCAAATATCCCCACACTTATCTTTTTATTCGTCATCGAATAAAATAAACTAAGATATGTCACACTTTCATGGGAAAAACGATTGCATTTAGCGTATGCAACAAGCCGTTAAACCCCTAGGTGTCCCTAGTAGGACGAGTGTTGTCTCGTGAGAGTTTTCAGCGGATACTACCCACAAAATCCAAAGCGTCTTACGTACGCGGATTAATTAAATAATATATTCAAGGTCTTTCAAATCCCAAGTACTTACTTAATTTCAATAATAATGATTTAGTCCTAATTTGTCCATCCCATTATTGGTGCAAAAATGAATAAAAATTTTCAAGCTGAATCGTAATTCCTTGATAACACTGTAATTGCCTTGAAGGTTAAGAGTGTGGTGTCAACCAAAGTTCTACACATCAACAATGTGCACCTTATCATTTATTTATTCTTTTTTTATATAATAATTTTGCACCAGTATAACTGTAATGTATTGTATGTGAGTTTTGCATAGATGAAGGAGAATTTTGTGAGTTTTGCATAGATGAAGGAGAATTTTGTAAGTTCTAAAAAATATTATAGATAAGACGACAAGTGCATTAGCTGAACTTTAAGCTACAAAAGATAAAGTTATACTAAGGCACATATGGATGTTTTGTCTCCTTTCATCTCCTCTACTACAATCCTTGCTGAATACGGTATGATGGATGTGGATGGAATGGAAATGAATGCTTTATAGTCAAGAGCGATGAATGACTATTTTATTCTTAGAGATTTTCTCTTTATTGCATTTTCCTTGTTTCCTTTTTTTTTTTTGAAAATGCATGATGAATGGTGAGTGGAGATGGAATGGAATGATATCGTATTTTATTTCATTTGATTCCTCCTCTACTAAGCGAATCATAGCCAACACTTCATGAAAAGAAAATTTTGTGCCCTAGTTACTCTACTTCTATAACCCTAATTCAACACACAAGTCTAGATTGATGTTATATAAAAAGCTGAAAGGAAAGATAAGCAATGTTTCGTAAGATAGATAACCTATATAAAGTAAGATGCGATATATGGTTATCCTACCTTAAAACAAGTACGGAGTAGGTAGTGTAATATCGGTATAAAAAGTGACATTTTTTAATCTTTGAGAATAAATTATTAAAAAAAGTTCTTAACTATACAAATATAAGAAAAACTTGTCGAAACATGGATGTACATCGACTAAAACTTGGGTTTGAATAATGCGGGGGTATCGAAGAAGAACGCTACACTGAGTCATTTCTCCTTAAGTGGGCCAAGTGGAATTTAGAACTTACAAGTTTAAAAATTTGAGTGAAAGAAATATTATGCATGAAAACGAACTTAGAAAATCCAACAAATATAGGTGCAGAATCATTTTTATTTGATTTTTTATATGATTTTTTTACTTGCACATTCTAACATGTATAATGAAGGTTAACACGCTTACTCCAGAACACGACTAACTTTTGCATAGTCTCAAGCTAGCATCTTAAAAAAGACACATTACGACTCAATGAATAATTAATGTTCATTCCCATCACCTAATAATTTAACTTATCAATAAAGAACCAAGGTGTTATTTATGGATTTTAAGTTAGTCCTTGTTCAACGAATGACCTAGTTCATAAAATTTGATTGTTGATGTAATGTAAATCCCCCCCCCCCCCACATTTAAGTGTGACTTTGCCCTCACAATCGTTAATAAGACATATCTTAATGAAAGGAAAAGAAAATAAGAGGGTAAGCGCGGCTTACCAGATAGGCGTGCAGAAAATATGTTGTCATCGAATAGTTGAACCAGTCCACAATGGACCAATGGATTAGGATCATTATGATAATGAGACACAACTTAAGAACAGAAAACCAAATCATAAAGGATTTTATATTACGTTTCAGATTTGGAAAAACAAATTTTGTTTGTTCAAAAGTTTGAGTTGCTAATTTTAAAATTTTGATCTTACAATTATTCCTAAAATCGAACTGAATTTCTGAAGCAACTAAAGAGAGGTCATTGAGCCGGGGTTTAGTAAAAGTTTCAAAAACAAAGTTTGATTTGTTCAGATGACGTATTACTTGAGAGACGTGTGCATCATTCTTACCCCTACACTTGTTTTAAAAATATTGTTCAATTTTGCTTTGATATTTGAAAATTTGTTCACTGAAGGTTCATTCGTAAACCTAAAGTTAATACCAAACAAATGAATTTTGAATAAATTTCGAAATTGTGTTTACTCAAAAACTGTGTTATTCCAAAAAGAATTCATAAATTACAGAAATTTATCATTGAAAAACAAGTCACAAAGAATTAATGCACATTATCAAGATCATGGCTGGTGCTCCCAGCATCAAATATGAGATTACAAAGGGGGTCTTTGCTAATTTCTTGTTCCCGCGTAGATGTTTCCCCTAGGTCATGATTTGAGTCATTCGACCCGACCGGGTTCCTATTCTTCGAATTGTTGCGTTCTTGCTTGGAGATGAGTGTGAAATGTCGCTCGAGTATCCATTCGAATTAGCGCTGAAGATGGTCGTGCATGACCTGAGTTTGTTGCGATCCTAGCATTCTCATCTAGGATGTTGTAAGTAGTTGTTCCATTACCCATGTTTCCGTCCATGACGTTCTAAATCGAAACTGCATGTTGCATGTCTCTTGATTGGTTCGTGCTCAACTCGAGTTGGTGGTTGTTATCTGACCGATCCAAGTTCGTCACTGCTTGAACTTTGTTTTTATCATTTCCCACGGATTAATGATTGTTGGTCGGCCTTCTAATTCAGTGCTGGTTCCCCCAGCGTGAAGTCTTGAAATAGGTGAAGGTCGGCCTTTGGCTTCTTGGTTCCATATGTGCAGTAGCCGTCAATCAGGCTTCTGTCGTTCGATTATGAATATAGGCATTGGGTAGTTGAACTATGTTGCTCAAGGCTCGTATCATGTGCCCCCTGTCCACAGGGTTTTTTGCTGAGAAGTACGCTTTGAATCAATATCTTCTCTGAATTCATGCTCACTCCTCGCATCATAAGTCGGAGTTGGGTGCAAAAATGAATTGTTGGTATTCAACCCATGCTAAGCCCTAGTCTCCCATCCAAGCTTCGAGGACAGAAATCAAGCGGTGAAGGGTCAGATCGCAGTCGCCTCGAGTACTCCCATTTGCTCTTTGCATCATGGGAAAAGTTGTGAACAAAGCAGTTATGGTGCATCCAATTAGCATGCCAGATAGGGTTGTCTATCCATGTCTGGTCATATGTGAGCCTTCCAATCGGGGAGTCATTTGGGACTGGTAAATGGATGTTCTCTCAACATTCGTTTCATGGTCCTCAAATGGTCTGTCAAGACCACGAAATAAGTCAAGTACAAACAAATAAACTGTGCCATTTGTGAGTATTTTTATAGTCATGCCCCCAGTCCGGGGGTAACGGCATAGGACAGGTGGTAGTCGGATCACATCCTTTTCGAATTTAGATGAAGGATGGTGTATTCTGGATAGCCCAAGAAATCTTCAATTCATAAAAATCCTGAATGTCACGATCCCGTTAGATCGAATTAAGGCTAGATAGAAATCCAAGAATCCTAGGGCTTCGCCGGGTCCTTCCCGCCGTGAGTATTAAGTCGCATGACATGTCATTGAATAATTCACTCTCAAGTCCTCTTTTGGGTGGCCGTCTTAGTTCACATAGGAATCATATCATTGGGCATCAATGTCATCCTTTTGGATGCGTCCCTTAGTTTCTTTTCCACTGGCCTTTTGTAGTAGTTGCAAGTGCGGCCCTCGCCTTTTGCCTAGCTTTGTTTTGTAAATCTGCATTTAGTAAGTGAAATTTTATTTCTTTTGCATTGTTGTGTACCTATGGACATTTCACAGTTAGTCAAGTCGTAAATAAGTCATGAATGAAATTGCATCATAAGTTTTCATTGTAGGTACAAAATAAAAATTCTGTAGCTTTTTATTTACATGCCACCATGGACTGTTCCATGTAGTATGTGTATATGTGGCACCAATCAATCAACGACGCGATGCTTGGCCAGAGCTTGTTGAGGATTGATTAGGATTGACACTGCGTTGCCTCCCATATCCGGACATGAAGGGTTCGGGCTCAGCTTTCAGTCTTATCCCCGATACTCCGGCAGGGTAGGAGCCCTTGATTGGCATTTTAATATATGCCTTTATACTCTCTCTGGAGTTCCTACTCAGCTTTCAGTCTGTTCCCTGATCCTTCAGCAGGGTAGGAGTTCTTGGGGCGCCAATCCATGGCGCCTTTATACTCTCCCATCGGAGTATCAAGGGTAGAGTGGAATCAAGATGGTCTTTAATCGTGGTGCACCCTCACGCCTTGTGGATGTTATCTTCTCGTCCTTTATACTCTCGCTCAGATCATGAGAGTTAGAGTGGTTTAGGCGAACGGTCATATCATTTACCCCTGCATTCCTTCTACACTCTAATTCAAAGAGCGGGATTCTGCCGTCTTGAGTGTCATTTTCAAACTCAGTTTTAGTCCTTACTCCATGCTTCACTTTGGCGGATGGAGCTTTTCGGGCAAGCAGTCGGGTCACACTCGTCGAGGCACTACCTCATAATCCCTGATTCCTGGGTAAAGGTGGCCATTTTACAATCATTAAGTCTTTCTCGTCCCGTCGACTCACGGGATGGAGTAAGTCGAGCAAACAGTCAGAAAACATTTGCCAAGGCCCTACGTTCCTTCGATCGATCTATGGAAGGAGTGATTGGCACCGATCTTCAGGTATCTGCATTATTCATATCGCACGAGTTAGTTATGTCAATAACTAAGGAAACATGTAAAAGCAAATTTCAAGATTGAAAAGTGAGCATATCAAGGGGAAGTGCTTCCTCCTTTATTTGAATTCATGTAATCTAATGGCGTCGAGCATAGGATCGAGCCATGTAGACGGTCGAGCTGTGTCCATCTCTAATCGGATTCCGTCTTTGAAATGCTAAAGTCAATGCACAATTATCTTGAGGTCTGCCACGTGTGAGCCCAGGAGTGGATGTTCATTTTGGATCCATCTTGAGATATACACCTTTCCTTAGATGGAGGGCGTGGCTTTGTAGATAAGCAGTTCAGTTGGGCTCGTTATGGTTTTGCTCCAAGACTCTATATGCAAGTGTTAGAAATCTGATCGGTATCAACTCCGTGTTACTGTTAAAGGCATGAGCATCATTCTAAACAAAAAAGGCTATCTCTGCCAGTGAAGGGCTGCCAAAGTCTTTAGCTAATGAAGGATATCTTTTCCAGCCATCGTGGGGTAGCAGTCCCAAGAATGAATAGACCTTAATCGGGGTCTTAAGAAATACAATATTGTTTTGCAAATTGCTACTTTCAAATGTGTTCGAATAATTGTTTATGTAAATATTTTCTTTAATCTATACAAATATGAAAATTATTTTTGCTGAAAATAATGCCTTCACAAATTGAAAATGGTTCATGCTACTATGCTCGAACGAAAATTAGTCATAATACCCGGTTTAGTTGAAAAAGCGTAATTTACGGAGGGTAAAAATGTAATTTTTTGTGGGCCCTTCGAAATTTTAGTTTCCTTCCTCACTTTTTGACGTAATTAGTTTCGGACATAACAACATTTTCCATTGAAAATTTAGGCTTCATTATAAACTTTTTTGGCTCCTGAATCCCAAAATTTTCGAGCTTAGAACCCAATTTGTTGGCACCACAAACTAAAACTGTTGGACCCATTGCGAAATGTTTTGGCTTCTGAAATCGAAAATTTTAGCTCCAATGTAAATTTTGTCTCGAATCCTGCTAAAATTTTAGGCTCCAGCGTCTGTTCTTCCCTCTTTCTCAAATCCTTCTCGTTAATCCTTAAATCTCTCTATGTCTTATAATCCGTCTATTTCTTTTCTTCTTCTCAATCACTAGATAGTTCACTTTGCCACACGACTTATTGACGCTGAAAGCTCAATCGTCGACGACCTAACTAGAGCAGAGGCATCCGGTTCTCAGGTGGTCTGGCGACCTTGGTAGCGAATTCGTATGATGCAATGACTTCATATTTGCGGCCAACTATTATCAGTGGGTATCCAATTTGTGTAGGTTATGTTACTTGGAGGCAATATTCGATAAATAGAAAGGGACATTGCAATGTTTTTTTCTATAACCTTCTTCCTCCATTTGCTCGGTCAATTCTAAAGTTCTAATTCATCTCCTCTAACCAGGTAAGGACCTTTTGATAATTAGTTGGTTTATGATATGAAAAGGACATAACTATTTCAGATAATCTGGGTCATCCTATTCCTATAGTATTTATGGTACTAATATGATTGCATGCTAATTATTTGGTACTAAGTTATGTTTCCAAAGTTGCAATTAATGAATTTTATGCGTATGTCAATCAGATCTGGCGATTTCTCCTTTCAGACGATATTAGTCTCACATTTATAGATAATTATCCTTCTTTGGTGACAAGAATTGTATATTTTGGGAATTAAGCACGGAATTTTATCTGTTAGATCACTTGTTTATTTTTGTGTTTTTCTTCTAGTACCCTTTGTCCGTGACAAAATTATATATGCAAATAAAGCACTGAATTGCTTTTATTTTAGTGTGCTACTAAGGGCACCCCATTCTCTATTTCCTAATACCAACACTAAAAAATACTATAAGATTTTATACTACACTCTTCCTAATACCAAACTTTTTAAGGGGCTAACACTCTTCCTAATACCAAACTCTTCCTAACACTCTTCCTAAAAAAAAAGGTTTAAACGGGTAAGAATTTTTCTGTTGGCATGCTGCATATCATGAATGCATGCAACATGCGTTGTGTTTGACATGCTTTTTCAATTTAATAAATGAGCACATTAACAGCATGCATTATATTTGACATGCTTTTTCAATTTGATAAATGGGCACATTAACAACATGCATTATATTTGGCATGTTGCATTTCATGAATCCGTGCATACGTTGATTAAAGAGAAATAAATGGACACATTAACCATTTTGTAAATATCGTTCAAACCTTCGAATTTGTATTTGTAAATATCGTTCAAACCTTCGAATTTGTATTTGTAAATATCCGTTCTTCCACCATCTAGGGATGCGTGAAAGAGGGTACAAATTGTTCTGAATTTACATATATTAACCTTTCATTAGAAAAGGAAGTTTACTCATTTCCATATTTTTCTTCATTTTCCCTAAAAACGAACAATTCAAATAAAAAAAAAAGTGTCGTATGTGTGGATAAAAGGTCTGAAGATCAAAAGCCTTCCCATTTGTGTTTTCCCTCACCTTGTTATAACATGATAATGTGCCCACCTTCCCATTTTATTTTTTCCTTCCACCGCAAATCGAAGTTGCAACCTCCATCACCATCGATCTCGTACTCCAGCACAATCAAAATCCACACCGCTGTTTAAGGTGAGTTATTAGCTCACGATTCACTTTATTTTAAGTAGATTAACCTCAATATTAAACTGAAAATATGATAACGAACACTTTCATTTTAGATTTTTTTAATTGGTTGGGATTATTGACAGTTGAATTCAAATTTCATATGTACATAATTAGAGTGTTGTACTTTTTTTTGTCTCAATTTGAACTTGCTGTATGTGTTTTATGGTCGTTAATATTTTTAGTTTTATACTGATCCTGCTTAGTTGAGATCTGAAATATAATAGTGTAAATACAAATTTTGATCACAATATATATATATATATCCAACCCTTTTGTGCACTACCAATTAGAGACCAAAAATTACACTTGCCTGACTGAAAAGATAAGTAAACCGCATATAATAATATACTGCCGTATTCTGAAAATTATGTTAGCATATCGCATATAAAAGTATACTGGTTTATTATAAAAAAATGTTAGTTGGACATCTTGGCTTTTACATCAGGCATGTGCCCGTACTACTTCTGAACGCATGTTGTGGCCTTTGTATATTTGAGCCCTGAAACATATTTATGCTTCAATGTCTATAAATTTGATGTATTGCCTTATTTGCTAATGCATGTTGTTGGACATTGTATTGCTTTCGGAATACTAGTATATCTTGAGCATATAATTTTGTCAAGTGTTAAACTGGAAATGCTTGTTAATTGATAGTATGATCGATTTTTTTATATTAATCATGATTGCTTGGCAGTCAAACCATCCATACATAAATTTTAGAACCTATTATACAAGATAGGATTAATTGTTATATTTTAGTATTTTATTGAAGTTAATTTACTTGAACAAAGATTAATCCTGACTCGAGTGTTTTGTGTTTTGCATGAAATTCTCGGGTCAGACCCGAGTGTTGCAGATCTAAAGATTTCAGCTAGCGAAGTTTGAGACAAGTGAAGACACATGCGAATACATTTGAAAAATTTGCTGTAAAATTTATTTTTGCTGAAGCTATGTATTTACCACCGTGTAAAAATATTGTAAAACTATGATATTTTTATAAAAAATATTCCGTTACATGTTATTATGTTCTGTGATTCTGTGTATTGATTTTGTTAAACCTCATAAGAAATAACAATATTTCATTTTGAATGGTTTGAGTGGGTTAAATTATCGACCTGGAGCGGTTGAAATGGCAGGTCATTACAGTTGGTATCGGAGCTTTGGTTTATACAAAGCTTAACTTATGAGGTTTAACATGAATTGTCACCAGAATATATAAGGACAATGTATTTTGAAAATTTAAAAATATTTTGTAAAAAATATTTTGGAGTTTAAATTATAAAGTACTTTAAAAGTGTATATTAATTTGAAAGTATAATGTATTTGGAAATTTAAATCGATTCGAAAATAAAGTAATTTGGTATAAAGTATTTTGGGAAATAGATCAATTTGAGATATAAACTGCCTTGAAAATAGAATTTGATTTAAAGTATAAAGTATTTTGAGAATATTAATTAATTTGAAATAAAGAATGTTTAGAGTATAGAGTATTTAGAGTATAAATTGTTTTGGAAATAAAATTTGTTCAGAAGTATAAATTGACTTGAAACATAAAACATAAAACATAAAACATTTTGGAATATAAGTTAATTTGAAATATGAAGTATTTTGAAATTTTAGGACCTTATGATGAGGAATAATTTGAAATAAATTGGAGCATGAAAATAAATTGAAACCAAATAAATTTTTGGATGTTAATGTGACCAAAATGAATTTGTATATCAAATAAAATATCATTTGAATTGAATGGGAATCTAAATAAGCCTTCATAAGTAAGGTTATGTTTTGTAAATTATTTGCAAATATAAGTATATTATATTAACTAACTTGATTGAGTCGAGTTATGTTTTGTAAATTATTTAGTAATATAGTATGAGTATGAATAACAAATCTGATATTGAATTAAGTATTTTGAAGTCTCTTAATGGTTTAGAAAAATGTTTGTTTTTGAATTCCAACAAATGAGTTTATTATATAAATTTCATATAGAAAACACAAATTTTAAATATGACGAAAGTTATGAATTTTCGAAGAATATATTCGTAGTGGTAAATTGATGCTTATCATTATTGTAGTATATTTAATATATACTAACGGATGATAACTGATATTCAGATTAATAAATTAAAAACGTTAAACCATTGATGAAATATGAAAAGTATATCGTGGAAAAAAATGACATATTTGATTTAGTTAAAACTAAGGAGATCGTTTGACTAAAATTTGAGAATTGGATTCTTGAAATTTGTGAAATTGATTCTAATGTTTTGAAGAAAAGACTAGTAGTATATACAGGTATTTTTAAATAAAAATGTTTGAAGTATTTTTCTGAATTGTTTTCAAATAGGAAAATATATGGACGGAGAACCCACTTTTGGGGCTAGAAAATAATTTCAATTATAATTTTACTTCATTGGAATTTATTCTCGAGTCTCAAAGTGAGGGATACCACTTTAATAGCTTTGCTACTTGTTTATCTTAGTTAAACAAAGCTTGATTTGTGAAGAGCAAATATATATGTATATTTTGAATAATTGAAAGAAAATTTGGAATTGATATCGAGTTTAGGCGAATGGTAATCATAGTGTTTGTGAACAAATTAACAATTATTGAATTCATTCGGCTTTCCTAAACAACAAGGGTTGTTGCAAGGGTGTCAGACTTTGGGACCAAAAATATTTTAATTAATAAATCCAATCAGATTATTCCGAAAGTTCGATTGTTTGTAAATAACAGAAAATAAATAAAAAGAGAGTTTTTTACAATAAATGATAGCAATTAGGGAGTAATGACATAAACTGATTAATAATCATCAATAGCTAAACAGATTAATATAGATCTAACTCATATTTCTGTCATAAATATGAATCAATGATAATTATATTTTTAGAAACAAATATGTGAATAACGACAAGCATAGCCTATGCAGGAGCTAAGCTCTTAAACAACTATAGGCTATCAGGAAAGATTCACCATTTTATTTCTAAAACCCTAAAAATTAGATCTAAATCTGATAAGTGTTAGATCGAACATGAATATACCCTGTGAAGGAGCACAGCTCTTATACGACACAAGGTATAAAGGTTTAGATCTAATTCTTGGTTCAGATCCAGATCTATATGCATAAAGTCCTAATCTATTTGGCTATGTGATTCATATTGAATCTAATCAATAAGCGTCATCACGCCCTAATTGAAGGGAACTAGATAGACATAGCAAAATGAGAAAAAACAAAGAATAAAAGAACAAACATAAATAAAATAAGATAAAATAAAACAACAACTAAAGAGAAAAGGAAAATAATAGTTTCATTCCAAGAGAGGAGTTACAAAATAAAACCCAATGTAATTCTAAATGAAAGAAATACAATATATTTATAGCTACCATGACTAAGACTAAGTGTCCAATTACAAGATGTGGGACAAATGACTTTGCCCAAATAATAACTAGACCAATGTGAACGCAAGTGAATGGACATGCAAATGTCATGGAAAAATAGCTTGCGGGCATCAAACGACATCAACTTCAATTGTTTTGAGCATGAATAAGAACTCCATAACATCTGAGACAAGCGGTCTTTATGAAAAGCCATTGAATTCTAACTTTAAAATATGCTGCAAAATGTGGTTGAACAACAACCCTTCTTCAGGTCTTCAAGCTTTAATCCATCCCTAAAAATCAACACTCTTCTTGTACCAATTCTTCTATCTTTTCAACAATTAAGTACATCAATCCATTCATCTTAAATACAGTATCAATTATTTTAAAGAGAAATCAAGATAAATAAGCAGATAAAATATACACATTTACGTGTATATCAAATACCCCCACACTTATCTTTTTATTCGTCATTGAATAAACTAAACTAAGATATGTCACACTTTCATGGGAAACACGATTGCATTTAGCGTATGCAACAAGCCGTTAAACCCCTAGGTGTCCCTAGTAGTATGAGTGTTGTCTCGTGAGGGTTTTCAGCGGATACTACCCACAAAATCCAAAGCGTCTTACGTACGCGGATTAGTTAAATAATATATTCAAGGTCTTTCAAATCCCAAGTACTTACTTAATTTCAATAATAATGATTTAGTCCTAAATTGTCCATCCCATTATTGGTGCAAAAATGAATAAAAAATTTCAAGATGAATCGTAATTCCTTGATAACACTGTAATTGCCTTGAAGGTTAAGAGCGTGGTGTCAACCAAATTTCTACACATCAACAATGTGCACCCAATCATTTATTTATTCTTTTTTTTTATAATAATTTTGCACCAGTGTAACTGTAATGTATTGTATGTGAGTTTTGCATAGATGAAGGAGAATTTTGTAAGTTCTAAAAAATATTATAGATAAGAGGGCAAGTGTATTAGCTGAACTTCAAGCTACAAAAGATAAAGTTATACTAAGGCACATATGGATGTTTTGTTTCCTTTCATCTCCTCTACTACAATCCTTGCTAAGTACGGTATGATGAATGTGGATGGAATGGAAATGAATGCTTTATAGTCAAGAATGATGAATGACTATTTTATTCTTAGAGATTTTCTCTTTATTGCATTTTCCTTGTTTCCTTTTTTTTTGAAAATGCATGATGAATGGTGAGTGGATATTGAATGGAATGATATCGTATTTTATTTTATTTGATTCCTCCGCTACTAAGCGAATCATAGCCAACACTTCATGAAAGGAAAGTTTTGTGCCCTAGTTACTCTACTTCTATAACCCTAATTCAACACACAAGTCTAGATTGATGTTGTATAAAAAGCTGAAAGGAAAGATAAGCAATGTTTTGTAAGATAGATAACCTATATAAAGTAAGATGCGATATATGGTTATCCTACCTTAAAACAAGTACGGAGTAGGTAGTGTAATAACGGTATAAAAAGTGACATTTTTTAATCTTTGAGAATAAATTAGTAAAAAAGGTTCTTAACTATACAAATATAAGAAAAACTTGTCGAAACATGGATGTACATCGACTAAAACTTGGGTTTGAATAATGCGGGGGTATCGAAGAAGAACGCTACACTGAGTCATTTCTCCTTAAGTGGGCCAAGTGGAATTTAAAACTTACAAGTTTAAAAATTAGTGTGAAAGAAATATTATGCATGAAAACGAACTTGGAAAATCCAACAAATGTAGGTGCAGAATCATTTTTATTTGATTTTTTCTATGATTTTTTTACTTGCACATTCTAACATGTATAACAAGGGTTAACACGCTTACTCCAGAACACGACTAACTTTTGCATAGTCTCAAGCTAGCATCTTAAAAAAGACACATTATGACTCAATGAATAATTAATGTTCATTCCCATCACCTAATAATTCAACTTATCAATAAAGAACCAAGGTGTTATTTATGGATTTTAAGTTAGTCCTTGTTCAACGAATGACCTAGTTCATAAAATTTGATTGTTGATGTAATGTAAATCACCCCCCACATTTGAGTGTGACTTTGCCCTCACAATCGTTAATAAGACATCTTAATGAAAGGAAAAGAAAATAAGAGGGTAAGCGCGGCTTACCAGATAGGCGTGCAGAAAATATGTTGTCATCGAATAGTTGAACCGGTCCACAATGGACCAATGGATCAGGATCATTATGATAATGAGACGCAACTTAAGCATAGAAAACCAAATCATAAAGGATTTTATATTACGGTTCAGATTTGGAAAAACAAATTTTGTTTGTTCAAAAGTTTGAGTTGCTAATTTTAAAATTTTGATCTTACAATTATTCCTAAAATCGAACTGAATTTCTGAAGCAACTAAAGAGAGGTCATCGAGCCGGGGTTCAGTAAAAGTTTCAAAAACAAAGTTTGATTTGTTCAGATGACGTATAACTTGAGAGACATGTGCATCATTCTTACCCCTACACTTGTTTTGAGAAATATTGTTCAATTTTTCTTTGATATTTGAAATTTTTTTCACTGAAGGTTCATTCGTAAACCTAAAGTTAAAACCAAACAAATGAATTTTCAATAAATTTCGAAATTGTGTTTTCTCAAAAACTGTGTTATTCCAAAAAGAATTCATAAATTACAGAAATTTATCATTGAAAAACAAGTCACAAAGAATTAATGCACATTAGCAAGATCATGGGTGGTGCCCCCAGCATCGAATCTGAGATTACAAAGGGGGTCTTTGCTAATTTCTTGTTCCCGCGTAGCTGTTGCCCCTAGGTCATGGTTTGAGTCATTCGACCCGACCGGGTTCCTATTCTACGAATTGTTGCGTTCTTGCTTGGAGCTGAGCGTGAAATGTCGCTCGAGTATCCATTCGAATTAGCGCTGAAGATGGTCGTGCATGACCTGAGTTTGTTGCGATCCTTGCATTCTCATCTAGGATGTTGTAAGTAGCTGTTCCATTACCCATGTTTCCGTCCATGACGTTCTAAATCGCAACCGCATGTTGCATGTCTCCTGATTGGTTCGTGCTCAACTCGAGCTGGTGGTTGTTATCTGACCGATCCAAGTTCGTCACTGCTTGAACTTTGATTCTATCATTTCCCACGGATTGATGATTGTTGGTCGGCCTTCTGATTCAGTGCTGGTGCCCCCAGCGTGAAGTCTTGAAATAGGTGAAGGTTGGCCTTTGGCTTCTTGGTTCCATATGTGCAGTAGCCATCAATCAGGCTTCTGTCGTTCGATTATGAATATAGGCACTGGGTAGTTGAACTATGCTGCTCAAGGCTCGTATCGTGTGCCCCCTGTCCATAGGGGTTTTTGCTGAGAAGTACGCTTCGAATCAATATCTTCTCTGAATTCATGCTCACTCCTCGCATCATAAGTCGGAGTTGGGTGCAAAAATGAATTGTTGGTATTCAACCCATGCTAAGCCCTAGTATCCCGTCCAAACTCCGAGGACAGAAATCAAGCGGTGAAGGGTCAGATCGTAGTCGCCTCGAGTACTCCCATTTGCTCTTTGTATCAAGGGAAAAGTCGTGAACAAAGCAGTTATGGTGCATCCAATTAGCATGCCAGATAGGGTTGTCTATTCATGTCTGGTCATATGTGAGCCTTCCAATCGGGGTGTCATTTGGGACTGGTAAATGGATGTTCTCTCAACATCCGTTTTATGGTCCTCAAATGGCCTGTCAAGACCACGAAATAAGTCAAGTACAAACAAATAAACTATGCCATTTGTGAGTATTTTTAATAGTCATGCCCCCAGTCCGGGGGTAACGGCATAGGACAGGTGGTAGTCGGATCACATCCTTTTCGAATTTAGATGAAGGAGGTGTATTCTGGATAGCCCAAGAAATCTTCAATTCATAAAAATCCTGAATGTCACGATCGCGTTAGATCGAATTAAGGCTAGGTAGAATTCCAAGAATCCTAGGGCTTCGCTGGGTCCTTCCCGCCGTGAGTATTAAGTCGCATGACATGTCATTGAATAATTCACTCTCAAGGCCTCTTTTGGGTGGTCGTCTTAATTGACATTGGAATCTTATCATTGGGCATCAATGTCATCCTTCTGAATGCGTCCCTTAGTTTATTTTCCACTGGCCTTCTGTAGTAGTTGCAAGTGCGGCCCTCGCCTTTTGCCCAACTTTGTTTTGTAAATCTGCATTTAGTAAGTGAAATTTTGTTTCTTTTGCATTGTTGTGTACCTGTGGACATTTCACAGTTAGTCAAGTCGTATATAAGTCATGAATGAAATTGCATCATAAGTTTTCATTGTAGGCACAACACAAAAATTCTGTAGCTTTTTGTTTACATGCCACCATGGAGTGTTCCATGTTGTATGTGTATATGTGGCACCAATCAATCATCGACGCGATGCCTGGCCAGGGCTTGTTGGGGATTGATTAGGATTGACACTGCGTTGCCTCCCATGTCCGGACATGAAGGGTTCGGGCTCAACTTTCAGTCTTATCCCCGATACTCCGGCGGGGTAGGAGCCCTTGATTGGCATTTTAATATATGCCTTTATACTCTTTCCGGAGTTCGTACTCAGCTTTCAGTCTGTTCCCTGATCCTTCAGCAGGGTAGGAGTTCTTGGGGCGCCAATCCATGGCGCCTTTATACTCTCCCATCGGAGTATCAAGGGTAGAGTGGAATCAAGATGGTCTTTAATCGTGGTGCACCCTCATGCCTTGTGGATTTTATCTTCTCGTCCTTTATACTCTCGCTCAGATCATGAGAGTTAGAGTGGTTTAGGCGAACGGTCATATCATTTACCCCTGCATTCCTTCTACACTCTAATTCAAAGAGCGGGATTCTGCCGTCTTGAGTGTTATTTTCAAACTCAATTTTAGTCCTTACTCCATGCTTCATTCTGGTGGATGGAGCTTTTCGGGCAAGCAGTCGGGTCACACTCGCCGAGGCATTACCTCATAATCCCTGATTCGTGGGTAAAGGTGGCCATTTTACAATCATTAAGTCTTTCTCGTCCCGTCGACCCATGGGATGGAGTAAGTCGAGCAAACAGTCAGAAAACATTTGCCAAGGCCCTACGTTCCTTCGATCGATCTATGGAAGGAGTGATTGGCATCGATCTTCAGGTACCTGCATTATTCATATCGCACGAGTTAGTTATGTCAATAACTAAGGAAACATGTAAAAGCAAATTTCAAGATTGAAAAGTGAGCATATCAAGGGGCAGTGCTTCCTCCTTTATTTAAATTCATGTAATCTAATTGCGTCGAGCATAGGATCGAGCCATGTAGACGGTCGAGCTGTGTCCATCTGGAATCGGATTCCGTCTTTGAAATGATAAAGTCAATGCGCAATCATCTTGAGGTCTGCCACGTGTAATCCCAGGAGTGGATGTTCATTTTGGATCCATCTTGAGCTATACACCTTTCCTTAGATGGAGGGCGTGGCTTTGTAGATGAGCAGTTCAGTTGGGCTCGTTATGGTTTTGCTCCAAGACTCTATATGCAAGTGTTAGAAATCTGATCAGTATCAACTCCGTGGTACTGTTAAAGGCATGAGCATCATTCTAAACAAAAAAGGCTATCTCTGCCAGTGAAGGGCTGCTAAAGTCTTTAGCTGATGAAGGATATCTTTTCAAGCCATCGTGGGGTAGCAGTCCCAAGAATGAATAGACCTTAATCGGGGTCTTGAAATGGCAAAGGCGGTTAGGTAGATATTGTAAGCGAGTGATGAGGTCGCATCTCCTTTGAATCACCTTTTTGCCCCCATGCTGAGGGTAAGGATAGAGTGTCAGGAAGTCATGACGGTACCGCTGTTGGTAGCACATCGCATACTGGTGTTAGGTCGGTAATTGGCAGAGAAACAATGGATCCATGCTTATAGAATCTTTTGTACTTTCCATGCTAGGAAATAGGACATGGTTGTTTTTGAGATAGCCATATCTCATAAATTTGCTAATATGCCTTCGATCCCACATAAGGGTTGGTGCACAGACAATCAATCAGCATTCAGGCATAAGCGTTCTAAACTTTCAACTCGCTAACCTTCAGGCAAGACTAAGGCTGTCGGTCACGCAAGCTTACGACGTGTGAGCTTTGAATTAGATGATGTAGTCTCGAGCGATTCATGCTCAAATCTCTAGTTTCCCCCAGCATTTGGGGAATGAGTTACTTGGCAAATAATTGATTAGAGGAGTGAAAGTGTGGATCTTCACTTTCTAATTACAAAACATTGCTCATTAGATGTTTCATTCGCATACATTTCCCTTCGAGCGGAAAATTGATTAGTGATTTTGTCAAATTATTCAGAGAGATGAATTCAGCCATGTTGGCATGCATGTCATATTTTGAGGCATAACGGTGCGCCGTCATTCTCCTTGCTGGAAGCATTCTGTGTTGCAGGAAGGTCATTATGGGGATTGTCTATGACTCTCTTTCGGGTTCAGTCTCCAACGTTGGATCAACTTCCGTCTGATCAATGGTTGGATTTTGTAGTATCTCGATGGGGATCATCTCCATCTTTTTTTTACTGTCGGAACTTTCTAACTTGGTCAGATTATCCGCCAGTTGATCTTCTATATGCGGAATATGAGATGTATTATAACGTTCCAATCCATCCAACAGCTCTTCTACCGGTTCCGGTAAGCTGCGAGTTGTGGTTTCTTCGACTGGAATTCCTTTCGAGCCTGGCAAACAACAATCTAAGGGTCATAAAATATGTTCGATGCCACTACTCCCAATTCCTTAAAGAGTTTCAATCCGACAATCAGGGCCTTATACTCAGAATCGTTGTTAGTAGTGGTGAATTTTAATCATAAGGTACATTGAATTGACCGTCCTTCAGGGGTTATCTGCAAAATTCTAGCGTTGGACCGTCGATCATTTCTTGCACCGTCTGTATACAGTTTCCAGGTGCTTGATTTCATCTTTCATTTTGAGTGGCCATCTTCTTTGTCTTACACATTTTCTTCGGGAATGGTAAATTTAGCGATGAAGTTGACTAATGCTTGCTCCCGTAAGTATTTATTTAGGAAGAAATTGAGATCATGCTGGTTAAACTTGATGTTCCGTTCGAGCAATCTCTCAGATGCCTCAGGTCGCTGCAGGACCTGTCATAGTTCCTAATCAGAGTGTATATTTGGAAATGTCTTTTCACCACGTCATTCAAGTGAGGCGTAGCTTCGTAGTGCTACGATCCTTAGATGCTCTCTGATATCCCATCATTGAAAGTCATGATCGCTAGGGTCATATGAACTGCCTTCGGAGTAGCGCCCAGACTACTTCCTATAACCATCATTCGAGACTCCGCCGATTGGACTGGTTTGAGTCACAAAGACCAGGTGATCACTAGTCTTTCAGGAACAACACTGGTGAAATCTATACACCATCGGAGTCTTAGAAGAGGAGGTTTCCAAGAGATAATCATTGTCTTATATACTATCATAGCCAGCATGCCGAATTTTTTCAATAGCTCCTACATTGAATAATATCAGTAAATAGGTATTATGGCTTTAGGAAAAATCCCAGTCGTTGCCAAATTGTTTTCGATATCCTCGGATTATGTACCGAATCTCGGTTGATAAGTGTTGGTGATAATTGTAGGCCAAACCGTACTCCGAGTCGAAGGCGAGTCGTGTTCCGAGCCGAAGGCGAGCCGTCAGCGGGTTCGGGCGCAGCGCCAGTGGGGGTTCGGGTCCCTACAGTCCCGGCGGCGATCGACCTAACCATCACTTTTTAAGGTGGAGCCTTTTCTGAAATGTAGGCACCGCACGATTTTTTTGATTTTGAAAGATGGAGCCTTTTCTGAAATGATAAGAAAAATGCATTTTTTTCCAAAAACTGTCACTTTTTAAGGTTGGGTCATAACCCTTGTACGTCATTCATTTTCCGCTCGTGATTGCTTACGGATCGCGGTTTGCGCATCTCTTCGGCTCGTGGGTCACGGTCCGTGATGTCGACACCATCAAGTTCTGACCGGATCTCGACCTCCTTACCTGGTTGGGTTGTTTCTCGGTGGTTCGTGCACTTTAATGGAAATAGCGTTTCAAACAGGCTAGTGGCCAAAGTTGGGATGACGTGCATAAATGGTCATCCCTGATTGGACGTATACATGAACTTGAAAGCACTATATTTTAACAGAAGTATATCTCTCATTTTACTTCGCCTTGTGCATGTAATGTACACCATTATTCACTTTTACGTCAGGCATCCTAACTGAGTACCCCATCATCACCTCCAATTGAGCATATGCATGGCTTTAACAAAAGGAATTCCCTATGAGTGTGCTTCATTTAACGCTGAATATAGCAAAGACCATTGAATGAAACATATGGTTTACTGACATCCTGATTGAACGTCCCAACACCACCCTCAATTGGATTATACACGGTCTTCACAGCACGTGGTTGTAAGTTCAAACTCCTATAATGCGTTCAAAGCAACATCTTCTTGTTTGAACATGCCATTATCATGGCAATTGAGCATTCAAAGTGAACCTTTGTCATTTTTATGCTTGAGATCCCACTCGTGAGCACCTTTTCCAAACCACCCATGAGCACCTCTCTCATTTTGGTTTGTGCTAGCTATTAGCATCTGTGGTGGTGACCCCATGAAGCATGCTACTCCCAGCCTCACTCGTGAATTATTGACAAGTATAATCGGATCAGATAGCTATCCCACGATCCGCTTCCTCTATTCCTTCGACAAATCATCACCACGTGCTCTACACAAGGTTACTTATTTGATTGGATTTTCAGATGTATGGGAGCATTCCGGAATAGATAATGAAGCTTCAGCTGCTTTATAATTTGGACGTGAGCAATAATGAGCTGTGCAGGCCAATACCAATTGGTGGCCAGGTGAGTAAATTTTTAGGGGTTTCGTTTGATGGTAACAGGTGTCTCTGTTTATATTCAACATTGTGGAGTTCACCTTCCCTTGCAAGGAATTTGGACTACTGGAAGGCTGTGAAAACGCAGACTTGGTCCATTCACCACTATATCCAAAATGCATCGCCAAAAGTCGTCTACGCATTTGTTCCTTCATAGTACTCAAAGCATGCACATGCATAACTCATCCAATGGACAGGGTGAATTCGACATTATCGTCGTGCCTGACTTGCCTCAAAAAATCGAGGTCATGAATCGGTTCGTGAATAGGGGGCCTGTGTCTTACCGGTTCATGAATAGAGGGCGATCCCTATTGAACGATCCATGCGGGTGGCAGCGAGCAGGTCACTATCGGAGCCCACGAGCCGGAGTCACAAACTGGGTGTGCGAGCCAGAATCTTCCCTGCTAGTCGCATGCAAACCATATGCTTTTCATAATAATCCAACGATCCATGCGGTATAAATGATGTCCACGTGTCTTCAAGCATTCCACCCTTGGTTCATATGTGAGCTGATGCGTATTAAATGGTGGCTAACACTCCATGTTTTATATTATATATCTGACATGTCAACTTCACGTGTTAATATGTATAGCTCTTACCGTGTTAATATACAAATGGTGATTGTATAAAAGCCGATTGTACAAATGGAGTCCACGCCATGCAGTATAAATGGCGATTGTATTAATATACAAATACCGATCCATGCCAATGGAAACTGACGCGTGCTTCCTTGTATATTGTCAGACAGCAATTATTCAGCTCTGCGGTCCACACAGCAGCGAACCAACTTCCCAACTTCAGAAAAGGCAGAGTACGTAGTTGCTGATCGATTCCAAGACTATGTTAATTGGTGTTGAATGGCACGGAGGTTCCATCACATCACGATTTCCATGATTGCAAAAATCAACATATAATTCATAGGATTTCCTCATTGGATTAGGCGATCCAATAGTAGATTGGAGAATCTTTGTATGCTGAGAATTTTCATTTATCAGTGAAAGCACCAAAATGTTAGACCAAAAAATGGTCCTAATGCCCAAATCATCGTATTTTGTGTATAGGATATGAAGAAATAACTGAAAATAGAGAAAAAACAAGACAACATGGTTTTTATAGTGGTTCGGCGTTAATGAGCCTACGTCCACTTCATATTTTCTCATTTCAATCAGAGATTACAATTACAATAAATTTTGTCTCTCAATCACTTGAATCTAATGAATAATTCTTTCTGAATTCATTGATTTTATTGAGGAAGATGGTGGTTATTCATAGGGAAGTGTTAGCCATGGAAACCATGGACCAGGAGGTGCCAAAAGTCCCCTGAAAATGCTCTCTGGAGGTGTATTTATAACTGTAGGAGAGCCCATATGGTGATCGTGTCATGGTAGGACACATGGCATGCGATCCGGGAAAGTAGGAGCGGTCATAGCCTCAAGAATAGGTCACGGTCTACATGTGTGTAGCAGGTCCTGGTCACGTTTCGTGGTTCATGAACCGGGGTGTTGAGCTGGTGATGGTCGTGATGGTGATGGTCAGGTCGGGTCATGGTCACGAACCGACCCCAAGGGGTGGTCACGAACCGACCCCTGGGGTGGTCACGAACTGACCCCAGGGGGTGGTCACGAACCGGTCTTCAAAAAGCCAAAATCTAGGTTTTTCCATATTTCTGCATGCATTCATGGAAACAGACGTAACTTTCAAACTGTAAGGCCGATTGGACCAAAAGAAAGCTCTACTTGAAGCTAATTCAGAGGGCTACAAATATTTGATGCATTTAGATCCAAATGAGGTCGCTTGACAGGAGTTTCAGGCTAGTTTATACTGATGTTGTGATTTTGACCAGATTGCCCTGTGTCTTCTGATGATGCTTCCAATGCCGGAAAGTGATGTTATCCAGAGATTCCATATATGACATCATTTGCCAAAAAGTGTGTCAACATGATCTTTGCTTTGGGTAGCTTGGTCACAAAGCAGGCTAACATATATGCAACATTATTGTCTGTTTAATCCATAAAATATTCTTCCTTTACATATTGTTGTAACTCAATATTTATCTAATTTAACTGTTCCAATGTTCCAGGAGTCTCTTATGAGTCCACATGCACCTTTGCAACAAAAGCCACCTCAGGAGAAGATGCTAGCTCAAGAATAGGGCTGTATATCGGACAGGACAGTACGTTGTCCGACTCGGTCTGAAGCTATAAGGTGTCCGATCCGTGTCCGTCCGATTCTCTTATAGGACAGAGCTTGGACACACTAGTGTTCGGTCTGATCTAAAATGTTCGATGTTTTTCTATTATCCAAGGCTATATCGATAGGACAGTCCGTTGTTCGGCTCGGTCTGAGGCTATATGATGTCCGGTCCATGTCCGTTCGAATTCTTATAGGACAGAGCTTGGACATACCTCCGTCTGGTCCGGTCCGACCCGTTTACACCCCTACTCAAGAACCATTTAAAATCAAGTAGCACTAGAGATTCCAATTACCTAGCCAGAGCCTCTACTTCCCTAACACTTTTCTTTTAGGACTCTTTGTTGTCTTCTAGCTGTAAACTTAGGCTAAATTGATTGTTAATGTTGTGAACAATTAGTGCGGTTTTTGGGTGTGTCAGTAGTCTTCAATGGCTTTATAGTTCGGTCATTTATTTTGTTTTTGTTGGCGCTACCATCTGATGTAAAAGTATTTGTTGATGCATCGATGTTAGATGATGTTGTTTCATCATTCTTCCTTTATATTTTTTTTACTGGAGGGGAAAAGTGATACATTACTCATCTGTATGTCCAAAACATTCGCCTTACTTGCATACCATAGGTATGAAACTCATGCTAGATATCCTAAATATAAATGATCCCATTCGATCTTTATCCCTTACCGGCTTCTTAAGAGAATCCTTAACTTTAACGTCAATTAGTTCAGTGGTGAGTTTAAGCTTTTTATCATTTCAAATAAAGTCGTCCATGGTGACGGGGATGCCAATAAAACTTGCCAGTTCACTTATACTCTGCGAATTCTATAAGGCTTGGTCCAAATTGAGTGTTCTGATCCGTACCAGATGGCAGGGACGAAGCCAGGAATTTGGCGACGGGGGGATAAAATCAAACGATGCCCACACAAGAGCCATAATGATAGTAAATTTTAATACAACAGTCATACAACAACCATTAAAATAAAAGCTTGTTTGTCAAAAAATGCCCATATAACAACCGTTAAAAGTTTATAACAACACAGTTTAAAACAAAAGCTTAAATGGCCAACCTGATAAAGGCAAATTAAGGTCCAGTTTCTTCAATAAAATTGTCAAGTTTCATTGATTGGCGGTAAAATGATCAAAGCTGATTAATTAGCAGTAATATTTGTGAGCGATGTGATCCATAGTTGATATCGAAGCTAAGGATGAAACTGAATCGTGATAGCTAGCATGAGTTAAAGCAGCACAAAAGCACCAAAATCTACATGAAAAAAAGAAGTAATTTTATGTTTGATTGCACACAAAGCTTAAAGGAAAATATTAGTAAGGAAAATACTACTAAGGCACACTACATACATATTCAATATATTCTGAGACTGATTTTGTAAATGTTGGCACAAACCATTAGTGATTCCCTTAATTTCTTACATAATGTGCAAAATAAATGCAAACTCAAATGACAAGCATTGTATGTCGCATCGGCTTCTCCTCTTTCTGAAACTGTGCATACTTTGTCCTTAGTGATATCTATAAGAACCGAACAAGATGCACTGTACATTTTTATCAAACTACAAACCGAATTAAAATGAGAACTCCATCTAGTATCTCTAGCTCGTTGCAAAGTTCCAATCTGATTAAGTCTCGTACCATATTTTAGTTCACCACTAGCAAATAACTTGTATGTACTACTTCTATGAATAGCTTGCAACTCATCATGGAGCTTAAAAGATGCACCCACAACATTAATTTGGAGAAAAAATTATAAACCGGAAGAACTTCTTTGGTAGCGGCAACTAATGCCAATTGAAGCCGATGAGCTAAACAATGAACATAATAAGCAAATGGGCATTCATCTAAGACAACATCAGCAACTTTTTCATTGTAAGAGGCTATGGCTTTTATAAATTGGGTGAAGTTACTCGGATTTTTAGAATCAAGGCTTTCATTATTTCCACAAAGTGCACATGCTTGAAACGTTAACCATCGGACAGTGCCAATAGATACAGAAAGTTTTAATCTATTTTGAGATATTTGCTCTTCGGTTTGTTTCTCCAATATAGCTTCAATATGTTGAGAGGATTTCATTAAATCTTTGCAACATTGTTCGGTAGCATTATGCGTTGAGTTAGCAGATTTTCCGACATGATTTAAAAAAGCACATTCACTACCGCTATGGACCTTCTTCCAATTTCGAAATCCATCAACAATGAATGCATTTGATCTGTATTGATCGGTTGTTCTCTTACTGAAAATAAAGCATAGTAAACAAAATGCTGCATCATTAGCAGAGGAATATTCCAACCATGGAAACAATTTATATAAAGAACCATTAAATCTTCGAAGATTTATTCCTTTTTCGGACAATGGAAACTCTTTAAGTATAGGTTGATAAGTTCCCAAATTAACATAAGCACGCCTAAATTCATCTTGCTTATGTGAAGGATAATCATATATTTGTGAGCGCAATCCAGGATCATGTTCTAAAGCATTTTCTTCAATCTCTTTAATCTCAATCCTTTGATATTTTGGAGTTGGAAAAGCATCCGAAGTTTGATAATCGTTATTGGAGATTGAAGAAGATCTAGTAAATTCTTCAGTATCAGTAGCTTCTCTTTTTAAAAAATCGTGTATTTTAGAAGGTCTAACCATGATATCCAATATATCTAAAATTCATAAAGGAAAAAGACATGAGTAAATTGCATTTCAATTCGTATATTGGGGAAAAAAATTATTCTGATTTATCATTCATGGTAATATGCAATGATGAATTCATATTTTATAATTCATAACATTGCAGTCTGCACACTAAGTTGAAACCTAAAAATTGAGAATTAAAGTAGTAAGCAGTAAGCACAAATTAGTTACCTCAGTTTTCCACAATTCAATTTGATTTCTTTCACTTCTTGAAACTTGGAAATGGAATAATGAAATCAGCTCATAAATTGCATTAACCTACATACAGAATTTTAAAAGTATAAAGGAATTGCCAATTTGCCATGATTAGAAAATGAGAATCGCTTACTTTTGCAAACCTGAAATTGGAAGAATAAAGAGCAAGAAGAAGAAAATGAATTCGGCAGCAAAGTTACAATAGGTAAGGTGTAATACAAAAGGAGGTAAAAGTCAGCATAGTTGACAAGTCAATAAACTCAATTTTTTTTAACTTTTGAAAGTTAGGGGGGCCATGGCCCCCACTTGCCCGCCTATAGTTCCATCTCTGCCAGATGAGACTCAACCTTGTCCTGCTCTAACACAAGGTTTGGTTCTCATTTCTTACTGATTATTAACTTTCTACCTATGGACCACAGGCCACCATCTAACACCTGCTTTCAATTAGCCTTATTGGAAAACTTAGTTAGGTAGAATCAGGGGAGGAGCCAGGATTTCAATGTGACCTGGGATAAGTTAGAGAGATGAAAAAATAGAGCTAAATAGTATAAAAAGTTGCAAAAGGTAGTTTTAATAATATATCAATAAAAGTTTACAAAAACATGAGGTATTGACGTACATCTCGTGTGCGGCTTAGATAAGCACAAAAGTAGATATAATAATCTAGACAAGTTGGACTCGACGTTCTTTACGTGAGTTGAAATCACAAACTACCGAATCCAAGTCAATATCTTCAACAAGTTCCCTTTCATTGTTGGTAATCATGTAATCTTCAAGAAAATCATCACCCATCTTATTCCGTAGAGTAGTTTTAACATGTTTCATAGATGAAAATGCCGCTCCGTTGTTGCCGTTGAAACTAGAAGAGTTAAAACAAGACGAATCAATCGATCAACCAAGTAATAAATGTCTTTCTTTCTTATCTCAGATAATTGGTTACACAACTCAGTGTTGGTTGATAGATTCTGGAACATTGGACGAGAAGAAATGTCAAGTTCATAATGTTGTAGCTGACACTTTAATATATGTATCTCTTGGAAAGTGAAATCTTGCAGGTAGTACTTATCTACTAGAATGCAAATATCATCAACTTTCAATGATCTATAAGCATCTCTTGGATCCAAAGCGGTGCTGAGGATTAATAGTTCCATTGCTCCTTCAGAGAATTTAGTGTCCAACTCAACAATTTGAAAATCAATAGCAGCATTAAAGATATCAATATGATAATGATGGAGAACACTAATATCATCAAGTTGTTGGCAAGAACGAGATGTTCCCACTTTGTACGACGTATTCATATCGGGTATGTCAGTGTAACATTTCTTACAAAATTCTTCTACTTTCTCAAAAAAAGTAAGCCATCCTTTGTCTCTTAGCCTTTGAAGGAGTGTTTTTGTAGTGATAACAAGATTCATAGCATTGGCAATATCTTGTGTTTTTAGTTGAAGAGATTTACATAGCACATCCGTGATACTTAATATCTCATTCAGTAAGTGAAGAATGAAAACAAATTCAAATGAAATCATAGCGAGGTAAGCATCTTTTGCTTCAGCACGTTTGTTTGGCTTCATATCCCGACTTTGCCATACATTCTTAATTATGTCACATAATGGAAGAGATGATAACTGCATACTGCATTGCAATCAATGATAACTGTAATGGAATTAAGGGAAATCAATAGAAACATATTGATTCGATTTGAAAAGTACTGATTGCAATTAAAATTAAATAAAAAGATTGTTTAGAAATTACCCCGATTTCAGTTGAAATTTGTTTGAGTTGAGCAGCAATGGAAGAGCTGCTTGCGGGAAGAAAAAGACGACGACCGCGGTAAGAACAAGTTGAAGGCTCAAGCGTTAATTCTTTTGATTTTATTTTATTTGGGTTGTTGGTTCTTTGGGCTATTGGGCTGAGTAATAGCTTTATTTTTTCAAAATCTGCACCCGGGCTGTAGCGTAGGGCAGTTAACCCTTACCTCCTCCCCTGGGTAGAATCAATTTTCACAAGTGAAAACATTCTAAGTCAAAGTTGGTTTCCATTCACATATAACATAGGCAATTTGGCGAAAATAATAAGGTCTTCTTTCCATAAGGTATATGTACAAGGAATTATTTCACATTTTTTCAGCATCTTCAAACATGACATCATTTAACTCAGCATACTCCCCATTTTCATATGTGGCCCTATAGAAACATTCCATTCCACCATTAATTATCATGTTGCCTGTAATGGCATTTATTCATGTGCAAGGCCCTAATTTTAAGAGTAAAAAATCCTCTGTACCCAAATTTTCCTATGCTCCTGTACCTAACCAATTAGAACTCCTAATTTCCACCTTTTTGCAATTAAGTCAGAAAGAGGACTTAATTGAAAAAAGGTGGAAATGAAGGAGTCCTGATTGGTTGGATACAAAGGGATAGGGAACTATGAGTACAGGGGATTTGATTTGTAATTTTAATTGGGGAATGGAACCTACTTCATGTTTCTTTGTTTTGAATTTTAGTTCGATTGGCACTCTAACTTTCTTATCTCTACCATTCGTGGCCTCTTACTAGACATATTCATTTAGGTCATCATCTTCAATTTGGAATGCACCGCAGTAGTTTCGCAAGTCCTCCTTAGCAACTTCCATTAACTTTTTGATCATAATATGTGTATGTGTGTGTGTATATATATATATGTATACATGTATATATATGTATTAAACATTGCCACAAGTATGAATTTATATCAGATGTAAATTGTTAAAGTTTGCTATAACTTAGATTGAAATAGAACGACATAGCAATTAAAATGGGCTGGAAGCAAGATCAGTAGTGTATTACAACAACAAAATTTCCACCATAAGGAGCTACTACTAGTTGAGTATACATCATACTGATTTGGATAAATCCAACTTTAGGGCCGTAAAGTTGTATATATATAACATAAGTTGGCACAACACCCAAAGAGTTCAACAGAGAACTAAAACGAAGAAGTAAATGAAAACAAAGTATTATAGCAACATAAATGTAGTAAATAAGAAGACATAAATTTATAGTAGTTCAATGTTGTTGTGCCTACGTCCACTTGGAAGGTTTCGATCGCTTTATTGTTGTTTTTAAAGTTACAAGGAATCAGATTGGTATGAATCTAAAACCTGCAGAGTAAAGTAAACAACTGACCAAAAGATCAATTTCTCTCTAATATAGTTGACATTTCTAGATGTAAGTAGCCTAAAATATACCTGAAAAGTCAGAGAGACATTATAGAAAAGGCTAGAAGGGTTCGATCCCATAAACTCCTTAAGTAGGAAATCAGTTCTTTTTGGAGGAAGACGGGTGTGTAGCATGGTGCTACATAGCCGGTTATGCGTATATATATATAGCTAGAAATATAACCTGGTTGACATGCCCAACTAGTGGCGAATAAGGTCTAGGACATATAGGTCCTTACAACAAGTCCAAGCATATCACATAATATGAACATAAAACAACTGGAAAAATAACATATAGGTACAAAACCAAAATAAAACATAGCAGTGTGATAGTAACCTAAGCCCACCATCAGTAAGGGAAGAGCGAGCTACTGCCTTGTGTCTCAGGGGACTGTGGCCTTGGAAGAGAGAGCCTGCAGCGAGCATGCCTGACCGTGCCTGTCCATAGTACGAAAAGATGCAGAATATGATAACATGTTCCCATCAAGAGCCTCTTGGGTATGCCGAAGACGTGGGCATTCTGTTCTAACCAAATACTCCAGGAGAAGAGAGCCACCAAGGAATCGAGCATGGGATCAGGGGGTTGTGCTTCTAGTATTCAAAAAAGGAGTGAACAGAAGGGATGAAACCGATCAAAAATGAACTGATTGCATCCCATACCGCGAAGGAGAAATCACACTTAAAGAAAAGATGGGGGGTATTCATTTTGATGATTACAAAGCACACGGATGGGGATCAGTGCTTATCCCTATTATAGGAACCAGTCCCTTAATTTAAGGGACTCAGGGCTGTAATCCGTCCCTTGGATTTGTTGTTAGAGAGATATGAAGTGTTGTTTATTGAAGTTAATTTATTATTCTAGTTCGACTTGGAGTTGTACTGATCCCTTGCTTTGAACTTGGATGGTCCCTCAAATGTTGAGCTTTGGATGATTTTCTATTAGGCTCTTTAGACCGTCGTCTCATGATGTTATCCAGGTTTGATTTCTGGGGCTTCCAGCTATCTTTCTAGGCGATTTGCCATGATAATCGCCAACTCATGTCAATTTGAATAGCTGGAAATGGTCAAGCATAAAGTCTAGGTAACTCTTGTCCCCTTGCGTATATCTGGTGTGAACATGACACGCTTTAAAGCAAGATTAGCCATTACTGTTGGAATGGACTCCAAACTGTTGGGAAGATTGCAATAAATATTTGTCCCACATCGGCAAATATTATGGTATAACTCGTCTTATATATGAAGAGTTAGAATAAGATGTTGTGAACTAATAACTTGGGCTTAGAGATGGACACAATGGTTGGGCTAGAATGGTTGGACCTATAAAATTATTATGGGTCAAAAGATGGGCACTTGGGGCACGTGGGCGCATGCGTGACCGTACGGAGCGGGTACAACTGTTCCAAGCGGTCATGTTTTTGAACGAATAGATGCACCTATCGCGCATAACTGTCTCCAACGGCTACACCCCTTCAACCATTTTATATTCGTCGCTTCTCTCTCGTCCAGAGTTATCTTCTCGAATACTTCTTCTTCTCTCTCCAGTATTTGCTTCTGTAACATTGCTGTTTATTGTATCCTGGAGGAATTTCGCTGCTTCGTTCACTAAAAAATAGTGGGGGCGATTAATTCCTTAAGGATAACGTTTCATGCGTGCCTCAAACGTCTCCTCCAATCTTTTCTGGTTCGTTTTGTTCTCTGGAAATCAACAATCTTAAGGAATTAATATGGCTTCATCGGAATCTACCTACAAGATTATGAACCAGGAATTCACAAAACTTGACAGTTTTGATGGCATGAATTACACTCGTTAGAAAGATAAAATCATGTTCCTTCTCACTACATTGAAGATAGCTTATGTGCTTGATGGAAAATTAGCCACTCTTCCCCCGCCTACTGACAAAGACACTGCGGAGATTGTGGCTCAAAGAAAGAAGCGCGAAGAAGATGAAATTGTATGCAGAGGCCATATTCTCAACACGCTGTCTGATCGGTTGTACAATCTCTTCACTTCTGTTAAATCACCAAGGGAGATATGGAAAAGCTTGGAGACAAAGTACAGTAATGAAAAGCAAGGCGTAGATAAGTTTTTAATCTATGAATTTTTCGAATTTAAAATGCTAGACAACGCTTCTGTTCTGGATCAAGTTCACCAGTTACAGGTTATATTCAACAAATTAAAGAATGTTAAGATTGATATTCCTGAACCGCTGCAAGTTGGGGCTATTATGGCTAAACTCCCTCAGACATGGAGTGATTACAGAAAGAAACTTATGCATTCGACTGAAGATTTCTCTATGGAACAGATTCAAAAACATCTTCGTATCGAAGAGGAAACTAGAATCCATGAAAAGAAGATATTTGAATCTGATTCAAATGTACATGCTGTGAGCGACAATCACAATGGGCATAAGGAAACATGAAAGCGAAAAAGGGATAGCAATCAGAACAAAACCAACAAAAAAGGAAAGGATAATTTTTATTTCTGCGGAAAGCCAGGGCATTTCAAAAGGGACTATAGATTCTTTAAAAGGCAGAAGAAAGATCAAGGACGAAACCCCAATCATGGAAAAAATAATTCAGATTCTGCAAACATGGTAAATCATGAAGAATCTGAGATTGTGGCAATGATATCAAAATTAAATATTGGTATGGTGACAGAACTAAACATGGCCGATAACACCAAGGATACCGATTGGTGGTATGATTCTAGTGCTACCGTGCATGTATGCGACAATCAGTCCATGTTTACGTCCTATAAGGAAGTTTCAAGCGAAAACAAAGTGCTTATGGGCAACCATGATACATCCATTGTCATTGGAAAGGGGACCATAGAGTTGGAATTTACTTCTGGAAAGAAACTCATACTCATGAATGTTTTGCACGTTCTAGATATTAGGAAGAATCTTGTCTCGGCAAGTCTTCTTTGTAGTAAAGGTGTGAAATGTGTACTTGATGGTAACAGTCTTATTTTGAGCAAAGGGGGAACATTTGCTGGAAAAGGATATGCTTGTAATGGGATGTTCAAATTAAGTATTAATAAAATGAATGAATTCGCTTATGTTCTCGATTCTATTGATTTATGGCATAGTAGACTAGCACATCTAAATTTTAAATCTTTAAAGTTCATGTCTAATGAAGGTTTAATCTCATATGAAAATAAAAATGTATCGAAATGTGAAACATGTATTGAAGCCAAAATGTGCAAAAAGCCATTCCCTAAATCTGAAAGAAATACAAAGTTGCTTGAATTAGTTCATACTGATATATGTGAACTAAATGGTATATTAACTAGAGGAGGGAACAAATATTTTATTACTTTTATAGATGACTATTCCAGATATACGTATGTTTATCTTATGAAAACAAAAGATCAGGCTTTTGATATGTTTAAGCATTTTAAAATTACAGTCGAAAATCAAAAAGAAAGAAAGATTAAAGTATTACGTAGTGATAGAGGCGGAGAATACTTCTCTACAGAGTTTTCCTTATTTTGTGAGGAAAACGGAATTATACATCAATCAATTGCACCATATACCCCACAACAGAATGGATTGGCTGAACGAAAAAATAGAACATTAGTGGAAATGACTAATGTTATGATTATAAATGCCAAACAAAATGTAAACTTATGGGGGAAGGCACTTTTGACAGCATCTCAATTACATAATAGAATTCCATCAAGGAAAACTAAAGTATCTCCATATGAATTATGGAAAGGTAGAAAACCAAGTTTGAAATACTTGAAAGTTTGGGGTTGTTTAACCTTTTATCGAGTAATAGATCCAAAAAGGAATAAACTAGGGCCAAGGGCTTTAAAAGGAGTATTTGTAAGATACGCTGAGAATTCCAAAGCATTTCGGGTGCTGGACTTAGATTCTAATGTCATTATAGAATCAAGAGACGTAGAATTTATTGAAAATAAGTTCATATGTTATTCAAGTCAAATCTCGATTCCTACTCAAATTATTCACGACAAGAATAATGAAAATCCTAACCAAACTTCTTCTAACAAAAGAAAATTTTCTGATATATCAGAAGAGCCTAGAAGAACTCAAAGAGCAAAGAAGGCTAAAGAGTTAGGACCTGATTTCGTTTCACGCGATGATGTAGTCCATCTTGTTATAGGTGATAGACAAGATATTATCGATGATATAATTTATGTCTTAGGCACAGGAAGAAGATCCCAAAACCTTTAAAGAGGCAATGGCTTCTAGGAATGCTTCTTTCTGGAAAGAGGCAATACAAGACGAGATGGATTCAATTCTATCTAATAATACTTAGGAATTAACTTACTTACTTAGCGGATCAAAGCCAATTGGATGTAAATGGGTATTTCATAGAAAATATAATACGGATGGATCAATACAAATTTTCAAGGCAAGATTGGTTGCTAAAGGATTCAGACAAAAGGAAGGTATTGACTATTTTGATACATATGCTCCTGTTGCAAGATTAACATCCATTAGAGTTCTATTTGCACTTGCTTCATTTTATGGGTTGCATGTACATCAAATGGATGTTAAAACTGCTTTTCTAGATGGCAATCTTGATGAAGAGGTTTATATGGAACAACCAGAAGGTTTCATTATGCCTGGAAATGAAAATAAAGTTTGCAAACTTGTTAAATCATCATATGGATTAAAGCAAGCACCAAAACAGTGGTATGAGAAGGTTGATTCTATTATTCTGTCTAACGGTTTTAGACATAATAATGCAGACAAATGTATATATTCAAAATTCACTGATAGATATGGTATTATAATATGCTTATATGTGGACGATCTGCTAATATTTGGTACAAATATGGAAGGCATTAATGAGACAAAGAAATATTTGACTTCATGTTTTAAAATGAATGATTTAAATGAAGTTGACACTATATTAGGAATCAAAGTAAAGAAACATAGTGGTGGATATGCATTATGCCAGTCTCACTATATTGAAAAATTGCTTCTTAAATATAAACACCTAAATGTTAAAGAAGCAAGTAGTCCTTATGATTCCTCTGTTAAATTATTTGAAAATTCTGAAAGGGCAATAGCACAACTAGAGTATGCAAGTATTATTGGAAGTCTCATGTATGCAGTGCATTGCACTCGTCCGGATATTGCTTTTGCTGTGTGTAAACTATCTAGATATACACACAAACCAAGCAAATTACATTGGAAAGCAATATGTAGAATTCTTGGTTACCTTAAAAGAACCATAGGATTAGGACTTTATTATGGAAATTTCCCAGTAGTTCTGGAAGGATATTCAGATGCAAGTGGTGCAACACCCGAAAACGATAATAGAGGAACTACTGGATGGATTTTTACTCTTGGAGGAGGTGCTATATCTTGGGCCTCCAAGAAGCAAATAGTTATAACACATTCTACAATGGAAGCAGAATTCATTGCCTTAGATGCATCAGGCAAGGAGGCAGAATGGCTAAGAAACTTATTATTAGAAATAGAGTTGTGGCCACAACCAATGCCAGCCATTTCTGTGTATTGCGATAGTGAAGCTACATTGTCCAGAGCTTATAATAAAATTAATAATGGAAAGTCTAGACATATAAGTTTAAGACATGCATATGTCAGAGATTTAATTGTAGATGGTATCATTACTATTATATTTGTTAGATCAGAGGAAAATCTAGCAGACCCACTAACTAAAGGATTACCGAGAGAAATGGTGAAAACTACTAGTAGTACAATGGGTCTGAAAACATTCTAATCATCTGCAACGGAAACCAAACCTTATATCATTCAAGGTTTAAAAGGTAAAAACAAGTTGCAGAAAAGTGATTGACAAACATTAAATATCAGTGTTTGTATTATTACGTTTTGTGGTGATCATTTGTCCATAGTAACAAGGACGGAAAGAATGGACACCTATATGAACATAAGAAACAATGTTTCAATAAAGTTTGGACATAACTTTATACATGTTCATGAACACCAGGAGGAAATTATTAACCAATTTACAGTTATGACATTTTATAGAAGCACGATAATATTTATGTGTTCATACATTTCGTTTCATCGTATAGGATTTTGGTTTAAGTATTTACTACCAATTATTTTGTTGAAACCTAAATATATGGACTAAGGAGAAAAGTTAAAACCAAAAGGTACTTTCTTTTATGCATAAATAAATAATTATTACAATCGGGGGATTGTTGGGAAGATTGCAATAAACATTTGTCCCACATCGTCAAATATTATGGTATAACTCATCTTATATATGAAGAGTTAGAATAAGATGTTGTGAACTAATAACTTGGGCTTAGAGATGGACACAATGGTTGGGCTAGAATGGTTGGACCTATAAAATTATTATGGGTCAAAAGATGGGCAGTTGTGGCACGTGGGCGTGTGCGTGACCGTATGGAGTAGGTACAATTGTTCCAAGCGGTCATGTTTTTGAACGAATAGATGCACCTGTTCGCGCATAACTGTCTCCAACGGCTACATCCCTTCAGCCATTTTATATTCGTCGCTTCTCTCTCATCCAAAATTATCTTCTCGAATACTTCTTCTTCTCTCTCCAGTATTTGCTTCTGTAACTTTGCTATTTGTTGTATCCTGGAGGAATTTCGCTGTTTCGTTCACTAAAAATTAGTGGGGGTGATTAATTCCTTAAGGATAACGTTTTGTGCGTGCCTCAAACGTCTCCTCCAATCTTTTTTGGTTCGTTTTGCTCTCTGGAAATCAACACAAACCGCTTTTTGCAAATGGTCATTATCCTTCTATTGAGTTATATATGCCATGGGATATTCCATTACTGGGTACTTGAGATGCTTGTTCAAACCGATATGGTATAAATATGTGATTCCTGCTTTGATGATGGTTTGATTTGCTTGATTGATTTCAACCTTATGGACTGGATCTTATGTCAAATTTACAGATGAATACACAACTTCTATCAAGTCAAGAAGTTAGCTGTTAGTCATCCGCTCCTAAGTTTGCCATATTGTAAGTAGGTCATTGTTGATCTAGAGTTGCATATGCGATCACTTGCAAGTAATTGATTTTGACCGGTATTCTAGGATTTTCCTCTAAAAAATATATAGAAATGTATGTTAGTTCATGCAACATATTGGTGCCCTTAAACTCTTATGTTTGGATGTTATATGGAATCATACATAGTTCGGTTATGACCCAGCTGCTCTTCATGTTTAGGCTAATATTCATGTGTATAGGCACATAAGTTTTTTCTTAAGAAAAATAGGGTATATACACTATTGGAAATTTTATGTGAATTATTAAAAATTTGACTAAGTGTAAGAATGGCTCCTATATGTGAATAGTCCCACATCATGAGACTATATGAAAGAGGCAAGTATTTATACTTGTTCCTAAGAAATCATGTTGGGGCCTTGGGCTCCCAATACATGCTTTGTTGTGAGGAGGGAGGCCATGCATCATGAACACCACACACGCGCGCACGACCGACCGACTCGACCCGGCTCGGTTCGGTTCGGGCTTGGGCCTTGGCTTTGTGGTGTAAACACTTATATTTTTGAACCAGAAAAAATTGATTTTTTCGAACTGTGATTTTATATACGGAGAATATTTCTGAGCCGACTTTCATTTTGAAGCGGTAAACTGTAGAATCGGTATTTTAGCCGATTTATCCACTGCACAGTATTTTGTTCAGCCCTAGTCCCCATCTATATATTATCTTCAGTTGTGACGAAAATAAAAAAAAACCTTTTTCTTGCCTCTGCCATTAAAATCTTCTTACAGAAATTACGAGCAGTATTTTTAATCTCGAAAGTGTAAATCAGAACCGATTTGTTGTGCAAAGCAGGTCAGTTATTATTTTCAGAAGCTGTTTTATCCTAGAGGCGGCGGCAAAAGTACGAACTGGTTTTGCACCACTGACCAGATCGCTGAATCGTCTTCAAGAAAGTGACCTAGTCCGCGACTCAGCCATTGTTTCTAACAATTTGAAGACGAATTCATGAAACAATGGCTTCGGTTGCCCTATTCAGATTTGCCGACCAACAAATCCAGCGCGCTTCAGATCTTTGAAAGAAATAGACATGTTTGTTGAGACGGGAAAGAGTTCGACGGATTCAGAGGTGGCTTCTGGTCTGGCTTATGATGAGATAGAGCTCGATTTGGTTTTAGGGTTCAGATTCGAACGTAGGAGGAACATGAGCTTTGCTGAGACTGCCGATACTAGTTCCGCTGCCGCTAACTGAAATGCCTTCATAACTGGATGGACGCTGCAGAGTTGATTGTCAGGTTTTACACTTTATTAAAATTTGATGTCTTTGATCTGGGGCTTGCGAGAAAACGAATGCGGGTAAAATTAGGAATTTAATCAATTTCTACTGTTCCAGCATTACATATATGAAAGAATTACATTTGAACTGACAATATCACATTAAGTGCATACTTATTTGGAAAATGTCATTAAAATTTTGGCATTAGTGAAATGCATATGATTATTTGAAAACGTCATTAAAATTGACATTAATAGAACACATATATTATTGGGAAATGTCACTAAAAATTTGACATTAATAGAATGTGTATGTTTTTTGATAATGTCATTAAGAGTTGACATTAATTGGATGAATAGGTTTTTGCATCAAATAAATTGACATAGTTTATATGCATACAAGTGAAAAGATAGAATATAGAACACATTTGTTGCATACATATGAATAACTTATGTTAGACTAAATTTATGTATATTTAGAAAAAATAAAATTTTCAAACATATTAACATCTCAAGCAATAGTAAGCCTCCACAGTCAGTCAGTTGAGAATAGAATGGGAATCCATAAGGGAACCATAAAAGACAGCAGCAACCAACCAAAAAGCATGATTATGAACAGTTGCTTCTAAATTACAACTGTGGAAAACCAGATCATATGGCACGACAGTGTCGGAACAGGCTAAGTCTTGCACTGTAGGCTAACCTGACTGAGGAGCCTCTTAAGGCTATGATTGATTCACCTTGTTGGTGGACAAAGGGTTGGTGGGTAGACATTGGTGTTTCTCGCTATGTCTGCTATGATCGTGATATATTCACAATATACACGGCTGCTGATGATTAGAAAGTGTTGTTGGGAAATCCTCACACCACTAAAACGGTAGAGATTGGGTATGTGAAAATAAATCTTACAATTGGACAAACAGTGATTCTGAAATATATGTTGCATTTGACATGCTTAGATTCAAAATTGAAATTGAGGAATAAGAAAATTAAGAGAATTCATAGTGATAGATGAACAGAATAAGAATTTAGTTTATTCTGATTTTTTTATAAATTACTTGGTATAGTGCATGATAGAACTGCACCATATTCACTTGAAATGAACGGTAAAGCTGAAAAAAATAGGAATTAGTAATTGCTATTTTATTAAATTTTGGTGCAGCAAAACATTGGTGGAGGGATATTTTATTGACTCATGCTATGTTCTGTTTAGAATCCCTTAATCTAAGAATAAAATTTCACCTTTTGAAATTTTAAAAGAATTATAAATCCAATGTGTCATACTTTTGAACTTGGGTTTGTTTAACATATGTTTGCTCTCCAAACCTTAAGAGAATAAAATTAGCTAGTAGAGCATGTGAATGTGTATTTAGAAGCTATGCTATTAATAGCAAAGCATACAGTTTTTTATGACCTAAATACATAGAATATAATTGAAACAAATGATGCCGATTGTTATGGAACAACAATTTTGCTAAATTAAGGAATAGTGGGGGCACTTCTAGTATGCCTATTAGAACAGAATTTAATGAAAATTCTGAAGCTGAACCTAGAAGAAGTAAAAGAACAAGAACCGGTAAAAACTTTGATTCGGATTTTTGTGTTTTTACTATAGAGGAGGATCCCTTAAACCTCCAAGAGGCCTTATCTTCTTTAGATGCCGATTTTTTGGCAAGAGGTTATAAATGATGAGATGGATTCTCTGGAATCCAATAAGACTTGGCATTTGGTAGATCTAACCCCCGTTGTAAATCTATAGGCTATAAATGAGTACTTAAAAATTAAAACCTGATGGCACTATTGATAAATATAAAACACGACTAGTAGCTAAAGGTTTTAAGCAAAAAGAAAATATTGGTTTCTTTGACACTTTTTCACTAGTAACTAGAATTACATTCATTTGGGTATTAATGTCACTTGCTTCTATTCATAATTTACGAATACACCAAATGGATGTAAAAACCACATTTTTGAACGGTGAATTAGAAGAAGAAATTTGTGTGGACCAGCCTGAAGGATTTGTAGTACATGGTCAAGAACATAAAGTATGCAAATTAGATAAATCATTATATGGTTTAAAACAAGTATCTAAACAATGACATGAAAAAAAATTGATAACTTAATCACTTCACATTGTTTTGAAGTTAATGAAAGTGACAAATGCATTTATTACAAATCTGAGAATGACATTTGCACTATTATATGCCTTTATGTAGATGACCTACTCATCTTTGGGTCAAACATTCATGCCATAAATTCAGTCAAATGCTTATAAGTACCAATTTTAATATGAAAGATCTTGGTGAAGCGAGTGTAATCCCTGATATTAAGATTACTAGGTCAGAAAGGGGATTTTCTTTGGATCAATCCCATTAAACTGAGAAGACTCTAAGGAAATACAATTATATTGACTGTAAACTTGCATGTACACCATATGATACTAGTGTAAAGTTATTTAAGAACACTGGTGAGGGTGTAAGATAGTCTGATTATGAGAGCATCATTGGCAATCTTCGGGATGCCACTGATTGTACTAGACCTGACATTGCCTATGTCATGGGATTATTGTGCAAGTTTACCAGTAGATCTAGTATAGAGCATTAACATGCTATTGAGAGAGTCATAAGATACCTAAAATAAACTATGAATCTTGGACTACATTATGAAAAAGCTTTCAGTTGTACTAGAAGAATATTCTGATACAGACTGAAATACTTTATCTGATGATTCTATTAAGACCAGTGGCTATATATTTAGCATTGCTGGAAGAACTATTTTTTGAGAAATCTAAGAAATAGAATATATTGACTCAGTATACTATAGTAACTGAGATAATAGCACCAGTCACAGCTAGTGAAGAAGCAGAGTACGAAAGAAATCTGCTACTTGAGATCCACATAAGGGAAAAAACTGACACCAGTGGTATAATTGATTGCGATAGTACCGCGGCTATTGCAAAAAGTATAGAACCGCTATTACAACGATAAAAGACGACGTCGTAAGCACAATACTGTAAAAGAAGATCACATATATAGTGATGAAAAATTGGACGACTATTGAAAGAAGAACTATACCAATATTACAACGGTAAGAAATGACAGTCGTATGCACAGTATTATTAGAGAACATCACATATAAAGCGATGACAATTTGGCAGATCCTTTGACGAAAGGACTGACCAGGAAGAAAGTCCTTAATAATTCTAAAAGTATGGGACTATTGCCCTTAGATAGTTGAGTCACGCACAATGGTAACCCGACCTAAATGACTGGAGATCCCAAGAAATAGGTTCAATGGGTAAAAACAAGTTGTGTAGTGATAGAAGCTGAACATGCTATTTAATAAACCAAGAAACATGTATTCCAGAAGTGATTAGAGGATGAGTTGATAGAAACTCTTAATGAGATCTATACTCTATTTGGAGTGGAGTACCTACCTTCAGGAGTACTCTTGATAGACTCACCTATGTGAATGTGGAAATGTGGCCGTTTCCTATGGAGTTTTGGGCAAAACTTCTAGAGTGTTCACTAAACTGGGATAGGCGTGCATGGCCATAAATGCAAGGGCTTATTTGATTGCACTATAGAAAAGGTTGTGTGTGGTTTGATGTCAGGAATAGAGTTCAAGACTACGTGTTACTCTAGTAAAAACTGAATCTTACTCACTATGCAAAGGTTCAAGCCGGATGACACCTTTGTTTATGCACAATCTTATGTTTTTTTAGAAACTGCTCGAAGATATTTTTAAAAATTCAAGTGGGGGATTGTTGGAAATTTTATGTGAATTATTAAAAATTTGACTAAGTGTAAGAATGGCTCCTATATGCGAATAGTCCCACATCATGAGACTATATGAAAGAGGCAAGTATTTATACTTGTTCCTAAGAAATCATGTTGGGGCCTTGGGCTCACAATACATGCTTTGTTGTGAGGAGTGAGGCCTTGCATCATGACCACCACACACGCGCGCGCGACCGACCGACTCGACCTGACCCGGCTTGGCTCGGTTCGGTTCGGGCTTGGGCTTGGGCCTTGGCTTTGTGGTGTAAACACTTATATTTTTTAGCCAGAAAAAATTGACTTTTTCGAACTGTGTTTTTATATACGGAGAATATTTCTGAGCCGACTTTCATTTTGAAGCGGTAAACTGTTGAACCGTTATTTTAGCAGATTTATCCACTGCACAGTATTTTGTTTAGCCCTAATCCCTATTTATATATTATCTTCAGTTGTGACGATTTTTTTTACCTTTTTCTTGCCTCCGCCATTAAAATCTTCTTACAGAAATTACGAGCAGTATTCTTAATCTCGAAAGTGTAAATCTGAACTGATATGTTGTGCAAAGCAAGTCAGTTATTATTTTCAGAAGCTGTTTTATCCTAAAGGCAGCGGCGAAAGTACGAACTGGTTTTGCACCACTGACTAGATCGCCGAATCATCTTCAAGAAAGCGACCTAGTTCGCGACTCAGCCATTGTTTCCAACATACATGGGTTCGACACAGATCCCCCACTTGTCAAATATTACAAAACTAGAAACACAAGGGATTGGGTTATTTTCTCGTATATAAGTCACTTTTCTTTCTTTCATTCCTTACTTCTTTTATTGGCTATCCAACATCTGCATTTGTCTTTCCCCCTTGAAAATATGGAGACTGTATTCACCCAAGATGTACAACCTCCTACTTCCATCTCCATGACCACCATGATCCCAAACCAACCCCAGCATCATCTATACCCACCGATTTTAAGAGAGAGTTTTTCTTTTAAACAAGAATAGTGAGATTTGTTTGGAATGGCTAATAAAGTGGCAAGAGGAGAGGATTGGTCGACCTTCAATGGAGCTAGAGACACAAAGGAAAGTGACAGAGGAAGTTTAGATTGGATGCGGATGGCAAGTTGAATTAACTAGCTTATGAAGGAAGAGAAGTGTAGATGAGGGAAGACATATGGAAATCGGGTAGGATCAATAGTGGAAAGTTGAATTTGGATTATGGCCTATGCGATAATCTCGGCGCGATGAAGGCGAAGGGATCAAATCGATGAAACATTTAGTGAGACGGCCAGCAATGATGTCTCTCTAGTCGCAAATTGAATCATATCACCGCTTATCTTATAATCTGACTAAAGTGCATATGCACTTACGACATCGCACATTATGCACTAGTTTACACTAAGCATAAGGGTATAAGTTAATTATGTTAACTGGAATTATTTGTGAGTATTATAAATTATGTACCCAAGAAGATTCGTTTGACTCAAAGCCCAGAAGCTGGAAGGATAGAAGAAGCTTCGCAATCTGGCTAACCAAACGAATGAATCAAGTTCTGAATCTAGCTATCATTAATTGGCAAGAGCCTCAACGTACATATTAGCCTGAGGGAATCATAACAGATGCAGTAGCACAAAGGTAAACGGTTGGTATAGCAACCTGAAGGCTCCGACAGCAACCAGAAGAGGATCCATAAGGGGCTGAGGACATGGAGCTTGATGAAGAGATATACTCGCCAGGTCTAGATAAATTGAATGAACTGGCAATTTCAGAAGATTTGGTGGATTCAGTTACGTCAAGAATCATTGTGCCAATGTTAATGAGAGTATCCTTCGAACATCGCATCCCCTTGGAAGATGTGCGAGTTTATTTTATCAGGAAGATAGAGAGCATAAGCCTCTAGAAGGATACACAACTTGTAACAGATACATGTGTACCATTGGGCATATTCCTCCATTCAGTCAGTTTATCTAGAAATGCTCTATTATGTGAGATTGGCCCCAACTAAGTTACGTCCAAATAGCTATATTTTTCTTCTTAGTGATTACATGCTATATATAGAGAACATAGGCCAGGAGCCGAATGGGAAGGACATTAGGTGTATATATTACCTCAAGCGTTGAGGACCACCCTTTAATCCCTAAAAAATCCACGCGTACATTGAACAACGGATACATTGCAAACATCATCGGGGTCGTTCGCACAGGAAATCATTAAGGCACTTGGAGCATCAGTAATGGAGAAGAACGGTCACAAAAGCAAGTGCCGAATGTCAAAGCCCGGAACAGATCAGATCGACCAAGTACAACCGGACGGCATGGTGCAACATGCGACCCTGAAACTTGGGTCCAAATCACAATCCAGGCACGAAAACTAAGACCAGCCACACACGCAAGTACAAGACCACGCCAAGCATCAGCATGAAACATGTCGCTCATCCAACATAGACTAGAACGACCACACTGAACAGCCGCCAGACCAACCACACCTTGCAGGAGCAATAAAAGGACGAGCACCCTTGAACTAAAGCAACCGGTCGCACATGGAACAATGGAGAGTCAATTCCAGACTTGTGTCGCGCTCACAACCATTCTCCCAAAATGGTCGCCCGCATAGAAGCACCCGCTCTTGTAAACCCGCTCAACTACATAAGGCGCCCGACCCAAAAAGTTATCTACGCATAACAACCTAAGACAACTCACGACAGCTAGCAACAGCTGGCCAATGGCCCGATTGTAATTAGCAGAATTAGAGATTTACAAGGTGGGAAAGGGATTTCAAACTGATGACTCACCTATAAATACACCATAGTCACCACTGAAAAAAGGGGGAGAAAAAGACCACGAAATGCTGCCAAACTCTGCCACAAACCACGGATCTGGTCATGGCGTCAAGCATAATTTCGTGATTCAGAGAGAACAAAGACATCATCAATCTCAATCATCCATTCATCCTCTTTCTCCTCAATTTCAACCATCTTCTTAGATTATCTCCTAGATTAAAGTATATAAACAAGGTTGTATTAGGCAAAAATGGAAGAGTATGATACAGGGAGAATTGATGTATTTTGTAATTCATATCATGAGATTAGAAATCACCTTCATAGTGGACGTAGGCCTCATTAACGGCCGAACCACTCTAAACCTCGTCTCTATTTTTACCTTTTTTCTGCATTTTCTACTTTGAATTACTGATTGAATACGGCTCCACTTTATTCACTACCAAATTGGTGAAGTACAGCTTTGTACCTGAGGTGTTTGGACCATTTTTGGTGTAAACATTTTTGGCGCCCACCGTGGGGCCTTGTCATAATTTCCTTTAAAAAAAAAACCATCCCGAAATCACTTTCTCTTTTGGAGTCATGGTTGGATCGAAGAAGGGTAACAAATCCGTTAAAGTTGCCATCGTCAACGAGAACATCAATACTGACGAAGCTACGCCTCAGATCCCGAATCAAGGGGCAAACGAAGCCCCCACGCCCCCTATAACGCAAGATGAATTAAATGTGGTTGTAATGGGCCTGAACGAAAAGATGGATAACACTGCGAAGATGTAATGGAAAGGTTTGATACCCTTACCGGCGTTCAAACTAATCTGCCGTCTCCAAGCACTGTGGATGACGTTGGCGAGAAATGGGACTCATCAGCCTCAGATCCTGAACGATCTCACTGCACTGTGAGAAACGGGGAAGAGGCCGGCGTTGAGGATCCTAAAGCCAGATCTCAACAGCGCAAAGGGGGACGGCCATTTCGAACGGCTGCAGGTCCCACCCATGGTGTACTCCTTAAAGGGAATACAAGGCGCCGAAGCTCAAACCGAGACCGCACTGATGAGGACACCGATATCGGCGCCAATGACCAAGCAGATGATGAGAAGCGCATGACGGATATGATCCAGCGAATAATGGAAGAGAAGGCAACCCGAGAAGACGAGGAGAGGGAGTTCTCCCCCAGCAAGAACCCGTTCACTGAAGAAATCCATCAAGCAAAATTCCCAAAGAAGTTCACGCCTCCGACAATAGCACCTTACGGTGGAGTTGGAGATCCTACCATTTTCCTGTTCAAGTACGACCAGCAAATGAATGGAGCTAGGGCCACTAATGAGATCAAGTGCTTATACTTTCCTGTGTGTTTGGAAGGTGTGGATTCATTGTGGTTCACCAGACTTCCGCCTAGATGCATCAGCCAGTTCGCTGATCTGGCAAGGAGATTTCAGGATCAATTCCGGTTGCAGGCTACCAAGGCAAGGGACGTGATGTCACTTAGTGAGATGGGACAGAGGCCTGGAGAAACCATTAAAGCTTTCCTTACACGTTTCCATGCTGCCGTAGCGGAAGTTATAGAACCGGAGCCTTGGTACGTATTGGCAGCCTTAAAAGGGGCCATCGATAAAAAGTCAGAATTCGGAAAATGGCTCAAGATGAAGAGGCCAAAGACTCTGAAGAAGTTCTACAAGAAAGCAGAAGAGTACATGAGCGTGGAAACCGACACCACAGACGCTCCGAAGGCTATGGGGAGTAGCACTGCTAAGGAAGGGAAGAGCAACGAATCATCTCATACGGTTTAGAGGAACGACTCTGGGCATAAGAGGGGGTTTGATGGAAGGGACAATGGAATGCATAAGAAGTCCAAGTACTTCAGGCAATCAGAATTGACTCCCCGGAATGAAACTCCAGATAAAATCTATTTTGCTACGAAGGATTCAGGCATCTTTCCTCAGATGAAACCACATAGAACCACAGAACAGCAAGCAATTTCTGAATGCACCATAGAATCAGAATCAGGGAAAGGTTGCTGATCAGGCCGAGTCACACGAAATACCGAAAGCGCCAGAAGACATGCGACCAATCATCGATTGATGACTCTTGGGTGCAATCCAGTGTTTGGAGTTAAAATATAACCGACTGTTTTCTCCACTCTACTTTACTGCTTTTGTAGTTTATCTTTCTCACTTGTCCTTTTCCATGAAATGATCTACGAATCCATCTTTATTATGTTAAGTAAAAACTCTGCATGATTGAAGATGTTCACCCATGGATTGTAGTCTCATGGAAAATAAAATTTATTCACGAACTAATGCTGAAACTGGTCTCGTGTTTAGGGCAAAACGTTACACAACATACCAAAGGCATTGATCAAACCAAGAAGGGTAATCAAGCTCATCATCTTGCAGAAACCAAAAGAGGTCAAAACTTTTCAAAGGTAATTCATGGAGAGCCCACCGGAATCCGGAGGCCGCGCTCTTTTCTACCCTTTCTTAAAGAACCTAGGCTAGTTAAAACCAACCCTAGAATTGGAGGGTCCCACAAATATACTTGAGCAAAAGCAACTCAAAACAAAAAGTCCCTCGGATAAAATTTGCCGAGCCCATCAAAGAAACACCTTCATATTAGGTGCAGGATACGAGGATTTCCCGCCTTGAGAAAATTTCTTAATTTTTTCATTGAAGAGGGCCAGTATCTATTTCATTGGGCAAAACGCAAAGTTGGCAAAAATCGACAAAAATGTGAAGTCGGCAAAAACCGACGTGGTTCGTGAAAACCCTTACCGAAACGAGGTGTTTGTCCTTGTTCTTTTTGTTAACCAAGTCAAACAAAGCCAAGGGTGGATTATAGTAGAAATCCCAGCCAAAAGGGGGTATAATAAATCCAATTTGGGTCTCTATTTGATCATAATAGCCGGATCAAATAGGACCGAAATTGGGTCGAAAATGCTTAACCCAAGTCCTCCCATGGGGGCACGTACCCAAAACCAGTCTCCGAAGGACTCAGGCCACTGAGTTAGTGAGATATGGGATTTGGATACATTAAAAGGAATAAACCCAGCATACAGAAGTACATTTAATTAGGTTTCAAAAGGGCCTGGGACACCAAGCCAATGAGGAACAAAGTTAAATGTACAGTAAGGTGTCTGCATCACATAAAATACACACCAAAGATTAACTTTAAAGGTTTGGGTTACCAAATCTTTGAAAATGCTAATAAATGTGCAGTTAAGACTAAAACCCCTCAAAGAGGAGATAAGATGTCTAAAATCAAGACCAACCCGCAGTACTGACCTTAAACGACATAAAAGCGTAACCAGTGCACGATTCGCAAAAAGCGCAATACGATACGGATAAGCGAAAGTTACAACATACCAACATCAACAGGTTCATCATAAAAGCCCACAGTCATAAGACTGGCACTAAAAAAAAGTACAGAACAAATTTTACATCATTTGGCAACATTTTCAGGTGTAACATAACCCTCAACCAAATGAGCCTTAGAGGTACCTTCACTAGCAGTAGGGGGTTCCGTCAGAGCAGCTGGGGATCCCGGGGCACCCTCTCCTACAGAACTAGGGGCACGGACGGGAACCACATTCCGAACCTCTTTTCCAAGGGATTTGGCTTGTTCACCAGCTAATATGCTCCTACCCGTCTCCAGAGCATCACGGTCTTTTGGTTCAAGAAGGGCTTCTTGTAGAGCCTTATCCTTGGAATAACCAAGCACCTCTTCCCAGACAAGGGCTAATGTACGAGGAAAGTCCTTGCCCAGATAGCTCAAGCTTCCGCGAGTCATAACACTGAGAGTGTAAAACCGAAACAAGGTCTCATCGGTTTTCTTTTTGACCTCCGCAAGATCGCTGGATAGCTTTGCCTTATTGCCCTCTAAGGTTTCAATAGCTTTGCCTTGCAAAATAATTTTACCTTCAAGCATTGCTTTCTCCTGGTGGCAAGAAACCATGGATTGATGTACAGAGGTTAGCTGGGATTCCAGGAACTCGCGGTCTGTCTGGACTTCATCTATTTGCTTCTTTGCAGCTTCAATCTCTTCCTGAAGCCTCCTGTTGTCAGCCTCCAAATTTTTCACCCGACAGTGCCCGTTCTTAAGAAGTGCAATTTCAGCTGCTTGATTTTCCACTTCACGGATCAGTTCAGTCTTGTCATTTTCCAGAAGCCCGATATGTTTGAGATGCTGAGTGTTCAACTTCTGGAACTCAAAGCAAAACCTATTCCAAGACTCCAACCACTCCCTGGAAGTGTTTTCGGCCTCGTTTAACTGAGCTTCAAGGTTACTCATGATTGTGGTAAGCTGGGAGGTCGCATAATTTTTTATAGCACTCAGCTCTCCAATGATACTCTGATCGTAACATAGCGACAAGTCTAAATCAAGGTCTATTCCACTCAAGTCCCAACCAACGAATCTATCCCGTAGCGCGGTATTTCCAGGGGTAACTGCATAAGGTGGTCTATTAAGGATCGCTTGAATCTGACTGGAAACAGACGTATTAGGTACAGAAGAACTAAGCAACGACTCCACAGGAACCGAAGAACTGGGATCTCCAGAAGGTATAGAAGAGTATCAGCGGTAAAGAAGATCACTCAAAACAACGCCGCCATTAAAACTTCCATTCACTTTTCAAAATGACACTTGAAAAAGAAAGAGATTGGCAAGCCAAAAAGGAACTGCCGCCCGCTCACTATACAGCTATCTGCGCGAAAGCCGAGAAGACTCGTCAAGTTCCGCACACGCATCAGGAAAATAAGATCGCCCCCCGGATAATATGCTCCTAATTTCTCGCGCGACCGACCCCCCCAACAAGCCAACTCAACAATGTACGATCGAATATGTCGAAGCCAGTAATTCCTCATTAAAAGAAATCACAAGCTTCGAAGGGCATGTGTTAATCCCTAAAAATCCATGCGTACATTGAACAAGGGATACGTTGCAAACATCATCGGGGTCTTCGCACAGGAAATCATTAAGGCACTTGGAGCATCAGTAATGGAGAAGAACGGTCACAAAAGCAAGTGCCGAATGTCAAAGCCCGGAACAGATCAGATCGACCAAGTACAACCGGACGGCATGGTGCAACATGCGACCTTGAAACTTGGGTCCAAATCACAATCCAGGCACGAAAACTAAGACCAGCCGCTCACGCAAGTAAAAGGCCGCGCCAAGCATCAGCATGAAACAGGTCGCTCATCCAACATAGACTAGAACGACCACACTGGACAGCCGCCAGACCAACCACACCTTGCAAGAGCAATAAGAGGACGAGCACCCTTGAACTAAAGCAACCGGTCGCACAGGGAACAATGGAGAGTCAATTCCAGACTTGTGTCGCGCTCACAGCCATTCTCCCAAAATGGTCGCCCGCATAGAAGCACCCGCTCTTGTAAACCCGCTCAACTACATAAGGCGCCCGACCCAAAAAGTTATCTACGCATAACAACCTAAGACAGCTCACGACAGCTAGCAACAGCTGGCCAATGGCCCGATTGTAATTAGCAGAATTAGAGATTTACAAGGCGGGAAAGGGATTTCAAACCGATGACTCACCTATAAATACACCATAGCTACCACTGAAAAAAGGGGAGAAAAAGACCACGAAATGCTGCCAAACTCTGCCACAAACCACGGATCTGGCCATGGCGTCAAGCTTAATTTCGTGATTCAGAGAGAACAAAGACATCATCAATCTCAATCATCCATTCATCCTCTTTCTCCTCAATTTCAACCAACTTCTTATATTATTTCCTAGATCAAAGTATATAAACAAGGTTGTATTAGGCGAAAATGGAAGAGTATGATACAGGGAGAATTGATGTATTTTGTAATTCCTATCGTGAGATTAGAAATCACCTTCATAGTGGACGTAGGCCTCATTAACGGTCGAACCACTCTAAACCTCGTCTCTATTTTTACCTTTTTTCTGCATTTTCTACTTTGAATTACTGATTGAATACTGCTCCACTTTATTCCCTACCAAATTGGTGAAGTACAGCTTTGTACCTGAGGTGTTTGGACCATTTTTGGTGTAAACACACCCAATCGCTTACTTATTTGGAGGCATCGCCCAACCCCCGTGTCATTTACAAGGCGTGGAATTAGTTAAGAAATTTTAAGCATAATTATCTTCATGTGCTCACCGCCTAGAGTATCACGGCATTGGATCAAAGGATGTAAATGTATTTTCCACTTTATTGTATCCACATTAATCGAGTCATAAGATCTAAACTAAAGTGAAGTTTGAATAATGCAGACAATCCCTTAAGGCCAGTCAGCCAAGAATATGTGGAGAGGGTGTTAACCATAAGGGAAGTATCCCTAGTGTTTCAGGACATGCACTTGTTGATTTTCGATCTTCTTCTTCACACGGCCGATTTACTAAGAGAGGATCGTTCAATCAGTCATGACGATGAACAAGGAGAGGTCAAGGAAGAGGTCTAAGTATGAGATATAGGAGAAGAAGAAGGCGATGTTCCCCTATCGTGCTCCCAGTCATGGAGGAATCGGTGGAAGCTCAGGTAGATAACAATGGTGGAGATGTGGCTGGAGAAAGAGAAGATTCACCACACACAACACTTCCTTCTAAGGATGTCAAAACCGAGGTAGGGAAAACTTCAAATGTAACACACCATAAAATACACCCTAATTAGACATAGGTATTTAAATTAAAAATAATAATTAACAATTAATTAAATATTAATAGGCTGGAAATATAAATATCTAATATTTGGGAATTAGGCCACGAAAATATTTCCATTGTATTCGTGGCTAGATTCTAAACTATTTTTGTATTTTATTTATCATTACGCCATAGATGGCTTACCGCAACGAAAATCCATGGTGTTGCTAGCTACGATGTTGTCATTGCTATGCTGTTTTTTATCTATTGCAATGCACACTTCAATGTGTTTGCAGTAGTTGCATGAATAAAATTATCAATCCGCGTCAACATGATCCAACTGTCCAGGTTAGCTATCCGCATCAATCTAATTTTCCTTCACAGCCTCAATCCTTTGCTCCAAATTTTCATTTTCCCACTGGAACATAATTAATGCTATTTTCCTTTGTTTCTTTTTCATTCGTATCCATAATTTTCCTTCGCCACCAAATTAATTCCTATCCAAAATCAGCTCCATTAAATTTCGTTGCTCTTTCTCTTTAGCAGATCACTAATTTTCGCGGATCCCTAATTTTTGTAGTTTCTTTTGACGTCCAACCAAAACCCCCAACCTACTCCTAACATCTCCGCCTAATACCGAACGCGAATGGAGAACCATGTCGTTGTCACTAGCGACTGGCTCGCCTAGGTCACCAATGTCGCCGCCTCCGCTACTGCTCCTGCGGCTCCGTCGGCGGTCGTGGAAAACGGGGGTGGGGAGTTTAGCATGGCTGAAGAGTTCAATTACCAGAGGAAGATGCCAGATTTAGAAAGGTTATTATTTTCACCAGATCCTTCATAAAACTTGGACAACATAAATCTAAATTGAATTGTCTAAAAATTGAAATGTGAAAGAAGAACAAAGCTCAATGCTTTTATGAGTGACTACAAGCAGATGAGCTCTTAGTACTTTTGAGTGAAAACCATTTAGATATGATTTATGAATGACTATAAGCATATGCGAAGTATTGTGTGTGTTTTTACAGTGGTGCATGCATTTATATGCGAAGTGTAGCTTCTTTATTAGTGGTTCCTTGCTGAATTAATCATTGCTATGGGTTTTGAACTCGATGATAATGGCTTAAATGTTCACAAGTTAGGGTAAGTATTCTGCATGTTATTTTACTTAGAGGAAATATTCCTTAGAGGCCTTAGATATTACTAATTATATCTCTATAGTGTGTGTGTGTGTGTGTGTTGAGGATAAAGATAAGAAAAAATATTTTGTTTCTTTGAATGTGACTTTGTTTCTAAGTTAAAAGTCCAAAGTTGACCGATTATATGATTTTCTGTATACATTATTTTCATGATGACTTATGGCACTATGGTGCATAATGTGATTCATGGCATTCCGTGAACACAGAAGAAGATTTTTTTTAGTGTATTGTACATCATTCGTCATTGATAATGTTTTGAAATGTCCTAGTATATTTTAAGTTTAACCTGATAAAAAATCAAATATATTAGTATATGTATAGCTTTATTGTGTTTTTTGTTGATCTTTAGATGATATTATCTTTTCTTATTTGATTAATTTAATGAATAGTAATTGTACAATGAATGCCAATTCTATGATCGTATAAAGCTCAGACTTTTCGAGTATTTTTCTTGGAACATGATTGTGCTACAAATGTGAAATCTAGTATTAAACAAGTAAGAATTTATGTCTTACCAGACTTTTCGAGTATTTTTCTTGGAACATGATTGTGCTACAAATGTGAAATCTAGTATTAAACAAGTAAGAATTTATGTCTTACCAGAATTCTTAAGTTAATTGGTACGTTTGCTTCTCCATAAACTTCCCCAGATAATTTTAAAGTTTAATTTTCTCTTAGTTAATAAGAAAATCTTTGAAACTATTTTTCTGTATCAGTAAATAAAGGCAAACAATTAATACCTATACATCAATCTGCATTGCATTCCCATTCTACTGAAAAATAATCTATTTAGCATTTCCTTGATCATAGTAATATTCACCTGTACATCCAGTTACAAATGATAGAACACATATTACACACTGATCATCAATTCGTTTAAGAGATTGCAGGGAACGTGTTAATCTTTGCAAATCTGACATTCAGATTGTCTTTAATAGAAAGTTTTTGGTGCCGCTTTCCAAGCATCTAGTCTTTCCAAACTAAGCTTGATTAAGATACTACTCAAATCATTCCACTACCTATATCATCTATATTTATCACGTTCTTAACAGTTCATATTATAAGAAATATTCTGTGATGAAATAATCCAAACAATAAATTTCCTTAAGCTACATTACAATGAAATATTATATCAAATATGTGCTACATTACATGCACAACACAAGACCATTGCAAGATTTCAAATACATGTTAACATAAATGAGTTATAAATTTATGTTATTCTCTAATGTAAAACAACAGTAGAATTTCTATGTGCAGGAATTTCAGCGCAGTGGTTTGAAGTCGGTTTGGGTAGCTACGTCTCCCCGCCTTTCGCCTTTGTGTGCAACTCTGTTTCTAACAGCTCTGCTCAGGTATTGTGAATGCACATGAGTCTGCGCAGTGGAGACTCCTCTGCAGGTACATCTTTTCTTGGTCGAACAATCTTTATGTTGTCTTTAACTATTAGTCCTGCATTATTTTACTGCTAGCTAAAAGTAGCAGAGTGATTCCATTATAGATATAGATTGTAGTAGTAACTAGCACATGACATGTTAAGAGTTATCTTGCTTGAGCCCCTACACTAGATGGCACTCAAATTATTACAATGTTGATATTCTCTTTACAGCGTTTTGCTTGCAATACGTACATTTGATTACATTTAATTGTAACATTTATATTATTTACTAATTTCATTTACTGCAATCCATTATTGATCATGTAGAATTTTGAAGCAGTTGCCAAAGTTTTCATTACTAATTTCATCTTCTGCTTTTTGCCTGGTCAAATTCATTCTTATTTTCTCTATCTTTTTTGTTCCCTATCGCTTGTCATCATTCCCATTATATTATTTATTAAGAAGATTAAAATATTTCTTTAATAGGTTTGCTTGTTGTATTTGGCTGACATAATTGAAAATGGCATGATGTTTCAGGTAGTTCTTCAAAATAAAGCATGAATTCTAAAAGTAATAGTCATCATGTTAAATTGGTGTAATTCTTTGCACTCTATTGCTATGCTAACACATATTCCATTTGATCAGTTTAATGTCATATGTTTGTACTCTAGATTCTTGTTCATAGAAGTTTCTTTTCCATTTCTATTATATGTTAAACTACTAATCTCTTGTTTGTTTTTTCAACTTCTTTTATGCATTATTTTCAGGCAAGTTATTTTATCACTTTGTTGATTGCAATGCTTTTTTGCACTTACTATAGTTTCAAATCACCTCTTATGCTAGTCTCCTGTTGATGGAAAACTAATGCTTCTTACCCCCGCAAGAGTCTATCCGAATCCAGTTAATGTTAGTTGTGTTTTTTAGGATAATTTAAGATGTAACACGTATATTAAACTATTATTTTCCCAATATAAAATGAATTCCCTGTAAAATTTAGTCTCTCTTAAATATAATTTTGTTTTTTCTTCTTCCTCGTTTTCTTTTGTTTTGTTTTCCCTGTAAACTTTAACTCGGATGATGTCTCCTACTATATTAGTTTTTGCATATGTGTCGGCATTTACGTGGTTTTGTACGATGCTTGTAAAGAATTTAGAACTTGATAGCTCGTTGCTCCTATCTCCTGCTAAGAGATGCAGATTCCTAATCTATTGTTTTGGCTTGTTGTAACATATACATTTAAGCATCAGCACAGTTTGCCCCCTCTACTTTTAATAAACTTAAAACCTGACAATAATCAAATCTATCTTTTCATTAAATTTACTAATTGTAGTATACAAAAACATTTATTTATTTATTAATCTACATTATACATTACACAACCCTGCTCACGCTCGTGTAAGGAAAAGAAGGTTCTTTCTATATACGTGATCATATTTGTTTGTGAATCTTTACTGTTGCTTGGAAGCTATCGTGAATGTATGTGATGCAGATCAATTCATGGCAATCAATGATGAAGGAATGCCGATGTTTCAGAACCCATTAATGATTAACTAGAGAAGTTGTGCATACATTGTGAGTGAATCATCAGAAGAAAAAAATAAAGGTAGTAGTTTATATAATCAATTTTTGTGTTTTTTTCTTGCTTATGGTTGTATGTGTGAGTCTGTATATGAGTAAATTGAGTGACAATGTAGTGACGAATGTATGTAAATATGAATGATTGTGTAAAATACAAGTGAATGTACAATAGTGGAGTCAAAAAATTTATACCATTTAAAATGTTGAAATAAAATATTTATTTAAGTAAAATACCGTGCTAAAATATTATTTATTATAATATTATGAAATCTTTGATTAATAGCAGTTGAGGTGTAATTACTTTTAGCAATTGTAAAACAAATTTAATAACTGCTAGAGATAGTTGTAAAAAAGCTTGACTTTATTACGCTTGCCAACTGTACTAGACATATTACAACTGTTTTTGGCCGTTGTGAAAGGGTATTTTTGGTTCTTGTGGTACCTGCGGCAACGCATGTACTGATGTTACCATAGGGTAGCAAAGGTGTTGCCTTTGACTCTAAGGCAATGTGACAAAAGGAAACCCTGAGAAAGTGTTGCCACATATCATATTTTTCCTATAGCAACGCTTTTTGGCACTTGCTGTGTCACTTCTCTGGTGTTGCAGTTTGCAAGTAGTGTTGAAAATGGAGGTCGCGTGTGTAAGATATGTACAAGTTTGAACAACAAAATAATATGTAAACAAGATTTGAAATTGAAATGAACGGCTTACTAGAATAAAATAAATATCATAGGCATAAGAGAATATTTCATTTTCAAATAGGGGACAATGTTTAAAAAAAATGGAAATAAATAAATTACATTAATCACAAATTAATAATAAAACGGACATGCACGTGAAATAAATTCACTGCGGACGACCTCTTCCCCTTAAGGTGGATCTACCGACATGTCAACCACCCTCTTAGGGAGGGTGTTAACCACCCCGAAGTCGAAGGGTAGGTGGCGGCTAGGTTTAAGCTAAATTTTATATATTCTTAGCTAACTAGAATGGTTTTGATTTAAAATTTAAACTAACAGTTCTCACACAATTCAGCACCTATAAATAAAGCATTAGCCTCCTCTCTAAATCCCACATCTTCTCTAGACTTTGCCTCCATTCTTTCTCTTCTCCATCTTATTTTGGTCCAGTTTAGGTTAGGTTAGTTCTTCTTCTTCATTTATTTTAATCTATTTTTATTTAGAATTGCTGGATCTAGATTTTATATATGTATATGATTCTATATTGATTCTTATACATGTATAATATTATAAGAGAAAAAATTGGGGAACATTTGTGCGAGGCTGCAATTAGAATTAGGCTTATTCATAGTTTTCTTCTTTTGTCTGTACTGCAAGTGGGAATTCTTTTAAATTAACCTATTTTTCTATAATTGTTAGTATGAATCTCGAATAATTATGCTTATAGAGATTTGACATTCCACGAAACAAACCATATCAAAATCTCCCAAATCTCTAATATTATGGAAATTGTGAATCTAGTTAATTACTTTGGTTCTTGATCATTGATTAAATAAAGAGGGATTTTTATTGTTTTTGTATGTGTATATAAATTCATAATCTATTCTGTTTTACTTTTCTTTCTTCTTGTTGTAAATCATAAATAAATATAGAAGTGTGGATTTGGATATTGTAACTTATGTATGTTTAAACCCCTATTTTATACAAAATATTTGTTTTATGCATTATAAAACACATATGACAAGAATTCTTACTTTTGTATAAATCACACAAGTTGAAATAAAATACCACTAGAAAGCATGTACATATGATACTGTTTATTCACCTTGTCTGTTTTTTGTTTATTGAGATAATCTTAAAAGCCTAGGTTACAAATTATCTTTTATAGTGTTATGTTTGATTCCCAATTAATGCTTCAAATTTGATGTGATTATTTTTGTGTTTTGTTATAGAATTTGAGAAATATGACCTGTATACCTTTAGTTGGAGAAAAAATTGACATTTCAGTGCTTAACACGTTTTTCTTTTACTTGCGCCACTAATTATGCCTTTGTATATTTACATTTAACGTAATTTACATACTTTAAATGCGTGTTTATTGCGTTACATAGGAGGTAATATTAAATGTTCTTGTCATAAAAATTTGTGCGTTGTGTGTATTAATGGTTTATTTAAAAATATCAAATGGCAATAGGATGCGAGGTTAACCCTATTTTGTTGTAGAAGTCGTCCCGGAATCGCCCATCAAATTCAATAGCTATAAGAAGTCGGGTTAATTTGAGACATCTAGTGCCATTTGGCCATTAAGTTTGTGACAGGTCCACCTCAAGAAGGTATTAAGTGGATGATCTACCTTATTTGGGTGTTAAGTTGTTAGGACTTGGTCTGCTCCTAAGGGTTCATCCCCCAAGTTTGGGCTAAAGTCGTAGGACCTGCCCTTATTAGTTATTAAGTAGTCTATGGGTTCGCCTTTCTCTAATAATTATGAAGTATTAAATGGTCTTGAATAAGATATTAAACGGTGTATGAACGAGAGAGGTAGTTCTTCGGAAGTTGACCGCTTCTTATATAAGGACTATGTGAGGGCATACCAAGAGATGAGATATTGACCTATCTAAGGAAAGAATTAAGTGGTTAGGAGCTCACATGTAATGACAGCTATATAGTAATGTGGGGTCCATCACGAGGGTCTTGAATGGAAGGAAGTGTCTAACTGAACCCGGTATCAAAAGGTTGATTACTATCTCTTGCATTATTTTGAGAGATTATTTATATAACAAAATCTACTAGGAAACGAGTTCTTATTTTACTAAGATCCTCCAAAGGGTATAAAGTGATCGTAGGAATCCACCCATATTTATAATGAACTTAAGTGACAAGAAGGGTTCACCTTTTTCCATTAAATATGGAAATACGAATGTTTGTTATTATATTTTCCTAGACATGAATATGATAGGTTTTATACCGCTAACTGTAGGAAATAGGTTTTCATTTAGACTTAAAGAATTTTTATTCACCTGAACTATTGTTTTGACACCCCCTTCTTAAAAACACAGGTTATACAGGTGGTAGCACATGCTTGATGATGACTCGAAAGAAGGAGCTTAGCGATGGCGATCTTTATCTGGTTTATTATTATCATATCTAGTATCTGATTATATCTCTGTAGTCATTATGATGTACCTTGACTTATTTAACTTGACATTTGGGATTTGGTATGATGTATCCACCATTTATGATATTTTATGATATAGTACACCTATTTTGATTGTTATATTTTATCTATTCCACCATGATATCTAATTTTGTGTTGACCGCCCCATACCTCCTTTACAAACAAGTGAGAAGATGCGCTGTATGACGTGCCAGACCGATACGAGATGATAATCAGGGTAGACTAACACACACAAGACCTGTTGTATAACTCGCATCGCAGGGATAAAATATAATAGAACATATACAACAGGCAGTAATAGTGAAGCATCATTGAATATAATCTTAAACTTTCATATCATCATGAGAATATCCTTACATCAAACTGGATTACATCAGTGTCTGTACAATAAGCCTCACAACAGGTTCCCTTAGAGTAGCATACATCATCACTAACAGTGGAAACAACATATATAAGTATAGTGGAAAATAATACGTCAACCTCCAGCTCGTCGTCGCTCAACAGCATCGTCCTCATCAAGATCTACTACCTGCTACCTAGTCTGCCCATCCACAACAAGGATGAACAACCCAAGGTATTAAGAGGGAAACATAAAATCTTGAGTCAGACAACTATCTTAATGAGCGATAAAACAACTATCAACATTATCATCAACGAAGTACAAGAGAAATAGGCAGACCAATCATCTAATCTACCAACACATCAATAGAGAAGAAACCCAAATCTGTCTCCTCCTCAACCTATAGTGATAGCCTTTCCCAGAGAATCAGAGAAGAAACAAACAGTACATCCATAACAACCAATTATCAAGCGTAGACCATTCTAATCGATCTCAACACATACCAAGCATGAACCCCGAAGGCTGAAACCAACATCAGATAAGCACCCAAAAGATATCTCCCTCGATGTGGAATAATCCACACAAGACAATAAAAGCAAAACAATCAACATCCGTGACTATGGCTATCACTGTTTTCCTTGCCTTGAAACCATCGTTTATCGTATGACTAACTCATCTTTCCATCCATCGAGGACTACCGGCAACCTTGGGTCTAGCAAAACTCCATACACTTTCGTGACTCGTATCTAGGCCCACAGTGACTTCCCAAGGTACTCGACTAATCATCTAGTCTTTCGGTGCCCTTGTTATACCCCTGTTTTGAGTCTGCTAGAACCTATGACTAACGACGATCCCTTGGCCTTCATTAACTCTAGCCGTCATCATTGTCGACTATCCATAAGCTCAAGCGCCTTTTCGTGCAATCATTATCCACGAGATCAAATCGTCTTGAGTCGTCTTCACAACGTCCTTGCATCATCTTCCGATCAACGAGCACTTCACTTTGCTTCAAATATTCCATCTGAATTCGCCTCGAAGCTACGCCCATCATCGACTCAAAAATAAACATCATTTGGTCACCATTCGATGGATCGCCCTCGACCCCTATGGATCATCTATCGATCCATATGGATCGCACCACTGATCCACCAAGTTACTTCAGCCTTAGGCCACATCAACGACCCACGACCTTATGGACCACATCTAATCCATTGCTTTCCGTAGACCGACCTGATCCATATGCATCTCAAGCCAATCCACCGATCCATCATACCCAGACCAATCCATGTGATCCATCTCCACCGACCCATCCCCACACAGTGCCTCTTTTCTTTCATCCTGGCCGATCCATCCATACGAATGACCCATCAATGCACTACGATCCATGCGATCCAAGCTCACACGATTCATCATTCGATCCACTCCATCAAAGCAAACCGACCTGATCATACCCCGTGCGCTCCATCCATACACTGACCCTTTCACCTTTTGCATCGATCTATACATCACGAACGATCCATCTAATATGCACGATCCAAACGACCCATGCTTCCACTGGTCCATCGCCATCCTTTCACCAAGTTTATCCATGAACGATCCCTACCCCATTTCGATCCATGCTATCCATGACTTGACCGATCCGTCATTTTTGCGGCGATCCATCATTTCGTGCGATCTATCCCCAAATCTGCTTTTGTCGAATCGATCCAAGCCTTCCATCGTGCCACACGACTGAACCATACAACCTATGCTTTAACGACGAACATCTATGCATCCATCTCATCCAAATCCAGTAATTTCAACCAAACAATCAATAACACAACATGCAATCATCAATTAACCATTAATACAAAAAATAATTATCATACGATCGTATGAAATTAAACAAATCATGATAAAACGATAAAAAAATCAATAAACATACGTAAACTTGCATAATCATACAAATTAACCGTTATAAGTTACTAGATTAGATCCTATGGCGTAATTCGAATTTAAAATATACTTACCTTGATTAGATCTAGGTGAAAACAACTCGAAATGATGAAATTAGGATCAAACAAACTTATATACTCTATTGAATTCGTGTAAGAGATGCTTATCACCTACCAAATCCACAAAATAGCTTCAAATCAATGAATCTCTAAACTAGATAGCTAAGAACGACCTCTAAATCAACTCAATTGATGCGATCTACCCATCCTCGATGTCGATCTTCAATCCTAGATCTTAAATCGATGAATGGAAATGAAGTGGAGGTGTTTTTGGTTGAGCCGGAGAATCACATACACCCAACCAAATGAGAGAATGAAGAACCTAAACTATTCTCTCTACCCCTATCCTCCAGTTTATAGCCAACAGTCCCTAGCCTTAATGGGCCTCACAAATCAGCCAGCTAATGACTAATTAGCATGTCCAGAAAACTTGCAACACTAAAATAACAATTCCTCCCAAACTTCTCAGCCAAATCTTTAATGTGACCACTCTACGGAATTGGAAACACCATTTACAATCCAATGAAATTGATCCTAGCACCTGATTTGATCCTAATCAAAAGTTATGCCCTAAAAAATAACAGAGGCAAAATGGTCACAAATAAAGTTGGTAAAAATCATGGACACGTCTCACATCCCCATAAACAACATATCAAAATTTGAGAATAATCCGACCCTTGGAGAATTAAATAGAAATATTTTACGATCCTCCGATATGTAAAATTTGGGTTGTCGCACTCTCCCCCCTTTAGGAATTTTGCCCCCGAAATCCCAAGCAACCAAAACCATTACGCATGCCTATCACTCACGAGCAGCTAATCTACCATCCAATCTAGTATCCAACAAGCCATGCATTAATAGCCTTAACCTAGCATGTTGAATTATAATAATAGCACAAGAAACAATGGTGTAAGAGTGACGCGACATAAACGTGTCAAACCAATGAAGAGTTCCGGTTGGATCGTCTTCATACTCTCTTCCGTCTCCCACATACAATCATCATCATCCTCACTCCATTGCGCCTTGACTAGCTTAATTGTATTCGTCCTATGCTGTTTTGTGTCATTCCCCACAACACGAAGTGGCTTATGAGGTCTCGAAACAATAGACTTGACCTCTAAGTCTTCATATTATCCAAAGATACCACCATGTTCGAATGGTACACACACTTCCATAGAAATAACACATGAAAAATACTGTGCACACTTGACATCTTCTCAGGTAAATCTAATCTGTACGCAAGATTTCCAGTCCACGCGACCATCGGAAACGATCCATGTGACACCCCACGTCCGTTAATGTCACTCATTAAGGGAATGCATTAAGTTCCGTGAAGCGTTATAGGTAAACAGACACAGAATATTACAAGAAAAATATAAATAAGATAATAGCGCAAATTCAAATTTTTTATTTCAAACATAAATCATACATCGTGGTCCAAAGCACCATAAGTCACAAAAAACATTACAATAATATAACTTCTGTCATGTACCATCAGAGTACATAAATATATAAAAAGCATAATTCTCCAAGAAAAAGAGCTAAGCCATAGTAGATATAAGAACTTGAGCTATACTTCAAAAGCAGCTCCAACAAGATGATAATCGAGTCCTGACTAAGCCTGAGTATTTCCACCCTGAGAACCTTAGGGGGGAACGGAAGAAAGAAGAGGAAACAAAAAGGGTCAGAAATAAAGTCTGTCGAGTCTAGTTACTTTTAGCAAGTAAATAAATAAAAGTAGCATGACAGGAATATAAAGTGGATAAGAGAGATTACTACATAAAAGGCAGGTGTGACAAGGTAGACATGATAAGGTGCATATGCTTCCCTAATGACTGGTTAATGAAGAAACTAGATCTAACATAATAAATATGAACAGATCCAAATAAGACTTCATATGTCCAATAATGATAGACCTTAATTAATCACAACTTGATGATCTAGATGTAAACAAAGGTTTAACTTTCCAGATAATGATAATTCCAAATTAACCACAACTTAGAAAAAGGGGTAAGATACACATATGAGACATGATGCATTAACCACAAAGAATTAGATCTATAAAATAGATCTAGTATGATAAGGTCTAGGATCCAAGAATATTATGGATTCACAAATTATGATAGATCTAATATGATTAAGTCACAGGCATGTATATATCCAAATCATAGTCAAGTCACAAATTACTTTTAATCATTTAAATCTAAAATTAACCAACTCACAGTTTTTGGATTAAAAGAAAAGGTAGAAGGTAGCAAAGGTTGGATCTACACTCGAATCTCTAAGTTTGATTTGTAAAGTTGATAGTTGTAGAAGATAACGGATCCGGTTCAGTTCAAACCCGGCAGTTCTTGGCCTCCATTAAATTCCAGTGATGAAAACGAGAGAAATGGACCCGTACATTTAGTTGTCAGCCTCCAGAAAATCAAATGCCACCTCATCCCTGGGGGGTCGACCCTGTCTTTATGGTGTCGACCCTGGGGTCGACCCCCTCTTATGGGGTCGACACCCCTGCTTAGGGGTCGACACCCCTGGGGCGGGAATTTTGCCGCCAACGTAATATTTGAAATTTGAACTGAATTTTGATTTTCTCGGCCTTATATATATAATTCTTCTGCGTGTATACAAACTTCAAACCTACATAACTTCTTCATATAGTGTCCGTTTTACGCAAACCAAATGTCTATTCTGACTAGAATTTCAAGACGGACGTAATGGTGCGTTCCATTTACGATAATTCTGATTATTGAATTAATTATTATTTAATTTATACTCCTTAGTGTCACTTAAAATTATGGGGTGTTTCATTCCCCCCTACTTAAAGGATTTCATCCCGAAATCTCTAAGTTGAGAAGAATGTATATCCTACCATCCATCACCCATATACTCATCCATCAATCACAGGCATCCATTGTCCTTAAAGACTTATAATGCTTATATGCACTTATGTGAAGGTGTGTGTATGTGTCCTAACACTAATGCAAAGATTAGGCGGTCTACTGATTCAGTCAACCTCCTTAACGCAATGTATGTTAGTGCCTTGAATCCAATATGTATGCAAGTAATCCTATATAACATGTAAGTTCTATATGTGTGCACACTCATTTGTCCAAATGCAACATCCACTTGATAATACATCCATTTTTGCTCATTAAAAGAAAAGAAAAATGCACACACATCCATATGCAGTATGAGAATGATTGAGCCAATTTGGTGCCTAATGTGTGTATATGCATCCATAGGCAATCACTAGCAACCATTTGCATCCACTTGCATCCATCAAACATAACATGTCTCAAACTCATGTTTACATCCATAGGATTCATATCTAAAGGTAGAGAATACTATTGACAAGACAAACTCAAATGATAGAAACAAGTATAGATAAACCTTGGAAAAGGAGTTAAGAACATACCCTCGAAAAGGAAAGGGTACGAAGTACGAATCTTGTCTTCGGTCTCCCAAGTCGCGTCTTCTGGGATATCTTCCCATTGAAACTTTATCAACCTGATTTCTTTATTGGGAGCTTCTTAGTTTCTGATCCAAGAATACGGGTAGGGACTCGTCTAAGTATCGCCTCCCATTCCACTTCTATCTCCTCTAATATACTTGGCTCAACAACCTCCGCGGTGTCATGCAAGAACTTCCGCAAATGAGAAACGTGAAAAACATCATGAACGCCAGATAGATTTTCTGGTAATTTTACTCTATAGGCCATCTGGCCAATCCTCTCGGTTATGGGAAATGGTCCCATAAACCTAGGTGCCAACTTCCATACCGATCCGAAGCGAACCACATTCCTCAGAGGTGATACTTTGATAAAAATCAAGTCTCCCACTTCATATTCGATGTCAGTCCTTCTCTTGTCTGCATAAGACTTCTGCCTATCTTGAGCTGTCTTCATCCGCCGTCGAACAAGGTCAATCTTTTCGGATGTTTCTCTAACCATATCTGGTCCAAGTAATAATCTTTATGTAGATTCCCACCAATAAGTTGGTGATCTATAGGGTCGTTCGTACAATGCTTTGAAGGGTTCCATGCCGATGCTGGCTTGATAGCTGTTGTTATAGGCAAACTCTACTAAAGGAAGGTGCTCTTCCCAAGTCCGTCCGAAGTTTAGGATACACAGCCTCAAAAGATCCTCTAGAATTCTGTTCACCCTCTTCGTCTGCCCATCATTCCGCGGATGATAAGCGGTGCTCAAACACAACTGTGTACCTAACTCTTCTTGCAAGGTCCTCCAAAATTCACTGGTGAAGATGGGGTCACAATCGCTCAAGACACTGGAAGGTACTCCATGAAGATGGACTATCTCACAAACATAAAATGCTGCCAACCGTGGTGCTATCCTCTTATTCTTAACTGGAATGAAATGAGCACTCTTAATGAGTCTATCAACCATATCCCAGATACTAGTGTTGCCTCTCTTCGATCTTGGCAAACCATCAATGAAATCCATAGAGACGCCCTCCCAATTCCACTGAGGAACCTCCAAAGGATGAAGTAAACCACCGGGCTTCTTTTGCTCAGCTTTAACTTGCTGGCAAACTAAACATTGAGAAACAAACTCTGCCACATCTTACTTCATCCCAGCCCAAAAGAAAACCCTTTATGTCTCTGTACATCTTATCACCCCCTGGATGAATAGTTTTCTTAGAATGGTGGGCTTCTTCTAGGATTGCCTTTATCAAACTTCCAGTCCGAGGAACACAAAGCCTTCCATCCCGTCGCAACCACTCCTTTTCGTCTATGGAATATCTACTAAGGTGACTTGAAGTCTCCCCTTTTCTAAGCTTATCCATGACGTCTAAAATCTGTGGGTCACCTTGCTACGAGCTCCTATCTGATCCATAAGAGTTGGTTGTATTTCTAGCGATGAAAACAAATCAAGCAAAATCTCGATGGAGGGTCTAAAGTCAAAGGTTGATATGAACTCCAAGCTCTTCCTTTCCACAAACAGAGGACTTGAGGCCATCCTCTGCCTACGTAGTGCGTCAGCCACCACATTACACTTGCTAGGGGTATACGCGATTTCAAAATCATAAGAAGCTAAGAACTCCATCCACCGTTGTTGCCTTAAATTAAGATCCTTCTATGAGAATATGTACTTGAGAGATTTATGATCGGTATATAGCTCGAACTTCTCTCCAAGTAAATAAGGTCGCCACATCTTAAGTGCGAATACTATGGCAGCTAGCTGTAGATCATGGGTGGGGTAGTTCTTCTCATGAACTCTCAACTGTCTACCCCCGTAACATACTACTTTCCCTTCTTGCATCAGAGCCGCACCAAGCCATGTACCACATGCATTAGTGTAAAATGTAAACACTTTACTTCCATCAGGCAAGGTCAAGACTGGGGCTATTATCAGAGCCTTCTTCAGTCGTTGGAAAGCAACATCACAATATACATCCCATAAAAATGCCAAATTATTCTTTGCTAGCCTAGTAAGTAGGGCTGATATCTTTGTGAAGTCCTTAATGAACTTCCTATAATAACCTTCCAACCTAAGAAATCTTCTCACCTCTGTTGCATTTTTAGGTATCTGCCAATCTTGCACTACAACCACCTTTGCGGGATCTACAACTATCCCTTCGTTGGAGACTACATGGCCTAATAATCTCACCTCTTTTCTCCAAAAATGGCATTTGGAGAACTTTGCCTTAAGCTGATGGTCACAGAGAGTTTTCAAAACTTCTCTCAAATGTTGGGCACGTTCTTCTTCACTTTTGGAGAAGATAAAAATATCATCAACAAAGACTATGAAAAATTTATTCAGGAACTCCCGAAACACCCTACTCATCAGATCGATAAAATAGGCGGGTGCATTCATCAGCCCAAAAGGCATAACTTTCCATTCGAAGAAACCATCCGGAGTTCTAAAAGCGGTCTAATATATGCTTTCCTAAGCAACCCTCAAATGATGAAACCCCATGGCCAAGTCTAACTGAGAAAATACAGAGGCACCAACAAGTTGATCAAATAAATCATCAATCCTCGGGAGTGGGTGCCTATTCTTCTTAGTCAGTTTATTCAACTCTCTATGGTCGACACATAAACGAAGCGAACCATCCGCCTTAGTTGCGAATACAACTGGAGCACCCCATTCAGATATGCTTTGTAACACCCTGTGATTTTAAATATTAAAAATTAACGAATTTAAGAATACTTAATTTCAAACGTGAGAGTTAAGGGAAATGGGTTACGCCATTGTGTTCGTCTCGGAATTCTGCTTGAGATAGAGTCCGAGTTTGCGTGAATTGGACTCCGATGAAGAAGTTATGGCCTTCCGAAGTTTTAGAATTCTAATAAATTAAAAACAGTTCAGAAATTCAAATTCAAACAAGGGTGCAGGCTAGGCAGGAATCCTCCCGCCTAAGGGCCAGGTCGACCAGAGGGTCGACCTAACCATACAGGTCGACCAGGGGGTCGACCTGGGGGACGACCTACCCCCACCGGGCAGATCTGAAAGGTGACGTTGTTTCGATTCATTTCTGAGTCATTAGGGCGGAGGTGTTATTTTATTTTGACTGGATGGTCTTGATTGCTTCTAGGGTTAATCTGACGGCTCTAAATTAATTAAAATTCTATATAGGCAACCTAACTCTTAACCTAAAATCACACTAATTCATACCAAGAGCCGCCATGCCGTCAATGGAGAACCTAGAGTAGCCACTGTTATCTTTCAACTCAAAACAAGATAGAAGCAAGAATCAAAATCTAATCTAATCTAATCTAAATAATAATTAGTCTACATCAAAAGCGAGAAATTCAGTTTCAGAATATAGATCCCAGAAAAAATAAGACCGTTCTTTTGTTTGTGAGTATATTATACTTTCGCAAAATAATTAATTAATTTAATTGTGATAAGTTATAATTGGGATTACGAGAATATGATTTTGAATCTTGTGATGTGATGTTTTGTTATTGTGGATCTATTTCATATGTTAAATTGTACATGATTAACTTGATTCATCTTATGCAAGTTTGGGTGTTAAGACATATGTATATGAATCATATGCAAGTTTGGGACGTTAAATCATATGCTAATTTATGAATTTTATGCAAGTTTGGGATGTTAAAAACATATATGAATCTTATGCAAGTCTGTAGGTGGATTATACACAAGTTCATATGTGAATCATGTAGATACATATTCTAGTTTATATGCAAAACATGTGACATTGATTTACATGTATAGATCCATATGTAAGTTCACACCTTTATGTTTAGATCTATATTTAGATCCATGGCAGTACATAGTTATTCAAATTTATGTTCTATATGCCCATTGCCTATGCTAGTTTATATGTGAATCATATGCTAGTTTGAATGAAATTCATATGCAAGTTATAGGAAAACAATATCCATATATCCAAGTTCACATCTTTATGTTTAGATCTATATTTAGATCCATGATAGTTTATGCAAATTTGTGTATTGCCTATGCAAGTTATTGGCTATGCAAACTTATGTCACGATTCTTAGATCTATTTTATGTGTTATGCAAGTTGTGATGTTGCTTTTCTTTTTATAAGTTAGACTATTGCAAGTCTAACATATGTCATATCAAAACATATGAATAGCGTAGGGACAATGGGAAAACATCAAATATACATAACTGTGAATTGGCATAAAATGGCTTTAAAAGGAATATAATTAATTTGAGACATTAATTGGTATAAATTATATACCTGAAATTATGGACATAATTTAGGTGACAATTATAGACATAAATTGATTTGGAAATTGTTGACAAATTTGAATAGGGATATTAATCCAATTTGGGGTTAATTAATTATGTGTAAGTAACCGCCTAAGAAACGAGGTTAGACTCGTTTGTGGTATAAGACTGCCCGGACCCGCCCGGCAAATCCAGCAACCACAAATGGTAGTCTATGTGAGAGGTCAAGGGCACAAATTAAATGCGTAACGATTGTAAAGACACGAGGTTAGGCTCGTTTGTGGTATAAGACATCCCGGACCCGCCCGGAAAATCCAGCAACCGCAAACCGTAGTCTAATGTGGGAGGTCTTTATAAGGTTACGGTTCTAATGAATTAAGTAACACTTAACCAGATAACATGTGGTGGGACATGGGGGTTAAGTGGGTGGCCTTCGGTGGTTTGTGAAATACGATTAGAAACACTTAACCACGTTGAAACATGTAGAAAACATGAATAAGAATGGGGTTAAGTGGGAAACCTTAGTGGGGACCAAGCATAGGTGGAAAGCTTGTGTCAGGCATGAGGGCCCTTTTCAAACCAGTAACCCATTAAGTATCTTTGTGAGCTTGACCCAAGTCGAGGACGAGACACGCTTACTGGGTTTGATTGTAAGAGGTCAAATCGGGTTAGCGGTGGCAACGCAAGTCCAACAGGGTCATGTGCGTGCGTGGGCCCGGGCTGGTAGGTAAGACGTTGTTGCATCATGTTGATATATGCCGTGCATCTTTTTTGGTATCGGGTTGCCACTTTGGGGAGTGATACACCCCACTGTGGGACCAGCACGGGTATCTACGAGTTAGGGAGCCGATCGCATGGGGGTAGTGGGTACAACTAGTGGAGATAGGGGCAGACGACACCTATGAAGGAAGCTAGGAGTACATGAAACTTCCATTATCATTATTATGTTCTGTAGGCGGGATCAACTTTTAGGGTGACTTGTAATGGTGCGGTATAGTAATTATCCTACAGTGATTAGGAATGAGATTAATGCCAGAATATTCCTCTTGTTTGCCTTGTCATGCCTACTTGATTCACGGTCATATCTTGTTTTACCAGTTTATGCCTTATCCTAATTACTTTAATAATTATATTGTTAAAGTTATTATACTCGCCAGACTTTATGTCTGACCCCCTTGTTTTCGCCTCTTTTCTTCCTTTTTCCCCCAGGTTCTCACGGTGGGACTAGTACTAGCGGAGTTTGATCTTGGATCTCTTTCTCTCTCTTTTGGAAGTGCTTGGATTGCTGAAAGTAAAGTTCAGCTCATCTCTTTTATGGCTACTTGTGTTGGGGTTATGCTTTTTTACTTAATGAACTCAGAAAACAATTTGTCAAGATGAATATTAAGTGTACTTGGTTTTACTGTTGGTTTATGAAGTTGTTGCAATCAAACTATTTCTCCGTTGCAATAAAAGTTGTTTTAAAATTTTCAAGTACCAATATATGTATCTGTCTTGTTATATTCTGTTCTGTACACTAATAATGCTCCATGAAAGTTAATGCATTCCCTTTGAGAGTGACATTAATGGACGTGGGGTGTTACATGTGGTATCAGAGCAAGGTTAGCAGAACAAATAAGAGATTTTGAAAAACTGTTTTTCAAAAGCTTTTTGTAAAGAAACACTTTCAAAAGTATGTTTTAAGGAGAACATTTTCAAGAGAAAAGTTTGTTTTAAAAACATAACCCCTAAGAGCCATATATCTTTCTTTCGAATTCTTCATTTTGAATCTCTTCATTTTCTTTTCAGCATGTCTGGATTACCCGAGATACCCGAGGGAATACCGATACCAACCTAGTTTAGAAGGTATCTGGAAGCTAGGGCCACTGCCGCAGGCCCAAGAAATGTCCCTCCTCCCCCAGTTGCAGTCGCTCCTCCTCCTCCCCTGCCTCGTGTTGATACTTTTTCAAAGATATGAAAAGACTTTCGAGCAATGGGCGGAAAACCTTTTCATGGGTCAGAAACGTTTGTTGAAGCTCAAAATTGGCTTAAGGAGGTAGAAGACTTGTTTGGTATCTTCGAGGTAGAAGATGGAAGGAAGGTCCAATTGGATGCTTGGTTAATGAAGGGCGAAGCCTCGTTTTGGTGGGAGGTCACGAATGGATAGCGTCCAGTAGTGACATGGATGGATTTTAGGCATAGGTTCGAGATGAAATTTCACTCACGAGCAAAAGAGAATTTATATATGGAGAGGTTCTTAGCATTGAAGTAAGGAAATTTGTCAGTAAAGGAGTATGTCAACAAGTTCAACCAGTTGGCAAGATTTGCATTAGACTTGGTAAACACACCTGAGAAGAAGGCCCTGAGGTTCGTTAAAGGTTTGAATGAGCCGCTACATGGGTTGGCTATGACCCACATTCCGATGGGGGCTACCTTTGAGAAACTGGTTGACATGGCACTTATGCATGAAGAGAAAGGTGCTAATGCTAATAAGGCACCGGAGAAGCAAGGGGACCAAAAGAAACCACAATAGCAAAACAAGAAAGGCAGGAAGAACAACAATAGCAAAGGAAAGAAAAAGTGCTTTAATTGTGGAACACCAGGCCATCTGAGCAAGGACTGTAGGAAGAAGAAGAAGACTGGCTGTTTCCACTGTGGAGAGGCAGGACATCTAGTTAAAGACTGCCCAAGGAAACAGGGGCAAGGGCAAAGAACAGGTTCCACTTCTGGAGGGAAGATTCAGGCTCTCATGGTGCCAGGACAGGCAAGAGGGCAGATTCAGGCTCTCATGGCACCAGGACTGGAAAGAGGTAGAAACATTTTTGTCAAAAGTTTGGTTTTTTTGTTTGATCATCATGTTCGTACTTTATTTGATTCTGGCGTTTTATACTCGTTTGTGTCTGATTCGTTAGTTGAAACACTGCACCTAAATACTAGTCTAGTTACGGATCCCATAGTAGTCTCAAATCCTATTGGTGGTTCGCGTCATCTATCAATGATTTGTCGGGATTTGAGAGTTTCTATTTTGAGTGTTAAGTTTGAACGCAACGCCTTCGTTCTTGGCTTCACAGGCTATGGATTGATTCTAGGCATGGATTGGTTATCCAGTAATGGTGCCATCCTCGATTGTGAAAAGAGAGTGGTTAGACTTATGACTCGCCTTGGAAACACTCTCGAAATCTCCTATAACCCCATACATTCTGTTATGCTTAGTTGCCTAGAATCTCTTGATGCGTCTGTTGAAAACTTGCAGTCTGTTAGAGTAGTCCGTGAATACTCAGATGTATTTGAAGAGGTGAAGGGCTTACCTCCAAAGCGAGAGATAGAATTCCGCATATACCTTGTTGATAATGCAAAGCCCGTAGCTCTACCCGTTAGACACATGGCTCCTAGGGAGAGAAAAGAGCTCAGTAAGCAAGTCAAGGAGCTGCTCGAAAAGGGGTTTATAAGGCGGAGTATTTCTAAATGGGATGCTCTAGTAGTACTCGCAACCAAAGCGGATGGTTCACTTCGCCTATACGTTGATTATGGGGAGCTAAACAAGCTGACCAAGAAGAATAGGCACCCACTTCCCAGAATAGATGTCCTGTTTGATCAGCTTGTAGGTGCGTCTGTTTTCTCCCAACTAAATTTGGCTATCGGGTTCCATCAGCTAAGAGTGGCTGAATACAGCATTGATAAGACCGCGTTCAGAACCCCGGATGGTTTCTTCGAATGGCTTGTCATGCCTTTCGGCTTGACAAACACACCCGCTTACTTCGTTGACTTGATGAGTAGGGTGTTTAGAGAATTCCTTAATAAGTTTGTGGTGGTCTTCGTAGATGACATTTTGATCTTCTCGAAGAATGAAGAAGAGCATGTTTTGCATTTAAGGGAAATCATGGATACTCTTCGTACACATCAGTTGAAGGCCAAATTCTCCAAATGCCATTTCTGGAGAGAAGAAGCAAGGTTTCTTGGACATGTGGTGTCCAAAGAGGGGTTAGCCGTGGACCCCGCAAAAGTAGTTACGGTGCAAGATTGAAAGGTTCCACGGAATGCAACCAAAGTCCGAAGCTTTCTTAGGATAGCAGGCTTTTACCGAAAATTCGTTAAAGACTTTGCTAAAATCTCAGCCCCACTCACAAGAATAACGAAGAAGAACCTAACTTTTGCTTGGGATTTGGATTGCGATATTGCTTTCCAACATTTGAAAAGGGCTCTAACAATAGCCCCGGTTCTGACATAGCTGGATGGGAGCAAGATATTTACCGTATACACGGATGCATGTGGTACGGGACTAGGTGCTGTCTTGATGCAAGAAGGGAAGGTAGTAGCTTATGGAGGCAGACAGTTGAAAGTATATGAGAAAAAATATCCAACCCACGATCTAGAGTTGGCTGGCATCGTCTTTGCGCTTAAGTCTTGGCGCCATTATCTCCTAGGTGAGAAGTTCGAATTGTATACTGAGCATAAATCATTGAAGTACCTTTTCTTGCAGAAAGATATTAACTTAAGATAGCAAAGGTGGATGGAATTTCTGGCCTCTTATGATTTTGAGATTTCCTATACCCCAGGCAAGGGCAATGTGGTAGCAGATGCCTTAAGTAGGAAGAGGCTGACCTTGAGTCCTCTCTTTGTAGAAAGGCAAAGCTTGGAGTATATAGCAAACTTTAATTTTAAACCCTCCTCAGAAATTGTGCCTGGTCTGTTAGCATCACTAGAGGTGCGGCCTACTCTTTTGGACTCAATAGGAACTGCGCAACGAGAAGACCCTCAGCTAGTTAATGTGATGGAAAAACTAGTTAGAGGTGAGACTTCTAGTCACCTCAATAGATAATCCATCAATGATAGGGGTTGGCTGAGACGTGATGGAAGGTTACGCGTCCCACAAGTAAGGGATTTGGTGAAAACGGTTCCCAAAGAGGCGCACCATTCCGAACTGACCATACACCCAGGCGGAGACAAGATGTATAAAGATATAAAAAGGGTTTTCTTTTGGAATGGCATGAAGAGTGATGTAGCTGAGTTCGTCGCTAAGTGTTTGATATGCCTGCAAGTCAAAGCGGAGAAGAAGAAGCCCGGTGGTCTGCTTCATCCTCTCGAGGTCCCATAGTGGAAGTGGGATAGCATTTCGATGGACTTTGTAGATGGGCTGCCTAGGTCTAGAAGGGGCAATACCAGTATTTGGGTAATAGTGGACAGGCTCACTAAAAGCGCTCACATTATACCTGTTAAAAGTAGAAGGATTGCCTCGTCCCTAACATCCATTTATCTCAAAGAAATAGTTCGACTCCATGGGATACCCTCCACCATAGTGAGCGATCGAGATCCTATCTTTACGAGCGAGTTTTGGAAGAGTTTGCAAGAAGCAGTTGGCACCCAATTATGCTTAAGCATGGCCTATCACCCCCAAATCGATGGTCAGACGAAAAGGGTGAACAGAGTATTAGAAGACCTCTTGAGATTGTGCATTCTTGACTTTGGAGGGACATGGGAGGATCATCTTCCTTTGGTGGAATTCGCCTACAACAATAGCTACCAAGCCACCATAGGAATGGCGCCCTTCGAAGCTTTATATGGAAGACCATGCCAATCACCAACTTGTTGGTGGGAGTCTACAGACAAGCTCGTACTTGGGCCAGACATGATTAGAGAGACCTCAGAAAAGGTGGACTTGATAAGAAGACGGATGAAGGCTACACAAGATAGACAGAAGTCCTACGTAGACAAAAGAAGGACCGACCTCGAGTTTAAGGTTGGAGATAGGGTGTTCCTTAAAGTATTTACTTTGAGGAATGTCATTCGCTTTTGGTCCGTAGGAAAGCTAGCACCAAGATTTGTAGGTCCATTTCCTATTATTGAAAGGAATGGGACGATGGCTTACAGAGTAGAGCTACCCGAGAGACTGGCTGGAGTTCATAATGTTTTTCATGTTTCTCAACTACGAAAATGCTTACATGAATCTGCGGAAGTGGTAGAGCCAAGCATTCTTGAGGAAATAGAAGTGGAACGAGAAGCGACTGTGAGAAGTGTTCCAACTCGTATCTTGGGCTTGGAAGTCAAAAAGTTACGCAACCGTGAAGTTAAGCTTGTTAAAGTTCAATGGAGTTATGCTGAGGAAGACGCGACTTGGGAAACTAAGAGGAAAATACACGCAGCCTACCATTTTCTCTTTGAGGGTACCTCCTTGATCTCTTTTTCTATAAGTTTATTCATGCTTATATCTATCTTTCAAGTATATCTCCTCAGTCCTATTCTTTATCCTTAGGTAGAAACCAATGGATGTAAACATGTATTTGAAAAATGTTATGATTGATGGTTGCGAGTGGTTGCAAGTGGTTGCTTGCGGTTGCTCGTGGATGCATGTACACACACTTTAGGCACTAGATCGGCTCAATCACCTTCATATTGCATATAAATGTGTGTGCATATCTAAATTTTTGGATGTATAATGGTTGTGCTATCATATGGTTTTGATGAGTGGTTGTGCACGCATGTAGAAATAATATGTATCGTTAGGATTCTTTCGCATACATAATGGACACATGGCACCATCATGATTTGCATCAAGGAGGTCAACTGAATCAGTAGACCGCCTGATTTTGCATTAGACAAGGAACATATACACACACTTTTTGCATATGTTCATACGGCATTAGAAATCTTGTAAGGACAATGGATGCCTATGTTTGATGGTTGAGTAGATGGATGATTGAATGTTAGGATATACATTCCCCTTAACTTGGAGATTTCGGGGGCAAAATTATTTAAGGAGGGGAGAATGTAACACCCCGTGATTTTAAATATTAAAAATTAACGAATTTAAGAATACTTAATTTCAAACGTGAGAACTAAGGGAAATGGGTTACGCCATTGCGTTCGTCTCAGAATTCTTCTTGAGATAGAGTCCGAGTTTGCGTGAATTGGACTCCGTATGAAGAAGTTATGGCCTTCCGAAGTTTCAAAATTCAAATAAATTAAAAACAGTTCAGAAATTCAAATTCAAACAGGGGAGCAGGCTGGGCGGAAATTCTCCCGCCCAAGGGCATGGTCGACCAGGGGGTCGACCTGGGGGTCGACCTACCCATACAGGTCGACCAGGGGGTCGACCTGCCCCCCCCTCGGGCAGATCTGAAAGGTGACGCTATTTCGACTCATTGCTGAGTCATTAGGACTGAGGTGTTATTCTATCTTGACTGGATGGTCTTGATTGCATCTTGGGTTAATCTGACGGCTCTAAATTAATTAAAATTCTATATGAGCAACCTAACTCTCAACCTAAAATCACACTAATTCATACCAAGAACCGCCATGCCGTCAATGGAGAACCTAGAGTAGCCGCCGTTCTCTTTCAGCTCAAAACAATATAGAAACAAGAATCAAATCAAATCTAATCTTAATAACAATTAGTCTACATCAAAGGTGAGAAATTCAGTTTCAGAATACAGATCCCAGAAAAAACAAGACCGTTCTTTTGTTTGTGAATATAATATCTTTCACAAAATAATTAATTAATTTAATTGTGATAAGTTATAATTGGAATTATGAGAATATGATTTTGAATCATGTGATGTGATGTTTTGTTATTGTGGATCTGTTTCATATGTTAAATTGTACATGATTAACTTGATTCATCTTATGCAAGTTTGGGTGTTAAGACATATGTATATGAATCATATGCAAGTTTAGGATGTTAAATCATATGCTAATTTATGAATTTTATGCAAATTTGGGATGTTAAAAACATATATGAATCTTATGCAAGTATGTAGGTGGATTATACACAAGTTCATATGTGAATCATGTAGATACATATGCTAGTTTATATCCAAAACATGTGACATTGATTTACATGTTCAGATCCATATGCAAGTTCACACCTTTATGTTTAGATCTATATTTAGATCCATGGCAGTACATAGTTATGCAAATTTATGTTCTATATGCCCATTGCCTAAGCTAGTTTATATGTGAATCATATGCTAGTTTGAATGAAATTCATATGCAAGTTATAGGAAAACAATATCCATATATGCAAGTTCACATCTTTATGCTTAGATCTATATTTAGATCCATGATAGTTTACGCAAATTTCTGTATTGCCTATGCATGTTATTGGCTACACAAACTTATGTCATGATTCTTAGATCTATTTTATGTGTTATGCAAGTTGTGATGTTGCTTTTCTTTCTATAAGTTAGACTATTGCGAGTCTAACATATGTCATATCAAAACGTACGAATAGCATGGGGACAGTGGGAAAACATTAAATATACACAATTGTGAATTGGCATAAAATGGCTTTAAAAGGCATATAATTAATTTGAGACATTAATTGGTATAAATTATATACTTGAAATTATGGACATAATTTAGGTGACAATTATGGACATAAATTGATTTGGAATTTATTGACAAATTTGAATTGGGATATTAATCCCATTTGGTGTTAAATAATTATGTGTAATTAACCACCTAAGACACGAGGTTGGACTCGTTTGTGGTATAAGACTGCCCGGACCTGCCCGACAAATCCAGCAACCACAAACGGTAGTCCAATGCGAGAGGTCAAGGACACAAATTAAATGTGTAACGATTGTAAAGACACGAGGTTAGGCTCGTTTGCGGTATAAGACTGCCCGGACCCGCCCGACAAATCCAGCAACCGCAAACGGTAGTCCAATGTGGGAGGTCTTTACAAGGTTACAGTTCTAATGAATTAAGTAACACTTAACCAGATAAATATGTGGTGGGACATGGGGGTTAAGTGGGTGGCCTTCGGTCGCTTGTGAAATACGATTAGAAACACTTAACCAAGTTGAAACATGTAAGAAGATATGAATAAGAATGAGGTTAAGTGGGTAACCTTAGTGGGGACCAAGCATAGGTGGAAAGCTTGTGTCAGACATGGGGGCCCTTTTCAAACCAGTAACGCATTAAGTATCTTTGTGAGCTCGACCCAAGTCGAGGACGGTACACGCTTACTGGGGTTTGATTGTAAGAGGTCAAAACGGGTTAGCGGTGGCAACGCAAGTCCAACGGGGTCATGTGCGTGCGTGGGCCCGGGCTGGTAGGTAAGACCTTGTTGCATCGTGTAGATATAAGCCGTGCATCTTTAGTGGTATCGGGTTGCCACTTTGGGGAGTGATACACCCCACTGTGGGACCGGCACGGGTAACTACGAGTTAGGGAGCCGATCGCATGGGGGTAGTGGGTACAACTAGTGGATATAGGGGCAGACGACACCTATGTAGGCAGCTAGGAGTACACGAAACTACCATTATCATTATTATGTTCTGTAGGCGGGATCAACTTTTAGGGTGACTAGTAATGGTGCAGCATAGTAATTATTCTATAGTGATTAGGAATGAGATTAACGCCAGAATATACCTCTTGTTTGCCTTGTCATGCCCACTTGTTTCACGGTCATGCTTTGTTTTACCAGTTTATGCCTTATCCTAATTACTTTAATATTTATATTGTTAAAGTTATTATACTCGCCAGACTTTGTGTCTGACCCCCTTGTTTTCTCCTCTTTTCCTCGTTCCCCCCGGTTCTCAGGGTGGGATTAGTACTAGTGGAGCTTGATCTTGGATCTCTTTCTCTCTCTTTTGGAAGTGCTTGGATTGCTGAAAGTAAAGTTTAGCTCATCTCTTTTATGGCTACTTGTGTTGGGGTTATGCTTTTTACTTTCTGTACTCAGAAAACAATTTGTCAAGATGGATATTAAGTGTACTTGGTTTTACTGTTGATTTATGAAGTTGTTTTATTCAAACTATTTCTCCGCTGCAATAGAAGTTGTTTTTAATTTTTCAAGTACCAACATATGTATCTATCTTGTTATATTCTATTCTATACACTAATAATGCTCCATGGAAGTTAATGCATTCCCTTTGAGAGTGACATTAATGGACGTGGGGTATTACATGCTTCGTCTGATAAATCCTTTTTCAAGTAGCTCCCCTACTTGCTTATTCGGCTCCGTTCTTTCCCTTGCATCCATATGGTGCACCGGTAATGCAACCGGCTTTGCATTGTCCACCAGATATATACGAAAATCGATCTCGTGCCTCGGAGGTAAGCCCCGTACCTCATCAAAAACATCAGAATAATCTTGGACTACCGGAACAGATTGCAAATCATCTATGGATGCATCAAGAGACTCTAGGAAACTAAGCATAACCCCCATGAAAAGTCAGAAGCCTAACGACCCTCCTCTCACAATCCAGAATGGCACCATATGTGGTAAGCCTATCCATTCCTAGAATCAACCCATAGCCCATAAACCCAAGCACATATGCGACGCACTCAAACTCGACGCCTAACACAGATATTTTCAAACCCCGACAAGTCATAGATAAATGAGCCGAACCACCAATGGGGTTAGAGACAACTACGGGATCCACTATCGTACTAGTAATTAAGTACAGAGATTCAACCACAGAACTAGATATAAATGAATGTGAAGTGCCAGAATTAAAAAGTTTTCTAATAGGATGGTTTGAAAGAGAAATTAAACCTTCCATAGAAATTTTTCTATCTCTATCCGGAGCACTAATCGTGAGAGCATGCGCCTGCCCTCCAGAAGTTCCTGCCCTTTGACCTTGTCCTTTTGACCCCTGTTTCTTCGGGCACTCCCTAGCATGTTGTCCAACCTCTCCATAATTGATGCAAGTGTTCTTCCTTCTCTTATAGTCTTTGACCAAGTGACCCTCTTTCCCACAACTGTGACATTTCCTCTTTTCCTTGGCCTTGTCATTCTTTCCTCCTTTCTTTTGCTATTGTTGTTGCTGTTGCCCCTTCTTAGGCCACACCTTCTTATTTTGCGTTGTTTCCTCAGCCTTTACTTCCTTCTTCTCTCCCTTGTCTTCCTCAAGCATTAGGTCCATATCGATAAGCTTTTCAAAAGTGGCCCGCATTGGAATATGGGACATCGCTAACCCATGAAGGGGTTCGTTTAGCCCTTTAACAAATCACAAAACCTTCTTATGCGGAGTATCCACCAGTTCCAACCCGAACCTTGCTAGCTGGTTGATTTTGTTCACATATTCCTTTGTTTGAGTGCCAAGAACCTCTCCATCTGCATGCTTCTCTCAGCTTAGGAAAGAAATTTCATTTCAAATCTTTGTCTAAAATCATCCTATGTTTCCACCGGACGTCCAGCTTGGGTGACCTCCCACCAGAATGAGGCTTTATCTTTCAGTAGCCAAGCAGCTAACTGAATCTTCCTTCTATCCTTTACTTCAAAGAGTACGAACAAGTCCTCGGTCTCCTTGAGCCAATTCCATGCTTCTACGAATATCTCATTCCCATGGAATGGCTTTCCTCCCATGGCACGGAAGTCATTGTAGATCTTAGCGAAATTATCTGCTCTTGGAGGAGGAGGAATGACTGGTACAGCTAGGGAAGGAACGCCAGTTTGACCACCGGTAGGCACCATGACCTATAGACACCTACGGAACCATCCGGGTATCGTAACGCCCTCTGGAATGTTTAGTTCCCCAGACATGCTGAAAAGAAAAAGGAAGAGATTCAGACAAAGGATCTAAAGATATTACATATGGCTTTTTGGGGAATGTTTTTCAAAACAGAGTTTTCTTTTTGAAAATGCTTTCTTTTAAAACCCATTTTTAAAATAATTTCAAATACTTTTATTTAATCTGGTAACCTTCAGCTCTGATACCAAGAGGGACACCCCACGTCTGTTACTGTTATTCACTAAGGAAATGCATTAAGTTCCGTGAAGCATTATAGGTAAACAAACACAGAATATTACAAGACAAATAAAAAAGATAGCAGCGGAAATTCAAATTTTGTTTCCAAACATAAATCATACATAGTGGTCCAAAATACCATAAGTCACAAAAACCATTACAATAATATAACTTTTGTCTTGTACCATCAGAGTACATAAATATATAGAAAGCATAATTCCTCAAGAAAAAGAGTTAAGCCATAGTAGATATAAGAACTTGAGCTATACTTCAAAAGCAGCTCCAACAAGATGATAACTGAGTCTTGACTAAGTCCGAGTATTTCCAACTTGAGAACCTGGCGTGGGGGGGGGGGGGGGACGGAAGAAAGAAGAGGAAACAAAAAGGTTAGACATAAAGTCCGACGAGTCTATTTACTTTTAGCAAGTAAATAAATAAAAGTAGCATGACAGACATATAAAGTGGATAAGAGAGATTACTACATAAAAGGAAGGTGTGACAAGGTAGACAATATAAGGTGTATACGCTTCCCTAATGATTACTCCACACTAATACTAGTATATCCAGAATGAGATGATCCCTTTCCACTATAAGGTGGTTGACTTAGGCATACGTCCAAATGTATCCTAACTACTACCCTAATCGATCGGCTCCCTATCCGCATAGATAGTTTGTGCCGGCCTAACCGTAGGATGTATCAAGTCCTAAAGTGGCAACCCTCCGCCGATATGCACAACCCCATATCTACAGGTGTCACGGTCGTCTTATCCCCTTCTTCCCGGCTTATGCATGCACATGGCCCGGTCGGTTTGCGCCGCCCACATCGAACTCCACTTTTGGATCTCTTACAATAAGTCCAGTAAGTGTGCCCTTACTCCGACCTAGTTCAGAGTGCATGTTTGATACCTACTCCGGGTTACTGGATGAAACGGGTCCCACACAATATGATACAAGCTCTCCCCTTTGTTGTGTATCCCCCACTAGGTTTTCCATTTGACTATGTATACCACTAGGTGTCTTTAATTACATATCTTTATTATTTCCATCGGTTATGTATATCACTAGGTGTATTTGATTACATAACCTTATCGGGTTTAGTTTGTGGGCCTATATGTAAATATTACCCACCCCCTCAGATTTTCTTAACCCACCTGCTGTCCAACCAATTTTACTTAACCCTAACTTTAGTTCATAATCATACAATCCATGTGGATTAAATTAGGTTAAGTACTCCAATTCATTACCATGTCCATTTATGGTTTATAATGGGCTAAACCTCCTACATTAAGTCTACAACTTGTGGATGTTGGATATGTCGATCGGGTCTGGGCAGACTTCTTGTAACAACCCGGGTTTCGACAGATCGAATTTTCCAAAATCCAATCCATCGGACCCCGAGTTGGGTGCTCTGGTATCCTGCAGAAAAGACAGAGAGAAAGAAACATGTCAGAGTTCGAAAAGCATCTCACAGCGGAAGGAATAAAATATAGTTTATTTCAAAATAGCATTACCTTAATAATAATACTGTCAAGCCAGTAGTCAAGCAATACTATCTCTGTCATGAACCTAACCTGCTCATGTTGTGAGGAGGGGGTCAGAACATAAGTTCTGTGTGACTGGACTATAATAAACTCTTGTGTAACCCTACATATACGGTTCAGTTATAATTTCTTGTTTATTAGGTTATTCACAATATTAGCACCCAAGGCCAAACCCATGTCATTCTTGTCCACTTACTAGTAGACTTAACCTAATACATCATATATGTAATTTTTCCCCAACTCGTATAATCCTTTCCATGTATACGTACAGTCCCTTGCAGTATATCGTACGGGCTTTATCACGTAATTCTATACTACTTCAACGTAGTGCCACCATTCTTGAAATCGTTTGGACTGCCACCCTTGATCTGGGTAGGTTTCCTTATCATGAACTATCGAGTGTTCAACTAGGATTTATGCCACCTAGGACCACTAGGGATTATGCTACCTATTGAATGTTTTCTAGATTCGATTAGGGTTTATGCCACCTAGGACTACTAGGGATTATGCTACCTGTTGAACAACGCCCTTTTCCCACGTACGTATAGCGAATCGTTTCCGATGTCTAGGTGCACATGTACACTATATGTGCGGCCCGAGTCCCGTGATAGGGCTAAATCAAGAAATACGGAACTCGGTCGGGAGCTTTAAGTTATCTGCCGATGCAGATGCTAAGGTCTGTTTTTCTACCAGTGGTTATTGTAACACCCCAACCTCCACTAGGATCACTCCTTAGAATGTACTAGTTTTGGAGGGGCGTTATTGTGAAGGTAAACATGCACACAGATATCGCAAGACAGAATATATGAAAATACATATAAGTAAAGCAGCGGTAGCAGATAAAAACCCATCATCATCATCTCAGAAAACCAACATAGTCAAGTACATAATATCAAAATGTCATGATCCAAAATACAACATGAGTCTAGATACGTGATAACAAAATACATGGTAAAACATCAGTACTAATCCCCAGAAATAAAAGATAAGCCACAGCTAGCTCAGATCCATACATGAGCTATCCAACAAGCAAGCCAAAGATCCACTAAGCAGATGTAGCCCCTCCCTGAGAACCTGTGGGGGGGGGGGGGGAACGGAAGAGAAGAAGCGAAAGAAAACAGGTCAGTCAAAAAGACTGGTAAGCCCTACTACGATCAATCTATAAACTAATAAAGTTAACAGCATGATGGAAACTGAGGTGAACATACTGGCAATAAAGGTGACATCACATAGATGAGATTAAACTTTGCACCACAGTGTACTAGCAAACCCACAAAACAGATCTTGATCCCTTAGCCCAAACTTTGGCCCAATAACATGAAGTGACCTTAGTATAAGGTCCAGCCCAACGGTCTAGTCGATCGGCTCCCTATAAACCTAACACGCCCAGTGTTGGTGTCCATACGGCCCACATGGATGTAGTCAGACTGCGCTGGGTCCACCTTTGGGTGTATCAAGCCCTCGGGTGTCAACCCCAGACACCTAAGCAATAATGCACAGTCTAAACCTACTGGTACCCGTGCCTCGAGTTTGTCCAACATCGGACTACGTGCACGTCCGTAGCCCGCCGGACCCGCACCGCTGTACCACTCAGCCGTCGCTTTGGTCGCTTATATCAGTCCAGTAATCGTGCCCCGCCCTAGCCTAGCCTCTAGGGTTGTGAATGATACCAAACTGGGATTACTGCTGGAACAGACCACGTTGCTAGGGTTTCTAAGAGGGTTAAGTGTGGTTTTAACCCCTCACTAATCCTGGATTAAATTAGTTAAGTGTAACCACTTAACCCCATCTAATCCTCGCATCCCCATTATTGGTTAAGTATTAGTGGGCCATGACTTAACCCTAATCATGAGGCATTAATTTATTAATGCACCCAACCTCTCACATTAGACATCCGTGGTTACCTGGGAAGATTTACACCACGTCTAGGTCTAACCTCGGGTCTTACGGTGCAACATGACCAACTACCCACATTAGACCCCACGTTGTGGTTAACTAGGAAGATTTACACCACAACTAGGTCTAACCTCGAGTTGGCCATATCATGTTATCTACCGTCATGTCCACTTTAAAACATATTTACAAGTTAACATATACTTGGGTAGACCTAACTTAATAGGTAAATTCCCAAGGGGTAGACCTAACTTAATAGGTAAATTCCCAATCTTTTTAGTTTCATGTATTTTTAAGTTTACCCAAACCCCCCCAACGTCATTATCTCGCTTACATATTCGTCATAACGCATAAGGGTATAAAAGGTAACTTGGCATAACATACATGATGAACTTCACATATCATAATAATCATGCATATATGTTAAACTTGCAAATCATGTCATAGTGAACTCGCATAAACATGCATAGCTTATTAAATATGCATAACATGGTAAGGTGAACTTGCATAAGCATGCATAATCCATTAAACTTGCATAACATGGTAAGGTGAACTTGCATAAACATGCATAACCCATTAAACATGCATAACATGGTAAGGTGAACTTGCATAAACATGCATAATCCATTAAACATGTAGAGCATGGCATAGTAAATTCGCATAAGCATGCATAACTTATGAAACATGTAAAACATGGCATAGTGAGTTTGCATAAGCATGCATAATCAAATAAACTCACATAAATCTCAACTTTCACCACATATTAACTTTAGAGTTTGTAAAGTGAAGGTAAGAGGGCTTACTAATATAAACAAGTCACAAATCCACCAAATAAGATGAAGAAGCCCTTTTAAAACCCAAAACAAAGCTTCAAATAAGAAAACCCTTTTTGCAAAATCCCAAAAACACAAACTTAGCAAATCAAACTTGCAACTTAATGAAGTATGCAAGTTATTAAGCATTCATACAACATAGAAAAGGTTGTATGATCATCATATCTTCATAGGATTAAACTTTGAGGAAGGTGGAGGCTAGGGATTTTAGGTGGAGGCCATTTGAGGATTCAATTTGACATAGTTTAGTTGCTAGATTGATTAATGAGGCTTTAGGGTAGGATTAGGGGTATATTTATAGGGAATTAGAGTGTTTTTAGCCCTAGGATTAACCCTAGGTTAGTTTTGGCCCGTCAGATCTCGGAATTCTCTAGAACCAAGCCACAAGACCAAGCCCAAATCAAAGTGGCGCGCCAGGCAAAACTGCCTGCTTACCCCCTGTCGACAGGGCTGTTGACAGGGCAGTCGACACCATAGGACCCCTGTCGACATGGGGGCCCTGGCGGGAATTTTCCCGCCTGACACCGATTAGCCCTAATCCTGGTTTTTAATTTGAAATTTAAATCTGTTTTCAGCATAGAAATTTCTGAAAACTTCAATGGGCCTTAACCGGGTCATACTGGCTCCGATTTTCGAAAACTCGGACTCTATTTCGCGTATTTTTCCGAGACAAACGCAATGGCATAGCCCGTTTCCCCTGATTCAGATTTTTAGAATTAAATTCTGCCTCGATTTATGTTATAACAGTTTATTGAAAATACGGGTTGTTACATTCTCCCCTCCTTAAAGGATTTCGTCCCCGAAATCTTCAAGTTAGGAAGAACGTATCCTACCATCCAATCATCCATCTACTCAAAACATCATCCACGAGCAACCATTGTCCTTAAAAGATTCTAAATGCTGTATGAACATATGCAAAAGTGTGTGTATATGTACTTATCTAATGCGAAGATCAATGCAAAATATGTTAGTGAAATGTATCCATATGTATGCAAATCCCTAACATAATGTATAATATCTATATGCGTGCTCAATCATACATCCATATGCAACATCCATGTGATTGCATACAAATTTCATCCAAGAATAAGCATAAACACTCATGCACATGCAATATGAGGAGTGTGTGAGCCGATCTAGTGCCTAATGTGTATCATGCATCCACGAGTAACCACTTGCAAACACTTGCAACCACTTGCAACCATCAACCATAACATGTCTCAAGCACATGTTTCATCCAAAGGGTTTCTACCTAAGGTTCTCATGACAAGCTTAGCACGATAACTAGATAAACATGGATAGCAAAGAGAAAGATATACTAACAAAGGAAAGAGATTGAGAGTGTACCCTCAAAAAGGAATGGATAAAGCCCACGCATCTTCTCCTCGGTTTCCCAAGTTGCGTCTTCTTCGGCTTCACCCCATTGAACTTTCACCAACCTGACCTCACGATTCCTTAGCTTCTTGGTCTCTGTCCCCAAGATACGAATCGGAGCTCTCCTTAAAGTTGCCTCTTTCTCCACTTCCACGTCTTCAAGAATGCTAGGTTCAACCACCTCAGCGGACTCATGTAAGCACTTTCGGAGATGCGAGACATGAAAGACATTATGCACTCCGTACAACTTCTCGGGCAATTGCACTTTATAAGCCATCTTCCCAATTCTCTCTATGATGGGGAAGGGTCCAACGAATCTCGGTGCTAACTTCCCAACAGCTCCAAACCGGACCACATTCCGTAAAGGAGAAACCTTTACGAAAACCTTGTCCCCAACCTCAAACTCCAATTCGGACCTTCGCCTGTCAGCATAGGATTTCTGCCGGTCTTGAGCCGCTTTCATCCGTCTTCTAATCAACTCGACCTTCTCGGATGTGTCTCTAATCATGTCGGGTCCAAGTATAAGCTTATCCGTAGTCTCCCACCAACATGTAGGTGATTTGCACGACCTCCCATATAAAGCTTCAAATGGTGCCATCCCTATGCTCGCCTGATAACTGTTGTTATATGCAAACTCAACAAGAGGAAGATGGTCTTCCCAAGCACCACCAAAATCCAGAATGCAAAGCCTCAACAAGTCCTCAAGTACCCTATTCACCCTTTCTGTTTGGCCGTCTGTTTGTGGGTGATAGGCCGTACTCAGGTTCAATCTCGTGCCCATAGCTTCCTGTAAACTGTTCCAGAACTGACTAGTAAAGATGGGGTCTCGGTCACTGACTATGCTGGAAGGGACTCCATGTAGTCGCACTATCTCACGAAGATATACCGATGCTAGTCCAGATGCGGTCCTTTTGCTCTTCACTGGGATGAAATGAGCACTCTTCGTAAGCCTATCTACAATGACCCATATGCTCGTATTCCCTCTCCTTGACCTTGGAAGCCCATCAATAAAGTCCATAGAAATGCTCTCCCACTTCCATAGCGGGACCTCTAGCGGATGTAATAGCCCACCGGGCTTCTTCGACTCAGCTTTTACTCTCTGACAAATAACATATCTCGAGACAAACTCCGCCACATCCTTCTTCATTCCAGGCCAGAAGAAAACGCGCTTCATGTCCTTATACATCTTATCACCACCTGGATGTATAGTCATCTTGGAGCGATGTGCTTCCTCAAGGACTTTCCTCACCAAGTCTTCTACCATCGGAACACAAAGCCTTCCGTCTCTCCTCAGCCAACCCTTATCGTCTATAGAATATCGAGCAAGGTGACTAGATGTCTCCCCTCGAACCAGCTTGTCCATGATCTCAATTATCTGAGGGTCTTCCTTCTGTGAAGCCCCAACTTGATCCAGAAGGGTAGGCCTGAGCTCTAGAGATGCCGAAGAACCGGTCATCGTCTCAATTGTCAAAGAAAAATCAAAGGTTGCCAAGAACTCTAAATTCTTCATCTCAACAAATAGAGGACTTAGTGTCAACCTTTTCCTACTCAACGCATCCGCTACAACATTCCCCTTGCCAGGGGTATAGGATATCTCAAAATCATAGGAAGCCAGGAATTCCATCCATCTCTGCTGCCTCAAGTTCAGATCCTTCTGCGAAAAGAGATACTTCAAAGACTTATGATCAGTATACAGCTCAAATCTCTCTCCCAGAAGATAATGACGCCAAGCTTTGAGTGCATATACAATCGCTGCCAGCTCTAGATCATGAGTGGGATAATTCCTCTCATGCACCTTAAGTTGCCTCCCACCAAAACATATAACTCTGCCCTCTTGCATCAGAACGGCGCCCAATCCCGTGCCACAAGCATCAGTGTACACGGTAAATATCTTACCACCATCGGGTAAAGCTAGAACGGGTGCGGAGGTAAGGGCTCTCTTGAGTCTCTGAAAAGCAAGCTCACAATCCATATCCCAAGCAAAGACTAAGTTCTTCTTCGTCAACTTAGTAAGAGGAGCGGATATCTTCGCGAAGTCCTTGATGAACTTCCGGTAAAAACCCGCAAGACCCAGAAAGCTTCTCACCTCGGTTGCATTCCTTGGAGTCTTCCAATCCTGAACTGCAACCACCTTAGCGGGATCCACCGCCAAGCCTTGCTTGGATACGATATGCCCAAGGAATCTGACTTCCCTTCTCCAAAAGTGGCACTTGGAGAACTTGGCCTTTAACTGGTGTGCTCTGAGCGTATCCATCACCTCTACTAGGTGCCTCGCATGCTCTTCTTCATCCTTGGAGAAGACCAGAATATCATCCACAAAGACCACGACAAACTTATTCAAGAACTCCCGAAACACCCTACTCATCAAATCCACAAAATACGCGGGTGCATTCGTCAAACCGAACGGCATAACAAGCCATTCAAAGAATCCGTCTGGAGTTCTGAATGCAGTCTTGTCTATACTATCTTCAGCCACCCTGAGCTGATGAAAACCCGTAGCAAGATCAAGCTGAGAGAAAACAGAAGCACCAACAAGCTGATCAAAGAGATCATCGATCCTCGGTAACGGGTGTCTGTTCTTCTTAGTCAGCTTATTCAATTCTCTATAATCCACACAGAGCCGAAGAGAACCATCTGCCTTAGTTGCAAACACCACAGGCGCTCCCCATTCGGATATACTCCTTCTGATGAAGTTCTTCTCAAGTAATTCTTTCACTTGCTTGCTCAGCTCTCGTCTCTCACGCGGAGCCATATGCCGAACGGGCAAAGAAACAGGCTTAGCATTATCCACCAGATAGATGCGAAAATCAATCTCTCGTTTAGGGGGCAACCCCTTAACTTCTTCAAAAACATCTGGATAATCTCGGACCACCCTTACAGACTGAAGGGCCTCCTCTGATGAGTCGAGAGATTCTAGATAGCATAACATGATGGGATTCTTCGGATTGCATGAAATCTCTAAGGTGTTGCCCAGGCGAGTCACAAGCCTTACAACCCTATGCTCACAATCCAGAATGGCTCCATATCTAGACAGCCAATCCATGCCCAAGATCAATCCGTATCCCCTGAAACCTAGAACATACGCACTACACAAGAACTCTACGCTGAGTATAGAGATCCTCAGATCCTCACATATCATAGATAGATGAGCAGAACCCCCAATGGGATTCGAAACACAAACGGGATCATCCACTAAGCTAGTACTAAGGTGCAAGTTATCAACAAGATCAGATGAAATAAAGCTATGTGAAGCACCAGAATCAAACAAGGTACGTACTGGAAGATCAGAGATATAAACAAGGTTCTCAACAGAAACACTACCTCGCTCGGGAACTGAAGCGGCATTGAGAGCATGAACTTGCCCTCCTGAAGGCCCAGCTTGTCCTTTCTTCTTTGGGCATTCTTTGCTAAAGTGCCCAGTCTCTCCACAAGAAAAGCATACACCACTAAGCTTCCTTTTCTTCTTCCTGCAATCCTTAGCAAAGTGCCCAGCTATGCCACAGTAGTTGCACTTTCCCTTGCCTTTGTTGTTGCCCTTCTTGTTCTTGTTCTGATTTCCTTGACTGCTTTGACCACCTTGGTTGCCTTTGCTTTGAGAATCAGCCTTCTTTGCTTGAGTATCACCCGACTTGACTTCTTTCTTTCCATCTCCCTGAAGCAGAGCCATATTGACCAAACTCTCAAAAGTAGCTCCATGCGGAATATGTGACATCGCCAAGCCTTGTAGCGGCTCATTCAACCCTCTAGCAAATCGAAGAGCCTTCTTCTCCGGAGTGTTCACCATATCCAAACCAAAACGGGCCAGCTGATTAAACTTGTTCACATACTCCTTGACAGACATATCACCTTGCTTTAATGCAATGAACTTCTCCATCTGTAAATTCGCCTCAGCCGAAGATAGAAACTTGGTCACAAATCTAGCCCTCAAATCGGCCCAAGTCTCAACGGGCCTCGTCCCATTGGTGACCTCCCACCAATAGGCCGCCTCATCCTTCAAAAGCCACACTGTCAATAAGATTTTCCTCTCGTCATCAATCCCAAAGATAGCAAACAAGTCCTCCGTGTCTTTCAGCCAATTCCTAGCTTCAACAAAAGATTCCGTGCCTAGGAAATTCTTGCCTCCCATTGCCTTGAAGTCTTTACAAACCTTTGTAAATTCAACCTGAGGATGCTGAGGGGGAGGAGGAGGAAGAGGAGCCTCAGCAACGGGAGGGGGAGGAACATTAGCAACGGGAGGGGGGATATTAACCGCTGGAGGAGGGGGAGCAGGAACCACCGGAGGAGGGATATTAGGGATAGGATTCTCAACTACAGGAGGAGGAGTGGGAGTAGGGTTGGCGGGACCAGCTGCCGCCCTAGCTTCTAGAAGTCTCCTATACCAGAGTGGTACGTTCACTCCATCTGGGATGTCAAGATTCTCAGCCATACTGAAACGAAAGATAAGATAAGATCAGGTCAAGAGAACGAGGGATAACGCTGATGGCTTTTGGGGATTAGCCTTAAAATAATCTAGACTTTATTTTGGAAAATACTTAGTAGGTTTTTGAAAATAGTTTTTCAAAAAGGGTCCTTTTTTTTTCAAAAGTTTTGTTCAATCTTGTTAACCTTGTGCTCTGATACCAAATGTAACACCCCAACCTCCACTAGGATCACTCCTTAGAATGTACTAGTTTTGGAGGGGCGTTATTGTGAAGGTAAACATGCACACAGATATCGCAAGACAGAATATATGAAAATACATATAAGTAAAGCAGCGGTAGCAGATAAAAACCCATCATCATCATCTCAGAAAACCAACATAGTCAAGTACATAATATCAAAATGTCATGATCCAAAATACAACATGAGTCTAGATACGTGATAACAAAATACATGGTAAAACATCAGTACTAATCCCCAGAAATAAAAGATAAGCCACAGCTAGCTCAGATCCATACATGAGCTATCCAACAAGCAAGCCAAAGATCCACTAAGCAGATGTAACCCCTCCCTGAGAACCTGTGGGGGGGGGGGGGAACGGAAGAGAAGAAGCGAAAGAAAACAGGTCAGTCAAAAAGACTGGTAAGCCCTACTACGATCAATCTATAAACTAATAAAGTTAACAGCATGATGGAAACTGAGGTGAACATACTGGCAATAAAGGTGACATCACATAGATGAGATTAAACTTTGCACCACAGTGTACTAGCAAACCCACAAAACAGATCTTGATCCCTTAGCCCAAACTTTGGCCCAATAACATGAAGTGACCTTAGTATAAGGTCCAGCCCAACGGTCTAGTCGATCGGCTCCCTATAAACCTAACACGCCCAGTGTTGGTGTCCATACGGCCCACATGGATGTAGTCAGACTGCGCTGGGTCCACCTTTGGGTGTATCAAGCCCTCGGGTGTCAACCCCAGACACCTAAGCAATAATGCACAGTCTAAACCTACTGGTACCCGTGCCTCGAGTTTGTCCAACATCGGACTACGTGCACGTCCGTAGCCCGCCGGACCCGCACCGCTGTACCACTCAGCCGTCGCTTTGGTCGCTTATATCAGTCCAGTAATCGTGCCCCGCCCTAGCCTAGCCTCTAGGGTTGTGAATGATACCAAACTGGGATTACTGCTGGAACAGACCACGTTGCTAGGGTTTCTAAGAGGGTTAAGTGTGGTTTTAACCCCTCACTAATCCTGGATTAAATTAGTTAAGTGTAACCACTTAACCCCATCTAATCCTCGCATCCCCATTATTGGTTAAGTATTAGTGGGCCATGACTTAACCCTAATCATGAGGCATTAATTTATTAATGCACCCAACCTCTCACATTAGACATCCGTGGTTACCTGGGAAGATTTACACCACGTCTAGGTCTAACCTCGGGTCTTACGGTGCAACATGACCAACTACCCACATTAGACCCCATGTTGTGGTTACCTAGGAAGATTTACACCACAACTAGGTCTAACCTCGAGTTGGCCATATCATGTTATCTACCGTCATGTCCACTTTAAAACATATTTACAAGTTAACATATACTTGGGTAGACCTAACTTAATAGGTAAATTCCCAAGGGGTAGACCTAACTTAATAGGTAAATTCCCAATCTTTTTAGTTTCATGTATTTTTAAGTTTACCCAAACCCCCCCAACGTCATTATCTCGCTTACATATTCGTCATAACGCATAAGGGTATAAAAGGTAACTTGGCATAACATACATGATGAACTTCACATATCATAATAATCATGCATATATGTTAAACTTGCAAATCATGTCATAGTGAACTCGCATAAACATGCATAGCTTATTAAATATGCATAACATGGTAAGGTGAACTTGCATAAGCATGCATAATCCATTAAACTTGCATAACATGGTAAGGTGAACTTGCATAAACATGCATAACCCATTAAACATGCATAACATGGTAAGGTGAACTTGCATAAACATGCATAATCCATTAAACATGTAGAGCATGGCATAGTAAATTCGCATAAGCATGCATAACTTATGAAACATGTAAAACATGGCATAGTGAGTTTGCATAAGCATGCATAATCAAATAAACTCACATAAATCTCAACTTTCACCACATATTAACTTTAGAGTTTGTAAAGTGAAGGTAAGAGGGCTTACTAATATAAACAAGTCACAAATCCACCAAATAAGATGAAGAAGCCCTTTTAAAACCCAAAACAAAGCTTCAAATAAGAAAACCCTTTTTGCAAAATCCCAAAAACACAAACTTAGCAAATCAAACTTGCAACTTAATGAAGTATGCAAGTTATTAAGCATTCATACAACATAGAAAAGGTTGTATGATCATCATATCTTCATAGGATTAAACTTTGAGGAAGGTGGAGGCTAGGGATTTTAGGTGGAGGCCATTTGAGGATTCAATTTGACATAGTTTAGTTGCTAGATTGATTAATGAGGCTTTAGGGTAGGATTAGGGGTATATTTATAGGGAATTAGAGTGTTTTTAGCCCTAGGATTAACCCTAGGTTAGTTTTGGCCCGTCAGATCTCGGAATTCTCTAGAACCAAGCCACAAGACCAAGCCCAAATCAAAGTGGCGCGCCAGGCAAAACTGCCTGCTTACCCCCTGTCGACAGGGCTGTCGACAGGGCAGTCGACACCATAGGACCCCTGTCGACTTGCCTGTCGACATGGGGGCCCTGGCGGGAATTTTCCCGCCTGACACCGATTAGCCCTAATCCTGGTTTTTAATTTGAAATTTAAATCTGTTTTCAGCATAGAAATTTCTGAAAACTTCAATGGGCCTTAACCAGGTCATACTGGCTCCGATTTTCGAAAACTCGGACTCTATTTCGCGTATTTTTCCGAGACAAACGCAATGGCATAGCCCGTTTCCCCTGATTCAGATTTTTAGAATTAAATTCTGCCTCGATTTATGTTATAACAGTTTATTGAAAATACGGGTTGTTACAGTTATGGTCCCACGTGACCCCTCCCTCATCTAATGAAAGGCAATCCAAGAAAATCAAGCACGAGAACTGTACTCCTGCCACCTATGCCCCCACTTTCCTATTGGCCAGCCTCACCCACAACTAGATAGCAAGTATATGGTATGTTGGGAGTTCTCTGCCTTTCCGTATACATACTACGATTGACTGAAGATGGTAGGTAGACGACGAGTGCTATCACATGGCCAAACAAGATATCGCCGCCTCACGCTGGTCCATCCTAGTCTTTAGGTTGCCTTATATTGCAACCAAGGCATACTCTTGGTTCTCCTACCGCAGACCTTAACCTCTGTGAGCCCAGGCGGATCATCTACAACCTCACAGAGGGATACCAAGAGTACCCTCACGTTCCCCGAAGCTATGTGCTTCGTAACCCTGTCCGCTGGAGCCTTTCTCGAAATCAGATAAACGTTCGCTCCTCCTCGTGTGTTTGTTAAGTGATGATCTACCGTATCGGGTTATTCATCTATTTATGGACTGGCTCAGTTTCCTTGACTAAGAATTATTACTTAGTTGTTCTTAACTAAGGTTTACCACTTAGTTTCCTTTCCCGTTAATCTTGTTAACTAAGGTTTACCACTTAGTCCCCTTAACTAAGGATTACAACTTAGTTCCCGTTCTCGATCGTTTTCTTAACTAAGGTTTACTGCTTAGTTCCTATTAACTAAGGCTTGTTACTTAGTTATCATTCTCGTTGTTTTACTTAGTCAATTCTCGTTACCTTAGACATCAGACCACATATTCTCGCTTTATAATTCAACTTGTTGACTAAGGTTTTCCCATGAATTCAAGCATAACTTAAGTTCTCTTTTATTCGGTGATAGCACATGGGTGTTTTCCCACAGTTCTTGCTTAGCTTACCCCATATTATAGGTTATCCCACCCTTCAGGTCTTACATTACATCTTAAGTCATAATCTTTCTCTGTCCCTAGGACAGGTTTACCCCCTAATTAACCCTTCGACTATTTCAACTTCGATTTATAATAGGTAGTTAACATTCCCTATTTTCGTTTTTGGTTAAGTTTGTTCATATGTTCGTGTCGACTTAACCCCATCTCCTTATAACGTTCATTCACAAATTTGGTTAAGTGTTGTCTTTGAATTCATGGCTTAACCCTACGAATCATGTGCCATTAATTATTAATGCACCACAACCTCTCACATTAGACCTGTTGTTGTCGTCACTGGTTATGCCGGGCGGTTCCGGGCAGAATTACACCACAACTCAGTCTAACCTCAAGTTTCAAGCGCGATATGACTAACTTCTCACATTAGGACCTATTGTTTGCAACCACTGGTTAGGCTGGGCGGTTCCGGACAGGATTACATCGAAACTCATCCTAACCTCGAGTTAGCCACGTTTCATGTTTGGTTCATGTCTATTCTAATTGGCATATGTCAAGTTCATAATCATGTCAGAAATATTAAGTTCATGTTATGCCAATTACCCAACTTACAAGCATGTTCTTATAAATGTCAACTACCAATTTATGCCATGTTCGTGTTCGTTTTAGATGTCAAGTTCATAAGCATATTCTAAATGTCATATTTCAAGTTTCATAATCTTGTCCCTATTTACATTACACAAATTACTCAACCATATTCATGTTCAATGCATTTCAATAGTGCCAAAATTCGAGTATCAAGTTCAATCTAGATGTCAAGTGTCAATTCCTCAAATCCAAGCTTTACCTAAAAACCCCCAATTTATATTCATGCCTGTAATCCCATTAACAGGTTACGTCTATCATTAAATTCATAATTCATATTCATGTCAATTTCATGTTCAAGTTCTAGATGTAAACTTCATGTCAAATTCCAGATGTTAATTCATATCAAGTTTGTGTTCTTATCCAAATTCAAGTTATAATACAGGTTTTATTCTAGAGACATGTGCCCATTAACAAATCCATAAGTCAATTTCATGCTTAAATCAATGATGTCAATTCTATGCCAAACCCCAAATCATGTTCATGCGTATAATTCTAAATTTGGTTTACGCATTCAGGTTTTGTCAATGTTATATTACGCCCAACCCCCTTTGTAATTTATAACCAAACCCTCCAGTTCATGTCATAGCCCAAAACCGAGCGTTTCCCTTTTTCGCTTGCAATAATCATTCAATCGTATTTATTTTATGATAGATCTAGGCTCGAGATAGCCTAGCTATTAAAAATCAAAAAGGGAAAGAATAAAAGGAGGCACATAATCGTAGGCATAATAATTAAAATCGAGCACATGATAATATTAAACATTATGGATTCAATAATTTCATTTCATGTTTACATAGGGAATGTTTGAACGATAAATAATAGTTTTACACAAAAAGTGCATTATAACTCCACTCACAGTGTTTGTCATCTTCAAAATGTAGTTCCTCGATTGCCCCTTTGATTTATGAATTGGATTAATCCTTGAACTGATTTCCCCCTTTCCCTTTTTGTTGCTTTTGATTCATCTTTGATTGATTTCATGTCCAATTCAATTTATCTTCGATTTCATATGCGGCGTAGGTTGCAGATCTGAATTCCTTCCCTTTGCGCAGTGATTTAGATCTAAGCCTCTTTTCTTTTTATTCATGGTTGTAGTAATTCTAGATCTCATTCTTTTTAATTTTAAGAATAGATGTTGTTGAAAAAGAGAGAAGAATAGATCTAAGATTTATTTAGATCAATAGCTTGAGGAGGAAGAAGAAATCAAGTTAGAAGAGAGCCATGGCCTTGCCATGAATTGTTGTGGAGATTACAATGAGCCTAGGATGTTTATATAGGTGTTAGACCAACGTACCAGGCCCAAAAACTCATCCAGGTGCTCAAAAATGAACCTGGACAGCTTCTAGGGCGAATTTCCTGCTTCTGGACCAAAATTCCCGCTCCAGGTCGCTACAGGTCGACCTCCCTAAGGAGGGGTCGACACTATGGTCGACCTCCCCCATGGTCGAGCTAGGGGTCAACCTGGTCATTTTTTTTCTGTTCTGGGCTGGGCTGTTTTCTGATTTTTCGCTGAAACTTTGGGAGGTCATAACTCCTTCATACGGACTCCGATTTTCAAAAATTCGGACTCTATTTCATGTAAAATTTCGAGAGGAACGCAATGGTGATGTCCATTTTACTTAGTTCCTGATATTTAAATTAAATACCCTTATTTTACTATCTTCTCCGTTACACACACTATTATCGAATTAATTTTTCTTCTCTTCCATGTATTAATTAATTCTCATTATATATCACCGTTGTTTACCTATATAAGCATATTTTCATAAATTTTATTTCATTTTTAATTATATTAAAAATGTGGGGTGTTACACTTCTTCCTCAAGTTGGGCTTAACCTCGTATCTTAGCCCGATTCGTATTTGTGCACTTAGGCCTCTCACATTAGGTTCAACACTAGTGATTGCTGGATATGTCGTTCGGGTCCGGGCAAACTTCCACCACTAATGCAGCCTAACCTCGTGCCGTAAGTGCAGTTATAATTTCTAATTGTAATCTTAGGCATTCACTATTAATCAATCAATTAAATGTATGCATTTTTAGGTGTTAATGTCCATTTACCCAATCATTTACAATGGATTATATGCCTAAATCCATATTCAAGTTATTCATGTTATGCCAATTCTAATATTCCCCCGTTCCCAAACTAACGTATTCGCATAGTTTTTTTGGCGACATGCCCAGGCTACAAAGTAGCCTTAGTATAACAATAAAAAGGGGAAGGTCATAGGAAAAATGACAATAGTGATTATTCTAGCAAAGGTGACATAAACATACATACTGGCACGGACATGTAATTGGCATAATAATAAGGTGGACATAAAAACAGATCTAGTGATGGTTAATGTTAAAGCTAGATCTAACATAATAAAGATGAACAGATCCAAGTAAGACTTCATATGTCCGATAATGATAGATCTTAATTAATCACAACTTGATGATCTAGATATAAACAATGGTTTAACTGTCCAGATAATGATAATTCCAAATTAAGCACAAACTTCGAAAAAGGGGTAAGATCCACATATGTGACATGATGAATTAACCACAAAGAATTAGATCTATAAAATAGATCTAGTATGATAAGGTCTAAGATCCACGAATAGTATAGATTCACAAATTATGATAGATCCAATATGATTCTGTCACAGGCATGTATATATCCAAATCACAGTCATGTCACAAATTACTTTTAATCATTTAAATCTAAAAGTAACTAACTCACAATGTTTGGATTAAAAGAAAAGGTAGAAGATATCAAAGGCTGGATCTACACTCGAATCTCTAAGTTTGATTTGTAAAGTTGATAGTTGTAGAAGATAATGGATCCTGTTCAGTTCAGACACTGGCAGCGTTTGGCCTTCATTGAATTCCAGTGAAGAAAACAAGAGAAATGGACCCATATATATAGCTGCCAGCCTCCAGAAAATCTAATGCCACCTCAGCCTAAGGGCCCCCCCTTTATGGGGCCGACCCCCCTTATGGGGTCGACACCCCTGCTTAGGGGTCGACACCTCTGGGGTGGGAGTTTTTCCGCCAATGTAATATTTGAAATTTGAACTGAATTTTGATTTTCTGGACCCTATATATAATTCTTTTGTGCATATACAAACTTCAAACCTACATAACTTCTTCATACGATGTCCGTTTTACGCAAACCAAATGTCTATTTTGACCAGAATTTCGAGACGGATGCAATGGCGTAGTACATTTCCTTAATTATAATTATTGAATTAATTATTATTTAATTTATTCTCTTTAGTGTCGTTGAAAATTATGGGGTGTTATAGTCCAATAAACCTTGGAGCTAACTTTCCTTTACTTTTGAATCGAACAACATGATTCAACGATGAACTCCAAATCCTTACGACTCTTAAGCGTCGGCGTAACTCTTCTGACAATCTTGGGCTGCCTTCACTCGTTGTCGAATGATCTCAATACAATTCGATGTATCTCTTATCATCTCGGCCCAAGTATCAGCTTATCTCCAGTATCTAACCAACATGTTGGAGAATTACACATCCTACCATACAACGCCTCGTATGGTGCCATCCCGATGCTTAACTGGTAACTATTGTTATAGGAAAACTCAACCAAATGTAGATGGTCTTCCTATGATCCCCCAAAATCAATATATAGGCTCTAAAGAGATCTTCCAAAACTCGATTCGCTTGTTCGGTTTGACCATCGGTCTTCGAATGATAAGTCGTACTCAAACATAACTCGGTTCCCAAAGTCTCTTGCAGTCTTTCCCAAAATCCACTTGTGAACAATGGATCTCAATCATGCACTATGATCTTCGGGATACCACGGAATCGAACTATCCATTTAATGTATAGCTCAACCAACTTTGATGCTGTCCTTTTCGATCTAACAGGAACAAACCGCGTGCTTTTGGTCAAACGGCCCACTATGACCCAAATCCATTCATTTCCTGCCCTGGTCCTAGGTAGTCCATCGATAAAATCCGTCTATACTTGCTCCCATCTCCACGTAGGAACTTCTAATGACTAAAGCAATCTGCTCAGCTTCTTCCGTTCAGCTTTCACCAACTGATAGTTCGTGCACTTGGAAATAAAATTTCCAACATCCCTTTTCATACCTTCCCAATAGTAAGTTGTTATCATGTCCCGATACATCTTATTACCACCAGGATGAATCGTCAACTTTGAGTGATGACATTCTTTTAGAACCTCATCTCTTAAACCATCAATATCAGAAACAACCAGTTGTCCTTTCTAACGAAGCCAACCATCTCGATCGACCTTGAAATCCTTATCCTTTTCTGGTTCTTCTCTCGCTTCCAACTTTCGATGATCTTGACAAGCTTTACATCTGTTAGCCTGCTTTGTAACCAGGCTACCCAAAGCCAGGGACTTGGGTACGAACTTACATTGATTGGCGATCACTTGAGTGGAGTGATAGAAAGCTGCAAAACTTGAATTATTCATGCAAATGTCACTGGATTGGATCCCCCCTTCGGATCGGATCGGATCCCCCCCTTCGGATCGGATCGGATCGGATCGGATCGGATCCCTCCTTCCGGATCGGATCGGATTAGATCCCCCTCTCCGGATCGGATCCCCCTCTCCGGATCGGATCGGAGTACCCTCTGCCTGAACCTCCTGAAGTTGCAACCACTCCTCAACGTGCTCCTATTTTCTAGGCTTATCATTCGGATCTACTTACACGTGGCAGCCCATGATCTGGAAATGGTTTCTCCACGTCTCCCACTACTTCTCCATGACCCGCTGGATGGCTGCCACGTCACACCCGAACCGATCCCAGGAGCAACCTCCATTTGCCTATAAATACAGCATTTCGTGGAGATTTGAGGGGACTTTTGGCATTTCATTCATTCATGGTAGCCATTGCCGAATTCCCCCATCAATAACCACCTTCTTGTCCAATGAAAATCAATGAATTCGGAGAGAATTATTCATTGTATTTGAGTGATTAAATGTCATATTCATTGTAATTGTAATTCTGGAATGAAATGAGAAACTATGAAGGGGACGTAGGCTCATTAATGCCGAACCACTATAAATTTCGAGTGTTGACTGATTTTTCTTGCTTTTAGTTCATGATTCCTCATTATTCTCTACAAAATGTAATCAATTGGGTGTTAGGACCATTTTTTGGTCTAACATTTTGGTGCTTTCGCTGAGAATGGACTGATTCTCAACCATAGATCTCCTCATCTACTAATGGATGTCATAGTTCGTTGAGGGGAGATCCGTATTCAATTCTGAAAGAGTCGCTTGCTGCTTAGATGAGTTGAAGGAGTTGGAGATGTGATGAACAAACAACGCTTTGATTGGAAGTTAAAGTTGGATATACCGATGTAGATTTGAAAAAAGCTGCATAGGCCTTGCGGATCGGATCGAGCAAAAGGTCAGATCGGATGGAAATTGGTGTGGACACAGTAGATAAACAGACCACCGACTCGGATCGAAGTAACTGGGATCGAAGTAACCGGTTCGGATAAGGCAGATGAGTATACCACCAACCCGAGGGTGACACCACAATCCGACCTGGAAGAGTGAACCCGAACCGAACCATAGGAGGGGCACCCGAACTGATCAGCTGATAATGCTCCGATCTAGATCAGAGGAACTGGTCCGATCCGACCCAACGTGAAGACATCTCCGAACCACCATTTGAAGGCATGATCCGATCCGACCCGAAACAGTTGTTTTTGGGAAAAAATGCATTTTTATGATCATTTCATAAAAGGCTCCACCTTCCAAAATCGAAAAGGTCGATCGCCGCCGGGACTGTGGGGCTCCGGACCCCCACCGGCGCTGCGCCCGAACCCGCAGACGACCTCGCCTTCGGCTCGGAGCACGGCCTCGCCTTCAGCTCGGCGCACATTTTAGCTAACAACAGTTATCAAAGCTTGTCAATGAAGATTATACCGATAGTTTGAGAATATCACAGCAAGTTGGCAACGACTGGGATTCTTCCTAGAGCCATGACACTTATTTACATCAGTAAGCCAATTTGAGGAGCTATCGATCAGATTCGGCTTGTTATCAAGGACAGTATACAAGACAATGATTGTCCCATAGCAGCTTCCTCTTCCTCAGTTCTGATGGTGTATAGATTTCACCAATGCAACCGATGTTGCTCGCTAACGAGTAGTGACCATCTTATTGATGCGACTTAAACTTGTCCAATCGGCGGGGCATCGAATGACGATTATATGGAACAGTCCGAGCACTACTCCGAAGATAATTTCTATGATCTTAGTGACCATGATTGTCAATAAGGGGATACCAGAAAGCAGCTAAGGATCTCAACATCCTAAAGCTACACTTCAATTGTATGATGTGATGAATGAAATATATTCTGCGGTTCACCTTCCGAAGAACTTGACGAACCTTTGCAATTGTTGTTTGCTGTCAACTGCATTGAGGAAGACTGATTTCCATCGAATAAGGGTTAAGTCAACATACTTTGGTGCCCAGAGTTAGGTACTAGTTGAACCACCACACGCCATGATTGGACCTATGGATCCTTTCCTAGATTATAACAACTTGACTGCTCACCAGCCACCATATGACCTTGATCAAATGATGAGAGCTCGAGATTAAAGCAAATATGAATTAACCATTAGCTCTCTACTTCTTATTTCCATTGTGACATAACACACGAATATTACTTAAAGTCTCGCAAGTTATGCTATCATACTCAAGTTCATCTGATCAAGGTCTAGACCGACCAGCTCCAGCAGAATTCAGAGCTTACATTGCACCCTAGTGTCTATTGCTCAATCCCTAAGCATTAGCCAAATCCCTCACTGAATTTACCATTCCCGAAGAGGTTGTGTTAGATGAAGAAGATGGCCCTTCAAAACGAAAAATGAATACAAGCACCCGTTACTGTATACTGACGGCGCAATGAATGATCGATGACTCGGTGTTGGAGACGTATTGATTCGAAGGAAATTCCAGATGAAGGGACTATAACTCGTAGCTTACCTAGAATAGGTAGAAGAGTTGTTGGATGGATTGGAACGTTATAGCATATCTTACGTCCTACGAACGAAAAATCAAAAGGTCAATAATCCGACCATGTTAGTCAGTTCCGATAACTCAGAAGAGAGTCATAGACAACCCCATAATGAACTTCCTGCAGCACGGAATGCATTTAGCAAGGAGAAGTGAAAGGCGTGCCATCGCTCTTTATGCCTCGAGATATGACATGCAAGGCGACAATGCTTATTTCCCTCGGAAGGTTGTCCCAAGACAGACACCAACAAGCCTCATTGCTGAATTCACCACCTTAAATGATTAAACAAAATCACTAATCGGCCTCCCGGTAGATAGGAGATGAACGCGAATGAAACTTTTGACAAACGACGTTTTGGAGTTAGAAAGTGAAGATTTACAATTTCACTCCCTTCATCGAGGATTAGTCAAGTAACTCGTGTCCCAGACATTAGGTGGGACCAGAGATTCGAACGTCGATTGCTCATGATTACATCATTTAATTCAAAGCTGATACATAATAGGCTTGCATGATAGACTGCCTCAGCCTTGCCCGAAAATTGACGAGTTAAAAGATTAGAGCACTTATGCTTGGATGCTGATTGATTATCTGTCCATTAGATCTTATTCCCGATATGGGATTGAAGGCATATATGCGGATGGATGAGATATAACTATCCCACTAGCAGCCATATCCTACTTCCTAGCATGGAAAGCACAAAAGCTTCTATAAACATGGATCCATTAATCTCCTGCCAATTACTGTCCTAGCACCAACGTGATGATATGATACCATTCACAATACGTACATGACTCCCTGACATTCAACCCTTGCCCTTAGCATGGGGGCAGGAAGGCGATTCAAAGGAGACATGACCTCGTCATTCGTTTACAGTATTTACCTAACTGCCTTTGTCACTCCAATACCATAATCAAGCCATCCCCTAGTAGAGATTAGGCGAGGCAAAATGGACCTGCAGATAGCATGCAATGCCATTTTCGCACATAATCATATTCATTCCTTCAACAGGATTACTCTTTAACTATGACTCTTATATTTGCATGCTTTATGAGCTATTGATGTAATTAACTCAGATGAATTAATATGTGGATGGTGTAGGTACTTAGGATTTGATACTGATCAGACATCTAACACCAGCATATAGAGTTATGGAACAATACCATAACGAGCTTGACTAAACAACTCGTTTACAAAGCCACACCCTCCGCCTGAAATAAGTTGTATAGCCCAAGGCGGATCTGAGATGACCATCCACTCCTTGACTCATACATGGCAGACATAAAGATAATTATGCATTGACTTTTGCATTTCAAAGTTGGAATCCGATTTCAGACAGATGCAGTTCGACCGTCTACATGGCTCAGTCCTATGTTTGACGCAATCAGATTACATGAATCCAAATAAAGAAGGCAGCACTGCTCCTTGATATCCTTACTTTTCAATCATGCAATTTACTCTTACATACTTCCTGAATTATTGACATGACTAATTCATGTGATATGAATGATGCAGGTACCCAAAGCTCGGTGTCAATCATTCCTCTCATAGATTGATCGGAGGAACGTAAAGCTTCTGCAAACATTTTCCGACTATTTGCTAGGCTAACTCTAACCCTCGGAGATTGGATAGAAGTACCAATCTAGGATGAATGTGATGGGCGCGCCATGATTAAAAACCACTTGATCCATGGGTCTGGCTCTCATGATTTGAGAGAACATTTGAAGGACGATATTGCAATGTCTGACCAAACTCCATCCCACGAATCAATGGGACGAGAGAAACTTGATTATTACGAATGGCCACCTCTAGCTGTGAATCGGAGATTAGGAGGTAGCGCCTCGGCGAGTGTGACCCGACCACTTTCCCGAAAATCTCCATCTACCATAGTGTAGCATGGAGTATGGACTAAAGATCGAGTTCGAGAATGACACTCGAGCCGGAAGAATCCAGCTCTTGGGATTAGAGCGCAGGAGGAAAGCTGAGGCGAATGACATGACCATTCGCCTGATTAACTCTAACTCTCATGATTCGAGAGAGAGTATAAAGGACGGGAAGATGACGTCCCCAAGGCGTAATGGTGCACCACGATTAAAGACCGCCTTGATTACACTCTAACCTGGGCATACGTCAGGAGAGTATAAAGGTTCTAAGATTAAGCACTGAAGACAACAGGCTCCTACCCCACTGAAGGATTGGGGATAAGATTGAAAGCTGATCCGACACCCCCCATGGAAGGATTGGGGGCAACATAATGTCGAACAAGCCCTAACTAGGCACTTTATTCATGTTTGATTGGGGGCGCACACACATCGCCCCCTTATATAAATACTATATGATCTGCTACATATTATTTGATTGTAGGGGTTCTGAATTGGAACCCTTACTTGATTGTGATGTGCTTTATTACCTATTACTTAGAGATTCACTTTGTTTACAGAGTGTAGGCTCGTACAAGATAACATGACAAGAATGCGAGGGCCGCACTCGCGACAACCGCAGCAGGCCAGTGGAAAACAAACAAAGGGCCACGTCTAGAGGGCTGACGCTGAAGCCCAAGGCTAAATTTCTCATGCGACTCAAGGCGACGACCGAAAGGAGGCCTTTACAGTGAATTATTTAATGACGTGTCACATGACTTAAGTCAACGATCAAAAGGAGGCCCTAAGAGTGATATATCGAATCAGCATACACACCCACATGTGACTGGCCATAGCCCAAATGCATCGACAAGCTGCTTGAGGACCACATAATGGATGTAGAGTGAACGTCCATTTGCTAGTCCCGACCGACTTCCTGGTTGAAAGACCTCATATAAAGGGGGACGCCATTACTTTGACTTCTAACTTACGAGGAGGCGAATTTTCTGACACTCAGACTCAAAGGCTAAGAAGAAGGAAGATAGAAATTTCTTCCCTGCTGAGGATATTTGCGCAGAAGGCGCTAGGAACGAAGGAAGTCAGCAGATTTCTTCTTGCGATGATCCCTTAGCATGTCAAGCTAGATATGAAACGGATGGTACCCTTGCTGATTTGAGAACTCAAATGGCTCAGCGAGATGAACTTCTCCGTAAACGACCTAAAGTGATGGATAACTTCTTTTCTTGGATAGTTGGAAGGCCAAGTAACTACGACTTACTCGCTGGAGCGAGCACCGTGGGAATTCAAGCGACAACTAACTTGGCTCAAAAACTCCCTGCTCCGTGGTCCGGATCATATGAGACCCTAGGACAAGTTGGCATAGTCGTCTTTGATGAAACAAGATGCAACCAACCTCCTCCCAGGCATTTGTAGCATGCAACTTCTGACCATAACATTTTGGATGAAAACTATGGATATGCAAGAGCCACTGAAAACTTAAACGGAGCCTGACCAACCTTTGCTCTAATTCAGATGAATGTTTAAAATCTAGCTCAACCTCAATATGAGGCTCCCCATGTAGGGGGCAAATGAGAACATTTGAGATAGCTATAATCTGACTTTATCGCCACCCGACTTCGAACCTCAGAGCTTGGATGGGAGATCAAAGACTAACATGAGTTGAACACGAACAAATCATTTTGTGTCAAACTTTAACTTACACCTTGAGGAGGGAGTATGAATTTAGAGAATATATGGATTTGATGATTACCGTTTAGTAAAATCCCCGTGGATGAGGAGTACGGGATACGATCTTCGAGCAACATAATTTGACTATCCACCAACTTTAGACACATTTATTATTATAGGATTTCTGCAAGATCCCAGACTATAACCAGAAGAATGGATCCTCAAGAACAACCTGCATATATCCGAGTAGCATATCACCATCCAGAATTAAAAGACAGAAGCCTGATTGACAGCTATTACATATGCGCAACCAAGAAGCCAGAGAATGGCTTCCACCCACTTCAAGACTTCATACCGGGGGCACCAACGCTAAATTGGACAATTGGAGACAACTTCTCAAAGACGAGGGCCAGAATGCCAACATTAATTGATGCTTCAACAGATCTCCGACGAGACCCTACATGCATTCCTTTGAAAGATTCAACGCCGCAGTGGCATCGGTAAATCAACCTGGACCATATATGGTGTTGATTGTAGTAGTATCTGGTATTATGGATATCTCAAGCTTCAAAATCTCTCTGCATCGAGACCCACCAAGAGGACTTGGCCGATTCACCTCTGAAAAAAATCTCGGTATCTCTCTACAATGAGATTTTCATGGAAACATTGGAAAATCCTATCTTGAGACAGACAGATTCATGCAATAAGAGGGTGCTAATGTTGAAATGGATGATCTCAATGTCTTCTTGACAAAATGGAGCACCATCTGACTCTTGAAATGATAAAGAGAAAAGAAAAGCCCCGGAAAAGACTAGCAGAAATGTACAATTTTGGAAAGGATCAATCTCATTGATCAAGCCCTCAATTTTGATTGTCAAGCTCAATGGAACCAAGCATGAGAGATAGACCCAACAAGACTATGATGGACATTTCAGATTGTGCCAATGCATGAGTAAAGGAGCTCGAATAACTGCTTAATGATGTTCGCTCGCTTGCAAGATTGATGAGCTTACTCGACTCTGTGGCTGATGCGAGGAGAGTATCTAAGTTGGCTGATACTCAATGAGGCGATCACTGCTTTATGACTAAACAGATAGGATGACCCTGACGCGAATGTAATTCGACCATTCGCATACACAACTCCAACCCTTGACGACTTGAGAAAGAGTATAGAACGGCACGGGTCATCTAAGATTGTTGAACTTGCAGCTCTAACGCAATGCGACAATAGAAAGTTTAAAGGTTAGAAGAATGGATGCCCGATAGACTTGGCCCAGCCCCCACCGATGCTTGGGGGCATAAGCACCAACTCGTTCATCCTCTACTGATGCTAAGAGCCTCACAGACTAATTTTGAATATGATCCTAACTTGATGCGTGATTTAGAACATATACACTATATCCCCAGAGTATGATATGATTCGTCTTGACCGTCCAAGTGAGACAACAAATGGGTCTGACAAGAGTCCAGAGACTTGATCCGCCACTACATTAAATGGAGAGTGTGATAAACTACCCTGCTTTCATACGACTATGATGATCGTACCAGCCATTGGCTTGCATGTTTTCAACAATATCTCGAACTGACTCATATGTGATCACGGGATTATAAAACCATCTGGAGCGATCATGGATTTTTACCAATACGGTCTGACGCGACCATTGGTTTTTGATTTTTTATTAACATGATTTGGAGTGATCGTTGCTTTCAGATTCCTTAATGTTACGATTCAATGTGATCGTGGAGCCCTAGATTAATATTTGATATCAAGATAGTCCAAATCCAAGCAAAAATGACAAATTCCTATGCCAATTCCGAGGTGTTCTCTGTAGATCCCAGCTCAGAGCCCGAAGATTCTTATACTACAACATGACTTGGAAGACTACTTCATACATTTGCTCATATGCAAAAGAAGGTCTAACTTTACAATACTTTTGGTTTGTGTGGGAAGACGACCCATTTGGCAATGACCTATGCGGGCATGATCGCATGCACGGGAGCCAACAATTCTACATGACTTTTTTGATGAAAGAGTTAAAATCTCTTAATTCGACGAGGTTTAAAACAGTTACCTGATCATTTCAACTACTCCTTCCATAGAATTTGGCCTGGCTAGCGCCCATGGAAGTAATGCAACAATCTAATAAAACCTCCTCAAGGGTGGATGACGTTCCAAAAAGATTTATCTCGACTTATTCAAAGCACATCTCATCTGCAATAAGATGTACTTTGGGGGGCAAAATTTTAGCCTGCTTTGTAACCAGGCTACCCAAAGCCAGGGACTTGGGTACAAACTTACATTGATTGGCGATCACTTGAGTGGAGTGATAGAAAGCTGCAAAACTTGAATTATTCGTGCAAATGTCACTGGATTGGATCCCCCCTTCGGATCGGATCGGATCCCACCTTTCGGATCGGATCGGATCGGATCCCCCTCTTCGGATCAGATCCCCCTCTCCGGATCGGATCAGAGTACCCTCTACCTGAACCGCCTGAAGTTGCAACCACTCCTCAACGTGCTCCTATTTTCTGGGCTTATCATTCGGATCTACTTACACGTGGCAGCCCATGATCTGGAAACGGTTTCTCCACGTCTCCCACTACTTCTCCATGACCCGCTGGATGGCTGCCACGTCACACCCGAACCGATCCCAGGAGCAACCTCCATTCGCCTATAAATACTGCATTTCATGGAGATTTGAGGGGACTTTTGGCATTTCATTCATTCATGGTAGCCATGGCCGAATTCCCCCATCAATAACCACCTTCTTGTCCAATGAAAATCAATGAATTCAGAGAGAATTATTCATTATATTTGAGTGATTAAATGTTATATTCATTGTAATTGTAATTCTGGAATGAAATGAGAAACTATGAAGTGGACGTAGGCTCATTAACGCCGAACCACTATAAATTTCGTGTGTTGACTGGTTTTTCTTGCTTTTAGTTCATGATTCTCTGCAAAATGTAATCAATTGGGTGTTAGGACCAATTTTTGGTCTAACAACATCATGCTTTTGGCGTTTGACAATCCTTTTGATGAGAGTAGGCCTTATCAATAAGCCTGTCAACATTTCAGGCTCTAACTCACCCCTAGGCCTGAAATCAAATCCTGCCAAGTACTCGAGGTGCTTCCATTTCAAAAATATCGCTCCCAAACTTGCATGTCTTTGAATTAACGCATTTGCCACTGCATTACCATTACCAGGAGTATAGGCAATACCAAAATCGTAAGATGCCAAAAACTCTAACCACTGCTGGTGCTGAAGATGCAAATTCTTCTGGGAGAAAAGATAATTCAATGAATTATGATTCATAAACAACTCAAGTCAAACTATCAACAGGCAATGTCTCCATATCTTCAAAGCAAACATGATCGTTGCTAACTCTAGATCATGAGTCGGATAATTCCTTTCGTGCGGCTTCAGTTATCGACTCGCATAGGCCACAACCCTATCTTTTTGCATCAGCATTGCTCCAAGTCCAGCACTACATGCATGAGTATATACCATGATTTCCTTATTCCCACTTGGAATAGTCAAAATAGGAGCACTCATCAGTCTCTCCTTTAGGGTTCCAAAAGCTTGCTCACACTTCGCATCCTATGTGAACATTTGATTCTTCTTCATCAATCCTGTTAATGGTTTAGCTACCTTGGAGAAATCCTTGATAAATCGATGATAATTTCCCGCCAACCCTAGGAAACTCCACACAACCGTCGCAGACTTAGGTCTATCCCAGTCATAGATTGCTGCCACCTTAGCGTGATCAATCGCTATTCCATTTCCAGAAACAACATGGCCTAAGAACCTCAGTGCATTCTTCCAGAAGTGACACTTCAAAAACTTAGCCCTCAGTTGATGCTTTCATAAGATTTCCAAAACTCTCAAGTGCGTCTTATGCACTACCTCATTTCGGGAGTAAACCGAAATATCATCCCCGAACACTAGCACGATCTTGTTCAACTAATCTCTGAATACCCTATTTATAAGATCCATGAAGTACTCTGGCGCGTTGGTCAATCCAAATGGAATCACCGGCCACTCAAAGAAACCTGATGGCGCCCTAAAATCTGTATTCGGCACACTATCCTTTGCCACTCTTAACTGGTGAATTCCCATTGCTAAATCCATTTGGGAAAACACCTTGGTTTCGTGAAGCTGAACAAACAAGTCATATATCCTCGAAAATGGATACTTGTTCTTCTTTGTCTCCTTGTTTAGCTCACGATAATCCATACACAATCTCAAAGATCCATCAACCTTTGTTGCAAACACAGATGTTGCTCCCAATTCGGACACGCTTTTACGAATTAATCCTTTTCCCAAAAGGTCACTAACTTGCACCTCTAACTCTTGTTTTTCTCTAGGTGCCATTCGCCTAAGGGGCATAACGATAAGTCTAGCACCTTTGACCAAATCGATCCTGAACTCAATCTCACGATGCAGCGACAAACCTTTGACCTCTTCAAATACATCATCAAACTCATTAGCGATCGACATAGATGACAAGTCTTCTCGTAGAATCACAAGCGAATATAAAAGGCTTACGAAGACACCATCTTATGGCTTACATCGAATCACAACCATTCGCCCTTCCATATTCCCAACTTTCACCTCGAGCTTCTCGCAATCCACTTTAACCACATACCACTTGAGCCAGTCCATACCCAAAATGATCCCAAACCCACCGAAGTTCAAAACAAAGCAATCACACACAAAGGAGCAACCATGACTCGACAACATTAGACCATGACAAAGCATACGAAGACTAGACGAACCCCCGACTGGATTAGTCACAACCAATGGTCTATCACTAATCTCGGGTTCCAAACCCAATCAATACACAAGCTTGTTTCAAATGAAAGAATGCGATGCTCCAGTATCAAACAACACTCGAACTGAAACACCTTCGATAGAACGCGTTACATTGAACAACAACATTCTTCCCTTTTCCTCCCCCGTAGGAGCTCTCGAAGAAGATGGAACAACCTCTAAAGCACATTCCTTCACTATATGCTTACCCTTTGATTGTTCTGGACAACCCTTATTGTTATTCTCAGGCTTTCCACAGTTGTAGCACTTCCTCTCGGCCTTTGGATTCTTACAATCCTTGGAAAAATGACCCTTCTGCTGGAAATTATAGCAAATCACCTCACCTTTCTACTTCTTTTGACCATTGTTCCTTTGCTGTTGTTGTTGCTTCCTCTTCCCGTTCCACTTCTTCTTGTTGCCTCCTTGTTGGGGTTTCGGTTCCTCTTTTGTTGCAATAACGACTTCTTACTTGGAAAACAAACTCTCATCTGTGTTTCGTGAAGCTGACCAAACAAGTCGTATATCCTCGACAATGGATACTTGTTCTTCTTTGTCTCCTTATTTAGCTCACGATAATCCATACACAATCTCAAAGATCCATCAACCTTGGTTGCGAACACAGATGTTGCTCCCAATTCGGACACGCTTTTACGAATTAATCCTTTTCCCAAAAGGTCACTAACTTGCACCTCTAACTCTTGTTTTTCTCTAGGTGCCATTCGCCTAAGGGGCATAACGATAAGTCTAGCACCTTTGACCAAATCGATCTTGAACTCAATCTCACGATGCAGCGACAAACCTTTGACCTCTTCAAATACATCATCAAACTCATTAGTGATCGACATAGATGACAATTCTTCTCGTAGAATCACAAGCGAATATAAAAGGCTTACGAAGACACAATCTTATGGCTTACATCAAATCACAACCATTCGCCCTTCCATATTCCCGACTGTCACCTCGAGCTTCTCGCAATCCACTTTAACCGCATACCACTTGAGCCGGTCCATACCCAAAATGATCCCAAACCCACCGAAGTTCAAAACAAAGCAATCACACACAAAGGAGAAACCATGACTCGACAACATTAGACCATGACAAAGCATACGAAGACTAGATGAACCCCCGACTGGATTAGTCATAACCAATGGTCTATTACTAATCTCAGGTTCCAAACCCAATCGATACACAAGCTTATTTCAAATGAAAGAATGCGATGCTCCAGTATCAAACAACACTCGAACTGAAAAACCTTCGATAGAACGTGTTACATTGAACAACAACATTCTTCCCTTTCTACTCCCCCACAGGAGCTCTCGAAGAAGATGGCACAACCTCTAAAGCACATTCCTTCACTATATGCTTACCCTTTGATGGTTCTGGACAATCCTTCTTGTTATTCTCAGGCTTTCCACAGTTGTAGCACTTCCTCTCTGCTTTTGGATTCTTACAATCCTTGGAAAAATGGCCCTTCTGCTGGAAATTATAGCAAATCACCTCACCTTTCTACTTCTTTTGACCATTGTTCCTTTGCTGTTGTTGTTGCTTCCTCTTCCCGTTCCACTTCTTCTTGTTGCCTCCTTGTTGTGGTTTCGGTTCCTCTTTTGTTGCAATAACAACTTCTTACTTGGAAAACAAACTATCATCTGTGTTTCGTGAAGCTGACCAAACAAGTCATATATCCTCGACAATGGATACTTGTTCTTCTTTGTCTCCTTGTTTAGCTCACGATAATCCATACACAATCTCAAAGATCCATCAACCTTGGTTGCAAACATAGATGTTGCTCCCAATTCGGACATTTCTTTTACGAATTAATCCTTTTCCCAAAAGGTCACTAACTTGCACCTCTAACTCTTGTTTTTCTCTAGGTGCCATTCACCTAAGAAGCATAACGATAAGTCTAGCACCTTTGACCAAATCGATCCTGAATTCAATCTCACGATGCAGCGACAAACCTTTGACCTCTTCAAATGCATCATCAAACTCATTAGCGATCGACATAGATGACAAATCTTCTCTAGAATCACCAGCGAATATAAAAGGCTTACGAAGACACCATTTTATGGCTAACATCGAATCGCAACCATTCGCCCTTCCATATTCCCGACAGTCACCTCGAGCTTCTCGCAATCCACTTTAACCGCATACCACTTGAGCCAGTCCATACCCAAAATGATCCCAAACCCACCGAAGTTCAAAACAAAGCAATCACACACAAAGGAGAAACCATGACTCGATAACATTAGACCATGACAAAGCATACGAAGATTAGACGAACCCCCGACTGGATTAGTCACAACCAATGGTCTATCACTAATCTCGGGTTCCAAATCCAATCGATACACAAGCTTATTTCAAATGAAAGAATGCAATGCTCCAGTATCAAACAACACTAGAACCGAAACACCTTCGATAGAATGCGTTACATTGAACAACAACATTCTTCCCTTTCTCCTCCCCCGTAGGAGCTCTCGAAGAAGATGGCACAACCTCTAAAGCACATTCCTTCACTATATGCTTACCCTTTGATGGTTCTGGACAATCCTTCTTGTTATTCTCAGGCTTTCCACAGTTGTAGCACTTCCTCTCGGCTTTTGGATTCTTACAATCCTTGGAAAAATGGCCCTTCTGTTGGAAATTATAGCAAATCACCTCACCTTTCTACTTCTTTTGAACATTGTTCCTTTGCTGTTGTTGTTGCTTCCTCTTCCCGTTCCACTTCTTCTTGTTGCCTCCTTGTTGTGGTTTCGGTTCCTCTTTTGTTGCAATAACAACTTCTTACTTGGAAAACAAACTCTCATGCCTTAAATCTTTCTCAACGATCTTCTCATATGGGTCATCCAAATGATCAATCAGCTGCTTCCCAAGATACTTGTCCAAGCCTATAATGGACATCTCATTCTTCTGATAAGGAGTCACAATATACCAATGAGCATACTTGGGTAAATCTTCAAACTCAAAAACATACTCGAGAACTGGTCGACTATTGTACTTTAGCTTAACAAAGTTCTTGAACAAAACTGATTTTTGGGTGGTAAAATTGAACTTCATCTCGAAATTGACTCAGAACTTATCTCATCTTCAGGAGTCTCTAAAATGACAGAGTTCCACCAATCCATAGCTCCGCCCTTTAGCTGTCTCAATGCTAACTTCCTCTTAGTCGCATCGTCAATACCTAAGTCTCCAAATATCCGAATACAAGTATCAAGCAAACCTTGAATCCCAACAGTCGGCTCTGTCCCCTTGAACGAATTCCCACCAAGAGTAGTGAAGTCCTTAAACAGCTTAGCAAAATCAACCACCCCAGGCACTTGCACTTGAACACCAACATCTACCTCGACTGCTTCTGGAGCGGGTATCCTCCTCATGATCGCTGCCGTCATGGCCTCAAACATAGCTGGGTATTCTGGTAAACCACCTCCTCCCCCTCTAGGAACAGGCTCTTCCCTAGTCTCAAAGATCGACAACTCATTCTAAATCTGAAAATAGAATGATTAGTTAGCACATGAGAAAACTGCAATGGAGTTCAAGCGCTATTGTACTATACACTATAATATAACAATAATCAAATAGGAAAGTACAAATACGTCTCTCATACGTCATTACATCTATGAACTTTGGATAAAACCGGTTAACCAGAGCTCTGGTAACAAATGTGACGACCGAACCGTACCTCCTACACAAACCAAGGAGAAGATGCACTGTAAGACGTGCCAGGCCCGATACGGGACGATCATCAGGGTATAATTACACACACGAGCCCTGTCGTATAACTCACAGCACATGGTAAAAATATAATAGAACATATACAACATGCAGTAATAGTGAAACATCATTGAACAAAATCTTAAACTTTCATATCATCATGAGAATATCCACACATCGAACTGGATTACATCAGAGTCTGTACAATAAGCCTCATTACAGGTTCACTCTAAGTAGCACACATCATCACTAATAGCGGAAACAACCTATAGGTATAATAGAAAATAATATGTCTGCCTCCAGCTCGTCGTCGCTCAGCAGCATCGTCCTCATCAAGAACTACTACCTGCTACCTAGTCCGCCCATCCACAACATGGATGAACAACCCACGGTAATAAGAGGGGAGCATAAAACCTTGACCCAGGCAACAGTCTTAATGAGCGATAAAACAGCTATCAACATTATCATAAATAAAGTATATGAGAAATAGGCAGATCAATCATCTAATCTACCAACACATCGACAGAGAAGAAACCCAAATTTGTCTCCTCCTCAATCTACAACGATAGCCTTTCCCATAGAATTAGAGAAGAAACAAATAGTACATCCATAACAACCAATTATCGAGCATAGACCTTTCTAATCGATCTCAACACCTCCCAAGCGCAAACCCTGAAGGCCGAAACCGACATTAGATAAGCACCCAAGAGATATCTCCCTCGATGTCGAATAATCCACACAAGATGATACAAGCAAAACAATCAACATCCATGACTCTGGCTATCACTATTTTCCTTGCCTTGAAACCATCGTTAATTGTATCACTGGCCCATCTTGCCATCCATCAAGGGCTAATGGTAATCCCGGTTCTATTAATGCTAAGTCAAGAATTTCATAGAGTTTTGATTTCTGACGAAGAGATAAGCCGTGATCGACAAAAAAAAGTTATTTATTGGTTTAAAGAGACACAAAGAGCTACATACATCAGAGGTTGATTATTTGGTATGTTAGTAGTGTTATTTATGTTAAAATCTATCCTCAAATAATCTCACACCTTTAATCTTTGAAAATATACATAAGTATATATGTGTGCACATTAACTGTTCAACCTAGGCCAAACCGGTCGATCGGTTGAATCCAGGCGGTCAACCGTTTCTGCCAGAATGCACAGATAACGTGCACAAGTGTACGTAACGTATATATATTCAAATTCCTATCTACCGGTTCTTTTTAACCCGTCGACCGTTTTTAAAGAGAAGCAACCTTTCGTATAGACACTTCCATTTCTTCAAGAGTTGCTTCTCTTTCTCTTCACAAATGATCATGACCATTGCTTGTAACTTTTCACAAAAGGTTACAACTATTTATTCCTTATATAAACATCATGATTTCATCATTCCAATTCACCAATTCTATCAATCTAATTTCTGTTCTATTGATCACATTGTTGAACTCTAAAAGCGCTCAAATTGCTCATATTCTATCCTATATCGTTTTAAATCCTAGAATATATTTAACATTCTTTTGATTTAATATGATATCCACTTCCAAATCTTCATTTACACAAATAATTTGAGGATAAGACTATAGGAATTTTGTACTACAAGTGACAAAATCGTGTTATTGAGAACAGATATCGTCAACAACAATTACATTCATCTTTGTTGAAGTCCTCGGTGTTGTAAGAGGCAAGTGTTGAAGTCCTTAGTGTTATTAGAGGCGTGAAATCCCGTTCGTCTGCTCGGGTGTTGTATACCTATTCCTCCGGGTGAAGTGAGGTGATTGTTAGTGAAAATCCAAATAGAAGTTTGGGACTGGAGGTAGGACGGTTCTTCGAACCAGTACAAAAATCCCTGGTGTAATTTTTCTATTTTACCGTATTTTCCATTTTTATATCTGTGATTCGTTATTATTTCATACTCGTCTGTTATACACCATATTACACGATCCGTGAGTACTACTAGCACATACAAGCATTTTCAATTGGTATCAGAACACGATCATCATATAACCGTAACACAGTTATTTGATATATTCTAGAAATATGTAAAATAACGCAAGCACCAACACTACCACTTACACGGAAGGTCAATCAACACAAAGACCTCCATTCTTTAATGGTCTCAACTATAGCTATTGGGAAACACGTATGGCATTCATTATGCAATCAAATAGCTATGATGCCTGGAATGCTACCCAAAAGGAAATATTGAATCCAACAACTGATTATTCAAAATGGACATCGGCTGAGAAAACGGTAGCAGCCGTAAATGCAAAGGCAATAAACATGTTGTTTTGTGCATTAGACCAAAATGAATATAACCATGTTAGTATATGTACCACCGCATATCAAATTTGGCAAATGCTGAAAACCACTCATGAAGGTAATAAGGTTAAACAAGCCAAAATAGGCATACTGTAAAGTCAGTTTCAAAATTTCAAAATGAAGCCGAATGGGACAATCAACGATATGTATTCACGGTTTCAAACTATTCACCATGCACTAATTGGTTTGGGACAAAAATATTTATATTTTGATGTTGTTTCAACAGTCCTACATTCTCTGACTAGTGAATGGGAAGGAAAAGTATTAGCAATTGAAGAAGCTAATGACCTTTCCGTCATGAAGCCAGATGAATTGATAGGGAATCTAATGTCCTATGAAGCTAATTTGCAGGCTAGAAAGGAATAGAAAGAAGAAAAGAAAAATGTAGCATTCCATGCTGAAAAGATGAAGATGAATCAGAGTCTGAAGATGAAGATCTGGAATTCATTGCTAAAGGTTTCAAAAAATTCCTAAAGCAACGAAAAGCTAGTCGTTATAGCAAAAAGAAGTCTGGATCATATAAACCATCATCGTCCGCTATAAAATGTTTTAACTCCCACAAAAAAGGGCACATGCACAAAGATTGTCCAGAAAAGAAGAAGTCAGAAAATGACAAGTTCAAATACAAGAAGGACAAATCAAAGAAACGAGCATTCTCAGTAAGATGGGATGAGTCAGACTCGTCTTCATCAGAAAGTGAAAGTGATGCGGTGGATGAACAAGCAAATGTTTGTTTCATGGCAGCAGAATATAAGGTACAAATTCCTACATTTGATGAAGTACTCGATATTAATGCTGAATTGATAGTCAAATATAAAGACATAAAACGTCAACTAAGAGAAGCCAGAGCTGATTTGAGTAAAGCAGAGTTTGAACGAGATATGTTAAAAGACGAGAAGAAAATATTAGAAGAAAAACTTGGAAAACGTCAAGAATCATCATTTAATATTGACTCTCAATTATCTCTTTTGAGTCAATAAATTGAAACTCAAAAAGAGAAAAACGATGTTCTTACTACTGAAATCATGAACTAAAGGCTAAAGTCAAAATTCTTGATGTAGAAAAAGCTAGTTTACAAACTAAGTTAGATAATATTACTCAAAATGTTTCTAACTTCAATAAAGGTCGAGAAATTTTGACAAAGATCATTGAAAGTTCGAAATCTACTTGAAACAAATAAGGTTTGGGATAAAAAAAAACAAGAAACGAAGAAACATCTCAAGAAAAAAGATGCAGTAAAAATAAAGCTAAGAAAAATCTTAGTTTATTATATTCCAAACCAAAATCGGTTGTGGATTTCAAAAGAAACATGTCAAAACTATCAAGATATGGGTTCCTAAAAGAAATAACAGTTTGATTAGGAACAAATATATTCAGCATTTCATGAATTCTATGCATTTCAATTCTAATTATATATAAAGGGGATACCGGACCCGTATGGGTTTGGACTCCTAAGACCTAACTCTTAGGACCCCATAAAAAGTGGGTACCATGGACTTAATTTGATTTTTTGCAGGTCCCACTTAAGAAAAGAGGAAAGGGGATATTGGACAGTGGTTTCTCAAAGCACATGACTGGAGACAAGAGCTTATTAACAAATATTACGTACTCAGATGGTGGCTCCATCACTTTTGGAGATAATTCAAAAGGCTATATCATCGACAAAGGCGATGTGAGCAATTGCAGTACATCTAACTTTCCTCTTATTACAAATGTCATGCTAGTTAGAAATTTGAAACACAATTTACTTAGTATTAGTCAGTTATGTAACAAGGGTTTTACAATCTCCTTTTTAGATAATAAGTGTAGTATCTTAGATAAAGACCATAATTTAGTTTTCGAAGGATATAGAGATAGAAATATATATTATGAATATTAATCATAATTCAAATATGTGTCTTGTAGCTAATGATAATGATCCATGGCTGTGGCACAAACGCTTCTGTCATATTTACTTCAGAACTATCAACAAGCTAGCCTAAACGATCTAGTTAGAGGACTACCCAAAATGAGCTTCAATGTTGACAACATTTGTGATGCATGTCAATTAGTAAAATTGACTAAATCTTCCTTTAAATCCAAGAAAGTCATATCAACATTGCAACCACTTAAGCTATTGCATATGGATTTATTCGGACCAACTCAGGTTCATTCAATAAATCATAGTTGATATATGTTTGTAATTGTTGATGATTACTCTTGCTACACTTAGACAATTTTCTTGAAAAAAAAGTGACACTTCCGATTATTTCCAATCTTTCATCAAGAAAATTCAGAAATCAAAAGGGCTTAAAGTTAAAAATATAAGAAGTGATCATGGCGGAGAGTTCGAAAATAATGAATTTGAACATTTTTGTACAAAGAAAGGTATATATCATAATTTTTCGTAACCTAGAACTCCACAATAAAACGGAGTTGTAGAACGGAAAAATCGAACCTTACAAGAATGTGCAAGAACATTATTAAATGGAACCACTTTACCAAAACATTTCTGGCCGGAAGTCGTTGCAGGTGCCTGTTTTGTTTTAAATTGTGTATCCATTCGACCTCTCACCAAGAATACGTCTTGTGAATTATTTAACCAAAGAAATACAAACATCTCATACTTCAAAATATTTGGTTCTAAGTGCTTTATCTTAAATACGAAAGACCATCTCGGTAAATTCGATCTATAAGCCGATGAAGGTATATTTGTCGGTTATTCAGAACGAAGCAAGGCCTATCGTATATTTAATAAACGAACCAAAATTATTGAAGAAACACTTCATGTCTCTTTGGATGAATTCTATAAGCATTCTCATCTACGCAAGATCAAGACCCCGGGACACGTCCAACTCCTCCTTCTTTCAATTGGACTTCTTTGGAAGAGGGTGCAAGCTCGGGAACTAGTCATGGACGTGGATGCGGGAAAAATCAACTTGTTGAAGAAGAAGAAGAAGAAGAGGGAGATGAGACGGAGTCGGAATAAGATTTCTTAGTTTATATCTTCAACTCTTTTTACGTACTTACGCCTTTATTTTTCTTTGAGACAAGATCCGACGCTTGTATCTAAATAGTGTCGTAGTTTATTTCGTATTAGACTTATGTGTATGATCGTATTTTGTGACTCTTGATAACTCTTGTTCTATGGCAGTGGTTTATGTTTCTTATATTCTAGATCATATCATTTATGCTCTTATTCATTCATCAACTCCTTTTTGTCGATGACAAAGGGGGAGAAAATTGTGCTAACAGCGTATCTGTAGGAAAATATAGATTTACAGGCACATATACAGGGATCATATATAGGGGGAGATTCAGATCATCAATCAAAAAAGGGGAGAATGTTGAGTCAATAATTTCATAGATTTTTGATTTCTGACAAAGAGATAAGCCGTGATCGACAAAAAGAAGTTATTCATTAGTTTAAATAGACATAAACTACATACATTAGAGGTTGATTATTTGGTATGTTAGTAGTGTTATTTATGTTAAAATCTATCCTCAAATAATCTCATACCTTTAATCTTTGAATATGTATATAAGTATATATGTGTGCACATTAACTGTGCAATCTATGCCAAACCGGTCGACCGGTTAAATCCAGGCGGTCGGCCGTTTCTGCCCAGAATGCACAGATAACATGCACAAGTGTACATAACGTATATATATTCAAATTCCTGTCTACCGGTTCTTTTTAACTTGTCGACCGTTTTTAAATAGTAGCAACCTTTCATATAGACGCTTCCATTTCTTCAAGAGTTGCTTCTCTTTCTCTTCACAAATGATCATGACCATTGTTTGTAACTTTTCACAAATGGTTACAACTGTTTATTCCTTATATAAACATCATGATTTCATCATTCCAATTCAGTGATTCTATCAATCTAATTTCTATTCTATTGATCTCAGTCTTGACCCCGAAAGTGCTCAAATTGCTCATATTCTATCCTATATCGTTTTAAATCCTAGAATATATTTAACATTCTTTTAATTCAATACGATATCCACTTCCAAATCTTCATTTACACAAATATTATATTTGAGTATAAGATTATTGGAAGTTTGTACTACAAGTAACAAAATCGTGTTATTGAGAACACATCTCGTCAATAACAATTACATTCATCTTTGTTGAAGTCCTCGGTGTTGTAAGAGGCAAGTGTTGAAGTCCTCAGTGTTATTAGAGGCATGAAATCCCGTTCGTCTGCTTGGGTGTTGTATACCAGTTCCTCTGGGTGAAGCGAGGCGATTGTTATTGAAAATACAAATAGAAGTCTAGGACTGGACGTAGGACGGTGCTCCGAACTAGTATAAAAATCCCTGGTGTGATTTTTCTATTTTACCGCATTTTCCGTTTTTATATCTGTGATTCGTTATTATTTCATACTCGTCTGTTATACGCTACATTACATGATCCATGTGTACTACTAGCACGTAAACACATTTTCAATCAAAACTCCATACGTCATTGTGACACGTATCTAGGCCCATCGTGACTTCCCAACTCGACTAATCTTTTAATCATTGGGTGTCCCTGTTATACCCCTGCTTTGAGTCCACTAGCACCTCCGACTAACGACGATCCCTTGGCTTCAATAACTCTTGCCGTCATCATCAGAAACTATCCATAAGCTCAAGCGTCTTCTCGAGCAACCATTATCCATGAGCTCAAATCATCTTGAGTCGTCTTCACAACATCGTTGCATCATCACCCGATCAACGACTACTTCACTTTGCTTCGAATATTCCATCTGAATTCGCCTCGAAGCTACGCCCATCGTCGACCCAAAAATAAAAATCATTTGGTCGCCATTTGATGGATCATCCCCGATCCCTATGGATCGTCCACCGATCCATATGGATTGCACCACTGATCCACCAACTTACTTCAGTCGTAGGCCATATCGACGACCCACGACCCTATGCACCACATCTGATCCATTGCTTTCCCCAGATCGACCCGATCCATATGCATCTCAAGCTGATCGACAGGTCAATCATATCCGGACCCATCCCCGCGTTCTATCTCCACTGACCCATCCCCAAGTAGTGCATCTTTTCTTTCATCCTTGCCGATCCATCCATATGAACGACCCATCAATGCACAACGATCCATGCAATCCAAGCTCACATGCGGTCCATCATTCGATCCACTCCATCAAAATAGGATGACCCAATCCATACCCTGTGTGCTCCATCCATACACTGGCCCTTTCACCTTTTGAATCGATACATCACGAATGATCCATCCAATATGCACAATCCAAATGACCCACGCTTCCATCGATCCATCGCCAGCCTTTCACCAAGCTTTGCCATGAACGATCCCTACCCCATTTCGATCTGTGTTATCCACGACTTGACAGATCCAACATTTTTGTGGGCGATCCAGCTCCAGATCAACTTTTGCTGAACTGATCCAAGCCTTCCATCGTGAAACACAACCGATTCATACAACTTATGCTTTAACGATGAACATCTATTCATCCATCTCATCCAAATCGACCAATTTCAACCAAAACAATCAATGTAACAACATGCAATCAACAATCAACATTTAGCACAAAAAATAATAAATCATACAATTATATAAAGTTTACCGAACCATGATAAAACGATAAAAAAATCAATAAATGGATCTAAACTTGCATAATCATACGAATTAACCTTTGTAAGTTGGTAGATTAGGTCCTATGGAGTACTACGAATTCAAAATATACTTACCTCGATTAGATCTAGGTGAAAACAACTCGAAATGATGAAATTAAGATCAAGCAAACCCAAATACTCGATTGAATCCGTGTGAGAGATGCTTATCACTCACCAAATCCACAAAATAGCTTCAAATCGATAAATCTCTAAACTGGACAGCGAAGTACAACAAAGAACGACCTACGAATTAACACAATTGATGCGATCTACCCTTCCTCAATGTTGATCTTCAACCATAGATCTTAAATCTATAAATGGAAATGAAGTGGAGGTGTATTTGGTTGAGCCGGTGAATTACAGGCACCCAGCCAAATGAGAGAATGAAGAAACTAAACTATTCTCTCTACCCTTACCCTCCTATTTATAGCCAACAACCCCTATCCTAAATGGGCCTCACTATATGATCTACTAATGACTAATTAGCCTGTCCAGAAAACTTGCAACACTAAAACAACGATTTCTCCCAAACCGCTCAGCCAAATCTTTAATGTGACCACTCAACGAAATTGGAAACAAAATTTCCGATCCAATAAAATTGATCCTAGCACCTAATTCAATACCAGTCAAAAGTTATGTCCTAAACAAAAATAACAGGGGAATAATGGTTACAAATAAAATTGAAAAAATCATGGACATGTCTCATATCCCCATGAACAACATATCAGAATATGAGAATGATCCGACTATTGGAGAATTAAATAGAAATATTTTACGATCCTCCGATACGTAAAATGCGGGTCGTTACATATTTCGTCTTATTCTGGCTCTGTTATTTTATTTCTTATAGAGACCAACAAATTTCTTAGAATGACTCTGAATTCCGATGGGCCTTTTTTAGGTTGAGATTTAGCCCATTTCGGTGGGTTGTTACAGTTGGTATCAGATCCTAAGTTACTCAATTATGAGGTAATATCCATATGATGACGTACTTGTCGTTTAAATAGATTTTTGAATTATATATGTTTGTATGTTTATATATATATATATATTATACCTTTAAGACATACACGCATCCCCAGCGGAATCTACAGCTCAACCCGTAAAGTGGCTCTTAATTTCCCTCGTCTTTGCAAGAACTTGGTTAATCTTAGAGCCAAACCCTTTCTTAGACTTTAAGTATTTCTTGGAGCCAAGTCGTGGCTATCAAAATGCAACCGTATCTTTGAGGCTGTTGGATGGGAAGATCTTTTGAAGAGAAGAATAACAACATGACATCTCAAAGGTGAAGCTTTGGAATGGTGGAATATGATCTCAGGAGAGAACACGGGAATAATATCCACTTAGGCTGAGTTCAAAACCTGATTTGAAATAATATTTTACCTAAATGCCGAAGTAGGCCTACAATTGGAAAGATTCATATAACTTAAGCAAGGAGTGTCTTCTGTGAGAAAGTATGTCGCTAAGTTCATAGAGTTATCGAAGTTTGGCAAATGGCTAGTGGATGCTCACGAGTAAGGCAGCGATGTTTGTGAAGGGACTCAATTCCCCTTTAAGAGAGACATTATTGGCTCAATTACCGTTTGGAGTAATATTTGAAGTTTGTGTGAAAACTGCTATTTTGTATTTTGCTGAAGAGGAGAAGAAGGAGACTAAGTTTAAGAGGAATAAGGATACCTTAAAACTTGGAAAGAATAAGAAAAAGTGTTATTGGTTAAAGAGGAGAAAGATGGGCAAGTTCAAGAAGGAAGCTAAGGAGTGTGGGAGGTGTCATAGGAGTGGCCATTAGGCTAAAGACTACAAAGTTAACCTAATAAGACAAGAGTTCAAAGGGAATTGTTACCATTTCCATAAGGAAGGACTTCTTGTCAAGAATTTTCAAAATCTTAAAGGAAGATCAAGAGGGCAGAGCTATGCTTTGGTGATAACATTCATATAGAGTCGGTTACCTAGAGACCAAGGACAAGCAACTCTTGAAGGAATTAATTATATTTTAGGGACTTCTATTAGTACCGTATTTTATTCCACGGCATCCCATTCCTTCGTAGCTAGAAAAGTAGTATATTTCTTGAAACTTCCCACTTCTATCGCTAGCAGTATGATAGTGATTTCTAATACTGTCGGCAGAGCTAAGCAACTTCTGCTGATTTGTAAAGACCTGGTGCTAGACATCGATGATGTTGATTTCTTGTGTATCGCATATATTTTGATTTTCGAAGGGTATATTCTTGTTCTAAGGATGGATTGGATATTATATTATGGGGCCATCCTTGGTTAGGATAGGAAAATTGTTTTCTTGAGCAGTTGTAGAGATCGTAATTCAAAAATCCCTTATATAGTTAAAAATATAAAGTATGTGCCCTTATTACACTCTATATCTTCTGATTTGGATGGGCTACCTGCAGTTCCCATTATTTGTGAGTTTCTTAACATCTTTAAGGAAGTATTTGGACTTCCTCCCCGTAAAGAGATCACATTTAGGATAGATCTTGAAAAGAATGGTAGACCAGTTGCCGCATATGGCTCCCAAGGAGAGAAGGGAGTTGAAGAAGCATATTTCAGAGTTTCTACAAAAAAGATTCATTCGTTGTAGTACCTCTGAGTGGTGAGCCCTCATTGTTTTGCTACTAAGCTTGATGGATTGTTAAGCTATGCCTAAATTATAGAGAATTTAATAAGTTGCCCAAGAAGAATAGGTATTCTTTGCCTATGATAAATGGCCTACTTGAACTTTTAGGAGGTTCTTAGGCCTTTTCTTTATTGGACCCAGTAATAGGATTTCACTAATTAAGAATTTTTGAGGAAATCAAGCATAAGACAACAATTGGGACACCCGATAGTCTTCTTGAGTGAGAATTGATGCCTTTTGGACAGACAAATACCTTCGTCGTCTTTGTGAGTCTGATGAGTAAAATGTTTAGAGGCATTCTTAATAAGATAGTCATGGTGTTTCTTGATGACATACTTATATTCTCTAAGGATTATAAAGAGCATGAAAATCTCCTAAGGGAGGTCTTAAGGATCATAAGGAAGAATCCACTCAAAGGAAAGTTCGGCAAGTGCCACTTTTGGAGAGAGTAAGTTAAGTTTCTTGGACATATAGTTTCAGGAAAAGGTCTGGCTATTGACCCCACAAAAGTTGAAGTTGTTCAAGAATGGAAGATTTCTCATAGTGCATTAGAAATATAGAGTTTCTTAGGGTTATAGGGCTACTATAGGAAGTTTGTAAAAGACTTTGTAAGAATCACTACCCCTTTAACTCGTCTGACTAAGAAGAATCTCGAGTTTTCTTGGAGTGATAGATCGAGTAGTGCTTTTTGAGAAATTGAAGGAGTCTTTTAATAGTGCTTTATTCCTTACCATCTCTAGCAGGACTAATATGTTTACTATTTTCACGGATGCTAGTGGTATGGGACTAGGAGCAGTACTTATGTGAGAGCAAGTAGACATCTATAATAACATGAAAAGAGACACCTGACTCACGATTTGTGGTTTACGATTATAGTATTGACCTTAATATGTGGAGATATTATGTTTTGGGAGATAAATTCGAGATTTATATGGATCACAAATCTCTTAGTATTTATCTTCCCAATGAGATTTGAATCTTAGAAAGTAGAGGTGTATGGAGTATATAGCCCCATTTAATTTTGGTATTCAGCACACTTTGGGAAAACGTAACATTGTCACCGATTCTTTGAGTAGGAAGAACAATACCCATAGTGCTATCGCTGAGTGGAGACAACTGGAATTTAATTTTTGGTTTTAACCTTTCATGTGTTGTTTGAGTCATATTGAGGATATCTTACAGTTTTGGAAGTTAGACCAGCCGTGATGGATACGATTAAGTTCGAGTAAGGTCTTGATGAAGAGTTGCGATTATTGAGGGAAAATCTTGCTAGAGGAGATCGTTTTTCCCATTTTGATAGATATTATATAGATAGTGATGGAATCTTAAAAAGCGATAAGCGACTTTACGTCCTTAGGACTAGTAATTTAAGAGATGAGGTTCTCAAGGAATGCCATCATTCAAGGATGACAAAACATCTCAGAGGGGATAAAATATTTAAGGACATAAGGAGGACTTTCTATTGGGAATGCATGAAGAAAGATGTTACTGAGTGTCACGAGGTGCTTGCCATGTTAGAAAGTCAAACATGAGGAAAGTAAGCCCAAAGGGTTACAACTACCTTTGAGGTTTCCATTTGGAAGTGGGAGCATAATTCGATGGATTTCTTTGATGATCAACCAAGAAGTCAAAAACATAATGAAGCTATTCGGCTAATAGAGGATCGATTGACTAAGAGTGCACAGTTCATTTCAGAAAAGAAGAGCAAAACTACAGCTTCGTTGAACCAGCTTTATGTCAAGGAAATAGTGCAACTATATGGAATTTATACGAGTATAATGAGTGATCGAGACCCTTTATTCAGTAATGAGTTTTGGAGGAGCCTTCAAACAACTTTAGGAACGACAATTAATCTGAGCATCGCACACCACCTGCAAACCGATGGATATACCGAGAGAGTCAGCCAAGTCCTTGAAGATCTATTGAGAACTTGCATCATCGATTTTGATGGAGCATGGATGAAACACTTATCGTTTGTCGAATTCTCATATAATAATTGTTTTATGCGACGATTGGTATGGCCCCTTACGAGGCATTATATGAGCGGCCATGCTAATTACCGACTTACTGGTGGGAGACTATAGACAAGATACTACAGGGATCAAACCCCATGCGTGATTCCATAGAGGAAATTCCTTTGATTCGACAAATGATGAGTGATGCCCAAGACTAACAGAAATCTTACGCTGATAAGAGGAGGAAGGAGCTTGAGTTTTGTATGGGTGATTTAGTCTTCATGAAAGTTTCTCCTCTTAGGAAAACCGTCCGATTTGAAAAAAATGGGATGTTAGCTTGCAGATTAATCGGGCTATTCAAAATCATGATTATTACGGCGGTAAGTCGAGTCGACAGAGGTCCAAGTAGTTGACTAGTGGACTAGTCGATAAATATATACATACATATAATTATAAATTTCTAACTAATAAATATGCATAAAAATTCAAACTTGTACTAACATACCTCGTGTTCCTTGTAGGGAAGCAATATGAAGTGACAAAAACCATTGATAGACATCAATATTAGTGACTTGCTAGCAATATAAAGTGATTCTTACGAAGAAACATGTTATATAAATTGATGTATAAATATATAGTGATGCATTATTGCTATGTACCATTATGTAATGAAAATTGATAAATTAATGAAAGTATATTACGTGATGATATATATAAAATATATGGCAATGTATTGACAAATAAAAAAGAAATTGATGCATAGATTATAATAGATTGCAAATTTCAAAGGAAACACAAACCAAAATGAAGTTTCAACAAGCGCGGAACCTAATAGAGTGCAACATAAAAAATACAAATAAAGCAATCAATTCAAAAAAAAAAGTCATCTACCTCGACTTCTTCATTTGCCTCACAATCACTAGTTTCTTGAGTACTAGTTGGCTCATGTCCATAATCATCATCAACATCCTCGTCATCATTTAAAATGGGAGGATCTTGTTCCATCTCAACATCATTCACATGAGAAGAAGAGCCATTACCACGTCTAACGTAGGTAATTGCTGCTAGATCAATACCACCACCTCTATTAGGATTACGACGACCATCAGTGCCTTCCGATGCATCTAACTCTCTATCTACGGCAAGCCAATACACATCATCGGGATCAACAACTTCTCTATTTACCCACTCATTATCCTATTGGAAATCATCTAAAATCAAAGGATCAAACTTTTTACCCTTCTAGTGTCTCTTTCGGAACTTTGTTGTAATTTTCTGGTTGTATTGTACATACACCAAATCATTTAAACATTGATGCTCCAATCTATTCCTTTTCTTGGTATAAATCTAAATAAAATATACACTATAAATAACAATGATAATAAATATTTATAACTTGTAAAAGAGAATGAAAAGTTACTTAAAAACTCAAAAGTGCTCCAATTACGTTCGCAACCGGATGAGGAACAACAAAGGCCAATAACTCTTTTTGCAAATTTTGCAAGCTCAATGGTATTCCTACCAAAATCACCCTACCAATCAACTAGAATAAATAAAAATAAGTTTACATGAGCACTCCAATTATAATGGTATAACAACTTGTGAATTCATAAATATTAACTTGATAGTTTAAGTACTTATGTGGACTCTTCGTTTTCCTTTGACGAATTGACAATTTCTTACCAAAAGAATTTCTTGAATTTTCATATTGACCGGCTTGGTCGCTAATCTTTTCCACTACACTTATATCAAGCACCATCCTTTCAAGAACATCAATAAACTTCATCTGCAATTGTGAAAAGCAGGCAAGATCATCTTCTTTGATATCAAAGTATCTTCCCGAGTTAAGAAACAAAGTTGCTCCATAAAAATCTACTTCCATTTGAGACCTCCATCGTCTCTCAATAATGCTTAAGACTTTACTTGCAAGTCTTGGTTTTTTTTTCTAGTGTTTTTTAATCTTACCCTTGGCATAATCCATTGCCACACAAATGCCCGCTATAGCTAGTTTTTCATCACTATCACTACAACTAAGGGTGGTTGCGATTCTCTAATGCAATCCTTAACATTATTCCAAAACCTTGTTGAATGGACGATATCATGAACTTTCCTTCCCGCAATGGCTTTATCCAACTTAGAATTAAACCACTCTTCACCACCTAACAACTTTCTCAAGGCATCTCTGTTTTGTATAAACATTGAAATGTAAGAAATACCTTAGAAAACCTTGTAGACCCTGTTTTCACAATCTCTCTCCCTGATGTCTTGTCCCTCATGGCACATAGGAGTCGACCATGCCTATACACAAATGTCGTTATCCGTCTACCATGTGTGATGGTAGCCTCAAACTCCTTCAGCATAGCAATATCCTCTAGGATTAGGTCTAAGCAATATGCGGCACAAGGAGTCCAATAAAGTGTTCGGATCCTTTGACACAATAATCCTTCCGCTGCTTTAAAATTAGCACCATTGTCTACCACAACCTAAAATTAATGCAACAAGTGAGCATTAAATGCGTTAAAAATTATATGCGTAACTTAAATGTTAACAATAACGGACATAATAGCATTGATATGTTTTAAAAGATAAATGCAGTGACTTAATAGCATTGATGAAGGCATGCTAACATTTTGTAAAAGGCATGTTGGCATTTTGTAGAAGGCATATATAAGGCCTGCTTGTGTGCATTTATTTAAATGCACAAATTTAAAAAAAACGCAGTTACAAAGAAGACCTTCTTGTAGAAGGCATGTTAGTATTTCGTAGAAGGCATGTTGGCATTTTGTAGATTGTAGATGGCCTGTAGAAGGCCTGCTTGTATGCATTGATCTAAATGCACACTTAAAAAAAATATGCAGTCACGAAGAAGACTAAAAAAAATGCACATATTTTGTTCTAAGTGCGCACATTTAAAAATATGTAGTCACATTTTGTTATATGGAAACTAAATTGATGAAGGCATGTTATTCACAAATGCAGTGACTTAATAACATTTTGTTCTTAAAAAGTAAAATAAAGTATGCACAAGACAAGTTTTAAATCGTACAATTTTTATGTTAAAATAATAATCGAATAACATTGAACAAGTTATGTAGCTACCTGAATTACATTGTATCTCCAAATCAAATCAATTTGCTCCTCAAACAGATCTGCCAACATTCCCGCGCCTTGTATCTTACTTGAAACATCAACGGACTTAAAGAAAAGGTCCCCTTTGGACTGTTAACAAGAAAATTAATCAAATGTCTGCCTCTTTTATCGGTCCATCCATCAGACATAAGTGAACAAGCATATTGCATCCAAGCTTTTTCATGTCTTTCTCTCAACTTGTCTGTCTCTTTCTTCGCTTTCTCAAGTAATGGCATTCGCAACTCATGAAAAGTTAGCGGCTTCAAACCTATTCCAAATTGTCATATAGACTCAACCATTACCTCATAACTTTTAGAGTTTGCAGCATTGAATGGTATGCCACATTCATAGATGTAACACCCCGAATTTTCTGTGAATATAGGAGTAACAAATCAGAGAATAATTAAATTGTGACAAAATAATTAAGGGAAACGGGTTGCACCATTGCGTTCGTCTCGAAATTCTTCTTGGAATAGACTCCAAGTTTGCGTAAATCGGACTCCGTATGAAGAAGATATGGCCTTCAGAAGTTTCAGTAAAAATCATCTCGGAATTCAAAATACAAATTTCGAAATTCAAAACAGACACCCGGGCAGGGCTGAAAAATTACCGCCCAGGGCCTAGGTCGACACTAGGGTGGACCTGGGGGTCGACTTGGCTAAACAGGTCGACATTAGGGTCGAGCTCCCCCCTTTTTCCAGACTTGTAGACAGATCCATTTTTCTGCACCTCGACGCCTTTCTGACCGAATTCATGAGCTCTAACCTATTTAAACACCCCCAAACCGAGCTTCCTCTCCACACAATTTCGTTCTGCCTATACTCTGCCTCTATTCTAATTAAAAATAAAATAATGGAGTCGCTACTCTGCTGAAACCTAGGATAAATCTAGTGCATCTTCTTCCAAACTGAATAGATTAAAAGAACAACTAGTCTACATCAAAGGAGCGCTATTCAGTGTCAGAACACAGATTCCAGAATACAAGAATCGTTCCCTTTTTGTGGGTACAGTTATTTTCAGATATAAACTTTTATTTTGATCTTGGCATGGTTATAAATCTGAATCTGAGGTTATGCATATTCTTATCTGTCAGATCTGTTTTTCTGTGACTATTCTGTATCTCCTTTTTCTTTCTGTTCTATAGCTAGGCTACTACGAGCCTGCGCCAAATCTCATAAGAGATTAACGCATGAACGCTAATTTTGGGACAAATAATGAATATTGCATAATTGGACATGACTGATCTGTGATTGATTTGAGAAAAGAACATAGGTTGTAAAGTAAGATCTAGAATCAGTGCATACTATGTATAAAAGACTGTGATTTGGAAGAAGAATTATTATATGACAGCATATGACCTGGGATTTGGAATATAATGCATATTATAATGCAAGATCTGATTTTGAGGACTTAATACATGATTAAAATTTAAGATCTAGATTTTGGGGCATATTTTATATCACGATCTATGACTTGAAAAGAGATAAAAAAAAAGAAATATATGACTTAGGCGTAAAGATCAATATTAAAATAGGTTAACTATTAATGTGAATGCGCCTAAATATGGATTTTAGGATATTTGGCATCATAGGCTATAATTTGGCATAATTCATATTGTTTGGGGCTGTTTAGAGAATAGTCTGTAATGTGCAAAGTTTAATTAAAATTTGGGGCATATGTCGTATTATGAATTATAACCATGATTTAGGCATGTAAATTTAGGCAAGATATGTAAATAGAACTTTAAGAAATATTTAATCCATTAAATCTACTAATCTGTTATCTGCTAAATCTGCTGAATTGCCTAATCTGCTAAAATTGTTATCTGCTAAATCTGTTATCTGCGTAATATGTTGGATTTCCTAATCTGCTAAATCTGTTATCCGCTTAATCTGTTGAATTGCCTAATCTGCTGAATTGCCTAATCTGCTAAAATTGTTATCTGCTAAATCTGTTATCGGCTAAATCTGCTGAAAGTTAAATAATTGTAATTTGGGTATGAAAATCCGTAGGCTCGATCTAAGATTGAGTAAAACGTGGAAATTTGATTAATCTGCTGTAACCTGTAAGGGAGTTTAATCTGTTAAATGGACATAAATTAGTCTGATATCTGTATTGGAATAAATTGGCTATGACACGAGGTTAGACTCTGTTTGCGGTGGAACCCTTCCCGTAACCAATCGGCTTAACCAGCGACCGCAAACTGTCAGTCTAATGTGTGAGGTCATAGGCATAACTAAAATATGCTTAGACACGAGGTTAGGTCTGGCTTGTGGAAGAAGTCTGGCCGGAATCGTCCGGCATATCCAGCGGCCACAAGCTACCGACCTAATATGAGAGGTCTGTGCATTAATAATTAATTAATGAAAATCTAAGATAAATATGATACCTAAAACGTGTTGGGTGGATAGGGTTAAAACAATTGGTCTGATGAATCTAATAAACCCGTTTCGTAAATCTGTAGGTCCAATACAAAGTTAGGTAAAACAATCTGTAAGCCTGTTAATCTGTATATCTGATCCGTAAGTCTGAGAACTTGTTAACTTGATTGTCTGATATGTGAACTAGTAACCTGAACTCTGTCTGAAATCTGTAAACAATTTAATCTAAAATCTGTTAGTCTGGGGACACAAGGTTCGAGGGGAAATACTTGTGCCATTTGTTTTTTGGGGCCCATATTAGTCAGTAACCCTTTCTGGTATCAAAACTTTGACCCCATGCTATGTAGGGGTCCAGGCACACTTACTGAACTAATTATAAGCGGTTCATTCTGATAATGGCGAGGGGTGGTGATGGTGCGTTCCAACCGGGTCATGTGCGTGCATGGATCCGGTCTGCTCTGAGGATGTAAGACACCGTGACATCTGTAAATAGGTCTGTGCCAATAGATTACCACTTTAGGGAGTGATACACCCTACTATGGGGCCGACACCTGATATTTATTTATTAGGGAGCCGATCGCTTGGGTGTAGGACTTAGGGTACACTTAGTTCTGTCTGTTTTTGTTGGTACCGTCGTTTTCTGTTGGGTGGCAACACCTGTATGTTTCTGCGTGGTACCGTCTGTTGGTGTGGTAAAGGCCCATTACTAGTGTACACCTAATTCTAACATTCTATTTCCGTAAGGATTATTCTGTTTCCGTCTCTGATTCCGTTTCCGATTCTGTTTCCGTACCTTTTGTCTATTGGGGTGGTAAAGGCCCATTATTAGTATTACGCTTCTGTACCTTCTGTCTGTTCGGGTGGTAAAGGCCCATTATTAGTATTCTGCTTCTGTACCTTCTGTTTGTTCGGGTGGTAAAGGCCCATTATTAGTATTCTGCTTCTGAACCTTCTGTCTGTTCGGGTAGTAAAGGCCCATTACTAGCATTCTATTTTTGTAGAGATTATTCTGTTTTCTTTTCTATTTCAGTTTAGACATTAGGGTAACACCTAATCCTGTTATACTAGTATTAGTGCAGAGAAGTGAAGATTAAGTAAGAATCTTAGTTTAGTCTCTATCATTCCGTCAACCTGCTATTCCTGTTACGGTTATCTCTCATCCAATTTTATTTACATGTCATGATACTATTATCTATTTATATACTGAAAGTCACTGGACTCACCAGACTAATGTCTGACCTAGTTTGTTTCGCCTCTTTTCTTTCCGTTTCTCCCCCAGGTGCTTAGGGTGGAAACGTAGGAGCTTCATTCAGATTCTCTTTGCTTGAAGTGTTTGAATTATTGTTTGGCTTTATCTTTCCATGGCAGTTTATGTTGGGGATTACGACTTTAAAAACTATGCATTCTGAAGGCTTTTGTACAAGACCGATATTTTGTACTTGAATTCTGATATTGTGATTTGAAAAGATGTAACCAAACTTATTTCTGTTTCTGTTGTAATAAAGTTATAAATTTTCAAGTATTGCTTTATCTGTCTTGTATATTTCTGTTCTATCTACTAAAACGCTCCATCAAAGTTAAGGCATTTCCTTTGTGAGTGACCTTAACGGAGGTGGGGTGTTACACTTGGTATCAGAGCTGAAGGTTACCAGATTTGATAAAAAGTTTTGAAAACTATTTTCAAAAAGGTTTAAAAAGGAAGTATTTTCAAACGTAGAGTTTATTTTAAAAAACATAATCCCCAAAGCCATTGCCTATCTTTCTATCCTTTGTTTTTTGAATCTTTCCTTTCCTTTCGTTTCAGCATGTCTGGGGATCTTAACCTTCCGGAGGGCGTACCGATACCTGGCTGGTTCAGGAGGTACCTAGAAGCTAGGGCAAATGATGTGGGCCCAACAAACGTCCCTCCTCCCCCAGTTGCAGCGGTTCCTTCTCCTCCGCACGTGAATACTTTCCTGAAGATATGTAGAGACTTTTGAGCCATGGGTGGGAAGAACTTTAATGGAACTGAATCCTTCGTGGAGGCATGGAACTGGCTGAAAGAAACTAAGGATTTGTTCGTTATCTCCGAGGTGGACGATAGGCAGAAGATACAATCGGCAGTATGGTTGCTTAAGGACGAAGCTTCTTGTAACACCCCACCTCCGCTAGGGTCACTCACAAAGGGAGTGCACTAGTTTTGGTGGAGTATTATCTAGGTAAACATACACAGAGATATCACAAGGCAGAACATAAATAAAGCAGCGGTAGAAATTAAAAACCAAATTTTTATTACTTTCAAGAAAAGAGTCAAAACCCCATATATTCAAGGTACAAATTATTCCATTACATCAAGTTCCAAATAAAGTAGCATAAACTTAAGATAACAAAAGTAAATTATTCCCCATAAATAGCAGAAGCAACCATAGCATAGCTCAAGACCAAACCGTACATGAGCTGTCAGAAAACAAGCTAAATCCAAGCTAAGAGCTAGTGTTTCCTCCCTGAGAACCTGGGGGGGGGGGAATGAAAGAAAAAGAGACGAAAGAAAAAGGGTCAGTCATAAGACTGGTAAGCCCTAGTGACTTTCGGTATAAAAACTAGTAAAGGTAACATGACATGTGAAAACTAGAATTAAACATAAGGATGATAACAGAACTAGTAGGATAATTAAGATAACAAGATAAGTCAAGTCTAGCATCGCATATTCGAGATCCGCTGCACCAACTGTACTAGTGTTCGAACTCATGTTAAGTATTAATCATGAAGTGATCCCTTGGCCCAGTATCATGAAGTGACCCATTATGGGGTCCTACGGTACGATCTACTAATCGATCGGCTCCCTACAAGTTCTAGCTCGTCATGTGTCTGTGTCATACGGCCCTACCCTGAAATGTAGTTATATGTGCTAGGTCCACCATAGGGTGTACCAAGCCCTATGGTGCCAACCATCGACACAAATCAAGCACGCACAGTGTAAACCTACGGGTGCCCAATGCCTGCTTTTTCAACTCCGGACTACGTGCACGACCATAGTCCGACTGAACCTACAATGGAGCACCTACTCAGCCGTCGTTCTGGTCGCTTACAATCAGCCCAGTAATCGTGCCCCACCCTGCCTAGTCCCAGGGTGTCATGATACATCTAAGTGGGTGACTGCTGAAAAGGACCGCGTAACTAGGGTTTCTAATGGGTTAAGTGTTGTCATTCAAATTCGTGACTTAACCCTATCCAAATCATGTATCAAGTTGATTAAGTGTGTTCAAGCGGTTCATGACTTAACCCTATCAAATCATCGTGTCAAGTTGGTTAAGTATATTCAAGTGGTCCATGACTTAACCCTATCATGTGGCATTAATTCACTAATGCACCTCAACCTCTCACATTAGACTAATTATTGTGGTCACTGGATTTGCCGGACGGTTCCGGGCAGATTTACACCACAACATAGTCTAACCTCGGGTTTTACGTGCGATATGACCTACTACTCACATTGGATCCTATTGTTTGCAGTCACTGGATTTGCCGGGCGGTTCCGGGCAGATTTACACTGCAAACTCAACCCAACCTCGAGTTGTCCATTTTCTAGTTTATCTAAGTGTCATGTCCAGATTCAAGTTTTCGAGTCTAAATTCATGTCAAGTTTTGAGGTCATGTTTCATGTCAAATCGTGTCAAGTTCATGTCCATATCCAGGTTCAAGTTATAACACCATTCATGTTCAAGCTCATAGTCAATTCATGTTTTACCTAGTCTACCCAAATCGTATTCCCATCGCATGTAAGCTCGAATCGATACAAATAAATCTAATTAGGGAATAACATAAAAAGGGACGGGTGTAAGGTGGCAAAAGTGATTACTAGCATAGCGTGGTATGACTTGAGATAAATGATTATAACATTACTGGCATATGGAATATTGGCCTCAAACATAAAGATCCCAAATCTAGCAAAATAAGGTACTAGTCAAGATAATCAGTTGTCCTAAGGTGACAGTAGAGTCATGGTAACGATTGACATAAGGTGATAGTATAGTCATGGTAACGATTGACATAAGGTGATAGTCATAAACTTGTGACTAATAGCAGATTCAACATGATAATATGAGGGGTTTTCTTTTTGATTTACAACACGAATAGGCCCCAAATCAATGTCATAGTAATATACCCAAAAGTCAAGATCCAAGATGAACAAGAATGGATGTAAAACAGTCATCATACACAGGTCCAATTTCAATTTACAACATATTCATATTACATTTACAGTTTAAATCTAAAAATAACTGGGGCTTACAGATCATGGTTCGAGAATTAGAAAAAGAGAGTCGATGTTGAATATTTATATGCTTAGTCAAGTCCTAACAGAAATCCCCAAATCAACAATTCTCTTAACGCAATTTCAACGTAGAAGAAGTAGTCCCTTTCTCAAACTTTTCAACCAGAATCAGAGCAGCATAAGGTCAGAGAGAATTTTGTGTAGAGAGACTAGTGTAATGGCTGTTTATATAGGGTCAGGTCAACGAATGTGGACAGAAACGAGGCCAGAAACATCAGAGTGAATCCAGCTTCAAAAGTGGACTCGGCCACCAGGTCGACCCCCAGGTCGACACTATGGTCGACCTGGTCCTGGGTAGGTCGACTACATAGTCGACCCCCAGGTCGACCTGGTCCTGGGCGGGAAATTTCCCGTCCAGTCCATCCTGAGGTTTGAATTTTGAAATTTGAATTCGAATTCTGAATTGTTTTGAACTTGAAAACTTCTGAAAACTTCGAAAGGTCATAACTTGGTCATACGGACTCCGATTTTCGAAAACTCGGACTCGTTTCCAAGCAGAATTTCGAGACGAACGCAATGACGTAACCCGTTTCCCTTGATTCTTATTTTAAAAATTAATTGTGCCTTGATTTATGGTTATTACACGTTATAAAAATACGGGTTGTTACATTCTCCCCTCCTTAAAGGATTTCGTCCCCGAAATCTCTAAGTTAGAAAGAATATATCCTACCATCCAATCATCCATCTAAACAAAGCATCATCCACAGGCAACCATTGTCCTTAAAAGATTTCTAGTGCTGTATGAACATATGCAGAAAGTGTGTGTATATGTACTTATCTAATGCAAAAGATCAGGCGGTTACTGATTCAGTAAACCTCCTTAATGCAAAATATGTTAGTGTAATGAATCCAACATGTATGCAGATTCCTAACATAGTTTATAATCTCTACATGAGTGCACAAACATTCATTCATAGGCAACATCCCAGTGATAGCATAACAAGTTCCATCCATGTACAAGTAAAAGCACTCATGCATATGCAACATGAAAATGTGACTGAGCCGATCTAGTGCCTAATGTGTGTCATGCATCCACTAGCAATCACTTGCAAACACTTGCAACCATTTGCAACCATCAACAATAACATATTTCAATCACATGTTTACATCCGTATGCTTCTACCTAAGGTTCTCAAGATAAGATCAAGAAGATAACAAGACAAGCGTAGGTAGTAGAAGCATGATACGAAAGGTTTTCAAGTTTATAGGAAAAAGAGATCGAGAATGTACCCTCAAAAAGAAATGGGTATAGCGTGCGTATCTTCTCTTTGGTTTCCCAAGTTGCGTCTTCTTGGGATTCACTCACTTGTACTTTAACTAGCTTGAATTCTCGATTCCTTAGCTTCTTAATCTCCGTTCCTAAGATACGAATCAGAACTCGCCTCAATGTTGCTTTTTTTCCACTTCTACGTCTTCAAGGATGCTTGGCTCAACCACTTCGGCCGACTCATGCAAGCACTTTCGGAGATGCGAGACACGAAAGACATTGTGTACTCCAGTCAGTTTCTCTGGTAAGTCTACCCTATAGGCCATCTGTCCAATCCTTTCAGTGATAGGGAACAGTCCTACGAACCTTGGTGCTAGCTTTCCAACTGCTCCAAAACGAACTACATTGTGTAACCGAGAAATTTTTATAAAGACCATATCTCCGACTTCGAACTCTAGGTCTGTCCTTCTGTGGTCCGCATAAGATTTCTGTCTATCTTGGGCCGTTTTCATCCATCTTCGTATCAACTCAATCTTCTCAGAAGTGTCCCTTATCATGTCAGGCCCAAGTATAAGTCTGTATGTCGTCTCCCACCAACAAGTTGGCGATTTGCACGGTCTTCCATACAGGGCTTCGAACGGTGCCATTCCGATGCTAGCTTGGTAACTATTGTTATATGCAAACTCCACGAGAGGAAGATGGTCTTCCCAAGTACCACCAAAGTCAAGAATGCATAGTCTCAAAAGATCCTCTAGCACCCTATTTAACCTTTCGGTTTGTCCATCCGTCTGCGGGTGATAGGCCGTGCTTAAGTTCAGTCATGTACCCATTGCTTCTTGTAGACTATTCCAAAACTGGCTAGTAAAAATCGGGTCACAATCACTAACTATACTAGATGGAACTCCATGCAACCGTACTATCTCTCGAAGGTAAATAGACGCTAGCCTTGATGCGGTCCTCTTGCTTTTCACTGGAATGAAGTGAGCACTTTTCGTGAGTCTATCAACTATGACCCATATGCTAGTATTTCCCTTCCTTGACCTAGGTAGTCCATCCACGAAATCCATCGAGATACTCTCCCATTTCCATTGCGGAACCTCCAAAGGATGTAATAGCCCACCAGGCTTCTTCGACTCGGCCTTTACTTGTTGGCACACCACGCACTTCGAAACGAACTCTGCCACGTACTTTTTCATTCCAGCCCAAAAGAAAATGTGTTTCATATCCTTGTACATCTTATCCCCTCCGGGATGTATAGTCATCTTCGAGTGGTGCGCCTCTACGAGAACTTTCCTTACTAGGTCTCCCACTTGTGGGACACATAGCCTTCCATCGCGCCTTAGCCATCCCTTGTCATCTGTGGCATACCTACTGAGGTGACTTGACGTCTCACCACTAATCAGCTTGTCCTTGATTTCGACTATCTGTGGGTCTTCCTTCTGTGAAGTCCCTACTTGATCTAGAAGTGTAGGTCTTAACTCAAGAGATGCAAGCGTAGCAGTCAATGACTCAACAGCAGGTGTAAAATCAAAGGTTGCTATAAACTCAAGGCTTTTCCTTTCAACAAACAAGGGGCTCAAAGTCAACCTTTTTCTACTTAGCGCGTTGAGACGACCCGAATTCCCGTTCTCACGGAAACAAGGTTATCTTTGGAATATAACACAGAAACAGATAATAGCAGAACAGAATTAAATAAATACACCAGAATGAACAACAAAATATACTGGATAAAAGTAATCATCAGAGTTACACAGTATACAGGATCTTACTTAGTACAAATACAGTTCAGCTATACATAAATGTCTACAGCGGAAATAAACAAAATATGTACAGTAGGAGCTGAACAGCATAAAAAGAAATAAATGATAGAATCCATCTTCAGCTCCAGCTATCCAGAAAGAACCAGCTAAACCTGAATACAAGGCTGCCCGTGTAGAAAAAGGGGCACCCGAGTTTGAAAGTGAAACAAACTACGAGTCAGTCATGGGACTGGTATGAGAAATCCACTCAACACATATATCTAATATGGCTAATCATAGGACCACGCCACTTTCGTGGAATGGGTTTACTCCATTGGATTGCCAGTGCTTTAAAACAAATCTTTCTTTTAAACATCGCTATGCTTTTTATAAAAATGAAGCCGTTATAAGACTCAGTTCCCATCACACAATGCAACGCAAACCGGAGGATAGAGTTTTTACCTTATAACGGCCAAGATATGCTTGATACGAATAAAACAAAGGCATTTGATATTATTGCTAGTGTCTATATGTTTTGAAAACAATTTCAAATCATAACTATCAATCATAGACGACATGAGCGTCCCATGCCACTATGTCGCCAAATGTATATATACAATCGAAACCGCATCGTCACGTATTTGGAAATTGGATTTCCGTCATGAACCAAGGCAAAAGATAGTCCTTACCGAATTCGAGACAATCTAGCCTACCATGTCTCAGGATCAGAGCTCGAGTGACCCTAGGAGCGACAGGGCCGGTCCACCGATGTGGATTAAAATGCCTGAGCAATACGTTTCCCCGCCCTTTGGGGCGCAAACGAGCCAACGAATGACTCCATCGGACCCGGATCGTCCGATCAAACCGAGGCGCCTCGCAACAGCAACAACCACATAGGTGAAAGGTATATAAATGTCAGGGCTGGTAGGTCACTGACACCACCCTAGCTAGAAAGAAACGCATGCCCTCCCTGAGGTCCTTCCTCCCGTTTTAGGTTCCTACCGGGGTGTGAGGCTCGCGAATTCACGTTATACACAAAGCTACGCCACACAGGCGGTGCTTTGATCATCACCACAAGACTTTGCTTTTCAACAGAAGCCCTGATCACTGCATCTTAGCATGCCACACAGAATAAATCCTATGTCAGACACACAGTCCATTTACAAGTCCGTTCTGGGTCTGAACAAAACCGGAGGCACTAAATACCTCGCAAACCCTTCGACCACCACGTACGTCTGGACGATCACCACTCATTATCCGTATTTCGGGATGCCTCCCAATCAGGACCTCGGTTACCATCCAAACGAGGTGAAGATCTCCGGTCTTCGACCACCGTCTTCATCTTCGACTTTCAATCGTCGATCAATTATTCGAAATGAGAATTAACTCGACCTTTTCAAATAATTCACGTATATTTAGAATTTCAATTCAATTTATTTCAATGGTTAAATTATTCGACAACACCAATTTTTTTCTTTAATGTAATTTTCACACCAAACACATTCAACCATCAAAAGCCACACAAGTCAAGCAAATTTCAGTTTATTTCCATTCCATATCGCTTATGATATTTTATAACTATTTATCGCTATTTTTATTTATTTTAAAATAGCTATTTTATTCAAAACGACGCTCCGGGCCATAAGGCTGCCGTGGCGCTGTTTTTCTTCAGATTTGATTTACACATATCTGAAAATCTAACCGTTGGATCTTCACAAAATTTGCATCATTAGAAAGGTCTTTTCAAAACGAACCCAACGGTTCCAGTTTCGGGAAATTCCGACGGTCGGATCTCCCGGTACAATCGTTTGAATTTTCGATTTCAAAATACGAACTGCAGCGTCGTTATTCGATTAAATATATAATTATATGTATATATATATAAATATAATCGCTTCTGGCGCTGTTTTTCTTCAGATTTGAATTAAACATTCCAGACAATCCAACCGTTGGATTTTTACAAGGTTGGTGCCGTTGGAAAGATTATTCCAAGGCGTACCCGACGGTTGAGGTTTCGGGAAAATCCAATGGTCGGATTTCCCGCACTAGTCGTTTGAAATCACGGTTTCGAAATACGAACTGCACGGCTTCGTTTCGTTTTAATTTTATTTATATTTATATATTTATATAAATATAGTTCATTCAACAATTTCACTTCAAAATTTTTTCTAACACCTTAAATTTTGGAAAAATTTCGCCATAACCTCCCCTGCACCGGGAGCGTCGGGAAATCGCAAATAGCGTCCCGGTCCTTCTAATCTCAAAAAGAAAAAGAAAAAGCCAAGCGGCTAGCCAACAGGCTCAAAATCATCACCCAAACAAATCAGTAAATGTGTACCTATTTGTCGGGCACAAAATTTTATTCCTCTTCTCTAGCCCCTTTGCTATAACCTGTCCAATGAATATGCATGTACATATATATATATACAGTTCATATCATTTTTCATTTTTTATTCAATTTCATATTTGATTTCTATTTGGTTTAAAAACTCCATTCATTCTAATGTTACATAAATAGGTGCAAATCATTCCATTAGCTAATTAATGAATATTTCAACTCATATATGTTTATTTTGAACAAGTGGCTATTTTTAACACTTCACATTTTAACGATTTATGCATACAATAAAAATGTGATTTTTATTGTAAAACGATTCATTTCAAAACACTATTTTTTTCTATATAGTGCATATAGTCGATAAAAATAGGATTTTTATCATAAAACCATTTCTTTTAAAACTAGATTATTTTACCCATTTCATATAGTCGATAAAAATGTGATTTTTATTATCAAACGATTTATTTCAAAATATGAATACCATTCAACACATGAATTTCTAAACAACGAATGAATATCAATTCAACACATGAATGTTTTCTATAGTTTCTATATATCGATAAAAATGTGATTTTTATTATCGAACAATTTATTTCAAAATATGAATACCATTCGACACATGAATTTCTAAACAACGAATGAATATCAATTCAACACATGAATGTTTTCTATAGTTTCTGTATATAGATAAAAATGTGATTTTTATTATCGAACAATTTGTTTCAAAATATGAATACCATTCAACACATGAATTTCTAAACAACGGATGAATATCAATTCAACACATGAATGTTTTCTATAGTTTCTGTATATAGATAAAAATGTGATTTTTATTATCGAACAATTTATTTCAAAATATGAATACCATTCAACACATGAATTTCTAAACAACGAATGAATATCAATTCAACACATGAATGTTTTCTATAGTTTTTATATATAGATAAAAATGTGATTTTTATTATCGAACAATTTATTTCAAAATATGAATACCATTCAACACATGAATTTCTAAACAACGAATGAATATCAATTCAACACATGAATGTTTTCTATAGTTTCTGTATATAGATAAAAATGTGATTTTTATTATCGAACAATTTGTTTCAAAATATGAATACCATTCAACACATGAATTTCTAAACAACGGATGAATATCAATTCAACACATGAATGTTTTCTATAGTTTCTGTATATGAAAATAATTCAAACACAAGAATATTATTCAAAATTTCGGCAGCATAACGGCAGGGTAGTTACACCGGCACCGTCCCTAGTACGGCTCCTCGCTCTACCTTAAAACCTCGCGGTTTTTGACAATGGTAATCATGCATCTAATTCGCACGCAGGCGGCATGTATATATTTATTTCATTTCCACAAACTAATCCTATGTGGTTTCAACCAAATATTTCACAACCACCAATGGGTATTTTTCAACCACAATCAACCAATATCAATCACAAACAATCCCAAACAATCAATCGCTATCAATCAATTTTCACAACAATTTCAACCAATAAATATCGTCCATGGTTTGTGGACGAGGGGCGTATATATATATATAGATATTTATATATAGCAATTCACTTTTAATTTCGACACATATATATAATATTTTAAATCAGAAATCTCATCAATAGTTATCCAACTGCACGACACTTCCTTGTATAAAATCTTCGCCTTTTGTCGCTTTCGCCCGTATTCTCTACACATGTAAAAATCGAAATTTTACGATGCTATTCAATATATAAAAATATGATTTTTACTTCGACTTTCAATATTTAAAAATATGATTTTTACTTCGACTTTCAATATATAAAAATCTGATTTTTACTTCGACTTTCAATATATAAAAATATGATTTTTACTTCGACTTTCAATATATAAAAATCTGATTTTTACTTCGACTTTCAATATTTAAAAATATGATTTTTACTTCGACTTTCAATATTTAAAAATATGATTTTTACTTCGACTTTCAATATATAAAAATCTGATTTTTACTTCGACTTTCAATATTTAAAAATCTGATTTTTACTTCGACTTTCAATATATAAAAATCTGATTTTTACTTCGACTTTCAATATATAAAAATCTGATTTTTACTTCGACTTTCAATATTTAAAAATATGATTTTTACTTCGACTTTCAATATATAAAAATCTGATTTTTACTTCGACTTTCAATATATAAAAATCTGATTTTTACTTCGACTTTCAATATATAAAAATCTGATTTTTCCTTTTAAATTTCTAATCTCCTTTTAGTTTATAAATCATTTTAAAATCAGTTTTTATATTCCTTTATAAATCAGTTTTTAAAATCTCTGAAAAATCAGTTTTTATATTTTTATAAATCAGTTTTTAACTTTTTTTTAAAAATCAAATCAGTTTCTAATTTTTAAAAATAAAATCAGTTTTTAATTCTTACATAAAATCAGTTTTATTCTTTTTTTAAAAACCAAACCAGTTTCTAATTTTTAAAAATAAAATCAGTTCAGTTTTTTTTTTTTTTTTTTTATAAAACCAGTTCAGGTTTTTAAATCTTTTTTTTCTAAAAAAAATCAATTCAGGTTTTTAAACCTTTTTCAAAAAAAAAAAAACAGTTTAACAGAATAAATAAAATAAAATAAAAAAAATAATAAAAAAAAACGCTCACCGAATTAGCTGCTAAAAAAGGGGGGAGAAAAGGTCGTCGGCGGCTTCGACGTCGCCAGCGAGGGGGGCTCGATTTGATTCGAGGGGGGGGGGTGTTCGAGATGTCGGCGGCAGCTTCGAGGGGGGGGGATGCTCTGCGATGGGTCGTCGGCGTCGAGGTGTTGGCGGCGATGCCTGGAGGGAGGAGCGGCTCGATTAGGTTAGGGTTTCTCTTTTTTTTTTTTTTTCTGTTTCCGTTTTGAAATAAAAGTGAACGGGGGGGGGGGGGGGGGGGGGGCAAGCAGGAGATAAGGAGGGAAAGTATATTTTTTTTTATTATTTAATTATTAAATTTCGCAAAAGGTTGACTTTTACATATGACCTCGAAACGAGGCCCACCACCTGTCGTCCATAGCGTTTTACCCCCATTCCGAACACAATGGGATATGTATCGCAAGCTGATTTGATCGTTACAATCAGTTTCCGTTGAATTTACATTTAAATCACTATATTGAATTTTAAACGTACATTTCAATTTACCGGGGTCACATACTAACTAGAAAAATTCTCGAAAAATATTTTCTAGCTTTGTATTGACGATACGGTCCTAACAAAACTAGTTTCGTCGAATTCTGAGACCGTTTGCAAAATGGCCAATTTCCAGTCGATTAAAATCAACTGAAACTGGTCAAACGCGTTTTCCTTTGCCACGCTCACATATTGATTCGAAAAATTATGAAATTTGAAACCTAGTAATAACTTGACACTGCGGATCCAACAAAAGTGGTTTCATCGAAATCCGAGGTCGTTTGCAAAATGTCCATTTTTAAGGGCCTGAATTCCATAGCGACTATTCAGAATTTTCAACTGGACATATCTTTTGATTCCCGCTATCAAATTTCGATTGGTCGGATTCGTTAGAAAGATATCATCAATTAGATCCTAATGTTTTTGGTTTCACTAAAATCCGGATTGTTTTGCACCCGGTATATTCAATTGAAGTTTGAAATCGAATTATCGAACTACTGCGCCATTTTCAATTCTATTTATAATTATAATTAATTATATTCGTTTTCAAATGTCGATTCAAACTCAGTTTTCATCGCCATTATTTAAAATATTTATTTTAAATATTTAAAATCCATTATTTTAGCCAATTTAAAATTTTTAAATTGGTTCAGATTTTCTGGGTCGTTACAATCTCCCCCACTTAAAACTTTTCGTCCCCGAAAAGGAACAAAGTCGAAAGTGGTTTGATAAATCTACGATCACACAACACTACAACCAATCCAATTGTTTTTAACCTTTCAAAATATACTAATCAACTCCTATATTCTTTTATAAATCATTCAGAGTATAGAATAAATAGTGCACATCCATGAAAAGGAAATAGCAATAGAATAGAGAATTAAATGGTAAGGCAAAGTAGGTTAAATGTACCTTGCACCGGAGTCAATCAGAGATATCTACTCGGCATCTGGGGTAAGCTTTCTGAATGCTCTCCTCAGTTTCCCAAGTACAATCTCGCGGATCTCCACTCCACTGCACTTTGACTAAGCGAACCTTCTTGTTCCTCAGCTCTTTGGTTTCTTTGCCGATGATCTTTAGCGGCTCTCGCCTCACAGCTAATTCTGGCGTAATTTCAATGTCCTGTTGAGCTGCTTCTTCCACGATCAAGTCTGGATCATGAACGTGCTTTCGAAGTTGAGATATATGAAATACATCATGCACTCCAGGCAACCAGTCAGGCAGTTTGACCTTATAAGCGAGAGTTCCAATCCGTTCCAGAATAGGAAATGGACCTATGAATTTGGGTGCCAACTTTCCAGTTTTACCGAACCGGATAACTCCTCTCATCGGCGATACTTTCAAATATACATAGTCGCCAACTTCAAAGGATATATCTCTTCTTCTTCTATCAGCATAGCTCTTTTGTCGGCTTTGTGCGGCGAGTAATCGCTTCTTAATAAAATCGACTTTGTCGGCAGCTTCTCGAATCATATCCGGACCCAACACAAGTCTATTTCCTGGCTCGACCCAACAAGCAGGAGATCGGCACGGTCTGCCGTACAATGCTTCGAATGGCGACATTGTCAGACTCGCCTGGTAGCTGTTGTTATAAGAGAATTCAGCCAAATGCAGATGGTCTTCCCATGATCCACCGAAATCTATAACACAAGCCCGCAATAGATCTTCTAAAATACGATTCACCCTCTCAGTCTGACCGTCTGTCTGAGGATGATAAGCGGTGCTCAAGTTTAACTTCGTTCCTAGCTCGACTTGAAATGCTTCCCAGAATTTGCTAGTGAATATTGTATCTCTATCACTGACTATACTGAGCGGCACTCCATGTAGTCTAACTATTTCCCTGAAGTAAATCTGCGCCAGACTCTGAGCAGTTCTATTTGATTTGACAGGTATGAAATGGGCGGTCTTCGTGAAACGATCTACGATCACCCAAATACTGTCATTTCCTTTTCTGGTTCTGGGCAAACCATCAATGAAATCCATAGAAATATGCTCCCACTTCCAACCAGGAACTTCCAGTGGTTGTAATAATCCAGCCAATTTCTGTTGGTCGCTTTTAACTAGCTGGCAAGTAGGGCATCGACTGACATATATTGAGATGTCTCTTTTTAACGACTTCCACCAGAATGTGCGTTTGATGTCGTTATACATTTTATTCACACCTGGATGGATACTGAGCTTAGATTTGTGACATTCATCAAGCACCTCTCTTCTGAGTTCAGGAATATCTGGAACGCAAATTCGCCCTTCTATCCTCAGAATCCCTTCGCTGTCTAGCTGGAAATCTGAAGCATTGCCTTCACGAATTCGCTGACTTATTCCTTTGATAAATTGGTCGTCCTTTTGGAGAGCCGATATCTTATCAATCAACGAAGTCGCAATGATGAAACTGGCGATCATTACATTCTTTCTGCTCAACGCATCTGCCACGACATTGGCTTTTCCTGGAGTATATATAATTTCAAAGTCATATGCTGCAAGAAACTCCAGCCAACGTTGCTGCCTTAAATTCAAGTCTTTCTGAGTGAACAGATACTTTAACGACTGGTGATCTGTAAACAGTTCAAATCTCTCGCCCAGAAGATAGTGTCTCCAGATTTTCAAAGAGAATATGATAGCCAATAACTCAAGATCATGAGTTACATAGTTTTTCTCGTGCGGCTTCAGTTGACGGCTAGCATAAGCAATCACTTGACCTCTTTGCATTAACACTGCGCCAAGGCCTTCTCTAGAAGCATCAGTCCATACTTTTAAATCTTGGTTGCCATCGATGATGGTTAACACTGGAGCAGTCGTTAATCTCAACTTTAGCTCTTCGAAAGCCTCCTCACTCTCTTGAGTCCATTTGAATTTAGAATGCTTCTTTGTAAGCTTCGTTAAGTGGCCAGATATCTTCGAAAAGTCTTTAACGAATTTCCGGTAATAGCTAGCCAATCCGAGAAAACTGCGGACTTCAGTGGGAGTACTGGGCTGCTTCCAATTCTGAATGGCTGTGATTTTGCTTGGATCCACAGCGATTCCTTCTTTCGATACAACGTGGCCCAGAAATTTTACTTCATCTTGCCAGAATATACATTTGGAAAACTTGGCTTTTAATACATTTCGTCTGAGAATTTCTAACACTTGTTCCAGATGCTTTTCATGTTCGGCCTTTGATTTAGAGAAGATTAGAATATCATCAATAAAAACCAGAACAAATTTATTCAAAACTCCCCTGAATACTCTGTTCATTAGATCGACGAAATAGGCTGGAGCGTTACATAAGCCGAACGGCATTACTAACCACTCGTAGAATAAGTCGGGGCCTATGAACGCTGTCATTGGAACACACTCTTCGGCTATTCGAAGTTGATGGAATCCTGTAGCTAGGTCCATTCATGAGAATACTTGTGCTCCATTTAATCGATCCAACAAATCATCAATCCGCGGCAATGGATATTTGTTCTTTATGGTCTGCTTGTTTAAATCACGATAATCCACACATAGACGTAGAGTACCGTCAGATTTTGGGACAAACACCACTGCTGCACCCCAGTCAGAGAAACTAGGCCTGATCAGACCTTTCCATACTAGCTGTCGTGTTTGATTGTCTAATTCCTCCTTCTCTTTCAAGGACATTCTTCGAATAGCGTGAACTACCGGCCTTGCATTGGGAATTAAAGCAATCTTGAAATCTATTTCTCTCTGCGGAGGTAAGCGAACGACTTCCTCAAACACATCCGCATAATCCTTGACGACAGGAATATCTTTAATGAGGTCAGGAATATTCTCAGTGATTTCAGGGATATTTTCTATTTGGGCTGGAGAAACATCGAGAGCTGACCAGAAATCTTTTCTATTTGAAGTCGGGCCTTCACATGGTATGGTTATATAATTCCCCGATTGGGCCTTTGCTTTAACCACTCTCTCGGCGCATTTAACTTCAGCTTCATACATGGTTAGCCAATCCAATCCCAGAATAAGATCGAATTCATTAAAATTCATGATGATAGAGACAATGGGGAATTTATAGCAAGAAAAAGAGACGGGCACTGCACAAATCCAACTGAGATTGATGGAACCTCCAACTGGATTCTGAACAGTCATGGGCTCTTTGAGCTTTTTCAAATTCAAATCCAACTTCTTGACTGCACTCTTTGCAATAAAGCTTCGCGACGCGCCAGTGTCAAACAGTACTTTAACTGGAATGTTTTTGACATTGAGCGTGCCTTCTAAAACATCAGACCTTTCCTGAGTAGACGAGGATGCAAGTATTTCTGCCACTTCATTCTCTTGTACCGCTTCAGATTTCTGAGATAGCGGGCAGTTCTTTGAAAGATGACCAGATTGATGACATTGACTGCACTTCCTATACTCCAGGAAATTCATCCCGGATTTAGACCCGCCATCCTTTCGTCTGTTCGAAGATCTGCAGTTTCTCATCGAATGCCCTTGTTGATCACACTTAAGGCATACGATTGGCTTTACCTTTTTCTGATTGATCTTTGGCCTCTTCATGACTTCAGCCTTCGTGCTGACCTCAGGCTGCATATTTGCCTCTGGGCTATCAGCTTCAAATTTTCTTTTGCTGCTAGAGCTGATTTCTTCTTCGTCTTGCAACATTCCTTTCTTGTCGAGATCTTCGTACTGATAAGCCATCTATATCATTTCTGAGAAGGGAAGCTTCACATGCCCCAATACTTTATTCTGGTATTTCCTTTGAAGGCCATGAATAAATCTCAGATTTTTCCTCTTTGGGTTTTGAATTAGATGAGGAGCAAAGTGAGCAAGTTCGTTGAATTTCTTATGATATTCTGGGATGGTCATATCACCTTGTATTAGATAAGAAAATTCGTCACATAATCTCTCGGTCGCTTCGGGAGGAGTAAATCTTTCTAAGAAAATCACTTTGAATCTGTCCCAGGTGATATCACCTTCTGGATTATCCTCTATAATCGAATCCCACCAGAACAAAGCTTCATCTTTGAGAGCCCAGGAGGCCAGTAATCTTTTCTGGTCATCCCTAAGCTTCAATGCTTCGAAGATTTTCTCAGCCGAACGAATCCAAGCTTGTTTCTTCATAATCGATTCTTCACCAGAGAACGATATTCCACCCATATTTCGATATTTGATTAATAGGGCCTCAATATCCGGTTCTGCATTCCTTATGTTTCTGACACTCATTTTTCTAGTATTTCTGCAAATGGCAGATCAAGTGTCAGGTCACAGAAAAGGTATTTTAAAATATAGAAACACATACTTCAAATGTAAATGTGTCTATCAAGGTGTAATTTCATTCTGCTTTACTCATACTAGGATATTACTGATCCTATCTGTATTGAGTTACCCGTCCTAGAACACTACTGGTTCTATTTCTGACGAGTTCGTTCAAATGTTATATTCCAGAACTAAGCTTAACCAAAGCTCTGATACCACGATGAGACGACCCGAATTCCCGTTCTCACGGAAACTAGGTTATCTTTGGAATATAACACAGAAACAGATAATAGCAGAACAGAATTAAATAAATACACCAGAATGAACAACAAAATATACTGGATAAAAGTAATCATCAGAGTTACACAGTATACAGGATCTTACTTAGTACAAATACAGTTCAGCTATACATAAATGTCTACAGCGGAAATAAACAAAATATGTACAGTAGGAGCTGAACAGCATAAAAAGAAATAAATGATAGAATCCATCTTCAGCTCCAGCTATCCAGAAAGAACCAGCTAAACCTGAATACAAGGCTGCCCGTGTAGAAAAAGGGGCACCCGAGTTTGAAAGTGAAACAAACTACGAGTCAGTCATGGGACTGGTATGAGAAATCCACTCAACACATATATCTAATATGGCTAATCACAGGACCACGCCACTTTCGTGGAACGGGTTTACTCCATTGGATTGCCAGTGCTTTAAAACAAATCTTTCTTTTAAACATCGCTATGCTTTTTATAAAAATGAAGCCGTTATAAGACTCAGTTCCCATCACACAATGCAACGCAAACCGGAGGATAGAGTTTTTACCTTATAACGGCCAAGATATGCTTGATACGAATAAAACAAAGGCATTTGATATTATTGCTAGTGTCTATATGTTTTGAAAACAATTTCAAATCATAACTATCAATCATAGACGACATGAGCGTCCCATGCCACTATGTCGCCAAATGTATATATACAATCGAAACCGCATCGTCACGTATTTGGAAATTGGATTTCCGTCATGAACCAAGGCAAAAGATAGTCCTTACCGAATTCGAGACAATCTAGCCTACCATGTCTCAGGATCAGAGCTCGAGTGACCCTAGGAGCGACAGGGCCGGTCCACCGATGTGGATTAAAATGCCTGAGCAATACGTTTCCCCGCCCTTTGGGGCGCAAACGAGCCAACGAATGACTCCATCGGACCCGGATCGTCCGATCAAACCGAGGCGCCTCGCAACAGCAACAACCACATAGGTGAAAGGTATATAAATGTCAGGGCTGGTAGGTCACTGACACCACCCTAGCTAGAAAGAAACGCATGCCCTCCCTGAGGTCCTTCCTCCCGTTTTAGGTTCCTACCGGGGTGTGAGGCTCGCGAATTCACGTTATACACAAAGCTACGCCACACAGGCGGTGCTTTGATCATCACCACAAGACTTTGCTTTTCAACAGAAGCCCTGATCACTGCATCTTAGCATGCCACACAGAATAAATCCTATGTCAGACACACAGTCCATTTACAAGTCCGTTCTGGGTCTGAACAAAACCGGAGGCACTAAATACCTCGCAAACCCTTCGACCACCACGTACGTCTGGACGATCACCACTCATTATCCGTATTTCGGGATGCCTCCCAATCAGGACCTCGGTTACCATCCAAACGAGGTGAAGATCTCCGGTCTTCGACCACCGTCTTCATCTTCGACTTTCAATCGTCGATCAATTATTCGAAATGAGAATTAACTCGGCCTTTTCAAATAATTCACGTATATTTAGAATTTCAATTCGATTTATTTCAATGGTTAAATTATTCGACAACACCAATTTTTTTCTTTAATGTAATTTTCACACCAAACACATTCAACCATCAAAAGCCACACAAGTCAAGCAAATTTCAGTTTATTTCCATTCCATATCGCTTATGATATTTTATAACTATTTATCGCTATTTTTATTTATTTTAAAATAGCTATTTTATTCAAAACGACGCTCCGGGCCATAAGGCTGCCGTGGCGCTGTTTTTCTTCAGATTTGATTTACACATATCTGAAAATCTAACCGTTGGATCTTCACAAAATTTGCATCATTAGAAAGGTCTTTTCAAAACGAACCCAACGGTTCCAGTTTCGGGAAATTCCGACGGTCGGATCTCCCGGTACAATCGTTTGAATTTCGATTTCAAAATACGAACTGCAGCGTCGTTATTCGATTAAATATATAATTATATGTATATATATATAAATATAATCGCTTCTGGCGCTGTTTTTCTTCAGATTTGAATTAAACATTCCAGACAATCCAACCGTTGGATTTTTACAAGGTTGGTGCCGTTGGAAAGATTATTCCAAGGCGTACCCGACGGTTGAGGTTTCGGGAAAATCCAATGGTCGGATTTCCCGCACTAGTCGTTTGAAATCACGGTTTCGAAATACGAACTGCACGGCTTCGTTTCGTTTTAATTTTATTTATATTTATATATTTATATAAATATAGTTCATTCAACAATTTCAATATCGTTTTCACTTCAAAAAATTTTCTAACACCTTAAATTTTGGAAAAATTTCGCCATAACCTCCCCTGCACCGGGAGCGTCGGGAAATCGCAAATAGCGTCCCGGTCCTTCTAATCTCAAAAAGAAAAAGAAAAAGCCAAGCGGCTAGCCAACAGGCTCAAAATCATCACCCAAACAAATCAGTAAATGTGTACCTATTTGTCGGGCACAAAATTTTATTCCTCTTCTCTAGCCCCTTTGCTATAACCTGTCCAATGAATATGCATGTACATATATATATATATACAGTTCATATCATTTTTCATTTTTTATTCAATTTCATATTTGATTTCTATTTGGTTTAAAAACTCCATTCATTCTAATGTTACATAAATAGGTGCAAATCATTCCATTAGCTAATTAATGAATATTTCAACTCATATATGTTTATTTTGAACAAGTGGCTATTTTTAACACTTCACATTTTAACGATTTATGCATACAATAAAAATGTGATTTTTATTGTAAAACGATTCATTTCAAAACACTATTTTTTTCTATATAGTGCATATAGTCGATAAAAATAGGATTTTTATCATAAAACCATTTCTTTTAAAACTAGATTATTTTACCCGTTTCATATAGTCGATAAAAATGTGATTTTTATTATCAAACGATTTATTTCAAAATATGAATACCATTCAACACATGAATTTCTAAACAACGAATGAATATCAATTCAACACATGAATGTTTTCTATAGTTTCTATATATCGATAAAAATGTGATTTTTATTATCGAACAATTTATTTCAAAATATGAATACCATTCGACACATGAATTTCTAAACAACGAATGAATATCAATTCAACACATGAATGTTTTCTATAGTTTCTGTATATAGATAAAAATGTGATTTTTATTATCGAACAATTTGTTTCAAAATATGAATACCATTCAACACATGAATTTCTAAACAACGGATGAATATCAATTCAACACATGAATGTTTTCTATAGTTTCTGTATATAGATAAAAATGTGATTTTTATTATCGAACAATTTATTTCAAAATATGAATACCATTCACCACATGAATTTCTAAACAACGAATGAATATCAATTCAACACATGAATGTTTTCTATAGTTTTTATATATAGATAAAAATGTGATTTTTATTATCGAATAATTTATTTCAAAATATGAATACCATTCAACACATGAATTTCTAAACAACGAATGAATATCAATTCAACACATGAATGTTTTCTATAGTTTCTGTATATAGATAAAAATGTGATTTTTATTATCGAACAATTTGTTTCAAAATATGAATACCATTCAACACATGAATTTCTAAACAACGGATGAATATCAATTCAACACATGAATGTTTTCTATAGTTTCTGTATATGAAAATAATTCAAACACAAGAATATTATTCAAAATTTCGGCAGCATAACGGCAGGGTAGTTACACCGGCACCGTCCCTAGTACGGCTCCTCGCTCTACCTTAAAACCTCGCGGTTTTTGACAATGGTAATCATGCATCTAATTCGCACGCAGGCGGCATGTATATATTTATTTCATTTCCACAAACTAATCCTATGTGGTTTCAACCAAATATTTCACAACCACCAATGGGTATTTTTCAACCACAATCAACCAATATCAATCACAAACAATCCCAAACAATCATTCGCTATCAATCAATTTTCACAACAATTTCAACCAATAAATATCGTCCATGGTTTGTGGACGAGGGGCGTATATATATATATATAGATATTTATATATAGCAATTCACTTTTCATTTCGACACATATATATAATATTTTAAATCAGAAATCTCACCAATAGCTATCCAACTGCACGACACTTCCTTGTATAAAATCTTCGCCTTTTGTCGCTTTCGCCCGTATTCTCTACACATGTAAAAATCGAAATTTTACGATGCTATTCAATATATAAAAATATGATTTTTACTTCGACTTTCAATATTTAAAAATATGATTTTTACTTCGACTTTCAATATATAAAAATCTGATTTTTACTTCGACTTTCAATATATAAAAATCTGATTTTTACTTCGACTTTCAATATATAAAAATCTGATTTTTACTTCGACTTTCAATATTTAAAAATATGATTTTTACTTCGACTTTCAATATTTAAAAATATGATTTTTACTTCGACTTTCAATATATAAAAATCTGATTTTTACTTCGACTTTCAATATTTAAAAATCTGATTTTTACTTCGACTTTCAATATATAAAAATATGATTTTTACTTCGACTTTCAATATATAAAAATCTGATTTTTACTTCGACTTTCAATATTTAAAAATATGATTTTTTACTTCGACTTTCAATATATAAAAATCTGATTTTTACTTCGACTTTCAATATATAAAAATCTGATTTTTACTTCGACTTTCAATATATAAAAATCTGATTTTTCCTTTTAAATTTCTAATCTCCTTTTAGTTTATAAATCATTTTAAAATCAGTTTTTATATTCCTTTATAAATCAGTTTTTAAAATCTCCGAAAAATCAGTTTTTATATTTTTATAAATCAGTTTTTAACTTTTTTTTAAAAATCAAATCAGTTTCTAATTTTTAAAAATAAAATCAGTTTTTAATTCTTACATAAAATCAGTTTTATTCTTTTTTTAAAAACCAAACCAGTTTCTAATTTTTAAAAATAAAATCAGTTCAGTTTTTTTTTTATAAAACCAGTTCAGGTTTTTAAATCTTTTTTTTCTAAAAAAAATCAATTCAGGTTTTTAAACCTTTTTCAAAAAAAAAAAAAAACAGTTTAACAGAATAAATAAAATAAAATAAAAAAAATAAAACGCTCACCGAATTAGCTGCTAAAAAAGGGGGGAGAAAAGGTCGTCGGCGGCTTCGACGTCGCCAGCGAGGGGGGCTCGATTTGATTCGAGGGGGGGGGTGTTCGAGACGTCGGCGGCAGCTTCAAGGGGGGGGGGGATGCTCCGCGATGGGTCGTCGGCGTCGAGGTGTTGGCGGCGATGCCTGGAGGGAGGAGCGGCTCGATTAGGTTAGGGTTTCTCTTTTTTTTTTTTTTCTGTTTCCGTTTTGAAATAAAAGTGAACGTGGGGGGGGGGGGGCAAGCAGGAGATAAGGAGGGAAAGTATTTTTTTTATTATTTAATTATTAAATTTCGCAAAAGGTTGACTTTTACATATGACCTCGAAACGAGGCCCACCGCCTGTCGTCCATAGCGTTTTACCCCCATTCCGAACACAATGGGATATGTATCGCAAGCTGATTTGATCGTTACAATCAGTTTCCGTTGAATTTACATTTAAATCACTATATTGAATTTTAAACATACATTTCAATTTACCGGGGTCACATACTAACTAGAAAAATTCTCGAAAAATATTTTCTAGCTTTGTATTGACGATACGGTCCTAACAAAACTAGTTTCGTCGAATTCTGAGACCGTTTGCAAAATGGCCAATTTCCAGTCGATTAAAATCAACTGAAACTGGTCAAACGCGTTTTCCTTTGCCACGCTCACATATTGATTCGAAAAATTATGAAATTTGAAACCTAGTAATAACTTGACACTGCGGATCCAACAAAAGTGGTTTCATCGAAATCCGAGGTTTTTTGCAAAATGTCCATTTTTAAGGGCCTGAATTCCATAGCGACTATTCAGAATTTTCAACTGGACATATCTTTTGATTCCCGCTATCAAATTTCGATTGGTCGGATTCGTTAGAAAGATACCATCAATTAGATCCTAATGTTTTTGGTTTCACTAAAATCCGGATTGTTTTGCACCCGGTATATTCAATTGAAGTTTGAAATCGAATTATCGAACTACCGCGCCATTTTCAATTCTATTTATAATTATAATTAATTATATTCGTTTTCAAATGTCGATTCAAACTCAGTTTTCATCGCCATTATTTAAAATATTTATTTTAAATATTTAAAATCCATTATTTTAGACAATTTAAAAATTTTAAATTGGTTCAGATTTTCTGGGTCGTTACACGCGTCCACTACCACGTTACCCTTGCCAGGGGTATAAGCTATATCGAAGTCATATGATGCCAAGAACTCCATCCACCGCTGTTGTCTCAGATTCAAATATTTCTGTGAGAAGAGGTACTTAAGCGATTTGTGGTCGGTATACAGCTCGAACCTCTCCCCAAGAAGATAACGGCGCCAAGCTTTAAGTGCAAAAACAATCGCGGTCAACTCCAAGTCATGCGTGGGATAGTTTTTCTCATGAACTTTAAGTTGTCTGCCCCCGTAGCATATTACTCTTCCTCTTGCATTAGGACATCGCCTAATCCCGTGCCGCATGCATCTGTGTACACGGTAAACATCTTACCCCCATCGGGTAATGCCAAAACTGGAGTTGTGGTGAGGGCTCTCTTGAGTCTCTGAAAAGCAGCGTCACACTCTATGTCCCATGCAAAAGCTAGGTTCTTCTTTGTTAACTTAGTAAGAGGGGCTGAAATCTTAGCGAAGTCCTTAATGAACTTCCTGTAGTAGCCCGCCAAACCGAGAGAGCTCCTCACCTCCGTTGCATTCTTAGGAATTTTCCAGTCCTGTACCGCAACTACCTTTGCGAGGTCCACGGCTATGCCTTGCTTAGAAACTACATGTCCAAGGAACTGAACTTCCTTCCTCCAAAAATAGCATTTGGAGAACTTAGCCTTTAACTGGTGTGCTCTAAGTGTTTCCATGACTTCCTTGAGATGTCTAGCATACTCTTCTTCATCTTTTGAGAAGATCAAAATATCATCCATGAAAACTACCACAAACTTGTTAAGGAACTCCCGAAACACCCTACTCATCAAATCCACAAAGTATGCCGGTGCATTCGTTAACCCAAACGGCATGACGAGCCATTCGAAGAACCCATCTGGAGTCCTAAACGCAGTTTTGTCAATGCTATCCTCAGCCACTGTAAGCTGATGAAATCCTGTGGCTAGATCGAGTTGAGAGAAAACAGATGCTCCCAGAAGCTGGTCAAACAAATCGTCGATTCTTGGTAGTGGGTGCCTATTCTTCTTTGTCAGCTTGTTTAACTCACGATAATCTACGCACAGACGAAGCGATCCATCCGCCTTAGTAGCGAATACCACTGGAGCGCCCCATTCAGAAATGCTTCGTCTTATGAAATTTTTCTCAAGCAACTCGTTAACTTGTTTACTGAGCTCTCTTCTTTCTCGCGGGCCATGTGCCTAACGGGCAATGAAACTGGCTTGGCATTATCAACAAGATAAATTCGGAAGTCTATCTCGCGTTTAGGAGGTAACCCCCTCATTTCATCAAAGACATCTTGATATTCTCGGACCCCTCTTACAGATTGCAAATTATCGTAGGACGTGTCAAGGGATTCAAGATAACACAACATGACCGGACCCTTAGGATTACAAAAAATTTCAAGGGTATTACCGAGGCGAGTCATGAACCTCACTACCATTCGTTAACAATCAAGAATGGCTCCATAATCGGACAGCCAATCCATACCTAGGATCAAACCGTATCCCATAAATCCGAGAACATAAGCATTACACGTGAATTCTACACTTAAGATAGAGACCCTCAAATCCACACACATCATAGATAAATGGGCAGAGCCCCCAATTGGATTTGAAACTATAACGGGATCCTCAACCAGACTAGTACTTAGGTGCAAATTTTCAACAATATCAGAAGAAATAAAAGTATGCGATGCGCCAGAGTCAAATAAGGTTCGAATAGGAAAGTCAGAAATGTAAACAAGGCTTTCTACAGAAATATTACTACCTTGGTCAAGAGCTGGAGTGGTGTTGAGAGCATGCAACTGCCCTTCAGAAGGTCCTGCTCGCTGGGTCTGCCCTTGCCCCTGCCCTTGCTTCTTAGGGCAATCCTTGCTGATGTGTCTAGTATCTCCACAATGAAAGCATTCACCCAACTTCCTCTTCTTCTTTCTACAGTCTTTAGCTAGATGTCCAGTAATACCACAGAAGTTGCACTTCCTCGTCTCACATGGTTTGTTGTTGCTCTTGTTATTCTTGTTATTCTTGTTGCCCCCCTTCTTGGAGTCAACTCTCTTATTCTGGGTCTCATTAGGCTTAACCTCCTTGTTGCTATTCTTGTCTTCCTCATGAAGTAGAGCCATATCCACCAAGCTTTCAAAGGTCGCCCCCATGGGTATATGAGTTATGGCCAAGCTGTGTAGTGGCTCGTTCAATCCTCGAGCAAAGCGTACAACCTTTTTCTGGGCCATGTTGACCAAATCCAAACCGAACCGGGCAAGCTGATTAAACTTATTCACGTACTCCCTAACAGACATGTCCCCTTGCTCGAGTGCTAGGAACCTCTCCATTTGAAGGTTCTCTTTTGCTGACGATAAGAATTTAAGCCCAAACCTCTCTCTAAAGTTTGCCCAAGTCTTAACTGGCCTGGTAGCGTTGGTGACTTCCCACCAAAATGCAGCTTCCTCTTTCAACAACCATGCTGCCAACTGAACTTTCCTATGGTCCTCCACATCAAAGATAATGAACAAGTCTTCAGTCTCCTTTAGCCAGTTTCGTGCCTCAACAAAGGTTTCAGTTCCAACGAAGTTCTTGCCGCCCATTGCTTTAAAGTCTTTGCATATTTTGGCAAAGGCGGTACCAGGAGGAGGAGGAACCGCGACCACTGGGGGAGGAGGAGGAGGGATGTCTGCTGGGCCCGCGCCGTTGGCCCTGGCTTCTAAGTACCTTTGGAACCTCCCAGGCACGGGTATTCCCTCAAGCAGGTTAAGATCAGCCATGCTGAAAAACGAAAAGAAAAAGATTCAAACGAGGAAACAAAGGGAAGTGCTAATGGCTTTTGGGGAATAGCCTTTTTAAACATAAATCTTTTCTTGAAAAATGCTTTTTTATAAATGGTTTTGAAAATAATTTCAGAACGTTTTTAACACTTTTGCCCAGCCTGGTAACCTTCTGCTGTGATACCAAATGTAATACCCCACCTCCGCTAGGGTCACTCACAAAGGGAATGCACTAGTTTTGGTGGAGTATTATCTAGGTAAACATACACAGAGAAATCACAAGGCAGAACATAAATAAAGCAGCGGTAGAAATTAAAAACCAAATTTTTATTACTTTCAAGAAAAGAGTCAAAACCCCATATATTCAAGGTACAAATTATTCCATTACATGAAGTTCCAAATAAAGTAGCATAAACTTAAGATAACAAAAGTAAATTATTCCCCATAAATAGCAGAAGCAGCCATAGCATAGCTCAAGACCAAACCGTACATGAGCTGTCAGGAAGCAAGCTAAATCCAAGCTAAGAGCTAGTGTTTCCTCCCTGAGAACTTGGGGTGGGGGAACGAAAGAAAAAGAGGCGAAAGAAAAAGGGTCAGTCATAAGAGTGGTAAGCCCTAGTGACTTTCTGTATAAAAACTAGTAAAGGTAACATGACATGTGAAAACTGGAATTAAACATAAGGATGATAACAGAACTGGTAGGATAATTAAGATAATAGGATAAGTCAAGTCTAGCATCGCATATTCGAGATCCGCTGCACCAACTGTACTAGTGTTCGAACTCATGTCAAGTATTAATCATGAAGTGATCCCTTGGCCCAGTATCATGAAGTGACCCATTACGGGGTCCTACGGTACGATCTACTAATCGATCGGCTCCCTACAAGTTCTAGCTCGTCATGTGTCTGTGTCATACGGCCCTATCCTGAAATGTAGTTACCTCTGCTAGGTCCACCATAGGGTGTATCAAGCCCTATGGTGCCAACCATCGACACGAATCAAGCACGCACAGTGTAAACCTGCGGGTTCCCAATGCCTGCTTTTTCAACTCCGGACTACGTGCACGACCATAGTCCGCCTGAACCTACAATGGCGCACATACTCAGCCGTCGTTCTGGTCGTTTACAATCAGCCCAGTAATCGTGCCCCACCCTGCCTAGTCCCAGGGTATTGTGATACATCTAAGTGGGATACTGCTGAAAAGGACCGCGTAACTAGGGTTTCTAATGGGTTAAGTGTTGTCATTCAAATTCGTGACTTAACCCTATCCAAATCATGTATCAAGTTGGTTAAGTGTGTTCAAGTGGTTCATGACTTAACCCTATCAAATAATCGTGTCAAGTTGGTTAAGTATATTTAAGTGGTCCATGACTTAACCCTATCATGTGGCATTAATTCATTAATGCACCTCAACCTCTCACATTAGACTAATTATTGTGGTCACTGGATTTGCCGGGCGGTTCCGGGCAGATTTACACCACAACATAGTCTAACCTCGGGTTTTACGTGCGATATGAATAACTACTCACATTGGATCCTATTGTTTGCAGTCACTGGATTTGCCGGGCGGTTCCGGGCAGATTTACACTGCAAACTCAACCCAACCTTGAGTTGGCCATTTTCAAGTTTATCTAAGTGTCATGTCCAGATTCAAGTTTTCGAGTCTAAATTCATGTCAAGTTTTCAGGTCATGTTTCATGTCAAATCGTGTCAAGTTCATGTCCATATCCAGGTTCAAGTTATAAAACGTTCATGTTCAAGTTCAAAGTCAATTCATGTTTTACCTAGTCTACCCAAATCGTATTCCCATCGCACGTAAGCTCGAATCGATACAAATAAATCTAATTAGGGAATAACATAAAAAGGGAAGGGTATAAGGTGGCAAAAGTGATTACTAGCATAGCATGGTATGACTTGAGATAAATGATTATAACATTACTGGCATATGGAATATTGGCCTCAAACATCCCAAATCTAGCAAAATAAGGTACTAGTCAAGATAATCAGTTGTCCTAAGGTGACAATATAGTCATGGTAACGATTGACATAAGGTGATAGTATAGTCATGGTAACGATTGACATAAGGAGATAGTCATAAACTTGTGACTAATAGCAGATACAACATGATAATATGAGGGGTTTCCTTTTTGATTTACAACATGAATAGGCCCCAAATCAATGTCATAGTAATATACCCAAAAGTCAAGATCCAAGATGAACAAGAATGGATGTAAAACAATCATCATACACAGGTCCAATTTCAATTTACAACATATTCATACTACATTTACAGTTTAAATCTAAAAATAACTGGGGCTTACAGATCATGGTTCGAGAATTAGAAAAAGAGAGTCGGTGTTGAATCTTTATATGCTTAGTCAAGTCCTAACAGAAATCCCCAAATCAGCAATTCTCTTAACGCAGTTTCAACGTAGAAGAAGTAGTCCCTTTCTCAAACTTTTCAACTAGAATCAAAGCAGCATAAGGTCAGAGAGAATTTTATGTAGAGAGACTAGTGTTAGGGGCTGTTTATATAGGGTCAGGTCAACGAATGTAGACAGAAACGAGACCAGAAACATCAGAGTGAATCCAGCTTCAAAAGTGGACTCGGCCACCAGGTCGACCCCCAGGTCGACCCCCAGGTCGACCCCCAGGTCGACCCCCAGGTCGACACTATGGTCGACCTGGTCCTGGGCAGGTCGACTACATAGTCGACCCCCAGGTCGACTTGGTCCTGGGCGGGAAATTTCCCGCCTAGTCCATCCTAAGGTTTGAATTTCGAAATTTGAATTCGAATTCTGAGCTGTTTTGAACTTGAAAACTTCTGAGAACTTCGAAAGGTCATAACTTGGTCATACGGACTCCGATTTTCGAAAACTTGGACTTGTTTCCAAGCAGAATTTTGAGATGAACGCAATGACGTAACCCGTTTCCCTTGATTCTTTTTTTAAAAATTAATTCTTCCTTGATTTATGGTTATTACACGTTATAAAAATACGGGTTGTTACACTTCTTTTTGATGGGTGGTCACAAATGGAGAGCGTCTGGTAGAGAGATAGATGGATTTCAGGCATAGGTTCGAGATGAAATTTCTCTCAGGAGAGGAAGAGAGTCTATACATAGAGAGGTTCTTGGCATTGAAGCAGGGGAATTCATCAGTGAGAGAGTACGTTAACAAGTTTAATCAGTTGGCAAGATTCGGCTTAGATTTGGTAAATACACCGCATAAGAAGGCATTAAGGTTTGCTAAAGGTTTGAACGAGCCTCTACACGGATTGGCAATGTCCCACATTCCTATGGGGGCTACCTTCAAGAAATTAGTTAACATGGCATTGATGCATGAAGAGGAAACCAAAAGCGAGAAGAAAGAAGAAAAGCTTAAAGGACCACAGAACAAGAAAGCGGGGCCCAAAAAGGAAACGCAAAAGAAGGATGAGAAGTCTGAAGACAAGAAGGAGAAGAAGTGCTTTACTTGTGGAAGCTCGACCCATCTGAACAAGGATTGCAGAAAGAGGAAGGGCACTTGCTTCAACTGTGGAGAAATGGGGCACTTCACTAGGGACTGCCCAAAGAAACGAGGACAAGGGCAGAGGGCAGGACCAACTTCTGGAGGACAGGCGAATACCCTAGAGGCTCGTGGATAGGATAGAAATAGGAAAACTTTCTGTAGAGGGATTAATCTCCTTATCTGATTGTGGAGTTAAAAACTCTTTCCGATTTTGGCATTTTGATTCTGTAATTGAAACTCTGCATTGTAATACTAGTCTTGTTTCTGGTTCCGCTATAGTGTCAAATCCCATGAGGGTTACGACTCATCTGTTTGTGATAAGTTGGGGTTTGAGGGTATCTGTGTTGGGCATTAAGTTGACTATGACGCATATATTCTGGGTTTTTTTTATCATGCTTAGTTTCCTAAGAATCATTTGGTAATCTGATCTGTATCAGTAGTCTGTAGGTATCTGAATATTTCTGAAAAGGATAGGAGTTTTTACTCAAAGCGTGAAATAGATTTCCAGTTGGGCATTTGTTTAATGGGAGTGATTCTCTGAGTGTTAATCTAATGTTGATTTCGGTCTTCGGGGTTGATACTTAGGTGGTTATTCTCTTAATCCGATGTCTAATGGGAACCTAGCTTTTGTTTTAATTGTACTTGCTTCTATCACTCGACTTTATCCTATCGACCGAGTCTTTGACCTTTAGGTAGGAACTAATGGGTGTAAACATGTGTTTGAGAAATGTTATGTTTGATGGTTGCAAGTGGATGCAAGTGGTTGCTCGTGGATGCATATACACACTGGGCACTAGATCGGCTCAAAAACACTCTCATACTACATATGGATGTGTGTGCATTTTTTTAAAATTTTTTATGGATGTAAAATGGTTGACTTAGCACATGGATGTTGCATATGAATGAACGGTTGTGCACTCATATAGAAATGATATGTATCAAATAGGAAAATTGCATACATGTTGGACTCATGGCACTGACATAATTCGCATTAAGGAGGTCAACTGAATCAGTGGACCGCCTAATCTTTGCATTAGATAAGGAACATATACACACACTTTTGCATGTGTTCATACAACGTTAGAAGTTTTCTAAAGACAATGGATGCTTGTGGATGATGGTTGAGTAGATGGGTGATTGGATGGTAGGACACATTCTTCCTAACTTGAAGATTTCGGGGACGAAATCCTTTAAGAAGGGGAGAATGTAACACCCCGAATTTTATGTGAACATAAGAGTAACAAATCAGAGAATAATTAAACTATTACAAAATAATTAAGGAAAACGGGTTGCACCATTGCGTTTGTCTCGAAATTCTTCTTAGAATAGAGTCCAAGTTTGCGTAAATCGGACTCCGTTGAAGAAGATATGGCCTTCAGAAGTTCCAGTAAAAATCAGCCCGGAATTCAAAATTCCAATTTCGAAATTCAAAACAGACACCCGGGATGGGCAGGAAAATTCCCGCCCAGGGCCCAGGTCGACACTAGGGTCGACCTGGGGGTCGACCTGGCTAAACAGGTCGACACTAGGGTCAACCTCCACCCTTTTTCCAGATCTATAGACAGATCCATTTTTCTGCACCTCGACGCCTTTCTGACCGAATTCATGAGCTCTAACCTATTTAAACACCCCAAACCCAGCTTTCTCTCCGCACAATTTCATTCTGCCTATACTCCGCCTCTATTCTAATTAAAAATAAAATAATGGCGTCGCTACTCTGCTGAAACCTAGGATAAATCTAGTGCATCTTCTTCCAAACTGAATAGGATTAAAAGAACAACTAGTCTACATCAAAGGAGCGCTATTCAGTGTCAAAACACAGATTCCAAAATACAAGAATCGTTCGCTTTTTGTGAGTACAGTTATTTTCAGATATAAACTTTTATTATGATCTTGGCATGGTTATAAATCTGAATCTGAGGTTATGCATATTCTTATCTGTCAGATCTGTTTTTCTGTGACTATTCTATATCTCCTTTTTCTTTCTGTTCTATAGCCAGGCTACTACAAGCCTGCGCAAAATCTCATAAGAGATTAATGCATGAATGCTAATTTTGGGACAAATAATGAATATTGCATAATTGGACATGACTGATCTGTGACTGATTTGAGAAAGAACATAGGTTGTAAATTAAGATCTAGAATCAGTGCATACTATGTATAAAATATTTTGATTTGGAAGAAGAATTATTATATGATAGCATATGACTTGGGATTTCGAATATAATGCATATTATAATGCAAGATCCGATTTTGAGGACTTAATACATGATTAAAATTTAAGATCTAGATTTTGGGGCGTATTTTATATCACGATCTATGACTTGAAAAGAGATAAAAAAAGGAAATATGTGACTTAGGCGTAAAGATCTATATTAAAATAGGTTAACTATTAATGTGAATGCGCCTAAATATGGATTTTAGGATATTTGGCATCATAGGCTATAATTTGGCATAATTCATATTGTTTGGGGCTTTTTAGAGAATAGTCTGTACTGTGCAAAGTTTAATTAAAATTTGGCGCATATATCGTATTATGATTATGACCGTGATTTAGGCATGTAAATTTAGGCAAGATATGTAAATAGAACTTTAAGAGATATTTTATCCGTTAAATCTACTAATCTGTTATCTGCTAAATCTGCTGAATTGCTTAATCTTCTAAAATTGTTATCTGCTAAATCTGTTATCTGCTTAATCTGTTGAATTGCCTAATCTGCTAATTCTGTTATCTGCTTAACCTGTTGAATTTCCTAATCTGCTAAATCTACTGAATTGCCTAATCTACTAAAATTGTTATCTACTAAATCTGTTATTGGCTAAATCTGTTGAAAGCTAAATAATTGTAATTTGGGTATGAAAATCCATAGGCTCGATCTAAGATTGAGTAAAACATGGAAATTTGATTAATCTGCTGTAACCTGTAAGGGAGTTTTATCTGTTAAATGGACATAAATTAGTCTGATATCTTATTGGAATAAATTGGCTATGACACGAGGTTAGACTCCGTTTGCGGTGGAAGCCTGCCCGGAACTAACCGGCTTAACCAGCGACCGCAAACTGTCAGTCTAATGTGAGAGGTCGTAGGCATAACTAAAATATGCTTAGGCACGAGGTTAGGTATGGCTTATGGCAGAAGTCTGCCCGGAACCGCCCGGCATATCCAGCGGCCACAAGCTACCGACCTAATGTGAGACGTCTGTGCATTAATAATTAATTAATGTAAATCTAAGATAAATATGATACCTAAAACATGTTGGGTGGATAGGGTTAAAACAATTGGTCTGATGAATCTAATAAACCTGTTTCGTAAATCTGTAGGCCTAATACAAAGTTAGGTAAAACAATTTGTAAGCCTGTTAATCTGTATATCTGATCCGTAAGTCTTAGAACTTGTTAACTTGATTGTCTGATATGTGAACTAGTTACCTGAACTCTGTCTGAAATCTGTAAACAAGTTAATCTGAAATCTGTTAGTCTGGGGACACAAGGTTCGAGGGGAAATACTTGTGTCATTTGTTTTTTGGGGCCCATATTAGTCAGTAACCCTTTCTGGTATCAAAACTTTGACCCTACGCTTTGTAGGGGTCCGGGCACGCTTACTGAACTAATTATAAGCGGTTCATTCTGATAATGGCGAGGGGTGTTGATGGTGCGTTCCAACCGGGTCATGTGCGTGCATGGATCCAGTCTGCTCTGAGGATGTAAGACACCGTGACATCTGTAAATAGGTCTATGCCAATAGGTTGCCACTTTAGGGAGTGATACACCCTACTGTGGGCCGACACAGGATATTTATGTATTAAGGAGCCGATCGCTTGGGGGTAGGACTTAGGGTACACTTAGTTCTGTCTGTTTCTGTTGGTACCGTCTGTTTCTGTTGGATGGAAACACCTGTCTGTTTCCGCGTGGTACCGTCTGTTGGGGTGGTAAAGGCCCATTACTAGTGTACACCTAATTTTAACATTCTGTTTCCATAAGGATTATTCTGTTTCCGTCTCTGATTCCGTTTCCAATTCTATTTCCGTACCTTCTGTCTGTTGGGGTGGTAAAGGCCCATTATTAGTATTCTACTTCTGTACCTTCTATCTGTTCGGGTGGTAAAGGCCCATTATTAGTATTATGCTTCTGTACCTTCTGTCTGTTCGGGTGGTAAAGGCCCATTATTAGTATTCTACTTCTGTACCTTCTGTTTGTTTGGGTATTAAAGGCCCATTACTAGCATTCTGTTTTTGTAGAGATTATTCTGTTTTTGTTTCAGTTTAGACATTAGGGTAACACCTAATCCTGTTATACTAGTATTAGTGCAGAGAAGTGAAGACTAAGTAAGAAGTTAGTTTAGTCTCTATCATTATGTTAACCTGCTATTCCTGTTACGGTTATCTCTCATCCAGATTTATTTACATGTCATGATACTATTATCTGTTTATATACTAAAAGTCACTGGACTCACCAGACTAATGTCTGACCTAGTTTGTTTCGCCTCTTTTCTTTCCGTCCACCCCCCAGGTGCTTAGGGTGGAAATGTAGGAGCTTGATTCAGATTCTCTCTGCTTGAAGTGTTTTAAGTATTTCTTGGCTTTGGCTCTATCTTTCCATGGCAGTTTATGTTGGGGATTATGACTTTAAAAACTATGCATTCTGAAGGCTTTTGTACAAGACCGATATTTTGTACTTGAATTCTGATATTGTGATTTGAAAAGATGTAACCAAACTTATTTCTGTTTCTGTTGTAATAAAGTTATAATATTTCTGTTTCTGTTGTAATAAAGTCATAAAATTTTCAAGTATTGCTTTATCTGTCTTGTAAATTTCTGTTATGTCTACTAAAACGCTCCATCAAAGTTAAGGCATTCTGTTTGTGAGTTACCTTAACGGAGGTGGGATGTTACAATAGAGGAAGTTTGCAATGTGAATGTTCACTCTATTTTTTCTCCTTCAGTCTTTGTAGAACTTTCAAGTGCAATTTGGAATGGACCCTTGTTATGTCTTTCCTCTATGACTTCTTCAGGGTCTTTTGGAGTATAGAAGCAATTGACTTTGTTGGCATTGATTATGACACTGTAATAGTTATCTTATTTCTTTTTGACATTGTTCCGATACTTGGTGTAGAATTAGAAGCAGTTGTTGATGTCTCATCACGTGGCTGAGATTCATGAACCTCATTATCATAACTAAGATCATCCAATGTCATAGACTTCTTTACATGCTCATCAATATAGTCTTTCATTTCTTTTATAATTTCCGGAGTAGTTTTTGGACATATTGCTACATCAGCACATCCACCTGCAAGATGTTGTTTCAATCTTCTAACCCCCGAATGCATTTGCTTACCACAAAGAATACATCGAACCAAATCCTTTTTATTTAAATCAGGCTAAAATACATATTTCCATCCCACATATGTTGATTTAGCCTTTCACTTTAGATCCTTAGAGGGATCATAAGATTCATTTGACGCTGCTATTCATACTGCCGTCTGCAGCAGTGCATTTTAAAAAAAAACAGCTAATTAAAACTTGTATACAGTAATAGTTCTTATTAAGAACTAAAAAAGTCAGGAACATAAAATAGTGATAATTCTTATTATAGTTTATCCAACATTCATTATTCAATTATGGTTTAGTGTTAACATGAAACAGTGACAACGTTCATTATTCAATTTTGGTTTATCACCGATAGCAAGGCTACAACACTACAGCTCTGTAAATACATTGAAATAGCAAGACACGACATTATATCTGAGTGGATTCTGGCGGCGACACTGGAGAGGAGGCGATGCTAGAGAGGCTTTGGCGGTGGCGACAACAGAAGGGAAACGGTGCCAACCGAAGGGAAGCGATGCCAACAGAATGGAAGCGGCTAGGGTTAGTTCGAACTCAAAGTTTCTGCTTTTGATAGTCGTGTGTTTTAATTATTTTTTTGTTCCACCTTCGTGTTTTTGTTCGAATTCTGTTCGAATTCCATACTCATCTAACCCATTTATTTTCAGTCGTTTAAGTTGAACTGGCTAGTCGCTTGGTCAGTCGACTAGTCAGTGTATTTCGTTCCAGTCGCCTGAAATATTAACAAATTGCAAGTCGTGGCTTCAAGTTGGTGACTTAAGATCGACTAGTCGACTAGTCGTTTTCCGTGATAACAATGTTCAATATCATTGATATAATTCCAAAATTGACATATCATGTGGAACTTCTCGAGAGACTATCGGGAGTCCCTAACATTTTCCACCTTTCTCAACTTATTAAGTGCATTCATGACTCTACCATCAGACTTGAGCTTGATCAGACTGGAGACTTAGGAAGTTTCGAGTTGTAGCTTAGGGTTTCCTGTGCCACCACATGTATTGTGGATCACAAAATCAAAAGGCTTAACAATAAAATCATAAACTCTTCCAAGTACAATAGAGTAACCCCGTGGAAAGCCAGTTTGAAAAAGAAGAAAAGATGAGGCAAACTCAACTTAAGCTTTTCACAGGTAATTATTTCCTCTAAATTTTCTATTTTTGGTTGCGTTATGGTTTCTGGATTGGATGGTAGGAATTGATTGTGACACAAAAGCACTAGAACACTCATATATTAGGATGTACTACATGCATACATCACATATTGCACTTTCATGTTAGGACCGAGCTCACTTTAGTGAGTCTGCAGCATATAATCACATTGAGTATGGCTATTTCATGGATGTGTAAATAAATAATTTGGTTATACAACATGTTTATTATAGCAAGTTTTGTTTTTTCCTTTCGAAAAGATTTCAAGACGGAATCTCTTTTAAGGGGAAAGAGAATGTAACACTCCATAAAATAAACCCTAATTAGACATAGGGATTTAAATTAAGAATAATTAATAAAATAACAATAAACTAAAAATATAAATATTTGGTAATCGGGCCACGAAAATATTACCATTGCATTCGTGGTGATATTCTAGTCTGTTTTCATATTTTATTTATAAAAAATGGAGTTCGTATGTGAAAGATACGCATATGATAAGTTTGAAAAATAAAATAATATGTATACAAGATTTGAAATTCAACTGAACTTAAAAACATGCTTATATCAAAACCATCAGAAATATGCTAGTTTTATATCAAAACCCCTATTGATTGATGTTAACACAGCTGAGAAAAAGTACACAAAATATGCTAGAGTTCTAATTTTAGTAGATACTTCAACTGAACTCAAAAATGAAATTCCTATTCATATACATAATGGTCAGAAATTAAAAATACAAGTTGAATATGAGTATGTACCTATGAAATGCCTTCAGTGTAGTTTATTTGGTCATGATGAAGATTATCATGAAGAATCCACGGATCCAAGATGGAAAACTCCTGACATTCATAATGAAACTCAAAATCATGAATCTGAAGCTCAAAATGATAATTCTGCTCTACAAAATGAGATTCCAGTATCTCAAAAGATTGGAAATTTAGATAACACTGAAGTTGAAATACCTGGTCAATCACAACCTGTTAACTGCTCTGGTGATAAAGTAGATCTTAATTCTTCTAAACTTCCTGAAACTTTGATTCCTGACATGTTAAATAATGTTGCTAATCATATAGAGGAGACAGATAAAGTGATAAATCAGGATAAAGGAAAGCAAGTTGAAACATCCTCTATGGTTGAAGAAAATGCAAATTATTTGCAAAGTTCTATACCTAAAAATCATACTCCAGCTAAAAGAGCTACGAGGAGTTCTTCATCTATTAAATGACACTAATAACATGGAATGTTAGGGGTATGAATACAACTTTTCGTATGAAAGAAGTATTCACACTCCTAAATAAGACTAAATCAACTATGGTTGGTTTAGTTGAAACCAAATTATCATAAGCAAATTTGGTGTTATTTTCTTCTTTAATACCTAATGATTGGAAAATTTTGACAAATAACTCTGTTTTGAGTTCAGGGAGGATTTTGTTAATATGGGATTCAATGGTTTGGCATCTTGATTTGATCTCTTTTTCACCTCAGCATTTGACAGTGAAGGTAGTTAATCAAGGGAGATTTATGATGATTTTCACACTTATCTATGGTAGTAATACTTTTGCAGAGAGGTTGGTCCTATGGGAAACTCTTGTTAGAGAATCAATTTCTTATTCAAATGCTTGGATTTTAATGGGGGATTTTAATAATCATTTATCTCCTAACGATAAAAAAGGGGGAGCTCCAATAACATATCATCATATAAGAGAATTCCAGAAGTTTTTGATACAAATAGGTTTGACTGATTTAAAGCCTTTGGGATTTAATTTTACTTGGAGAAGAAGAGGAATTGCTACTAACACTGATAAAATCTTGGTGAATAATGTGTGTATGAATCAATTTCTCAATATGAAAGCTCTCTCATTCCCATAAAAATCAAGTGATCATAATCCCATTCTCTTGGATCTTATTCCTACTCAAGAGGTTAAGGGTTTCCCTTTTACGTATAGAAATGATTGGAGTTGTTATAATGGCTGTAGTGTTGCAATTCAAAAGGTTTAAGCTCAAATGTGTGGGGTTTTCTTAGTTATCAGTTTCAGTAGAAACTCAAAAATTGCAATTAGAACTTAAAAATTGGAATAAAATGAGAAGTAGAACTGAAATTAATCTTACCTTAGCAGAACAGAAAGTTTCTCTTTTAGAATCTGATGTGGATCTTCATCCTGATGATCTTCAATTGTATGATGATTACCTGCATGCTAAAATGGATTTGCATAATGTTCAGGTTATGGTATTTAAAGGTTTAAAACAGCAAGCAAAAATTTCTTGGTTGCAACAAGGTGATACAAATTCTAAATTTTTCTATTCCAGAATGACAAACAGAAGAAATTTCAACCAAATCCGAGCTCTGATTGATTCAAATGGTAATCTGCTGTATAAACCTGATGATATAGAAACTGTAGCCATTGATTATTTTTCTTCTATGTTCAATGGTTCAAGCTCATCTGGTTTTCCAAGTTTTCAACCAATTTCTCATATTAATGACCAAGGCCAAAGTAATTTAGTGAGGAATATTGAACTTGATGAAGTCAAAGAAGCGGTTTTTTCTATACATGATGAGTCTGGTCCAGGTCCGGATGGTATTAGTGTCAAATTTTTTAAATTGCATTGGGAAACAATAAAAATTGAACTGCTTAATGCTGTTTCAGATATTTTTAAATTAGGTAAAATTCCCAAAGCTTTAAATCATACTTTCATTACACCAATACCAAAAAATGACAGACCATCAGAAATTGCTCATTATAGGCCCATTTCGTGTTGCAATGTCTATTACAAAAAAATTTCAAAAATTTTATGTAATAGACTGAAACGTTTTCTCCCTTTTCTGATTTTTGAAAATCAGAGTGCATTTATAAAAGGAAGATATATTGGAGACAATATTTTACTTGCACATGAATTGTTAAGAGATTTCAAGAAATCAGTTATGCCAAAAATGAGTGTCAAAGTTGATCTACAGAAAGCTTATGACAGGGTGAATAGAGAATTTATTTGTTATGTAATGGAATGCATGAAGTTTCCTACTGAATGCATGTCAACATCCACTTTTTCTATAATGATTCAAGGAATTCCAACGGGTTTCATAACATCTACAAGAGGAATAAGACAGGGAGATCCTCTTTCTCGTTATCTATTTGCTTTGGCAATGCAATATTTTACTTTTCTAATGGATGAAGCTATAATTTCTAATTCTTTTCAGCCAAGCAGTCAAATTCAGCCTGTGATTTCTCATTTGTTATATGCAGATGACCTATTGGTATTTGGAAAAGCTTCATGTCAAAATTCAAACTGTTTAAAGATGATTTTTCAGAAGCTTAGCATGTATACAGGTCTGAATGTCAACGCTACAAAAACTAAAATGTTTTTTAGTATTTCAGTTTTAAACCATTCACAAATAAGGAATATTTTGGGTTTTGAGCAAGGATCATTGCCAGTTAAATACCTAGGAGTCCCCTTATCATCTAACTATTTACACTATTCTGAGTGTAATTCACTGATTCAAAGAGTACAGAGCAAGATACAAGGCTGGGAGACTAAATTACTGAATTTTGCAGGTCGTGCTGAGCTAATCAATTCAGTATTAACCCCAATCATTTTATACTGGCTTCTAATTTATCAAATACCAGAGTTCGCTTTGGACAAATTGCAATCATTATGTGCACATTTTTTTGGGGGGTACTGCACATAAAGTAGCTTGGTCAACCTTGTGTAAACCTAAGAAAGAAGGGGGGATTGGTTTGAAGAAATCTTCTGACCTTAAAAAAGTTGCTTGTGTGAAATTATTATGGAATTTTCTATCTAATTCATCTCTTTGGAGTAGATGGATTCATAACAGATATTGTAAAAATGATTTTTTTTTGGTCAATGTCAAGTGATCCTAATGCATCTAGTACTTGGAAATCAATTCTGAAATTAAGATCAAACCCAAGGCAATTGTTTAACAGGAAAATATACAAAGGGGAAAAAACTTATCTATGGTTTGACCCTAGGATAAATTGTAAATGTATGGTAGATCTTCTTGGTTATGATAGACTTCAGATCATTGGGCATCCTGAGCAAACAGTGAATATGATCATTAGAAATGAGGCTTTCCATCCTGAAATTCATCCTGCAACGAGAGAATTAATTGAAGAAATTAGTTCAATTCCTATTCATACTAATCAAAGTCAGGATCTTTACGAATGGTGTGAAGGAGGGGATTTTTCTTTTCATAAAACATGGGAATATATAAGATCAAAGGACTCATCTGACACTTTGTTCTCAGTGGTATGGCATAAGAAAAATAGTAGGCGAATGTCTTTTATATCTTATCTAGCAGTACTGGGAAGATTAAATACAAAAGATCGACTGCTTCATTATAGTTCAGTGGAGAATATCATGTGTCCGTTATGTGAAAATCATCCTGAATCTATTTCTCACTTATTTTTTCAGTGTGATTATTCTTCTTATATATGGAAATCATTGAAAGAAAAGTTAGAAATACCTATAGATCTGCTTGCCGATGTTAAGGAGGAATCTCGGAATCTATTCTTGAGGTTTCCAAACGAAGATCAAACCAGGGACTTAGCTTTTTGGAGCATTTACCACTGCAATCTACTTTCTTTGGCGAGAAAGGAATTTGAGGATCTTCCAGGACAAGAGATCGACCGCTTCAATTTTATTGCTGAGAATTGGAAAAGAAATTGTGGATCTAGTTCAGAGGAATGGATCAAAGACTGCACGGAGTTTGAGGAGTGTACAACTGTTGAACAAATGGGGTATCGAACTGCTTGATGCCGGTTAAAGTAAAGAGTTTGAACAAGTTTGTGGCGGTGGGTATTTGGGCTCAATGTGGGCCGAGAAGAGGTACTTTATCTCTTTTGTTTTGCTTGTTATTTTGATGTATTTTATTTCGACTATTCTAGCTAGCTCAAGTCTTGTAATTTGCCTATTTTATGAGTACTCTTTTTCCTTGTAAGGTACCCACTAGGGGGATTACAAGGTTTTAACGAGGCTTGTAAAGCAGGTTTTTAATTGGTTTAGCAATAAAGAGAACCAATTTTCAAAAAAAAAAAAAGATTTGAAATTCAAATATAAGTAAAAACCTAGAATTAAATAAATACCATGTCATAAGAGAATATTCAATTTTCAAATTCTAAGTTATGTGTATATAATACATGTAATAGGGGACAACATTTAAAAGAAATGAAAAGAAAACAATTACATTAATCACTAATTAGTAATAAAACGGACGTGCATATGAAATAAATTCACTATGCCCAAGCCCAAAGGTGGGTCGACCGCTTCCTTTTAAGGGTGTCAAGCAGCATGTTGATCGCCCTTCTAGGGTGGGTGTCGACCATCTCGAGAGTCAATGGGGTGACAACTAGGTTTAAGTTAGGTTCTATATTTCTTAGCCAACTAGAATTTATTAATTTAAATCCAATGGTTCTCACACATTTCAACACCTATAAATAGATCCCTAGCCTCCTCTCTAAATTCCACATCTTCTTTAGACTTTGCCTCTATTCTTTCTCTTCTCCATCTTAGTTAGGTCCAATTTAGGTTAGGATAGTTCTTATTCTTCTTCCTTTATCTAATCTATTTTTATTTCAAATTACTGGATCTAGATTTAATATGTGTATATGTTTCGATATTCTTTCATATTTACATATAATATTATAGGAGAAATAATTGGAGAACTTTTATGTGAGGCTGCAATCTAGAATTAGTTTTTTTTCCATAGTTTTCTTCTTCTTTTTCTACTGTAAGTGGGAATTCTTCTACGTTTACCTATTTTTCAACAATTGTTAGTATGATACTGGATTGATAATGCCTTTAGAGATTTGGCATTCCACGAAAGTAAAACATACAAAAATCCCCTAAATCTCTAATATTATGGAAATAGTTAATCTTGTTAATTATTTGATTTTATTATTATTGATGCAAATAATAAGGGACTTTTATCGTTTTTGGGTGTATATGAAATTCATAATCTATTCCGTTTAACTTTCCTTTCTTCTTGTTTTAAATTTTAAATTAACAAATGTGACACCCCACGTCCGTTAATGTCACTCTTTATCAGAATGCATTAAGTTTCGTGGAGCGTTATAGGTAAACAGAAACATCACAAGATAGATATAAAATAATAGCGGAATTTAAAACGTTATTAACCCGAAAGTATCGTGATCCAAATTCAGTTACAACACAAGTCTAAAATATAGAAAACCCATTACATTAATTTGAAGTATCTGCCTTGTACTAAAATCATCGAGTACAATAACATAAAAGCATAATCACCATAATAATAGCCATATCGAAGAAGACAGAAAAAGCGTTACATCAAAGCAGCTCCAAGTAGAACGAGAGAGAATCCTAATCAAGCCTGAGTATTATCACCCAGAGAATCCGGGGGGGGGGGAAGGGGGTGGAAGAGAGAAAAGGAAACAAAACGGGTCAGACATTAATTCTGGCGAGTCCAGTTACTTTTAGCATATAAATAAGTAAAAGCATCATGACAGGCATATAAACTGGATGAGAGAGATAACAATATCATAAGGCAGGTATAACAAACTGAGCGGATAAACAGAATAACAGAACATAATATATTGCGCTTCTCAAGTACTTTTCTCTGTACTAATACTAGTATAACTAAAACAAGATGATCCCAACCAGAACAAGATGGTAGACTGGGGTGTACTTAATGACAGGTTTTACCCCCAACAAGAACAACAGGTAGCCCAACAGAAATGACTTATGTTACCCCCAACAATAATAAAGGGATCCGAAGCAAGCAAGACTAGATGTACCCTTATTACAAGATGGTAGACTTAGGTGTAATTCTACTAACGGGTTGTAACACCCCGTATTTTCTGAGAATATTAAAATAACAAATTAAAGAATAATTTATTTGAAAAAGAGGAATGAGAAAAGAATGATGTTTAGCATTGTTCTAAGGTTTGTAAGCAAAAGACTTAGTCGCTCATTTAGTTAGAACATGTGACTTGCATACAAGAGGTACAAAGTTCGATCCCCGCCAGCACCATATTTTTGTTTTAGGGGAATGGTTAAAAGTGGCTTAGTGTGAACGCAGTTCAAAAAGTGGTTTAGTGTGAAAATGGTTAATTATGAAGAAGTTATCAAGCCATGAAGTTTGTATGCATATGAGAGAAATATATATATATATAAATTAAATAAATAAATATTCAACAGAAGTTCAAAACAGCGAATCGGGAGGGGGAATAGCCGAACTGCTCCATTTTTTGAGTCGACCCGAGCCTCGCTGGGTCGACTAGAGGTCATTCCAGGGTGTTTGGCTGCCAACCCGTGGCCCGATTCGCCCTAAGGGCTGATATGGCATCTGAGTGGTCCAGATCAGTTCTAGGTTTAATCCTAAGGCCTAAATAACTTCCTACACCTATATATACACCCTAGGTCCTAACCTTAATTCATAAATATTATCTATGACACCATTATACTGTCAAATGCTCTCTTAAACCCTAGCCTCCGCCTTTAAATCAAATCTTAAGCATTCAACTTCAACTCAAATTAAAGATTAGAGCTTCTACAACAATTCAAGAAGATAAATCAGCAACACCGCAACGTTTCTTCACCAATTTTAGTGCATAATTCTATTCTTTAACCACAAAAGGTGAGTACGGTGATTTTCACAATATAATGGGATCAAAAGTAACATGATGAAGTTGTAAAGAGTATTCATATGTATGTATGTAATTTAAATCTCATCCAAGTCTTCACCTTTTTGATTCATGTCATCATATACCTGTGTTTCTATGTAAAGTTCATACCTTTATCAGTTTATTCATGTTGATTCTGTCATTATGCCTCTATGCTAGTTTACATGCCCCTTTATTTCATGATGTTGTGTTAATTCCAATTTTTTGTGATTTGATTCTCTCTTCTTTTCCCTATTCCTTTTATTTTTGGATCTAGGCTACCTTCGAGCCTATGTTAAAAATACGCGCGAACGCAAATACGTGGGAACGATGGGAATATGTGAAATTGGCATATTTATGTATGAATTAAATGGAATTAATGAAATTGCCTATAATTGTAAATTTGTAATTGAGGCTAATTAATATGTAATTAATGACAATTTGGAATAGGAAATATTATAAACATGATTATATGTTTAATTGGATACACATGACATGAAAATTGGGTATGGGTGAAATACGATTACTAATAAACCTTTGACACGAGGTTAGGCGCAATTATGGCATAAGACTGCCCGGGACTGCCCGGCAAATCCAGCTGCCACAATTGGACGTCTAATGTGAGAGGTCAAAGGAATGAATTGTAGGCGCAACGGTTAATGACACGAGGTTAGACCTGGTTTGTGGCGTAAGACTGCCCGGAACCGCCCGGCAAATCCAGCGGCCACAAAGCGTTCGGTCTAATGTGGGAGGTCATGCACCGTTCGTCATAAGGAATGAATTAAGGAATACTAACCATAATAAGACATGGGTATGGTTAGAGGGTTAAGTAGGGTGACATGCAAATTATGACATGTAAATATGGACTTAACCGGAATAAGATAAGACATGTGAATTATGACATGTAAGTATGGACTTAACCGTAGCATGTGTAAGACAAGGACATTTAAATTAAAATGGTTAAGTGGGAGAAAAACCTAGTGGTGACCAAGCATAGGTGGGAGGCTTGTGTCGGATGGGGACCCGTTTCAACCAGTAACCCGTTTGAGTATCTAATTGGGCCCAGTACTAGGCCGGGGTTGGGGAACACTTACTGGATTTGAATGTAAGAGGTCAAAACGTGAATAGCGGTGGCAACGCAAGTCCAACGGGTTCATGTGCATGCATGGGTCCGGGCTGGTAGGTAAGACGTTGTTGCATCGTGTAGGTATGGCCGTGCATTTTATGTTGGTATCGGGGTTGCCACTTTGGGGAGTGATACTCCCCACTGTGGGGCCAGCATGGGTGCCTACGGGGTTTAGGGAGCCGAACGAATGGGTAGGGTAAGGGTACCTTAGCGGTGGTAGGAGCAAGCCGGCACCTACGATATCAACTAGGTACAAGTAACTACCAAGTTTGTCTTGTGGGTACAGTTAGTGGGAAGGGATCAACCTTTAGTAAATAGAGACTAGTAGATGTGCGGTGTAATTAAGTAATGTGGTGTAACTTAGCAAAAGTGCGGTGTAACGAAATACATGTTGGTTGAGTGGGATAGTCCTTTGGGTGCTAGTCTGATGTTGACTTCGCTCTTCATAGTACTTGGAGGCTTGTTCGCTTAGCCAAGGTATAGGATTGTCTTCGTACTTAGGAACGGAATCATATTGTCCATCCTTTTTTTATCTACCTTATCTATGTTACAGCCATATCATGATGTCTATTTATGTCTTGATCATTTACCTTACCTATTATTTGTTAAAATTACTGGACTCGCCAGACTTTTTGTCTGACCCGTTTTGTTTCCACCTCTTTTCTTTCCTCCCCCCAGGTTTGCAAGGAGGGAATACTACAGCTTAGTGCCGATTTCTTTCAGTTGCTTGAAAAGAGTAGATGTATCTCTTTGGACTCCCTCATCTTTATGGCTTTGCTTATGCTCAGTGGGGATTTATGCATTTACGTTATTCAAATATTTGCTTCTTTATGTACTTTGAAGTTTTTGGAAAAGACAATTGATCCTGTTGTAATGGTTTTTGGAGACTACTTATGTAAGCTTGTTTTGAAGTTATGATGCTATGAAATAAGTTTTATCTTCTACTGTGTTTTATTTATTTATTCTTGTAATTTATCTGTTCTATACTACTATAACGCTTCATGACATTAATGCATTCCCTTTGTGAGTGACATTAATGGCCATGGGGTGTTACACGTGGTATCAGAGCTATGGTTACAAGAGCAGATAAAAAGTTTTGAAAAGTGTTTTCAAAGGTATTATTCTTCTAAATAGTATTTTCAAAAAAAACTTGTTTTAAAGAAGCTATGTTCGAGGAAAGTTTATTTAAAGAGCATAATCCCTGCAAGCCATACATCTCTCTTTCACTTCCCTTGTTTTGAAACTCTTTCCTTTTCTTTTCATCATGTCCGGAGCATCTGGGATACCAAAGGGTGTTCATGTACCCGGTTGGTTTCGTCAATATCTCGGGGCTAGGGTCGCTGCCGCGGGTCCGACCGACGTTCCTCCTCCTCCTCCCCCAGCTCCAGTCATTCCTCCGTGTGGAGATGCTTTCTCCAAGATATGTAAATACTTTCGTTCGATGGGTGGAAAACCTTTTAGTGGGTCTGAAACATTCGTTGAAGCCAGAAATTGGTTGAAAGAAGTGGAGGATCTGTTTGGCATTTTCGATTTGGACGATTGTAGGAAGGTCCAATTAGCTGCTTGGTTGATGAAGGACGAAGCTTCGTTTTGGTGTGAGGTTACTAATGGAGAGCGTGCTGTAGAGACGTGGGCAGATTTTAGGGGATGGTTTGAATTGAAATTCCTTTCTCAAGCTGAGGAGAGTATGTACATGGAGAGGTTCTTGACATTGAAGCAGAAAAACTTGACCGTGAAGGAGTATGTGACCGAATTTAATAAGTTGGCGAGATTTGGGCTAGAGTTGGTGAATTCGCCTCACAAGAAGGCCTTAAGGTTTGCAAAGAGCCTAAATGAACCGCTTCACAGTTTGGCTGTCCCACATTCCAATGGGGGCTACTATGAAAAGCTTGTTGATATGGCATACATGCATGAAGAAGAGAAGGGTGTAAGTACTTTTAGGCCGCAAGATAAGAAGGAGGATCCAAAGAAAGGTGGTAAAGAAAAGAGGAAGTGTCACAACTGTGGGATACCCGGCCATTTGAAGAAAGACTGTAAGAAGAAGAAGTTCGCTTGTTATCATTGTGGTGATCGAGGTCATGCTGTCAAGGACTGTCCTAAGAATCAAGGGCAGAGGGCAGGTTCTACTTCGGGAGGGCAGGTTCACGCTCTCATGGCACCGGGACAGGAAGGAGGTAGAAAAATTTCTGTCGAAAGTTTGATTTTCTTGTTTGATCATCCTGTTCGTACTTTATTCAATTCTGGCGCATCACATTCGTTTATCTCTACATCATTAGTTGAAACACTGCACTTAAATACTAGTCACGTTATGGATCCCATTGTAGTCTCAAATCCTATTGGTAGGTCGGCTCATTTATCCATGGTTTGTAGGGATTTGAGATTGTCTATCTTAGGCGTTGGTTTTGACTGTAATGCTTTTGTGCTTGGTTTCATGGGCTATGGGTTGATTCTAGGGATGGATTGGCTCGCCAGACATGGTGCCATCCTAGATTATGAACGAAGGGTAGTAAAATTGTTGACTTGTAGTGGAAAGACCCTTGATATTTCTTGTGACCCTAGAGGATCGGTGATGCTTAGTTATCTTGAGTCACTTGACGCATCCAATGATGATTTACATTTTGTTCGTATAGTCCATGAATATGTTGATTTCTTCGATGAGGTGTGGGGTCTACCCCCAAAACGTGAGATAGACTTTCGTATTTATCTTGTAGACAATGCAAAACCCGTATCTCTGCCAGTACGCCACATGGCTCCTCGTGAGAGGAGGGAACTCAATAAGTAAGTAGGGGAGTTGCTTGAGAAGGGGTTCATAAGACGTAGTATATCAGAGTGGGGTGCTCCAGTAGTATTTGCCACGAAGGCGGATAGGTCCTTTAGACTTTGTGTGGACTATAGAGAACTTAATAAGCTTACTAAGAAGAATAGGCACCCACTGCCGAGGATTGACGATCTCTTCTATCAGTTAGTTGGCGCCTCAGTGTTTTTGCAGTTGGACTTAGCCACTGGTTTCCATCAGTTGAGAGTGGCTGAGGATAGCATAGACAAGATTGCCTTTAGGACTCCGGACGGTTTCTATGAGTGGCTTGTGATGCCCTTCGGTTTGACAAACGTCCCCGCATAATTTGTTGACTTGATGAGTAGGGTGTTTAGGGAGTACCTTAATAAATTTGTGGTGGTCTTTGTAACAACCCGGAAAATCTGAGTCATTTTAAAATTTTTAATTTGGCTATTTTTGTGGATTTTAGATATTTAAAATAATTATTTTAAATAATAACGACGAAAAGTATGTTTGAATCGATGTTTGAAAATAAATATAATTATTTTAAACTATAAACAGGGCCTGAAATGGCGCGACAGTTTCAAAATTGGAATTCAAACTTTGACTGACTGTACCGGGCGCAAAATAAAACGGATTTTAGTGAAACCAAAAATATTTAAATATGTTTGTGAATATCTTTCTAACGAATCTGAAAAATCTAAGTTTCATAGCGGGAATCAAAAGTTATGGCCAAATGAATTTTCAGAAAGGTCGCTATAGAGTTATATGGCCCTTGAAATTAGAAATTTTGCAAACGACCTCAGAATTCAACGAAACCACTTTTGTTAGATCCGGGATGTTAAATTATTGCTAAGTTTCAATTTTCATAATTTTTCAAGTTAATATGTGAGTGTGGCGAAGAAAAATGAGTTTGGTTGATTTCAGTTAAATTGGATCGACCAGAAAATGGTCATTTTTCAAACGGTCTCAGAATTCGATGAAACTAGTTTTGTTGGGACCGTATCATCAAAACATAGCTGGATTTATTTTTTTGGAATTTTTGGGATCCGTATGTGGCCCCGGCAAATTGAAATGTATGTTCAAAACAAATATTAAATGTGTTATATTTTAATTTGAAGAATAACTGACTGAAACAGTCGAATGGGCCTACAAAACATATCCCATTGTGTTCAGAATGGGGGTGTTTGGCTAGGGGTGATAGTCGCTGGGTTCGAATCAGGGTTCGTATGGAGAAAATATAATTAATAGATTAATTGAATTAAAAATTAATTATATAATTCCCTGGCCAATCAGAATCCTCCATCACAATTCTCTCTCCCCGATAATACCCCACGCGATGACGGAAAGAGGTTCCAGCCTTCTAGCTCCGATTCCCTTCAAACCACTCAACGAAATTCAAAGCTCCTTTGGAGTAATTTGTAGATCGAAGTGCTCTCTTCAAATCCATACTAAGTTTGGGAATTTTCGTCGCCTGTAAAAGTAGATCTGACCCTCGAAAGTCACGGCGTCCAAGCCTCCGATTCTCCTCCACCATAGGTTCGAGTTGGCCGCGCTTCCGGGGGTGGTGCGCCTCTCCTAGCCCGTCAACGTGGCACAAGCCGATCGCGTTCAAGTGCTTCAGATTTGGCGAAAAATCGAAACCTAGATTTGAAGATTTTGCAGAGGTAACGACCTATTCTAATTTGAACTGATTTTTACACTTTTAAGTGTTGCAAACTTCTAAAAATCATATCTTTTTACTATGTGGTCGAAATCCAGTGAAACAAGAGAAAGTGGACTCGTGTGGATGTCTTCTACATTCTAGAAGAGACCGGATATTTTTCTGAGCCTTCTGCAATTTTTGGTGGAGTGGAACCCAAGGTGAGATTTCTGAATTATAAACGATATGGAAACAACGATGTATAAATTATATAGTCGAAGTATGAGTTATATAAGTATTGTACACCTCATGTATAAGCGTTGTATAAGTTGTATGTTCGATGTATAAGTTATATATGCGTTGTAAAAATGATATATGCGTTGAAATAAATTGAAATGATATTGAAATGAAATCGAAATATAGTTATATACATATATCTATATATCTATATATATATATATACACTCCCCTCGTCCACAGACCATGGACGATATATATTGGTTATGATATTGTTCGGATTATTGGTTGATGTGAAAATTTGGTGAATATCATGAATGGTTGATTTGAAATGATTGATTGTGGTTGAAATCCCAATAGGATTAGTATATGGGAAAATTCGTCTGCGTACGAACTAGACATTGAAAATCCCCATTGTCAAAAGCTGCGAGGCTTTAAGGTGGAGCAAGGAGCCGTACTGGGGACGGTGCCGGTTTTAACTACCCTGCCGTTATACTGTCGAATTTTTTTGAAATATTTCTGTGTTTGATTCAAATTCATGTTTTGAAATAAAATTCATGTGTTGAATAAAATTCATATGTTGAATAAAATTCATGTGTTGAAATAAAATTCATGTGTTGAATAAAATTCATGTGTTGAAATAAAATTCATGTGTTGAATAGAAATTCATGTGTTGAATAGAAATTCATGTGTTGAATAGAAATTCATGTGTTGAATGAAGTTCATGTATTGAATAAATTTTTTGAAAAAAAATAACATTTTTACCTTATATATAAACTATATAAAATAATCGTGTTTTGAAATAAATTGTTTTACATAAAGAATAACATCTTTATGATATATATAAATTATATAAAATAATCGTGTTTTGAAATAAATTGTTCACATTTTTATTATATATATGAACTATAGAAAAAATCATGTGTTGAATAACAAGAACGATAAAAATCATATTTTTATCGTATGTGTGAAGTCAAAAACGTTCATGTGTTGAATATATATAGATTGAACAATAAAATCTACATTTTTATTGTGAATATGAAGTGTTAAAAATGGTGATGTGTTGAAATAAATATCTATTGGATAAAAATATCATTTTTATCAAATATATTAAGTGAATATGGTTTTGAAATCGAAGAATGAATTATATATATATAAATAAATAAAATAAATCGAATAACGAAGCTGTAGTTCGTGTTTTGAAACCAGGATTTCAAACGATTAGTGTGGGAGATCCGACCATCGGATTTTCCCGAAACCGAAACCGTTGGTTTCGCTTTGGAAATATCTTTCCAACGATACCAACTTTGTAAAGATCCAACGGTTGGATTGTATGGAATGTTTAATTCAAATATGAAGAAAAACAGCGCCAGAATCGATTATATATATATATATATATATATATATATATATATATATATATATAAATATAATTAGATTAAATCGAATAACGACGCTGTAGTTCGTATTTTGAAATCGTAACTTCAAACGATTGTACCGGGAGATCCGACCATCGGATTTTCCCAAAATTGAAACCGTTGGACTCGTTTTGAAAAGATATTTCTAATGATATAAAATTTGTGAAGATCCAACGAATAGATTTTCAGATATGTGTAATTCAAATTTGAAGAAAAACAGTGCCACGACCGCGTTATGGCCTGAAGCGTCGTTTGAATGAATTGGCTATTTTTAAGTGAACAAAAATAGCGATAAATCATTATAAAATATTATAAACGATATGGAATGGAAATAAACCGAATTTACCTGGTTTATTGGATATTTGATGGTTGAATGTGTTTGGCGTGAGAATTACATTTAATAACAGAATTATTGATGTCGAATAATTTAACCATTGAAATGAATTGATTTAAAATTCTAAATATATGTGAATTATTTGAAAAGGCCGAGTTAAATCTCATTTCAAATAATTGATCGGCGATAAGAAGTCGATGATGAAGACGGCGGTTGAAGACCGAAGGTCTTCACCTCGGTTGGATGATAACTGATGTCTTGTTTGGGAGGCATCCCGAAATATAGATAATAAGTGGTGATCGTTCAGACGTACTTGGAGATTGATGGATATGCGAGGTATATGGTGCCTCCGGTTTCGTTCAGACTCAGAACGAACTTGTAAATGGACTGTGTGTCTGACATTGGATTTTGTTCTATGCTGATTGATCTCTATTAAATATATATCTGTTTGTCGATGGAGAATTTATTCTGTTTCTTAACGCCCTTCTCTGAGACGTACGAGCTTAGAGTTTATATATCGATAGAAATCAATCGCATAGAGTGAATTTCCTGTGTGGCATGCCTAAGTGGCACATGATCAAGGCTTCTGTTGAAAAGAAAAGTCTTGTGGTTGATGATCAAATCACGACCTATGAGGCATAGCTTTGTGTATAACGTTGATTCGCGTGCCTCACACCCCGGTATAAACCAGAAACGGGAGAGGACCTCAGGGAGGAAATGCGTTTCCTTCTAGCTAGGGTGGCTTCAGTGACCTACAAGCCCTGACATTTATATTATTTTCACCTATGTGGTTATTGCTGTTGCGAGGCGCCTCGGATATATCAGTGACTATGTGGAGCCGATGGAGTCATAGGACTCATTTATGCCCCAAAGGGTGGGGAAACGCAGTGTTCAGGCATTTTAATCCACATCGGTGGACTGGCCCTGTCGCTCCAAGGGCCCACCCGAGTTTGGGTCCTGAGGCTCGGGCTAGAGAGTCTCAAATTCGGTATGGACTATCTTTTGCCTTGGTTCATGATGGAAATCCAATTTCCAAATATGACATTGTGTAGTTTTGATTGTATACCTATATATGGCGACATGACATATGGTACCCATGCCGTCTATGATTGATAGTTATGATTGAAATTGTTTTTGAAACGTATAAACACTAGTAATAATATCAAATGCTTTTGTTTTATTCGTATCAAGCATATTTTGGCCATTATAAGGTAAAACTCTATCCTCCGGTTTGCGTTGCATTGTGTGATGGAAACTGAGTCTTATAACGGCTTCATTTTTATAAATAGCATTGCGATGTTTAAAAGGTTTACTTGTTTTAAAGCACCGTCAATCCAATAGAGTAAACACGTTCCGTGAAAGTGGCGTGGTCCTGTGATTGGCCATATTACAAAGTAAGTTAAGTAGATTTCTCATACCAGTCCCATGACTGACTCGTAGTTTGTTTCACTTGCAAACTCGGGTGCCCCTTTTTCTACACGGGCAGCCTTGTATTCAGATTTTAGCAGGCTCTTTCTGGATAGATGGAGATGAAGATGGATTCTACCATTTATCTCTTTTTATGTTGTTCAGCTCCTATTGTACATATTATGTTTTGTTTTCCGCTATAGACATTTATGTATAGCTGAACTGTATACTAAGTATGATTCTGCATACTATGTAACTCTAATGATTATGTTTATCCAGTGTATTATTTGTACATTATCTGGTGTATTTATTTCTTTCTGTTCTGCTGTTATCTGTATATGTGTTATATTCCAAAGATTACCCTTGCCACCGTCGTATGGGGTTTTGCGATCGTCACAACGTGGTATCAGAGCTTCGGTTAAGCTTAGTTCTGGAATATAACATATTAACGAATTCTTCAGATATAGAACCAGTAGTGTTCTAGGACGAATAACTCATTACAGATAGGATCAGTAATATCTTAGTATGAGTATAGCAGAATGAAATACACCTCGATAGACATATTTACATTCAAGCATATGTTTCTATGCTTTATAATATCTTTTCTTTTGACCTGACACTTGGTCTGCTATTTGCAGAAGTACTAGAAAATGAGTGTCAGAAACGGAAGAAGGAATACAGAACTAGATCTAGAAGCTCTATTTAAGATATATCGAAATTTGGGTGGAATGCAATTCTAGGGCAATGAATCCATTATTCAAACTCAAGCTTGGATGAGTTCTGCTGAATTTTTTTTTTGAACGTTTCCAGCTGAGAGATTATCAGAAAAGATTAGTGGCATCTTGGGCACTCAAAGATGAAGCTTTAATCTGGTGGGAAAAGGTTATTAAAGTTAATCAAGAAGGTAATATTACCCGGGATTGATTTAAAGAGATTTTCATAGGAAGATTTACTCCTCCAGAAGCAACTAAGCGGTTATGTGATGAATTCTGTTATCTGATACAAGGGGATATGAGCATTCCAGAATATCGTAAGAAATTCAATGAACTTTCTCATTTTGCCCCTCATCTAATTCAGAATCCAAAGAGGAAGAATCTGAAATTTATTAACGGGCTTCAAAGGAAGTACCAAAGTAGTGTAATAGGGCATGTGAAGCTTCCTTTTTCAGAAATGATATACATGGCTTATCAGTATGAAGATCTAGACAAGCGAGGCCTTTTTGTCGACGAAGAGGAAGTCAGTCCTAGCAACAAAAGGAAATTCGAAACTGATAGCCTAGAGGCAAGTACGCAGCCAGAGGCCAGTATGATGTCTGAGGTCAGTAAGAGGCCCGAAGCCAAGAGAAAAAGGGCAAGATCGGGGAAAGAACCAATAACGAAGGCCATATGCAATAATTGCCATAAGCAAGGACATTTGTCGATAATTTGCAAATCTCTAAAGAAACAAATAAAGGATGGGTCTAAATTCGGCAAGAAGTTACAAGAGAATAGAGGATGCCATAAGTGCCACCAGGCTGGTCACATTTCAAAAAATTGCCAGCTATCAAAGAAACCTGAAGCAGTACATATGAACGAAGTGGCAGAAACTCCATCACCCTCAACTAGTCAGGGAAGGTCTGATGTTTTGGAAGTCACGCTTAATGTAAAAAATATTCTAGTTAAAGTACTGTTTGATACAGGCGCATCACGAAGCTTTATTGCAAAGAATGCAGTTAATAAGTTGGATTTGAAATTGAAAAAGCTCAAAGAACCCATCACTGTCCATAATCCGATTGGGGGTTCCATCAATCTTAGTTGGATTTGTGGGGTGCCTGTCTCTTTTTCCTGTTATAAGTTCCCTACCATCTCTATCGTCATGAATTTTACTGAATTCGATCTTATTTTGGGATTGGATTGGTTAACCAAATATGAAGCAGAGGTTAAATGTGCCGAGAGAGTTGTTAAGGCAAAGGCCCAATTAGGGAACTATATAACCATACCATGTGATGGCCCGAATTCAGATAGAAAAGACTTTTGGTCAGCTCTTGATGTTTCTCCTGCTCAAATAGAAAATATCCCTGTAGTCATAGAGAATATTTCGGACATCATAAAAGATATTCCTGTCGTTAAGAATTATGCGGATGTGTTCGAAGAAGTTGTTAGCTTGCCTCCGAAGTGAGAAATTGATTTCAAGATCGCTTTAATTCCGAATGCAAGGCCAGTAGTGCACGTTATTCGGAGAATGACTCTAAAGGAGAAAGAAGAATTAGATAATCAAACTCGACAGCTTGTATAGAAGGGTCTGATTAGGCCTAGTTTCTCTGATTGGGGAGCAACAGCGGTGGTTGTCCCAAAGTCAGATGGTACTCTTCGACTATGTGTGGATTATCGTGACTTGAACAAGCAGACATTAAAGAACAAATATCCATTGCCGTGGATTGATGATTTGTTAGATCGATTAAATGGCGAACAAGTATTCTCAAGGATGGACCTAGCTACAGGCTTCCATCAGCTTCGTATTGCTGAAGAGTGTGTTCCTATGACAGCATTCAGAGGCCCCGATTTGTTCTATGAGTGGTTAGTAATGCCGTTCGGCTAATGTAACGCTCCAGCGTATTTTGTCGATCTGATGAACCGGGTATTCAAAGAAGTCTTGAATAAATTTTTTCTGTTTTCATTGATGACATATTAATCTTCTCTAAGTCAGAGGGCGAGCACGCGAAACATTTGGAACAAGTATTGGAAATTCTCAGAAAGAATGTCTTGAAGGCCAAACTTTCCAAATGCATATTCTGGCAAGAAGAAGTCAAGTTTCTTGGCAACGTTGTATCAAAAGAAGGAATTTCTGTGGATCCCGGTAAAATCACAGCTATTCAAAATTGGAAGCAGCCTAGTACTCCCACAGAAGTCCGTAGTTTTCTTGGATTGGCTAGTTATTATTGGAAGTTCGTTAAAGATTTTTCGAAGATATCCAGTTCCTTAACAAAGCTTACCAAGAAGCACACGAGATTCAAGTGGACTCAGGGAGCTTTTCAGAAGCTAAAATTAAGATTAACAATGGCTCTAGTGTTAACAATTATCGATGGCAATCAAGACTTGAAGGTCTGGACAGATGACTCTAGAGAAGGCCTTGGTGCTGTATTAATGCAAAGAGATCAAGTGGTTGCTTATGCTAGCCGTCAGTTGAAACCGCATGAGAAAAATTACGTTACTCATGATCTTTAGTTGTTAGCCATCGTATTTGCTTTAAAAATCTGGAGGCACTATCTTTTGGGTGAGAAATTTGAACTGTATACAGATCATCAGTCGCTAAAGTATCTGTTCTCCCAGAAAGACTTGAATCTGAGGCAGCAACATTGGCTAGAATTTCTTGCAGCATATGATTTTGAGATTTTGTACACTCCAGGGAAAGCCAATGTGGTGGCCGACGCGCTAAGAAGAAAGAATGTAATGATCGCCAGTTTTATTATTACGACTTCATTGATTGATAAAATATCTGCTCTTCAAAAGGACGATCACTTCATTCAGAGAATCAGGGAAAGAATACAGAAAGGCGAACCCTTGAGTTTCCAGATTGATAACCAAGTGGTTCTAAGGCTAAAGGGCCGAATTTGTGTTCCTAACATTTCTGAGCTCCGGAGGGAAGTACTGGATGAATGCCATAAGTCAAAGCTTAGTATCCATCCCGGAGTGAGAAAAATGTATAATGATATTAAGCATACATTTTGGTGGGGATCGATGAAGAGAGATATTTCTTTATATGTTTGCAGGTGCTCTACTTGCCAACTAGTCAAAATTGACCAACATAAACTTGCTGGATTGTTGCAACCGCTGGACATTCCAGGTTGGAAGTGGGAACATATTTCCATGGACTTCATAGATGGTTTGCATAGAACCAAGAAAGGAAATGACAGTATTTGGGTGATCATAGACCGCTTCATGAAGACCGCCCATTTTATACCTGTCAGATCCAATCGAACTGCTCAAAGTCTAGCTCAGCTTTATTTGAAAGAAATTGTTAGACTACATGGAGTGCCGATTAGTATAGTTAGTGATAGAGATCCAATATTTACTAGCAAATTCTAGGAGGCATTTCAAGTAAAACTGGGAACGAAGCTGAATCTAAGCACCGCCTATCATCCTCAGACAGATGGTCAGACTGAGAGGGTGAATCGTATACTAGAAGATTTATTGCGGTCTTGGGTTCTTGATTTTGGTGGATCGTGGGAAGAACATTTGCATTTGGCTGAGTTCTCATACAACAACAGAGACCAAGCGAGCCCGACAATGTCACCATTCGAAGCATTGTATAGTAGACCGTGCCGATCTCCTGCTTGTTGGGTTGAACCTGGTAATAGGCTTGTATTGGGACCAGATATGATTCGCGAAGCTGCGGATAAAGTCGATTTCATTAAGAAACGATTACTAGCCGCTCAAAGCCGACAGAAGAGCTATGCAGACTCGAGAAGAAGGGATTTAGCATTTGCTGTTGGTGACTATGTGTATCTAAGGGTTTCTCCGATGAGAGGAGTAATTCGATTCGGCAAAACTGGGAAGTTGGCGCCCAAATTTATTGGTCCATTTCCTATACTTGAACGAATTGGAACTCTCGCTTATAGAGTTCAATTGCCTGGTTGGTTGCCTGGAGTGCATGATGTATTTCACGTATCTCAACTTCGAAAGTATGTTCATGATCCAAACTTGATCGTGGAAGAAGCAGCGCAATAGGGTATAGAAATTACTCCAGAATTGGCTGTGAGAAGAGAGTCGCTAAAGATTATTGGCAAAGAAACCAAAGAGCCGAGGAAAAAGAAAGTTCACTTAGTCAAAGTGCAATGGAATGGAGATCTGCGAGACTGTACTTGGGAAACTGAGGAAAGCATTAAGAAAGCCTATCCTAAGTGCAGGATGGATATCTCTAATTGACTCCGGTGCAAGGTACATTTACCATATTTTGAAATTTCCATTTTGTTCTCTAATTTGCTGTTGTTTTCTTTTCATGCATGTAAACTTTTTAATTATATAGTCTAATGATTTTAAACGAGTATATGAATTAATTAGTATATTTTTGAAAGTTAATCAACAAATTGATTGCTGGTTGTGTTGTTTGATTTTTGGTTGATTAATTAGAATTTCGAACCATTTAGCCAAATTGAACAAATATTGCACTGAATTGAAAATTGATAGAAATATATACATGTGCAATATATATGTGTGAACAGGTTATGGATAAACAGCTAAGTAGAGGAATATAATTGTTTGCCCGACAAATAGGTACATGTTTACTGTATTTCTTGGGATTTGATGATTTTATGAGCCGATTGGCTAGCCGCTTGGCTTTTCCTTTTTCTTTTGGACTGGTGAGGGCCTTGGGAGGCTATTTGAAATATTCCGAAGCTCCCCGTACAAGGGAGGTTATGGCGAAATTTTTCGAAAATTTAGGGTGTTAGCCAAATTTTTGAAGAATTTGAAAATTCTTAGAAACTGAAAAGTTGAAGAATGGAAGCCAGGATGAAAGTTGAGTTGGTTAATTAAACAACTTTCAACTTCGTTCCTTTTCGAGGACGAAAAGTTTTAAGTGGGAGAGATTGTAACAACCCGGAAAATCTGAGCCAATTTAAAATTTTTAATTTGACTATTTTAGTGGATTTTAGACATTTAAAATAAATATTTTAAATAATAATGACAAAAAGTATGTTTGAATCGATGTTTGAAAATAAATAAAATTATTTTAAATTATAAACAGGGCCTGAAATGGCGCGGTAGTTTCAAAATTGGAATTCAAAATTTGACTGACTGTACCGGGTGCAAAATAAAACGGATTTTAGTGAAACAAAAAATATTTAAATGTGTTAGTGAATATCTTTCTAACGAATTTGAAAAATCGAAGTTTCATAGCGGGAATCAAAAGTTATGGCCAAATGAATTTTCAGAAAGGTCGCTATGGAGTTATATGGCCCTTGAAAATAGACATTTTGCAAACGACCTCAGAATTCGACGAAACTACTTCTGTTAGATCCGGGATGTCAAATTATTTCTAAATTTCATAATTTTTGAAGTTAATATGTGAGCGTGGCGAAGAAAATGTGTTTGGTTGATTTCAGTTAAATTGGATCGACCAGAAAATGGCCATTTTTCAAACGGTCTCGGAATTCGATGAAACTAGTTTTGTTGGGACCGTATCTTCAAAACATAGCTAGATTTATTTTTCTAGAATTTTTGGGATCATTACGTGGCCCCGGAAAATTGAAATGTACGTTCAAAACAAATATTGAATGTTTTATATTTTAATTTGAAGAATAACTGACTGAAACAGTCGAATGGGCCTACGAAACATATCCCATTGTGTTCGGAATGAGGGTATTTAGCTAGGGGCGACAGTCGTTGGGTTCGAATCGGGGTTCGTATGGAGAAAATATAATTAATAGATTTAATTGAATTAAAAATTAATTATATAATTCCTTGGCCAATCAGAATCCTTCATCACAATTCTCTCTCCCCGATAATACCCCAGGCGATAACGGAAAGAGGTTCCAACCTTCTAGCTCCGATTCCCTTCATACCACTCAATGAAATTCAAAGCTCCTTTGGAGTAATTTGTAGATCGAAGTGCTCTCTTCAAATCCATACAAAGTTTGGGAATTTTCGTCGCCTGTAGAAGTAGATCTGACCCTCGAAAGTCACGGCGTTCAAGTCGCCGATTCTCCTCCACCGTAGGTTCGAGTTGGCCGCGCTTCCAGGGGGTGGTGCGCCTCTCCTAGCCCGTCAACGTGGCACAAGCCGATCGCGTTCAAGTGCTTCAGATTTGGCGAAAAATCGATACCTAGATTTGAAGATTTTGCTGAGGTAACGGCCTGTTCTAATTTGAACTGATTTTTACACTTTTAAGTGTTGCAAACTTCTAAAAATCATATCTTTTTACTATGTGGTCGAAATCCAGTGAAACAAGAGACAGTGGACTCATGTGGACGTCTTCTACATTCTAGAGGAGACCGAATATTTTTCTGAGCCTTCTGCAATTTTTAGTGGAGTGGAACCCAATGTGAGATTTATGAATAATAAATGATATGGAAACAACGAAGTATAAATTATATAGTTGAAGTATGAGTTATATAAGCGTTGTACATCTTATGTATAAGCGTTGTATAAGTTGTACGTTCGATGTATAAGTTATATATGCGTTGTAAAAATGATACATGCGTTGAAATAAATTGAAATGATATTGAAATGAAATCGAAATATAGTTATATACGTATATATATATATATATATATATACACACACCCCTCGTTCACAGACCATGGACGATATATATTGGTTATGATGTTGTTTGGATTATTGGTTGATGTGAAAATTTGGTGAATATCATGAATGGTTGATTTGAAATGATTGATTGTGTTTGAAATCCCAATAGGATTAGTATATGGGAAAATTCGTCTACGTACGAACTAGATATTGAAAATCCCCATTGTCAAAAGCTACGAGGCTTTAAGGTAGAGCGAGGAGCTATACTAGGGACGGTGCCGGTTTTAACTACCCTGCCGTTATGCTGCCGAAATTTTCTGAAATATTTCTGTGTTTGATTCAAATTCATGTGTTGAAATAAAATTCATGTGTTGAATAAAATTCATGTGTTGAAATAAAATTCATGGGTTGAATAAAATTCATGTGTTGAAATAAAATTCATGTGTTGACTAGAAATTCATGTGTTGAATAGAAATTCGTTTGTTGAATGAAGTTCATGTATTGAATAAATTCTTTGAAAAATAAAAATAACATTTTTACCTTATATATAAACTATATAAAATAATCGTGTTTTGAAATAAATTGTTTTACATAAAAAATCACATCTTTATGATATATATAAACTATATAAAATAATCGTGTTTTGAAATAAATTGTTTTACATTAAAAATCACATCTTTATGATATATATAAATTATATAAAATAATCATGTTTTGAAATAAATTGTTTTACAATAAAAATTACATTTTTATTATATATATGAACTATAGAAAAATTCATGTGTTGAATAAAGGACTAAAACGATAAAAATCATATTTTTATCGTATGTGTGAAGTCGAAAACATTCATGTGTTGAATATATATAGATTGAACAATAAAATCTACATTTTTATTGTGAATATGAAGTGTTAAAAATGGTGATGTGTTGAAATAAATATCTTTTGGATAAAAATATCATTTTTATCAAATATATGAAGTGAATATGGTTTTGGAATCGAAGAATGAATTATATATATATATATATATAAAATCGAATAACGAAGCTGTAGTTCGTGTTTTGAAACCGTGATTTCAAACGATTAGTGCGGGAGATCCGACCATCGGATTTTCTCGAAACCGAAACCGTTAGGTTCGCTTTGGAAGTATCTTTCCAAAGACACCAACTTTGTAAAGATCCAACGGTTGGATTGTCAGGAATGTTTAATTCAAATATGAAGAAAAACAGCGCCAGAATCGATTATATATATATATATATATATATATAGTTAAATTAAATCGAATAACGATGCTGTAGTTCGTATTTTGAAATCATAACTTCAAATGATTGTACCGGGAGATCCGACCGTCGGATTTTCCCAAAACTGAAACTGTTGGATTCTTTTTGAAAAGATCTTTCTAATGATATAAAATTTTGAAGATCCAATGGTTAGATTTTCAGATATGTATAATTCAAATCTGAATAAAAACAGCGCCACGGCCGCGTTATGGCCTGAAGCGTCGTTTGAATGAATTAGCTATTTTTAAGTGAATAAAAATAGCGATAAATCGTTATAAAATATTATAAACGATATGGAATGGAAATAAACCGAATTTACCCGGTTTATTGGATATTTGATGGTTGAATGTGTTTGGCGTGAAAATTACATTTAAGAACAGAATTATTGATGTCGAATAATTTAACCATTGAAATGAATTGATTTAAAATTCTAAATATACGTGAATTATTTGAAAAGGCCAAGTTAAATCTCATATCAAATAATTGATCGGCGATAAGAAGTCGATGATGAAGACGGTGGTTGAAGACTGGCGGTCTTCACCTCGGTTGGATGATAACTGATGTCTTGATTGGGAGGCATCCTGAAATATAGATAATAAGTGGTGATCGTTCAGACGTACTTGGAGATCGATGGATATGCGAGGTATATGGTGCCTCCGGTTTCGTTCAGACCCAGAACGAACTTGTAAATGGACTGTGTGTCTGACATTGGATTTTGTTCTGTGCTGATTGATCTCTATTAAATATATATCTGTTTGGCGGCGGAGAATTTATTCTCTTGCTTAACGCCCTTCTCTGAGACGTACGAGCTCAGAGGTTATATATCGATAGAAATCAGTTGCATAGAGTGAATTTCCTGTGTGGCATGCCTAAGTGGCAGATGATCAAGGCTTCTGTTGAAAAGAAAAGTCTTGTGGTTGATGATCAAAGCTCCGCCTGTGTGGCAAAGCTTTGTGTATAACGTTGATTCGCGGGCCTCACACCTCGGTATGAACCAGAAACGAGAGAGGACCTCAGGGAGGACATGCGTTTCCTTCTAGCTAGGGTGGTGTCAGTGACCTACCAGCCCTGACATTTATATTATTTTCACCTGTGTGGTTGTTGCTATTGCGAGGCTCCTCGGATACATCGGTGACTATGTGGAGCTGATGGAGTCATAGGACTCATTTATGCCCCAAAGGGTGGTGAAACGCAGTGTTCAGGCATTTTAATCCACATCGTTGGACCGACCCTGTCGCTCCAAGGGCCCACCTGAGTTTGGGTCCTTAGGCTCGGGCTAGAGAGTCTCAAATTCGGTAAGGACTATCTTTTGCCTTGGTTCATGACGGAATTCCAATTTCCAAATACAACACCGTGCAGTTTTGATTGTATACCTATATACGGCGGCATGATATATGGAACCCATGCCGTCTATGATTGATATTTATGATTGGAATTGTTTTTGAAACATATAAACACTAGTAATTATATCAAAATGATTTTGTTTTATTCGTATCAAGCATATTTTGGCCATTATAAGGTAAAACTCTATCCTCCGGTTTGCGTTGCATTGTGTGATGGGAACTGAGTCTTATAATGGCTTCATTTTTATAAAAAGCATTGCGATGTTTAAAAGGTTTACTTGTTTTAAAGCACTGGCAATCCAATGGAGTAAACTTGTTCCGCGAAAGTGGCGTGGTCCTGTGATTGGCCATATTATAAAGTAAGTTAAGTAGATTTCTCATACCAGTCCCCTGACTGACTCGTAGTTTGTTTCACTTGCAAACTCGGGTGCCCCTTTTTCTACACGGGCAGCCTTGTATTCAGGTTTTAGCAGGCTCTTTCTGGATAGATGGAGCTGAAGATGGATTCTACCATTTTTCTCTTTTTATGCTGTTCAGCTCCTATTGTACATATTATGTTTTGTTTTCCGCTGTAGACATTTATGTATAACTGAACTGTATTTTGTACTAAGTATGATCCTGTATACTGTGTAACTCTGATGATTATGTTTATCCAGTGTATTATTTGTACATTATCTGGTGTATTTATTTATTTCTGTTCTACTGTTATTTGTATATGTGTTATATTCCAAAGATTACCCTTGCTACCGTCGTACGGGGTTTTGGGGTCGTCACGGTCTTGGTGGATAACATCTTGATCTTTTCTAAGAACGAGGAAGAGCATGCCCTACATCTTAGGGAAGTATTGGAGATCCTTTGAGCGCATAACCTTAAAGCTAAATTTTCTAAATGTCACTTTTGTAGGAAGGAAGTGCGATTCTTAGAGCACGTGGTTTCCAAAGAAGGGATAACCGTGGATCCCGCGAAGGTGGTAGCCATCCAAGATTGGAAGGTCCCTAAAAATGCTACCGAGGTGAGGAGTTTCTTGGGGTCGGCTGGCTACTATAGGAAGTTAATCAAGGACTTCGCAAATATATCAGCCCCATTGACACGCTTGACGAAGAAGAACCTAGTTTTCACGTAGGACGTAGATTGTGATGATGCGTTCCAATGTTTAAAAAGAGCTTTGACCACAGCCCCAGTCTTAGTGTTGCCAAATGGGAGTAAACCATTTACCGTTTATACCGATGCTTGTAGGAAAGGACTAGGCGCAGTCTTAATGCAAGAGGGGAGGGTAATAGCCTATGGAGGAAGGCAGTTGAGAGTGCATGAGAAAAATTACCCTACACATGACCTAGAGTTGGCCGCTATTGTTTTTGCACTTAAGTCTTGACGCCATTATCTTCTTGGCGAGAAATTCGAATTGTTTACAAACCACAAATCGCTAAAATACTTGTTCTCTCAGAAGGACTTGAACTTAAGGCAGCAAAGGTGGATGGAATTCTTAGCGTCCTACGATTTCGAGATAGCGTATACCCCTGGCAAGGGTAACGTGGTGGCAGACGCCTTAAGTAGGAAAAGGTTGTCCTTGAGTCCGTTGTTTGTTGAGCGGCGAAGCTTAGAGTTTATCTCTACGTTTGACTTTAGAACTTCAATTGACTTTCTACCCGGTTTTCTAGCATCCTTAGAGGTCAGACCTACGCTTTTGGGACGGATTGGTGTGGCACAACGAGATGACCCACAGTTGGTTGAGTTAGTAGAAAAGCTCATAAGAGGGGAGCCATCGAGCCATCTTAGTAGGTATACCCTAGATGATAAGGGTTGGTTACGTAGGGACGGTAGACTTTGTGTACCACGAGACGAGAACTTGAGGAAGACCATTCTTGATGATGCACATCGTTTGAAGATGACCATTCATCCCGGCGGGGACAAGATGTACATGGACATGATACGGGTTTACTTTTGGGCCGGTATGAAGAGGGATGTGGCCGAGTTTGTCGCTAGATGCTTGGTGTGACAACAAGTAAAAGCAGAGCAAAAGAAGCCCGGTGGGTTGCTTCACCCATTGGAGGTCCCACAATGGAAGTGGGAGAGTGTCTCGATGGACTTTGTTGATGGGTTACCAAGATCAAGGAAGGATAATACTGGATTTGGGTCGTGGTAGACAGACTTACTAAGAGCGCCCATTTCATTCCCGTGAAGAGTAAGAGGATGCTCCATGGTTAGCCTCCGTATACATTCGAGAGATAGTTCGTTTGCACGGTGTTCCTTCTAGCATAGTGAGTGATCGCGATCCTCTCTTTACTAGCGAGTTTTGGAAGAACTTTCTTAGAGAGGTGGAAATAGAGTGTGATGCAATGATTCGACGAGCTCCTACATGCATTCTTGGGTCGGAGATTAAGAGGTTTAGGAATCGAGAGGTAAAGCTAGTCAAAGTGCAATGGGGAGATGATGAGAGCGACGATACTTGGGAGACGGAAGAGAAGATACGTTCATTTTACCCTTTTCTTTTTGAGGATATGTCTTTTAATTTCTCCTTTATCGTTTACCTTGTACTTGTTCTATCTTTAGTATGTCCTCTCACTAGTATCTTTGACCTTTAGATAGGGTAGTCCTATGGTTGAAACATGTGTTTGAGACATGTTATGCATGGTAGATGCATGTGGATGCAAGTGTTTGCTAGTTGTTGCTCGTGGATGCATATACACACACTTTAGGCACTAGATCGGCTCAGTCACTTTCATATTGCGTATTGCATATAAATGGATGTATTTAGTAAAATGAATGTACGTTGAATGTGTGTATCATATGCATGTTGCATTTAAATGAATGGTTGTGCACACATGTAGTAATGATATGTATAGGGTTCTTTGCATACATGATGGATACATGGCACTATCATTATTTTCATTAAGGAGGTCGACTGAATCAATGGACCGCTTGATTTTGCATTAGTATACGGACATATACACACACTATGCATATGTACATGAAAAGCATTAGAAATCTTTTAAGGACCATGGTTGCTAGTGGTTGATGGTTGAGTAGATGGATGATTGGATGGTAGGATACGCTCTTCTTGACTTAGAGATTTCGAGGACAAAATCCTTTAAGTAGGGGTGAATGTAACACCCCGTATTTTCTGATAATATTAAAATAAAAAATTAAAGAATGATTTATTTGAAAAAGAGGAATGAGAAAAGAATGATGTTTAGCATTGTTCTAAGGTTTGTAAGCAAAAGACTTAGTAGCTCATTTGGTTAGAACATGTGACTTGCATACAAGGGGTACAGAGTTCGATCCCCGCCAGCACCATATTTTTGTTTTAGGGGAATGGCTAAAAAGTGGCTTAGTGTGAACGCAGTTCAAAAGGTCGTTTAGTGTGAAAATGGTTAATTAAGAAGAAGTTATTAAGCCATGAAGTTTGTATGCATACGAGATATATATATATATATATATAAATTAAATAAATAAATATTCAAAAAAAGTTCAAAGCAGCGAATCGGGAGGGGGAATAGCCGAACCGCACCATTTTTGGAGTCGACCCGAGCCCCACCGGGTCGACTAGAGGTCAATCTAGGGTGTTTGGTTGCCAACCCGTGGCCCGATTCGCCCTAAGGGCTCATATGGCATCTGAGTGGTCCAGATCAGTTCTAGGGTTAATCCTAAGGCCTAAATAACTTCCTACACCTATATATACACCCTAAAACCTAACCCTAATTCATAAATATTATCTATGACACCATTATACTATCAAATTCTCTTTTAAACCCTAGCCGCCGCCTCTAAATCAAATCTCAAGTGTTTAACTTCAACTCAAATTAAAGATTAGAGCTTCTACAACAATTCAAGAAGATAAATCAGCAACACCGCAACGTTTCTACACCAATTTCAGTGTATAATTCTATTCTTTAACCACGAAAAGTGAGTACGATGATTTTCACAATATAATGGGATCAAAAGTGACATGATGAAGTTGTAAAGAGGATTCATATGTATGTATGTAATTTAAATCTCATCCAAGTCTTCACCTTTTTGATTCATGTCATCATATGCCTATGTTTCTATGTAAAGTTCATACCTTTATCAGTTTATTCATGTTGATTCTGTCATTATGCCTCTATGCCAGTTTACATGCCCCTTTATTTCATGATGTTGTGTTAATTCCAATTTTCTGTGATTTGATTCTCTCTTCTTATCCCTATTCCTTTTATTTTTGGATCTAGGCTACCTTCGAGCATATGTTAAAAATACGCGCGAATGCAAATACGTGGGAACGACGAGAATATGTGAAATTGGCATATTTGGTTATGAATTACATGGAATTGATGAAATTGCCTATAATTGTAAATTTGTAATTGAGGCTAATTAATATGTAATTAGTGACAATTTGGAATAGGCAATATTATCAACATGATTATATGTTTAATTGGATATACATGACATGAAAATTGGGTATGGGTGAAATACGATTATTAATAACCTTTGACACGAGGTTAGGCGCAATTGTGGCATAAGACTGCCCGGAACCACCCGGCAAATCCAGCTGCCACAATTGGACGTCTAATGTGAGAGGTCAAACGAATGAATTGTAGGTGCAACGATTAATGACATGAGGTTAGACCTGGTTTGTGGCGTAAGACTGTTCGGAACCGCCCGGCAAATCCAACGACCACAAAGCGTTCGGTCTAATTTGGGAGGTCATGCACCATTTGTCATAAGGAATGAATTAAGGAATACTAACCATAATAAGACATGGGTATGGTTATACGGTTAAGTAGGGTGACATGTAAATTATGACATGTAAATATGGACTTAACCGGAATAAGATAAGACATGTAAATTATGACATGTAAGTATGGACTTAACCGTAGCATGTGTAAGACATGGACATTTAAATTAAAATGGCTAAGTGGGAGAAAAACCTAGTGGGGACCAAGCATAGGTGGGAGGCTTGTGTCATATGGGGACCCGTTTCAACCAGTAACCCATTTGAGTATCTAATTGGGCCCGGTACTAGGCCGGGGTTTGGGCATGCTTACTGGACTTGAATGTAAGAGGTCAAAACGTGAATAGCGGTGGCAACGCAAGTCCAATGGGTTCATGTGCGTGCATGGGTCCGGGCTGGTAGGTAAGACGTTGTTGCATCGTGTAGGTATGGCCGTGCATTTTATGTTGGTATCGGGGTTGCCACTCTGGGGGGTGATACACCACACTGTGGGGTCAACACGGGTGCCTACGGTGTTTAAGGAGCCGATCGAATGGGTAGGGTAAGGGTACCTTAGCGGTGGTAGGAGCAAGCTGGCATATACGATAGCAGCTAGGTACACGTAACTACCAAGTTTGTCATGTGGGTACAGTTAGTGGGAAGGGATTAACCTTTAGTAGATAGAGACTAGTAGATGTGCGGTGTAATTAAGTAATGTGGTGTAACTTAGCAAAAGTGCGGTGTAACGAAATACATGTTGGTTGAGTTGGATAGTCCTTTGGGTGCTAGTCTGATGTTGACTTCGATCTTCGGGGTTAGTACTTGGAGGGTTGTTCGCTTAGCCAAGGTGTAGGATTGTCTTAGTACTTAGGAACGGAATCATCTTGTCCATCCTTTTTTATCTACCTTGTCTATGTTACAGCCAAATCATGATGCCTATTTATGTCTTGATCATTTACCTTACCTATTATTTGTTAAAATTACTGGACTTGCCAGACTTTATGTCTGACCCGTTTTGTTTCCACCTCTTTTCTTTCCCCCCCCCCTCAGGTTTGCAAGGAGGGAATACTACAGCTTAGTGCTGATTTCTTTCAGTTGCTTGAAAAGAGTAGAGGTATCGCTTTGGATTCTCTCATCTTTATGGCTTTACTTATGCTCAGTGGGGATTTATGCATTTATGTTATTTAAATATTTGCTTCTGTATGTACTTTGAAGTTTTTGGAAAAGACAATTGATCCTGTTGTAATGGTTTTTGGAGACTACTTATGTAAGCTTGTTTTGAAGTTATGATGCTATGAAATAAGTTTTATCTTCCGCTATGTTTTATTTATTTATTCTTGTAATTTATCTGTTCTATACTACTATAATGCTTCATGACATTAATGCATTCCCTTTGTGAGTGAAATTAATGGCCATGGGGTGTTACACGGGTTTTACCCCCAACAAGAATAATAGGTAGCCCAATAGAAATGATAGGTGTTACCCCCAACAAGAATAACGGGCTCCTAAACAAGCAAGCCTAGATGTACCCTAATTACTACCCATAATCGATTGACTCCCTATCTCGTAGATACCCTGTGCTGGCCCCACAGTAGGATGTATCACTTCCTAAACTGGAAACTCCGTTATTTTCAAGATGCACAACCATATCTACTAGAGTCACAACGTCTTAGTTCCCCTAGCAAGCTGGACCCATGCACGCAATGACTACGTTGGTTTCCTGCACTGTCTGACACCCTTTCTCAGGTGACCTCTTACAATCAACTTAGTAAGCGTGCCCAGACCAAGTTCGGGGTACTCGTTTGATACCAAGATGGGTTATTGACTAATACAGGTCCCACACAACAAATGATGCAAGCTACCCCCTAGGCTTGCATCCCCCTACAAGTATTTTGACATGTTATGCCTAACAGTTTAACAAGGTTGCATTACCCCAACATGTAACATAGGTTAAGTTTGTCGAGACCCTACCGATTCAAGCAAGTTTACTTAACCCCTACTTAAGTTGACTAGTTCATGTAACCCCCACAGATTTAAACAGGTTAAGTATTACAGGTTAACATGTTATTCCCATTCATATGGCCTTCTTTACAAGTTATTAAGTTCCTCTTGCTTATTAATTTCATATATAAATGTATAACTTAATCCATTTAAGTTTATTAATAAGCCCATAACATGTTATTCTCTAGATTGTAATTAACGGAAGTAATCTACAATCTCTTATCCCTAGATTGTAATTAACGAAAATAATCTACAATCCCCTTATACTATTCATTAACTAATTTCATAGTTACAATAAGATGTTTTACTTAATATGTAATTAAGTATACTTCATCTCAGTTTACCTGTTTTCTATTTAACATGTCACTATAACTTGTCGTTGTTTACTTATTAACTTAGTTCTCTTAAATAAGGTTTACTAATATGTTTGCTTTCCTTCTATTATCACTTATGTTATAATTTCCACTTGTCCCTAGGACAAGCCTACCTATTATATAATATTCTCATTAATTTAATTAATTATAATAGGTTATTCTCATTCCCCGTTCATGTATGTTAATGCACCAGACCTCTCACATTAAGTTGACCACTTGTGGATGCTGGTTATGCCGGGCGGTTCCGGGCATACTTCTTCCACAAGTCGGACTTAACCTCATGCCTTTGCACCGTTACTTGTACGTTTATGCACATAGACCCCTCACATTAGATTTAACACTTGTGGATGATGGATTTGCCCGGCGGTTCCGAGCAGGCTTCTACCACAAGTGTAATCTGACCTCGTGTCCAAGCGCGGTTACTGTTTCTAATTACTGTAAATCTAAGCATGTTCATTGTTAACAATTTCTCATGTTTATCCAAGGTTATGCCCAATTCCTAGTTCGATTCACAATACATGTTATTCCCCAAGTTAAAGTTTGGATTAAGGTACAGATTATGCCCCCAAAATCCCCATCAGGTTTTACGATACAAACTATGCCCTAAATCAAAGTTTTGGCTCAAGGTATAGATTACGCCCTAAATCCCAATCATGGTTTACAATATGAGTTGTGCCCCAATTTATCATTCCCAATCGTTTCCAATTTTGTACGTTCGTATATTTCAGCGATAGGCCTAGGCTCGAAGGTAGCCTGGATACAAAAATAAAAAGGGAAAGAGGGAGTGAAGAAAACATGAATATGCATAATAACAAGATAGGCATAAGATGGCAGAAATAGGCACACTAACTGAATAAGCATATGGTGACAGAAACAGGCATATTAGTAGAATGGGCATATGATGACAAAATTAGGCATGATAACAAAACAAACATGTTAGGAATAGGCATATTAGAACTAATCAGTAGATCAGGTGTACAAGTAATGACAGATCTGATTAGTTATGATTCAAGTTATCAATAGGCACCGATTTAGATCCAACTTATAAACATGTCAAGATTACTATTTAAATGTTTATATCTAAAAATAACATAAACCGCTATGATTGGATCTAAAGAACAGAGAAGTGATTATTGATGTCGTTGTTGAGATTGTTGAATTCATATAAATCGTTGTTGAAGAAGAATAGGCTGGTTCAAACTGAGCTGGGGCAGCACCTCGTTGTCTCCACTGTTTTTGGTGAATAAAACAATGAGAATGAGGTCCTATTTATAGCCTATGGTCAATGAATCTCACTCAGAACTGTGTCTAGGTGCAGGGCAAGAATCTGCCCAGATCTCGGTGGGGTTGACCCTGAGGTCAACATAGGGGTCGACACCCCCGTTATGGGGTCGACCCATGGGTCAATACTCATAGGGAACGGGGTCGACCCCTAACGGGCCAATTTCCCCCCTTCCCCGCGTTGTTGATTTGAATTCTAGATATTATTTATTTATATTTAAATGGTTTATATGTATATAAAATTCTACGCTTAATAACTTCTTCATATGACATCCATTTTACGCAAACTCGGAGTCTATCTTAAGAAGAATTCCTATATGAAAGCAATGGTGCAGTCGTTTTACTTAATTCCCAATATTTAATTTAGTATTCTTTAGTTTATCATTATTGTGTTCTTTGAAATTATGGGGTGTTACATTCTCCCCTACTTAAAGAATTTCGTACCTGAAATATCTAAGTTAAGAATAATGTATATCCTAACATCCTTCTTCCATCTACTCACCCACCAATCACAGGCATCCATTGTCCTTAAAAGATTTCTAATGCTTATATGAACATATGCAAAGGTGTGTGTATATGTCCCTATGCTAATGCAAAAGATCAGGCGGTTTACAGATTCAGTCGATCTCCTTAATGCAATGTGTGTTGTTGTCATGAATTTGATATGTATGCAAATAACCCTACTATAAATTGTAGTTCTATATGTGTGCACAATCATTCATCCAAATGCAACATCCACATGATGATACACCCACTTTCATCCATTGAAAGAAGAAAAATTTTCACACACATCCATATGCAATATGAGAGTGATTGAGCCGATCTAGTGCCTAATGTGTGTGTATATATGCATCCACGAGCAACCACTAGCAATACTTGCATCCACTTGCATCGATCAAACACCACATAACCCAAACACATGTTTACATCCACGGGTTCCTTATTTAAAGGTCGAAGATTCGATCAATAGGATATACTTAAATGACAGAAACAAGTAGGAATAAAAGCTTTCGACAAAGAAGTTAAGAACATACCATTGAAAAGAAAAAGGTACCGAGCGCGAACCTTGTCTTCAGTCTCCCAAGTTGCATTCTTGGGGTCTTCTCCCCATTGAACTTTCGTCAACTTGACCTCTTGGTTGCGTAGCTTTTTAACCTCTAATCCAAGAATACGGGTATGAACTCGTCTAACTATTGCCTCCAGTTCTACCTCTACTTCCTCAAGCATACTCGGTTCAACTACTTCTGCGGTATCATGCAAGCACTTCCGCAAATGAGAAACGTGGAAAACTTCATTAACACCAGCCAGTCTCTCTTGTAACCTCACGCTATAAACCATTAGACCAATCCTTTCTGTTATGGGAAATGGCCCTACAAATCTTGGCGCCAATTTCCCTACCGTTCTAAAACGAACCACATTCCTCAAAGGTGATACCTTGATTAAAACCATGCCTCCCACTTCAAATTCAATATCGGTCCTTCCTTTATCTACGTATGACTTCTGCCTGTCCTGAGCTGTCTTCATGCGCCTGCGGATAAGATCAATATTTTCTGAGGTTTCTATAATCGTCTTAGGTCCAAGTAGAAGCCAATCTCTGCTGTTTCAATTTGAGATCCTTTTGCGAGAATAGATACTTGTGCGACTTGTGGTCCACGTATAACTAGAACTTCTCTCTAAGCAGATACTGCCACCAAGTCTTAAGCGTGTATACTATAACAACTAATTCCAAAACATGGGTAGGGTAGTTCATCTCATGAACTCTCAACTATCTACCATCGTAATATACTACTCTTCCCTCCAGTATCAAGATAGCACTGAGCTCTGTTCCCCTTGCATCGGTATATACTGTGAACACTTTGTTCCCATCATGCAAAGTCAAAACTGGGGCTGTTGTCAGAGCCCTATTCAATCACTGAAAAGCGTTACCACAATCTACTCCCCAAGAAAATGTTAAATTCTTCTTTGTCAATCTGGTGAGTGGGGCTGATATCTTTGCGAAGTCCTTAATGAACTTCCTATAATAGCCCGCTAAACCAAAAAAACTTCTCACCTCTATTGCATTATTTGGAATCTGCCAAACTTGAACTGCAGGTACTTTTGCCGGATCAACTGCTATCCCATCTTTATAAACCACGTGCCCTAGAAATCTCACCTCTTTTATCCAAAAATGACATTTGGAGAATTTTTCCTTAAGCTGATGTGCTCGGAAAGTCCTCAAAACCTCCCTCAAATGTAGGGCATGCTCTTCCTTGCTCTTAGAGAAAATTAATGTCATCAACAAAGACCACAATAAACTTATTTAGAAACTCTCGAAACAACCTGCTCATTAGATCCACAAAATAGGCAGGTGCATTCATCAACCCAAAAGGCATGACGAGCCACTCGAAGAAACCATCCGGAGTTCTGAAGGTAGTCTTGTATATACTGTCCTCAACCACCCTCAACAGATGAAATCCCGTGGCTAAGTCTAGCTGAGAGAAAATAGATGCACCAACAAGCTGGTCAAATAGATCATCTATCGTTGGAAGTGGGTGCGTATTCTTCTTAGTGAGTTTATTCAACTCTCTATAATCCACACATAAGCAAAGTGACCATCTGCCTTAGTGGAGAATATTACTGAAGCACCACATTCAGATATGCTTCGCCTAATAAACCCTTTCTCAAGTAGCTCCTCTGCTTGCTTTTTAAGCTCTCTCCTTTCTCTTGGATCCATGTGGCGCACAGACAATGAAACTGGCTTTGCATTGTCCACCAAGTATATACGAAAATCAATCTCATGCCTCAGAGTTAAGCCCCAAACCTCCTCAAAAACATCTGGATACTCACAGGCTACTGGTACCGATCGTAAATCATCGATATATGCATTAAGCGACTCTAGGAAACTAAGCATGACAGACCCTTTACGGTCACAAGAAATCTTGAGGGTCCTCCCATGGCAAGCCAAAAGTTTAACGACCCTCCTCTCACAGTTTAGAATGGAACCATGTGGCTAGCCAATCCATCCCTAGAATCAAACCATAGCCCATGAAACCAAATACATAGGCATTGCACTCAAACTCGACGCCCAACACAGATATTCTCAAACCCTGACAAATCATAGACAAATGAGCCGTACCACCAATGGGGTTTGAGAAAACAATGGGATCTAAAACCATACTAGTACTAAGGTACAGAGACTCAACCATAGAATTAGATATAAAAGAATGTGAAGCGCCAGAATCAAAAAGTGTTCTAACAGGATGATTGGAAAGAGAAATCAAACCTTCAACGAAAATTTTCCTACCTCTACCTGGTTAGCTAGCCATGAAAGCATGCACCTGCCCTCCAGAAGATCCTGCCCTTTGGCCCTATCCTTGCCTCTTCGGGCAATCCTTGATAAGATGTCCAACCTCTCCACATTGGAAACAAGAATTCTTCCGTTTTCTACACTCTTTGCTCAAATGACCCATGTTCCCACAACCGTGACACTTCTTCTTTCCTTTGTTTGAACTTTACTAGGCTTTCTTTTTTTCATCTATGTTCCCTTCTAAGGCCACCATTCTTTTCATCCTTGGGATGTGCTCCTTATCCCTAACCCCCTTATTCTCCTCTTTACCATCCTTGTGTAACATGTTAACAAGTCTCTCGAAAACTGCCTTCATTGCACGGAAATCCTTACGAAGCTTGAGAGAAAATTAGCCGTAGGTGGAATTATTGCGGCTACAGATGGAGGTTGGACACTTCCATGCCCTTCGACATGTGCCGTAGTTTTAATATGCCTACGGAACCATGCTGCAATGGGGACACCCTTCGGGAAGAATTGGTTCCTTAGACATGCTGAAAAGAAAAGGAAAAAGGATTCAAGCAGAGAATTAAGAGATATTTTATATGGCTTTGAGGAATATGTTTTTCAAAAACAGACTTTTCTTTTGAAAATGCTTTCTTTTAAAAACCTTTTTGAAAATAATTTTTAATATCTTTTATCCGATTTGGTAACCTTCAGCTCTGATACCAAATGTGACACCCCATGTTCGTTAATGTCACTCTTTATTAGAATGAATTAGTTTTCGTGGAGCGTTATTGGTAAATAGAAATAGAACATCAAAAGACAGATACAAAATAACAGCGGAATTTAAAACTTTATTAAATTGAAAATATCGTATCCAAATTCAATTACAACATAAGTCCGAAATACAGAAAACCCATTACATTAATTTGAAGTATCTGCCTTGTACTAAATCATCAGAGTACAGTAATATAGAAACATAATCCCCATAATAATAGCCATATCAGAGAAAATCGAAAAAAGGTACATCAAAGCGGCTCCAAGCAGAACGAGAGAGAATCCTAATCAAGCCTGAGTATTCCTACCCTGAGAATCTGGGGGGGGGGAGGAAGAGAGAAAAGGAAACAAAACGGGTTAGACATAAAGTCTGGCGAGTCTAGTTACTTTTAGCATATAAATAAGCAAAAACATCATGACAGGCATATGAACTGGATGAGAGAGATAACGATATCATAAGGCAGGTACAACAAATTGAGCAGGATAAACAGAATATATTGCGCTTCTCAAGTACTTTTCTAGATACTTTTCTCCGCACAAATACTAGTATAACTGAAACAAGATGATCCCAATAAGAACAAGATGGTATACTGAGGTGTACTTAGTGACGGGTTTTACCCCCAATAAGAATAACAGGCAACAGAAGAAAAATGACAGGTGTTACCCCTAGTAAGAATAATGGGCTCCTAAGCAAGCAAGACAAGATGGTAGACTTAGGTGTACTTCTAGTGAAGGGTTTTACCCCCAACAAGTTTAACAAGTAGCCCATAAGAAATGACAAGTGTTACCCCCAGAAAGAATAACGGGCTCCTAAACAAGCACGACAGTATGTACCTAAATTACTACCCCCAATCGATCGGCTCTCTATCTCGTAGATACCCTGTGCTGGCCCCACAGTAGGATGTATCACTTCCTAAAGTGGCAACCCCGTTATTTTCAAGATGCACAATCATATCTACTGGTGTCACAACGTCTTAATTCTCCTAGCAATCCGGACCCATGCACGTACATGACTCCGTTTGTTTCCTGCACTGTCGGACACCCTCCCACAAGTGACCTCTTACAATCAACTCAGTAAGGTGGCCAACCTCCGACCTAGTTCGGGGTACCCGTTTGATACCAAGATGGGTTACTGACTGATAAGGGTCCCACACAACAAATGATGCAAGCTACCCTTAGGATTGCATCCCCTACTAGGATTTTGACAGGTTATTCCTAACAATTTAACAAGGTTGCATAACCCCAACATGTAACATAGGTTAAGTTTGTCGGGTATATATATATTTATATATATATATATATATATGTATATAACACCCGTCCTCAAAGATTTCACAAGATTAACTTAACCCCTCACTGATTCAAGTATGTTTACTTAACCCCACTGATTCAAGCAAGTTTACATAACTCCAACTTAAGTTGACAGGTTCATGTTACCCACACAGATTTAAACAGGTTAAGTATTACAAGTTAACAAGTTATTCCAATTCACATGGACTTCTTTACAAGTTCCCAAGTTCCTCTTGCTTATTAATTTCATATATAAATATATAACTTAACCCATTTAAGTTCATAATAAGCCCATCACATGTTATTCTCTAGATTGTAATAAACGAAAGTAGTCTACAATCTCTTATCCCTAGGTTGTAATTAGCGAAAGTAATCTACAATCCCTTTATACTATTCATTGTCTTATTTCATAGTTACGATAACATGTTTTACTTAATATGTAATTAAGTATACTTTATCTCAATCCACCGGTTTTCTGCTTATCATGTCACTACAACTTGTCGTTGTTTGCTTACTAACTTAGTTAACTTAGCTAAGGTTTACTAATAAGTTTCCTTTCCTTCTTTTATAACTTATGTTATAATTTCCACTTGTCCCTAGGACAAGCCTACCTATTATATAACATTCTCATTAATATAATTACTTATAACAGGTTATCATCATTCCCCGTTCATGTATGTTAATGCACCAGACCTCTCACATTAAGTCGACCACTTGTGGATGATGGATATGTCGGGCGGTTCCGGGCAGACTTCTTCCACAAGTCGGACTTAACCTCATGTCTTAGCGCCGTTACGTGTACGCTTATGCACTTAGACCCCTCACATTAGATTTACCACTTGTGGATGCTTGATTTGTCGGACGGTTCCGGGCAGGCTTCTACCTCAAGCGTAACCTAACCTTGTGTCTAAGCGCGGTTACAGTTTATAATTACTGTAAATCTAAGCATGCTCATTATTAATAAATTCTCATGTTTATTTAAGGTTATTCCCAATTCCCAGTCTGATTCACGATACAAGTTATTCTCAAAGTTAAAGTTTAGATTAAGGTACAGATTATGCTCCCAAAATCCCTGTCAGGTTTTACGATACAAACTATGACCCAAATCAAAGTTCTGGCTTAAGGTATAGATTATGCCGAAAATCCCAATCTTGTTTTACGATATGAGTTATGCCCAAATTTTCATTCCCAACCGTTCGCAATTTTGTACGTTCACATATTTCAACGATTGGCCTAGGCTCGAAGGTAGCCTGGCAATAAAAATAAAAAGAGAAAGAGGGAGAGAAGAAAACAAGAATAGGCATAATAACAAGATTGGCATAAGATGATAGAAATAGGCATACTAACTAAATAAGCATATGGTGATAGAAATAGGCATAGTAGTAGAATGGGCATATGATGATAAAATTAGACATGATAACAGAACAAGAATGTCAGGAATAGGCATATTAGAACTAATCAGTAGATCGGGTGTACAAGTAATGGCAGATCTAATTAGTTACGGTTCAAATTATTAACAGGCACAGATTTAGATCCAACTTATAAACATGTCAAGATTACTATTTAAATATTTATATCTAAAAATAACATAAACTCACTGTGACTGGATCTAAAGAACAGAGAAGCGATTGTTGATGTCGTAGCTGAGATTGTTGAATTCATAAAAATCATTTTTGAAGAAGAATAGAGTAGTTCAAACTGACATGGGGTTGCACCTCGTTGTCTCCATTGTTTTTGGTAAATAAAACAACGAGAATGAGGTAGTATTTAAAGCCTATGGTCAACGAATCTCGCTCAAAACTGTGTCGAGGTGCAGGAATCTTCCCAGATCTCAGTGGGGTCATCCCCGGGGTCGACACCCCTGTTATGGGGTCAACCCATGGGTTGACACCCATGGGGAACGGGGTTAAACCCTAACGGGTCAATTTCTTTCCTTCCCCGCGTCGTTGATTTGAAGTATGGATATTATTTACTGTTCAATGACGAACATTCGGTGAATTAGAAAACTGTCGTGAAGTGTAGTAAACCGCAAGGGCACGACGTACACTTGTAGTATGTAAGCAAGTACGAGTTGATCCACGAGGAAAGAAGAAATTTTAATTATTTTACTCAATCAAATTAGCCCAACTTTAAATTGTGATTAAGTACCAGAAACAAAAAGTAAACTAAAATATAGACCAAAACTATGAGATTAAAACCAATTTAGAGGCAACTTCACTTATCTCTCTTTCAACATTGTTCAACATAAAACAATACAAAGATCTCTCAATAATCTAAGTAAGATTAATTATGTAATTATCATAAGCATGTCTTATTTGCGCTATTAATTAACGCAAAATAAGTCATCAAGCTATAGTACATAATTAATCTAACTTTTTAACTTTTATGAAACATGATATCAAAATGAAACTAAAATCTAATTTAAGTATGATTTGTTTACTATTGGTTAGTAACATAGATCATCAAATTTCAACTTAAACCCCATTTCATTGCCATAATTACATTTTTAGATGAAGAGGCAATTTATTGTTTATGTCACAAACATAGCCTCAATGTTATGAAATGAACAAAAGAGGCTATTAAATGCAACATAAAATACAAATACACAAAAAAATCCATTCCCATTAAACCCAAAAGAGATCATTCATACAAATTTATGTTGAATTTACATTAATGAGAGAAAAAGCTTCATCACCCCTAAATTGTAGGGGTTTAGCTCTTCATTTGTATGATTATTTCAACATAGATAGATTTCAACATTGAAGAACAACAAAAACAGAGAGCAAATAATGAAGAAAAGATATTAACTACTAACTACTTGCGTGAAAATAAATCTAAATTACTAACAATAAAAAGAGAGAGTATGAATAGACATAAACATTAAATAGAACATAAACATGACATAAAAGAAATAGGCTTGGTAGCCATTTTTGTTTATTTGATCACTTACACTTTTATTTGCTAAAAAGGATACCCCAAATACATGAAACAAAAGGGTATATATACATGATCAAAACCCCTAAAACCCTAATCACTTTCCTTGGGAAATCCCCAAAATGCCCATTCATGAAGCTTCAAATTGCCATTAGCCACTAATAAGTCATGTAGAATGCATGAGGCCTGTAACGACCCGCATTCTGCGCATCATAGGATCGTAGAATATTTATTTCTTTCACATACGAAGTCGTATGGTCATGTAACTTTGGGAGACGACTATTGGGGTCATTTCCCATGTTCATGATTTTTCCCGATTTTTAAATGACCATTTTACCCCTAGTTGGCACTGTTTTGGCCATAACTTTTGACTGGAAATGAATTTTGACCTGAAACCACTTCCATTGGCTTTGAATGATAGTTTCTCTTTCCGTAGAGTGGTCACATTAGCCAAACGGACTCACCGTTTGGGAGATATGGCTGAAACAAGTTTCAGATGGTGAAAGACAGCTTAATTGGGCTTAACCGGGTGATTAGCAGTTAGGCCCAAGGGGAATTTCGGGTTTAGAGGTATAGGAGGACTGAATAGGGTTAGGTTATCACTTTCATTTCAGTTTTGAGCCGCCACAAACCTCCTTGAGACCTTAGTAATGGCTTCCTACATCTAAAACACCCCAAATCACTCTCTAATTGAAGATTAGGCTTAGCAACACCAAATTAAGGAGAAAAAGCACCAAAGCAAGGTTAGAGCTGCTGTTAGACATCAGTATTCGCCCCAAATCAGAGGAGTTTCAGTTCTGAGAATTTCATTTGTGGCCAAGGTGAGTGATTTGCATTGTTTTTCACTAATTACGGCTAATTAGGGTAATTAGCGAAGATTAGCGAAATTATGGCTCAGAAAAATCTAGAAAAATTCCTAAAATTCTAAAATAATAATTTACGGCTCTGATAAAAATTTGGGTTAATTTGGACATGTTTTGCTAATAGTATGGTTAGACCATGCTTTAGGGGATTAAAGGGTGATTAGTGAAGATTAGTGAATTTATACACCAATAAATTCTGGAAAAATATTCAGAAATTCATAAACATTGTTTTAGACCTCTGTTAGAAAATTTGGCTAATTTGGTTCAGTTTTACTAATCCTATTAATAGTTGTTCTTAAACATGCTTAAGGGGAAAATATGGATTTTTGGGTATGTTTAATCCGTTTTAACCTATCATATTGTTGTTTTGGTGTTTGTGGTTGATTATGCATGTTGCTATGACTGTATGAAATGCTTTGTGATTGATTTCAATAGTTAGAATGGTCGAAAACGTCGTCGAATGGCGTAAACACTCGCTGGAAAAAGTTGCAGAAAGCTGTGCAGAGCTTCGGATCGGATCGGATGGGGGGCTCGGATCGGACATGTGAACTGGGCAAGGTAATCCGAACCGAACTGGAGTTTGGCACATAAGAGACTTGGCAAAAAGGAAGGCCGTTTACTTAGAGTTGGAGTGGACAGGGGGATCGGATCGGAACTATGGAACAGGATCGGATCGGAACTATGGAGCAGGATCGGATCGAAGTAGGAGAGAGCAGATCGGATCGGAAGCATAATAGAGGCCAGACCGGATCGACTCACGAATGGGAGGCTACGACTGGAGCAAGACGAAGGGATCGGATCGGATCGGAGTAGACGAAGGAGGAGCGTGAACTCGAAGGAGGAGGAGGACCCCGACCCGACCCGGAGTGAAGCACCCGACCCGAATCGAATGGAAGATGGCAAGGATGGAGGACCGACCCGAACCGACGCTACCGAACCGAACCGAGTTCTAGGACTGTTACTGCGCGACAACTTTTCTGAAGACCCACTCCAATTCGACCAAACCCGAGATGCAAAGGAAGTCCGAATGAGAAGTTAGAGCTTAAGATTCAGATGGGAATCAACGAGTTCACTTTATGGTTGGGCTTTGCTGCGGGACGTGTGCTAAGGAGTTGTCAGTATTCATAACTTTGGTTCACCACTGAGAGATGGATAATGGACTTGTAGTGATAGTTACACGGGATTGGATTCCGCCATGGCCCAAAGTATTAGGTGACCAAAGTAGTGGATGTCGTATGCTTTACGCACTGAGTGAGAGAAGTGAGGATGGTTGTTATGCTTGATTGTTTGACATCACTATGACATACACACCCCCACCCCCGTATTCTTTACACCATATGTTAGCGGCACCTTAGAGTATTGTACGGTATGTAGTGCTAACTCTTTGGTTGCAGGTCCAGGTTCAGGTATGATTGGATTATACCTGTTATTGTTCTGTTTTGTTTAGCTGCTTATCGCTCACACCAGGCTTTATGTCTGACCCAGAGTTTTATGTCTCTTCTTATTACTCTGGGTGCTCACACGAGCAGACTAGAGACAGGTTAGCTGGTGATGCACGGGTAGATGATCCGAAGACGAGCAGGAGGCTTCCACGTGATATATATATATTTAGTATTCTCTCTGTGTTGTTGAAGATCACTGCTTGGGCATTGTTGGTGTATCTTCTACTTCAGCTTTCTTTTGTTTAGAGACAGTAAATTTGGAAAATTGTAATAAGCTGTATTTGGATTTCCGCTGCTTTGATGATTGATGTTGATTTTAGTTATCAGCTTATGCACTGTCTCACCTGTTTTGTGTCAAGTATGTTATTATTATATTTTATTCCATGCGCTGTGAGACATTCTGCAGGTTTCTTTGATTAGCTCATTCCCTTCTTTCCTTTCTTATGACGACCGTCTTGTGCTAGTCGGGCATGTGTACAGCGCACTTTTGGAGGAAACGCAGGCTGGTGCGAGGCGGGCCGTCACACTTGGTATCAGAGCTCTAGGTTGCGTAGTTAACCTAGGGAAGTTATCAGGGAGAGATAGTATACGTACACGAGAGAGCGTATTTGTGATTATTTTGGTTTTCAAAAGATATATATATATACTATTAGTAGTATAGGGATGAAGTCGTACTGCACTAGCACCACTATGGAGTCGTTAATCATTTCCTTTTTCAGATTGACGATGAGCCGATATGTTAGAGGTACCGGTAGAGGGGCCAATAATGGGAATGCTACTGACATGAGGGCGATGTTTACTGACCTCATGAGAGAGATGCTTAGAGATGTCCAGAGGGCAGCTCCCAATGGTGGAAATGGTGGTGGTCCAATGGTGCAGGCGCCAAGAGTCGACTTCGCCAAGCTGAATAAGGATTATACTAGCCTTGGTGGGAAGCCGTTCCACGGAACGGAGTCGGCTACGGATGTTCAGGATTGGGTGGATAGTTGCGAACGTATCTTCGAGGATTTGGGTATCGAAGATGCCATGAAGAGGAAGCTAGCATCCCGTCAGCTTCAAGGACGAGCAATGAATTGGTGGAATGCTATTAAGGCAGCAACTCCAGAGGATCAGATTACATGGGATCAGTTTAAGGCTCGTTTTTGCGATAAGTTTATACCAGCTGCTCAGAAGTCAGAATTGTTTAGAAAGTTTCTGGAGCTTAAGCAGAACGGAAGGGCGGTTTCAGAGTATGTTGCTGAGTTCGATACTTTATCGAAATATGGGTTATCTCTTATCGACACTGCCGAGAAGAAGAACGAGAAGTTCATAACTGGTTTAGATGGGTACTTGGGGGAAAGGCTTATAAACCACATCGATGAGACGTTTGAATCGATTGTAGGAAAGGCATTAAGGTCAGAAAGTCTTTACCCTAAGCCTAAGACTGAGGTCGCTACTGCATCTACAGTGGAGCCAAAGCCGCAAGCAGGCGGCGGAGGCAAGAATAATTCCCAAACTAAGAGGAAACAAGACCAAACCATGGATGGCCAAAGTAAGAAGAATAAGAAAGATGGCGAGTGCTTTAGCTGTGGCAAGAAGGGCCACTATGCCAGAGATTGTCGAGAAAAGCCTGGGGAAAGGAAGTGCTTTAATTGCGGCCAAGCAGGACATCACAAGAATGAATGTCCACAATCTCCTAGGGAGAAGCAAATCGTGAAAGCATATGCTATCAACGCTATTCCTTCTTCGTCGAATGCCCCAACTGCGGCGCAGAAGGAAAAAGGTGTCGTTATTCGAGGTATGCTTTCTATTTAAGATGTTTCTGTTCGAGTTTTGTTTAATAACAAGGTTTCCCATTCCTTCGTACCTAGTGACCTGGTAGATAGGTTGGAATTGGAACCCAAGATAGTCGATAGACCTTTAGTAGTGACAAACCCGATAGGTGGTTTGACTAGCCTTTGTTGGATTTGTCGTAATTTGGTCTTATCGAGTCATGAATGTATGTTTGTTGTGATTGCATTATTTCGAGCTTTACTAGGTTTGGCTTGATTTTTAGGAGCCGATCAACTCCAAAGGTATAGAGCGATAGTAGGTTGCGAAGAGTCTTTGACGACCGTTAGAGTGGATGATGGACGAAAGGTGGTATTGGATCGCCTACTTTATGATGAAGATGATAACGGGAGTCAGATAAGCAAATGTACATTGGATGTACAGTAGTTTGTTCAGGACTTGGTCATGCGATCGACGATAGTTTCAAGCAAGATTGGCGAGGATAGCCAAAGTCAGTTATGGATGCTTGAGTGTTCGGATGTTTTGCTCATATCATCTCACGTAGATTATCTGAACTCGGAGGAGATGTTCCTTGGGTGCTTGTCTGATATTGGTTTAGGCCTTTGGGGCTTGTGCTTGGGGAATGTCGAGGTCGACTAGGATGGTTTGCGTGAGAGATAAGTGGTTGTTGTGATTCTCATTGGATGATATCTTGGTGCACTCGGGGAGTGATGTGCAGCTCATAACATGGTAGGAATGTTCGATGGTATAGATTTCCCGAGTTAGACTCAATAAGGGTATGTGATGACTCGAGTGGGACTCGAGAAAGATGCAAAGTAATGGATTGTTTAGGACCCTATGTTGATGTTCTTTTTGAAAGAATAGGATGTGTTCATTGGTCAAGGAATATGCAACGAAGGTTAGGACGATTCAAGTTGGACTTGAACTCGTAAAAGAAAATAGATGTTCGATTGATCTTAGAGATGCAATGAATAGGGAGACGACTCACGTTGGACTAGAGTTTGTAGGTAATGGATACTCAAGACTGGGTCTTAGTATGGATGTGTAATAGATTGACTCGAGTTAGACTCGAGGAGGCTGCGAGGAATTGGATTGGCTCGAGTTGGACTCGAGAGGGCAGCAAGATAATGGATAGACTTGGGTGGGACTCGAGTGTTTCAGGCGGACTAAAAGCAGGGGTATCTGGGGACGCCCGTTACCTTGGATCCGTTGGACGTGATCTAGTTATCCTTGGAGGATAAACGTGCGTTGGACGTACGGTAGTCCGTTTGGAGGCTGGGCTTCCATTAGTTATTGATGTTGGTTGGACCAGACATATAGGTGTTGATGTATTCATGGCTTTTAGCAGGTGATAGATAGGACTTGTTTGATGGATGCTATGGTTGTTATGTTTGTTCCTACCTTTCTTCTCTTGAGTAGACTATCACCTGTAGGATTCTGTTGAATGGAAATGGGACGAGTTCGTTAGTCATGGTGATATAACGGATACGAAGATACTTTACGTTAGACTTGAAGTATGTTTGGGAATTGTGGAGCGTCCGTTGGTCTTGGAGATTCAGTGGATATAGGAGTTTCAAGTGGGACTTGGACTCATAGGTAGGGTACCTAGATTCATTGGATGAGTCTAGTTCACCTTTGGAAGGTGAATGTACGTTGGACGTACAGTACAGATATAGGTGGAGTACCTGGATTCATTGGATGGGTCTAGTTCACCTTTGGAAGGTGAATGTACGTTGGACGTACAGTACAGATGTGGATGTAGTGCCTAGGGTCATTGGATGGATCCAGTTTGCCTCTAGGAGGTGAATATACGTTGGACGTGCAGTATGGATGTAGGCAAGATTCGGGTTAGACTTGAAAGGACATTTGGAATGTAATTGGTAATTTGATGGATAGGGTTGGGTTACCTAAAAAGATGCCAAGAGAATATGACATATTTCATGTTTCTCAGTTAAGGAAGTTTATGCATGATTTTGATTTAGCTAGTTCGCCATACCGGTTGGACGATATCGAAAGAGAACCCAAGGCGGTTGGGAACCGCGAGACCGATTCGCATTGTCGAGGACGATACGAAGAAATTACGAAGAGAGACGGCGAAATTAGTGAAAGTCCAAGGGGCGATGGTTCTTCCCATGTTAGTTTCCCGCATGCTAGGATAGACTTGTTTGCTTGCTTTGCATGTTTGATTTTTGTATGTGGGTGTTAGGCATGCGGGATCCTGTGTACGTTTTGGGGTTAAGGAATTTCGGGGACGAAATTTCTTAAGGGGGGGAGAGTGTAACGACCCGCATTCTGCGCATCATAGGATCGTAGAATATTTATTTCTTTCACATACGAAGTCGTATGGTCATGTAACTTTGGGAGACGACTATTGGGGTCATTTCCCATGTTCATGATTTTTCCCGATTTTTAAATGACCATTTTACCCCTAGTTGGCACTGTTTTGGCCATAACTTTTGACTGGAAATGAATTTTGACCTGAAACCACTTCCATTGGCTTTGAATGATAGTTTCTCTTTCCGTAGAGTGGTCACATTAGCCAAACGGACTCACCGTTTGGGAGATATGGCTGAAACAAGTTTCAGATGGTGAAAGACAGCTTAATTGGGCTTAACCGGGTGATTAACAGTTAGGCCCAAGGGGAATTTCGGGTTTAGAGGTATAGGAGGACTGAATAGGGTTAGGTTATCACTTTCATTTCAGTTTTGAGCCGCCACAAACCTCCTTGAGACCTTAGTAATGGCTTCCTACATCTAAAACACCCCAAATCACTCTCTAATTGAAGATTAGGCTTAGCAACACCAAATTAAGGAGAAAAAGCACCAAAGCAAGGTTAGAGCTGCTGTTAGACATCAGTATTCGCCCCAAATCAGAGGAGTTTCAGTTCTGAGAATTTCATTTGTGGCCAAGGTGAGTGATTTGCATTGTTTTTCACTAATTACGGCTAATTAGGGTAATTAGCGAAGATTAGCGAAATTATGGCTCAGAAAAATCTAGAAAAATTCCTAAAATTCTAAAATAATAATTTACGGCTCTGATAAAAATTTGGGTTAATTTGGACATGTTTTGCTAATAGTATGGTTAGACCATGCTTTAGGGGATTAAAGGGTGATTAGTGAAGATTAGTGAATTTATACACCAATAAATTCTGGAAAAATATTCAGAAATTCATAAACATTGTTTTAGACCTCTGTTAGAAAATTTGGCTAATTTGGTTCAGTTTTACTAATCCTATTAATAGTTGTTCTTAAACATGCTTAAGGGGAAAATATGGATTTTTGGGTATGTTTAATCCGTTTTAACCTATCATATTGTTGTTTTGGTGTTTGTGGTTGATTATGCATGTTGCTATGACTGTATGAAATGCTTTGTGATTGATTTCAATAGTTAGAATGGTCGAAAACGTCGTCGAATGGCGTAAACACTCGCTGGAAAAAGTTGCAGAAAGCTGTGCAGAGCTTCGGATCGGATCGGATGGGGGGCACGGATCGGACATGTGAACTGGGCAAGGTAATCCGAACCGAACTGGAGTTTGGCACATAAGAGACTTGGCAAAAAGGAAGGCCGTTTACTTAGAGTTGGAGTGGACAGGGGGATCGGATCGGAACTATGGAACAGGATCGGATCGGAACTATGGAGCAGGATCGGATCGAAGTAGGAGAGAGCAGATCGGATCGGAAGCATAATAGAGGCCAGACCGGATCGACTCACGAATGGGAGGCTACGACTGGAGCAAGACGAAGGGATCAGATCGGATCGGAGTAGACGAAGGAGGAGCGTGAACTCGAAGGAGGAGGAGGACCCCGACCCGACCCGGAGTGAAGCACCCGACCCGAATCGAATGGAAGATGGCAAGGATGGAGGACCGACCCGAACCGACGCTACCGAACCGAACCGAGTTCTAGGACTGTTACTGCGCGACAACTTTTCTGAAGACCCACTCCAATTCGACCAAACCCGAGATGCAAAGGAAGTCCGAATGAGAAGTTAGAGCTTAAGATTCAGATGGGAATCAACGAGTTCACTTTATGGTTGGGCTTTGCTGCGGGACGTGTGCTAAGGAGTTGTCAGTATTCATAACTTTGGTTCACCACTGAGAGATGGATAGTGGACTTGTAGTGATAGTTACACGGGATTGGATTCCGCCATGGCCCAAAGTATTAGGTGACCAAAGTAGTGGATGTCGTATGCTTTACGCACTGAGTGAGAGAAGTGAGGATGGTTGTTATGCTTGATTGTTTGACATCACTATGACATACACACCCCCACCCCCGTATTCTTTACACCATATGTTAGCGGCACCTTAGAGTATTGTACGGTATGTAGTGCTAACTCTTTGGTTGCAGGTCCAGGTTCAGGTATGATTGGATTATACCTGTTATTGTTCTGTTTTGTTTAGCTGCTTATCGCTCACACCAGGCTTTATGTCTGACCCAGAGTTTTATGTCTCTTCTTATTACTCTGGGTGCTCACACGAGCAGACTAGAGACAGGTTAGCTGGTGATGCACGGGTAGATGATCCGAAGACGAGCAGGAGGCTTCCACGTGATATATATATATATTTAGTATTCTCTCTGTGTTGTTGAAGATCACTGCTTGGGCATTGTTGGTGTATCTTCTACTTCAGCTTTCTTTTGTTTAGAGACAGTAAATTTGGAAAATTGTAATAAGCTGTATTTGGATTTCCGCTGCTTTGATGATTGATGTTGATTTTAGTTATCAGCTTATGCACTGTCTCACCTGTTTTGTGTCAAGTATGTTATTATTATATTTTATTCCATGCGCTGTGAGACATTCTGCAGGTTTCTTTGATTAGCTCATTCCCTTCTTTCCTTTCTTATGACGACCGTCTTGTGCTAGTCGGGCATGTGTACAGCGCACTTTTGGAGGAAACGCAGGCTGGTGCGAGGCGGGCCGTCACACTTGGTATCAGAGCTCTAGGTTGCGTAGTTAACCTAGGGAAGTTATCAGGGAGAGATAGTATACGTACACGAGAGAGCGTATTTGTGATTATTTTGGTTTTCAAAAGATATATATATACTATTAGTAGTATAGGGATGAAGTCGTACTGCACTAGCACCACTATGGAGTCGTTAATCATTTCCTTTTTCAGATTGACGATGAGCCGATATGTTAGAGGTACCGGTAGAGGGGCCAATAATGGGAATGCTACTGACATGAGGGCGATGTTTACTGACCTCATGAGAGAGATGCTTAGAGATGTCCAGAGGGCAGCTCCCAATGGTGGAAATGGTGGTGGTCCAATGGTGCAGGCGCCAAGAGTCGACTTCGCCAAGCTGAATAAGGATTATACTAGCCTTGGTGGGAAGCCGTTCCACGGAACGGAGTCGGCTACGGATGTTCAGGATTGGGTGGATAGTTGCGAACGTATCTTCGAGGATTTGGGTATCGAAGATGCCATGAAGAGGAAGCTAGCATCCCGTCAGCTTCAAGGACGAGCAATGCAACCGAAGGTTTAAGTACCTTCAGAGGAACAAACAATATAATAATTACAAATCACCATAACATTTATAAATGGTTATTACTCTGCCATAGTCTAGACACCGAGAAATAATTCGTTAGAAAGAAACCAGTTTGTCAAAATATAACAATGTCCTTAGAAAATAAAAATAAAATGAGTTGAATGCAAAACAGAAATTAAAGGTGAATTACAATGCAACTATAAATGAATTTTTGTTTTGTTTTTGTTTTTTATTTCTTTTTTAATTTTTTTTGTGAATTCAAATGCAAGCAATCAAGAATGCAAGAAAAATAAAAACAAGGGATAGGAGCACTATACCAAAGCATGCAGATTCAACAACATTTTTTAACAGCGATTTATTTTAAGCAAGCGAGCAAGCAAAATAGTTTCTATCCGCTAATTTCTGCAACCTAGAAAGAGTTGAAACCGATATATATACAAGTGGAAGACAAGTGTTTGTTTTAAGGGAACGAGAAAATTACAAACAAATTTAAAACACTATCCTAAAATAAGTGAAGGACTTAAAAAAATGAAGGAGAGGAATAAAAACAAAAGCAAACACTAGTCAAATGAAAATAGGTCAAGCTATATATATATATATATATATATATATATATATATATATATATATATAGAGAGAGAGAGAGAGAGCAAATAAAAAAGAAGCTAGACAAGACTAGAAGAACAAATTGAAACAAACGAGCACAAATTAAGTTTAAAAAAATCTAAATTAAACTAGGGGAAAGAAAAAGGAAAAAAAAATAACTATACCAAATAAAATAAAGAGAAACCCAACTCAACTGAAAAACGACTCCCCATCATGTGACATATCTCCACCAAACAAACTTCCCTTTGTTATTTCAGGAAAAATCATGAAAACTTTTAAAAGCGGAAACAATTGAACCCCCAAAAATGAATTAGACTTCCTCAATTCATGCAAAAAAAAAACTTTCCAAAACAGAACAAATCGCGAAAATCAGGGTAATTGATTTCGTGGTTTGGTGATTTTACACCAGCAGTCTCGACGTCAGTTTGTTGAAGATTGATGGGTTTAGGTGTGTGCAGAAAATAGGAAAGAGGAGTGTAGATGAGTGGATGTTGTATGTAGCGTGTATGTGTGGAGAATAGTAGGTGCACGGTGCTTGTGAATGAACAGGTCATGGAGTGTCTGATTATGGTTCGGTTTTGAGGGGAACTGGGTGTTTGCGAGGGGATTATGACATGGACTGTGTTGATGCATTTTAAGGGTATGATTGGAGATGGTTGAAAATCGAAGTTGGGTTCCGATGTAGTGACGAACGGATATTGGGGTATTTTCTTTCTTTTGTGGTCTATGAAAGGAGATTTTGTGGAAACGGTTTGGGCGAAGGTGTGGTATTCGATGGTTTGGAAGATGGGCTGAAGGGAATTGTTGAAGGCTGAGGGACTGTTTATGGCGCACATCATTTGTGGTAGGGGATAAGGAGGTTGTGCGAGATGTATGATAGCCTCGGTATGAAGTGGTATACTGCTTTTTGGTGCATGGTTTTGGCAAAGTTCTAGTTTTGTCATTGTTCAATTTGTAGTTGTTGATGAAGATGTATGTGATGAAGATGCTGCATTGGATGGATGGTGCAGTGTTGCGGACGATTGAGGACGGTGCTTGCATTGGTGTATGGGATGCTGAGAAGAGGCAGGTGGAGTTGTTGCAATGTATATAGCATGGAGAAATGTTTGTATGTGTGGTCGAGGAGAGTTATATACTGGTGATGAAATAAAAGATTGTGAATTGGAAACTTAAAGCAGAAGTATTTCCAAAGAGGAAAGAAAAGAAGAATTGAATACAGAGGGAGGAAAAGGAAAGCAATAATTATTATTTTTAATTGTCTGTAAGAAAAAAGAAAAGAAATTTGGAGGAAATTTGGAAAAAAATCAAAAAGAGGAAAGAAATAAAAGAGAAAAATGGAAAGATTTTTATATTTGTAAGAATTGAAAATGAATCGAAGGTGGAAACAAATAGATGACAGAGGAAAAAATAAATGAAAGAAAGGGAGCAAATTGTATTGAAAATAGGAAAGAAATTGAAAACAAAAGGCAAGTGTTTTTTTATAATTTTTTTTAAGAAGAAAAACAAAAATCCACATACCAAAAACAAACAATACACACACAAACACAAGAAAATAAAATAAACACAACAAGTTTTTTTTACGAAGACTAAAACTAAATAAACTAAGGCAAAACAGGTACACAAAATACACACAATTTTTTGTTTTTAGAAGAACAACAAAATTAATCTGAAGAATAAAATCAAAATTAATTAACAATCCCCGGCAATGGTGCCAAAAACTTATTTGACGATGAATATTCTGTGAATTAAAAAACCGGCGCGAAGTGTAATAAACTGCAAGCTCACGACGTACACTTGTAGTACGTTAGCGAGTACGAGTCAATCCACAGGGAAAGAAGTAATTTTAATTATTTTACTCAACAAAATTAACCCAACTTTAAATTGTGATTAAGTACTAGAAACAAAAAGTAAACTAAAATATAGGCTAAAACTATGAGATTAAACCAATTTAGAGGCAACTTCACTTTTCTCTCGTTCAACAGGGTTCAACATAAAATAATACCAAGATCTCTCAATAATTTAAGTAAGATTAATTATGTAATTATCATAAGCATGACTTATTTGCGCTATTAATTAACACAAAATAAGTCATCAAGCTATAATACACAATTAATCTAACTTTTTTACTTTTATGAAACATGACTCGAAATGAAACTAAAATCTAACTTAAGTACGATCTATTTACTATTGGTTAGTAGCCTAGATCATCAAATTTCAACTTAAACCCCATTTCATTGTCATGATCACATTTTTAGATGAAGAGGCAATTTGTTGTTTATGTCATAAACATAGCCTCAGTGTTATGAAATGATCAAAAGAGGCTATTAAATTCAACATGAAACACAAATACACAAAAACATCTATTCTCATTAAACCCAAAAGAGATCATTCATACAAATTTATGTTGGATCTACATTAATGAGAAGAAAAGCTTCATCACCCCTACATAGGGGTTAAGCTCCTCATTTTTGTGATTATTTCAACACAAATAGATTTCAACACTGAAGAACAACAAAAACAGAGAGTAAATAAGGAAGAAAAGATATTAGCTACTAACTACTTGCGTGAAAATAAATCTAAACTACTAACAATAAAAAGAGAGAGTATGAATAGACATGAACGTTAAATAGAACATAAACATGACATAAAAGAAAGAGGCTTGGTATCCATTTTTGTTTATTTGATTACTTTGACTTTTATTTGCTAAAAAAGGTATCTCAAATACATGAAACAAAGGAGTATATATACATGATCAAGAATCCTAAAACCTTAATCACTTTCCTTGGGAAATCCCCAAAATTCCCATTCGTGAAGCTTCAAATTGCCATTAGCCACTAATATGACATGTAGAATGCATGAGGCCTTTTGTCTCATTCAATTATCCTTTAATATGATGGAGCAAGTGGGCTAGTTGAAAGGTATGGGCCTCCACTATCCATAAAATGAATTAATTCTTTGCCTTCTTTTGTGTAAATGCATGCTTTTCCCTCATTTCTTCATGTGTATATATCCTTTTAGCTCCAAAATTCCTACAAGAGATAATCACAAGGAACAAGTAAAAGATTTCACAAATTAAAACATGCACGAGTGACTACTTTTTCCCAAAATAAGTGATGATTTTGAAAATATTTAAAACATGGTTTAATCACAAAATACCCAAAAATTTTCATTTACTCAACTAAACAAGAATAATTATGTGAATATAAATGTGCATTTTTACGTGCACATCATTTATTTATATTTAAATGGCTTATATGTACCAGTACGGAGGCACGTCCGATGGACGTGTACGTAGATAGATGTGACTAAAGGTAGCCATTGGTTGTATCAATCTTATTTGTTTGTTTATTTGTGTAAATGTTTGTAATCAATTGAATCTGAGGACAACACCACGTAAGGAATGGTAAGTAGTCTGAGCTACAATTAGTAATGGATATACATTATTTTACACATAAGCTAATTGTGTTGGAACAGAGTAATGAAAAACCAAAAAAGGTATATGATAATGGGAAAGGAGATGACGTACAAGTTGGCGAAAGCAACAAAGTGGAAAAAAAATTAACAGTGCAAATGGTTGGATGAAATTTAAGAATTGATAAAATTTGTGATGTATGAACACATATATAATCAGCGTATAGATGTAAGGTTGGCAACAACACAGAGACACTTAATTTTCCAAAAAAATAACAACAAACCACGAACTCCTAAAAATGGCAATAAAAGTGAAAAGATAAGAGTAGCAGCATACCAATTGTATCTTTTATACTGGATAAAGAAGGCAGCTGACAAATGAACAAAATCTAACATATAGAAATTGAAATTTTAAAGTATAAAAAATCCAATAGTATGAAAGATAGATCAAAGTTCAAACTATGTATGTGATCTTGACTGCATGAATACTTCCAGCCCATCCCAAACCCCAAGTGCAGCAGCTCTGTCTTGATGCCTCTTGTTTTTGCTAATAGAAATAATCTTGACATTCCATTGTTCGATAGTTTTTGCAGATTTAATGCTATCATCCTCAAATCATACATAGAACCCAATAATCTTATTAAATATATTTCAACATGATTCGTATAAGGCCAATCCTAGAACTGGCACTCCTTCCCCAAAACTAAAACATCAACAACTGAAACATACCAGCTCCATTAAGGTCACTCACAAAGGGAATGCCTTAACTTTGGTGGAGGTTTATAAGTAAAAGGCCACAGATAAACTCAAGACAGATATAAATACACATATTTTAATCAGTGGAAACCAAACAGACTTTTATTTCATCCATACGTGTTCAAAACAAAACATTCCATAATTGTCTCAAAATACTTCCATCATTACAACCTCATAACTTTCTTGATTATTAAAGAAGCATAAAACATAAATAAAGTGACAAAAATCCCCAAAGTGATATCCAAAGCCATAATCCGAGCAAAAGAGATCCAAATAATACATCTACGTTCTTGGAGCTTGTAAAGAGCCTGACTGAGCTGAGCTGTTTCCTCCCTGTGGACCTGGGGGGGGGGGCGAAAGAAAAGAAGACGAAAAGAAAATAGGGTCATACATAAAGCCTGAGTAAATCTAGTAACTCTTCAGTATGTGAATAAGAAAAGGGCATGATAGATATATACTGAAAATAGGAAAGTGTCACAAGCTAAGGAGGTGGCGTTTAGAATCGAATGTACTATCGCACCCACACTATATCTCTGCATCTACTTGAGTTTATTCTAACTGGCACCCCATGGTGAGGGTGAAGTGATCCCCATTTTCAAAAGATCGGCTCCTACTCGCGTTAACATGTGTCATAAGGCCCCCAAGAATTGTAGATACCTATGCTGGTCCCACCATGGGGTGTATCAAAACCCATGGTGGCGGCCCCGACACAAATTCTAGAAGGCATAGGTTATACTACTGGTGTCCCCAGTGCCCTGGTTGTCTGCTCCGGAGTGTGTACACGCCCGCACCCCGTTAGACCTGCACTATGCACCCACCGCCGTCGTTTGACCGCTTACAATCAGCCCAGTAATCGTGCCCCACCCTGCCTAGTTTCAGGGTACCATTGATACCTAACTTGGGTTACTGCTGAAACGGGTCCCTCGTTAACAGGATTTTCTAGTCAAACATGTTAAGTGGTTAAGTGTCTGTATTTACCTAACCCCACCCATCAATTCTTGTTAACATGTTGAACTTGGTTAAGTGTTACAGTTGACTTAACCCTACCATCTGTCCTTAGCCTCTTAGGAGCACATGACCACTCACATTAGACAGGTATTGCTACGGTTACTGGATATGACAGTCGGTTCCAGGCAGGTTTACACCGTAGCTCAGTCTAACCTCGGGTCATTATTGGGCTTAATGATTAACCACCCACATTGGATAGGTATTGTTGTGACTACTGGACAGCCGAGCGGTTCCGGGCAGGTTTACATCACAACTCAATCCAACCTCGGGTTAAGCATATCGTGTTTTCTAAATTAACATATTTTATTACTTCTCAATTATATATGTAAATGTCATATCTTTTATGCTTGGATATATCAAATCATTCCGCTTACATGTCATTGTCATTGGCATGTGCCAAACATGCCAACATATATTTTCATGTTTTACACCCAACGTTATTACCCCCGTTTATACGTTCGCAACGTTATAACAAATGTTGGGCTCGACACAATTCAGCCCAATTTTATAAGCGTAAGAAAAGGGGAAATCAAGAACATGTAATATTTTACAACATATAAGGATGTGTGGCGCATGAACTTGCAATTTAGCGATACCAACATAAATGATGGGTCATGTGAACTTGCATTCAAACCAAAGTATAACTAAGTAGGTGACATATGAAATGGCATGGTTTAGGCTAATACAAACTTGTGTTTAAACATGTTGAACTTTGCATAATGTCTAACACAAAACTAGCATGTTGTATATTCACCACAATGTCCAATTATATCATCTAATCACGTAGCCTATTTCAATATGAACTTGCATAGTTTATGAAACCCAAAGGATACTTAACATAGATCCAATTATACTTGCAAATAAACATGAAAACGATATCATAGGTTTTGGGTCATGTAGGCATAAAAGGTTTCAAATCTAAAACATGTTTACATAGGCCTTAATTTAGACTTAGTGAATTTATAAGGTCCATGTCATAGGCATAAACATAAAGGGATAAAATTCTAGTTTTTGCCACAAACTTGCAAGTGCCATTGTTTTCATATACAATTGTTCAATAGGCTTGCATCAATTAAATTTATGCCACAAACATCAATACACAAGTCATGATAGAACCATCACAATACATAGAATTTATACAATACAATAACACATTTCTATTTTCGTTTACATCGAATCACATCACAATTTTTTTATTCATATTCTGAAAGGTCACTATACTTACAACGAATGCAGAATCTTGAATTCTGGATTCTGAATTCTGAAATTGAGATGCGCTCCTTTGGGTAGACTAACGTTGCGTTGATTAATTTGATTAAACTTTAATCTTCTTCTTAATTTGATTCGTCCCTAGGCTTTTCTCTCTTGACGGCTATGTTCAATTCCTCCCTAGCAGCATGATGACTCCTTTCTTATTTTTTTGTGTGAATTTTCAGTTGAGACTTAGGGTGCATTTATAGATTTTTAATTTGTTTTGAGCCGTCAGATGAAGACAGGAGGAATCTAGGCCATCCAAAGTTCAAAGAGCCAATCAAGAGGTGACACGTCAGCCCTAGTGACACACAGAGCCACAGAAATTCGAGCTAGAGCCAGACCTAGCCAGCCAGGTCGACCAGGCAGGTCGACTGGCAGGTCGACACCCAGGTCGACACTATGGTCGACCTGGGGTGGCCAGGTCGACACTGTGGTCGACCTGGGGAGGCCAGGTCGACACCATGGTCGACCCTATGGTCGACCTGGTCTCTGGGCGGGAATTTTCCCGTCCAGCCCAGTTTGAACCTGAAATTCGAATTTTGAATTTTAAACTGAGCTGTTTGAATTTAAATTTTATTCTGAAACTTCCGAAGGCCATAACTCCTTCATACGGAGTCCGATTCGCACAAACTCGGACTCTATTTCAAGCAGAATTCCGGGACGAACGCAATGGCGTAACCCATTTCCCTTAATTCTTTCATTTAGAATTAATTACAATTTAATTTGTGAAGCTTAACGTTATAGAATTCATGGGGTGTTACATTCTCCCCCCTTAAAATGATTTCGTCCTCGAAATCTTCAAGTTAGGAAGAATGTATATCCTATCATCCAACAGTCCATCTACTCATCCAACAAAACAGGCATCCACTGTCCTTAAAAGACTTCTAATGCTTCATGATCATATGCATAGTGTCTGTATATGTCCCTATCTAATGCAGAAATCAGGCGGTCTACTGATTTCGTTGACCTCCTTAATGTGAATCCTTCATGAATCCATTATGTATGCAAAATTTTCCTACTCATAATTCTACATGAGTGCACAACTTATTCATACAAATGCGACGACCATATGACAGCATATCAAGTTTCAACCATATACAAATGAGAATACATATATGCATATGCAATATGAAGTGACTGAGCCGATCTATAACCTAGGGTGTGTGTGTATATGCATCCACGAGCAACCGCTAGCAACCACTAGCAACCATTTGCAGCCATCATCCATAACATGTTTTCAAATACATGTTAGCATCCATTTGTTTTCTACCTAAGGAGTTAGGAAAAGGACCGAGGAGATATACCTAAAAAGATAGATAAAGCATAACTTAAGGAAAAAGAGAGATCAAAGATGTACCCTCAAAAAGAAGAGGGTAGGCAGCGCGTATTCTGTCCTCAGTTTCCCAAGTCGCATCTTCCTCGGCGTCGCTCCACTGAACTTTAACGAGTTTGACTTCGTGGATGCGTAGCTTTTTCACTTCAGTTCCTAAGATGCGGGTTGTAACTCTCCTCACAGTTGCTTCACGTTCCACTTCGGCTTCTTCTAGAATGTTAGGTTCCACTACTTCCGCAGACTCATGCAAACACTTCCGGAGGTGAGAAACATGAAAGACGTTGTGAACTCCGGCCAGTCTCTCGGGTCGCTCTAATCTATAGGCCATCTTCCCAACCTTCTCGATGATAGGAAACGGTCCTACAAATCTTGGTGCTAGCTTTCCTGCGGATCCAAAACGAACGACTTTCCTTAAAGGTGATACCTTAAGGAAAACCCTGTCCCCAACCTCAAACTCAAGGTCGGTCATTCTTTTGTCGGCGTAGGATTTTTGTCTGTCTTGGGCTGTCTTCATCCTTCTACGTATCAAGTCCACTTTCTCTGAAGTCTCTCGAATCATATCTGGCCCAAGTATAAGCTTATCTGTAGACTCCCACCAACAAGTTGGTGATTTGCACGGTCTTCCATACAAGGCTTCGAAGGGCGCCATACCGATGGTAGCTTGGTAGCTGTTGTTGTAGGCAAATTCCACTAAAGGAAGGTGGTCCTCCCAAGTCCCTCCAAAGTCAAGGACGCAAAGTCTCAAAAGATCCTCTAAAATTCTATTCACCCTTTCCGTCTGGCCATCGGTTTGGGGGTGATAGGCCATGCTCAAACATAACTGTGTGCCTACAGCTTCTTGCAGACTCCGCCAAAACTCGCTTGTGAAGATAGGGTCTCGGTCACTAACGATGCTGGAGGGTATCCCATGGAGTCGAACTATTTCCTTGAGATAAAGAGATGCTAGAGATGCGGCAGTCCTTCTACTCTTGATAGTTATAAAGTGGGCGCTTTTAGTAGGCCTATCCACTATTACCCAAATGCTAGTGTTGCCTCTTCTCGACCTAGGTAGTCCATCAATGAAGTCCATTGAAATGCTATCCCACTTCCACTGTGGGACCTCTAAAGGGTGAAGTAGTCCTCCAGGTTTCTTCTATTCCGCCTTGACCCGTTGGCAGGTCATGCACTTAGAGACGAAATCTGCCACATCTTGCTTCATGCCGCTCCAAAAGAAAGTCCTTTTTATATCCTTGTACATCTTATCACCTCCAGGGTGTATAGTCATCTTGTAATGATGCGCTTCCTCGAGAACCTTCTTTGTCAACTCCCTTGCTTGTGGGACGAATAATCTTCCATCTCGCCTCAGCCAACCCTTATCATCGATGGCGTACCAACTGAGGTGACTAGAAGTCTCACCCCTAATAAGTCTATCAATCACTTCAACAAGCTGAGGGTCTTCACGTTGTGCAGCCCCTAATGAGTCTAAGAGAGTAGGGCGTACTTCGAGAGATGCTAACAAACCCAGTACAAAATCTGAGGGAGGCCTAAAGTTAAAACTGGCTATATACTCCAAGCTTTGCCTCTCTACGAAGAGTGGGCTTAAGATCAGTTTCTTTCGGCTCAACGCGTCTACTACTACGTTGCCTTTGCTGGGAGTATAGGAAATTTCAAAGTCATACGAGGCAAGAAACTCCATCCATCTTTGCTGCCTTAAGTTAAGATCCTTTTGCGAGAAGAGATATTTCAACGATTTATGGTCAGTGTATAATTCGAACTTCTCACCTAGGAGATAATGGCGCCAAGACTTAAGCGCAAAGACGATGGCGGCTAACTCAAGATCATGGGTTGGGTAGTTCTTTTCATGAACTTTCAATTGTCTTCCGCCATAAGCTACTACCCTTCCTTCTTGCATTAGAACAGCGCCTAGTCCCGTTCCACATGCATCCGTGTATACTGTGAACATTTTGCTTCCATCTGGCAAAGTCAGAACTGGGGCTGTTGTGAGAGCCCTTTTTAATCGTTGGAAAGCAAACTCGCAATCCAAATCCCAAGTGAACGCCAGATTCTTCTTTGTTAGCCTTGTGAGTGGGGCTGAGATTTTCGCGAAATCCCTAATAAACTTTCGATAAAAACCGGCTAGCCCAAGAAAGCTTCGAACTTCGGTTGCATTTCTTGGTGTCTTCCAATCTTGCACTGCCACCACTTTCGCGGGGTCCACGGCCAACCCATCTTTGGACACTATATGCCCCAGAAATCTTACTTCTTTTCTCCAGAAGTGACACTTGGAGAATTTGGCTTTTAGTTGATGGGCTTAGAGAGTTTCCATGATTTCTTTCAGATGCTGAGCATGCTCTTCCTCACTCTTTGAGAAGACTAAGATATCATCTACGAAGACAACCACAAATTTGTTGAGGAATTCTCTGAACACCCTGCTCATTAGGTCTACGAAATAAGCGGGTGCGTTTGTTAAGCCGAAAGGCATGACAAGCCACTCAAAGAAACCGTCTGGGGTTCTGAACGTTGTCTTATCAATACTATCTTCACCTACTCTTAGCTGATGGAACCCAATTGCCAAATCAAGTTGGGAGAAGACCGTCGCACCAACAGGCTGATCAAACAAATCGTCGATTCGGGGAAGAGGGTGCCTATTTTTCTTGGTCAATTTGTTTAACTCCCTATAGTCGACGCAAAGGCGAAGCGAACCGTTCGCTTTGGTTGCGAACACCACTGGAGCAACCCATTCTGAAATGCTCCGTCTAATGAACCTTTTTTCGAGAAGTTCTTTAACCTGCTTACTGAGCTCCTTTCTCTCCCTTGGAGCCATGTGTCTGACAGGTAAAGCTACAGGCTTTGCGTTATCCACAAGATATATGCGGAAGTCTATTTCCCGCCTCGGAGGTAAGCCTTTCACCTCCTCAAAGACATCCGGATATTCCCGGACTACTCTTACTGATTGCAAATTATCATCAGAAGCATCAAGCGACTCTAGATAACTAAGCATAACAGCATTCAAGGGATTACAACAAATTTCTAGAGTGTTACCAAGCCGAGTCAAGAGTCTAACTACTCTTTTCTCACAATCAAGAATGGCACTATCACTGGATAACCAGTCCATGCCCAAGATCAAACCATATCCCGAGAAGCCCAAGACAAAGGCATTACAACTAAACTCAATGCTGAGAATAGAGATTTTCAAACCCAAACAAACCATTGACAAGTAAGCGGAGCCCCTAGTTGGATTTGAAACTACTAAGGGATCTTCTACCATACTAGTGTCTAGATGCAGAGATTCTACTAAGGCAGATGAAATAAAAGAGTGTGATGCGCCAGAGTCAAAAAGTGTATGAACTGGATGATCATAAAGATAGACTACACTTTCTACAGAAGTATTACTACCTCATTCCTGCTGAGGTGCCACTAGCGCATGAACCTGACCCCCTGAAGTGGATCCGGCTTTCTGTCCCTGCCCTTTCTTCTTTGGGCAGTCCTTAGCTTGGTGCCCAGTCTCTCCACAATGGAAGCAACCATCCATCTTCGCCTTCCTTTTTCGGCAGTCTTTTGATATATGTCCCACAATGCCACAGAAATTTCACCTTCGCTTCTCACGGGGCTTATTGTTCTTCCCTCCTTTCTTGAAATCTGTTTTCTTTGCTTGTAGACCCTCTTTCTTCTCTTCCCCCTTAGTTTCTTTCTTGCCGTGGTCTTCCTCGTGTAGCAACGCCATATCCACCAAGCTTTCATAAGTCGCTCCCGTAGATACATGGGTCATGGCAAGGCTGTGTAGAGGCTCATTCAAACCCTTGACGAAGCGAAGTGCCTTCTTGTGTTGGGTGTTTACTAAGTCTAGCCCAAATCTGGCCAGCTGATTTAACCGATTAACATATTCCCTGATCGTCATGCTTCCCTGTTTCAGAGTTAGAAACTTCTCCATTTGCAGGCTTCTTTCTGCTTGGGAGAGGAATTTCATCTCAAACCTTGTCCTCAAATCCTTCCATGTTTCCACCGCCCGCTGAGCATTGGTTACTTCCCACTAATAGGAAGCTTCATCCTTAAGCAACCATACCGCTAGTTGTATCTTTTGCCTGTCATCCACTCCAAAGATGACAAACAGATCCTCAGTCTCCTTTAGCCAGTTTCTTGCCCCTATAAAGGACTCTGTTCCATAAAAGTCTTTTTCCACCCATAGCCTTAAAATCTCTACATGTTTTTGCGAAGGCATTTCCACGAGGAGGTGGAGGAGGAGGAGGAACCGCGACCACTAAAGGAGGGATGTCTGCTGGGCCCGCGCCATTGGCCCTTGCTTCTAAGTACCTCCTAAACCAGCCGGGAATCGGCACTCCTTCCGGGAGGTTAAGGTCTCCAGACATGCTGAAACAGAAAGGAAAAATTCAAAACGAAGGATAGAGAGAGATAGATAGGGCACATGGCTATGGGGGATTTTGTCTTTTTATAAACATAACACTTTTTTTTTTTGAAAAATGCTTCTTTATACTTTCTTTTTGAAAACAATTTCAAAAACTTTTATCTTATCTGGTAAACCTATGCTCTGATACCAAGTGAAACACCCACCTCCATTAAGGTCACTCACAAAGGGAATGCCTTAACTTTAGTGGAGGTTTATAAGTAAAAGGCCACAGATAAACTCAAGACAGATATAAATACACATATTTTAAACAGCGGAAACCAAACAAACTTTTATTTCATCCATACGTGTTCAAAACAAAACATTCCATAATTGTCTCAAAATACTTCCATTATTACAACCTCATAACTGTCTTGATTATTAAAGAAGCATAAAACATAAATAAAGTGACAAAAATCCCCAAAGTGTTATCCAAAGCCATAATCCAAGCAAAAGAGATCCAAATCATACATCTATGTTCTTGGAGCTTGTAAAGAGCCCGACTGAGCTGAGCTGTTTCCTCCCTGTGGACCTGGGGGGGGGACGAAAGAAAAGAAGACGAAAAGAAAATAGGGTCAGACATAAAGCCGGAGTAAATCTAGTAACTCTTCAGTATGTGAATAAGAAAAGGGCATGATAGATATATACTGAAAATATGAAAGTGTCACAAGCTAAGGAGGTGGCGTTTCGAATCGAATGTACTGTCGCACCCACACTATATCTCTGCATCTACTTGAGTTTATTCTAACTGACACCCCATGGTGAGGGTGAAGCGATCCCCATTTTCGAAAGATCGGCTCCTACTCGCGTTAACATGTGTCATACGAACCCCAAGAATTGTAGATACCTATGCTGGTCCCACCATGGGGTGTATCAAGACCCATGGTGGCGGCCCCGACACAAATTCTAGAAGGCATAGGTTATACTACTAGTGTCCCCAGTGCCCTGGTTGTCTGCTCCGGAGTGTGTGCACGCCCGCACCCCGTTAGACCTGAACTGTGCACCCACCGCCGTCGTTTGACCGCTTACAATCAGCCCAGTAATCGTGCCCCACCCTGCCTAGTTTCAGGGTACCGTTGATACCTAACTTGGGTTACTGCTGAAACGGGTCCTTCGTTACCAGGATTTTCTAGTCAAACATGTTAAGTGGTTAAGTGTCTGTATTTACCTAACCCCACCCATCAATTCTTGTTAACATGTTGAATTTGGTTAAGTGTTACAGTTGACTTAACCCTACCATCCGTCCTTAGCCTCTTAGGAGCACCTGACCACTCACATTAGACATGTATTGCTATGGTTACTGGATATGCCGGTAGGTTCCGGGCAGGTTTAAACCGTAGCTCAGTCTAACCTCGGGTCATTATTGGGCTCAATGCTTAACCACCCACATTGGATAGGTATTGTTATGACTACTGGACAGCCGGGCGGTTCCGGGCAGGTTTACATCACAACTCAATCCAACCTCGGGTTAAGCATATCGTGTTTTCTAAATTTACATATTTTATTACTTCTCAATTATATATGTAAATGTCATATCTTTTATGCTTGGGTATATCAATTCATACCGCTTAAATGTCATTGTCATTGGCATGTGCCAAACATGCCAACATATATTTTCATGTTTTACACCCAACGTTATTACCCCCGTTTATACATTCGCAACGTTATAACAAATGTTGGGCTCGACACAATTCAGCCCAACTTTATAAGCGTAAGAAAAGGGGAAATCAAGAACATGTAATATTTTACAACATATAAGGGTGTGTGGCGCATGAACTTGCAATTTAGCGATACCAACATAAATGATGGGTCATGTGAACTTGCATTCAAACCAAAGTATAACTAAGTAGGTGACATATGAAATGGCATGGTTTAGGCTAATACAAACTTGTGTTTAAACATGTTGAACTTGGCATAATGTCAAACACAAAACTAGCATGCTGTATATTCACCTCAATGTCCAATTATAGCATCTAATCACATAGCCTATTTCAACGTGAACTTGCATAGTTTATGAAACCCAAAGGATACTTAACATAGATCCAATTATACTTGCAAATAAACATGAAAATGATATCATAGGTTTTGGGTCATGTAGGCATAAAAGGTTTCAAATCTAAAACATGTTTACATAAGCCTTAATTTAGACTTAGTGAATGTATAAGGTCCATGTCATAGGCATAAACATAAAGGGATAAAATTCTAGTTTTTGCCACAAACTTGCAAGTGCCATTGTTTTCATATACAATTGTTCAATAGGCTTGCATCAATTATATTTATGCCACAAACATCAATACACAAGTCATGATAGAATCATCACAATACATAGAATTTATACAATACAATAACACAATTCCATTTTCGTTTACATCGAATCACATCACAATTTTTTTATTCATATTCTGAAAGGTCACTATACTTACAACGAATGCAGAATCTTGAATTCTGGATTCTGAATTCTGAAATTGAGATGCGCTCCTTTGGGTAGACTAACGTTGCGTTGATTAATTTGATTAAACTTTAATCTTCTTCTTAATTTGATTCGTCCCTAGGCTTTTCTCTCTTGACGGCTATGTTCAATTCCTCCCTAACAGCATGACGACTCCTTTCTTATTTTTTTGTGTGAATTTTCAGTCGAGACTTAGGGTGTATTTATAGATTTTTAATTTGTTTTGAGCCGTCAGATGAAGACAGGAGGAATCTAGGCCATCCAAAGTTCAAAGAGCCAATCAAGAGGTGACACGTCAGCCCTAGTGACACACAGAGCCACAGAAATTCAAGCCAGAGCCAGACCTAGCCAGCCAGGTCGACCAGGCAGGTCGACTGGCAGGTCGACACCCAGGTCGACACTATGGTCGACCTGGGGAGGCCAGGTTGACACCATGGTCGACCCTATGGTCGACCTGGTCTCTGGGCGGGAATTTTCCCGCCCAGCCCAGTTTGAACCTGAAATTCGAATTTTGAATTTTAAACTGAGCTGTTTGAATTTAAATTTTATTCTGAAACTTCCGAAGGCCATAACTCCTTCATACGGAGTCCGATTCGCGCAAACTCGGACTCTATCTCAAGCAGAATTCCGGGACGAACGCAATGGCGTAACCCATTTCCCTTAATTCTTTCATTTAGAATTAAATACAATTTAATTTGTGAAGCTTAACGTTATATAATTCACGGGTTGTTACAACAACTCTATCCCAGTCCACTTGCTTGAAACCAGCACAGCCTTATCCCTGACTTCATTGGCTGCACGCCTCTGCTGTCCTTACTTCCAAGCCTCTTCTGCACTGTGACACGGTCTGGCTTCCCACCTGCTCCTTTATCCTTTACATCACTCGCAACGAAACACCATCCCCCAAGTACCCCTTAAAGATATATATAGTAACCAATGTTTGTGAAGCACTGGGGACCAAAATAATAGGCACTTCCTTCATCACGCTAGCTTTTTCCCCACCATCAAAACCTTCGTTCCCAGTTAACCTTGTCTTTGCCACAATTCAAAGGACGTTCTCTCTTCTGAATCTTGGCTGCTGGAACTGCTTCAGTTTTATCATCTGAAAACTCAAAATTGTTAGTAATATTGACGTTGCAAACATCATTGAGATTGCTATCGGCAAGGTTGACCGCAGTAGAAGGATCGATCTGATCCAGGGTGGGGACGCGACCATTGAGGTAATTGATCTAGAGTCTGCAGTCCGGCATGGTGACATGGGGGATGCCATGTATGCAGCGTTTAACCTGCAATTTTATTTATTATTACTTTACTGAATATCAAACATAAATGAGTTAAATTTTAATATTTTTTTAGATGATTCACTATGCGCTTGAAAAAATTATGGTTTTTTCAAAACAAAGGAGAGCTAATGAAGTATCAATTATGATGAGTGTATTCATTATAGCTTTCAGTACATATAGAGAAAGAAACCAGCGCTTAGTCTCTCTATATATTTTTCTGTATAGCAAAAGAATACAACAAACCAAACTAAAAATGTTCGGAGAGACCATGAAACATTTAAATAGAAATTATATAGCAATTCCAACATGTCTAGTCAAATTATATCCACATTTTTATATCCTTCTAAGATTCCCTATAGATTTGAAGTTTTCAACTAATCATGTAACTCTTTCACTATGAAGCCAATGATTAATTTGATAAAATGGAGGGTACAGAATCCATTAATACATTGACAAATGAATACATATAGTGGAAATTATTAGAACCAAATTGAAATGACCCGAACTTCCCCGGTAAAGAAAGCCCGGATTGCTTTGAGGACAAGACGAATCAGAACGCAAAAAGAAGAACATTTCATTGTTTATTACAACAATTCCATCAGAATACAAGAAAATACAGAGTATGAATCAATATTACACATTTATAACTATATCAGAGATTTAAATTACATTTAAATACATAGCAGCGGAAAAATAATACAAAGCAAAACTGAAAGAAATACACGGATACAGAGCTTTCCGAGTATATTTCCAGCTGTAAACCAGGATCCTATGAATATAAATCTGCAAAAACCCAACTACTAGCTGCCCGTGTGGAAAATAGGGGCACCCAGAGTTTAGGTTAAAACAATAAACTCCAGGTCAGTCATGTGACTGGTGTGAGAACTAAAACAGTTATTAATCTTTATTTTAAAAGAGAGTAATTCAAGGGGCCACGCCGTATAACACGGAACGGGTTTCCTCCCAAGAACACTAGTGCATATAACAAAACACCGCAATGCTTTTGGAAAAATGAAGCTATTATAAGACCCAAGTCCCATCACACAATGCAATGCAAGCCGGAGGATAGGGTTTTCCCTTATAATAGCCAAACATGCTTGGTACGTTTAAAACAAATCATTCGATACTATTTTAAGTGTATAGTGTCAAAATATTTCAATCATAGACGGTATGGGTACCATATATCATGTCGCCATACTAGGCTCTACAAATAAAACCGCAATTTCACGTATTGAAAATTGTATTCCATCATGAGTCGAGGCAAGGGGAAAGCTCCTCTCCGTTCGAGACACTCTAGCAAATGTCTCAGGACCACACACAGCGATCCTTGGAATCGGTTGGGCCGGTCCTCTCTTACTTTTTAGGATTGGCAATTCCTGAACACACGTTTCCCGGTCCTATCGGACCTATATAATGGTCTGTACGTCGGCTCACATAGTGCCAGTTATCGACCATATATTCGAGGCGCCTCGCATTCCAACAACCACACAGGTAAAAAGAATATAAATGTCAGGGCTGGTAGGTCACTGACATCACCCATAGCGAGAAAGAAACGTCGTGTTCTCCCAACGGTCCGTATCCCGTTTTTGACTCATATCGAGGTGTGAGGCTCGCGAATTCACGCTATATACAAAGCTATGCCACACAGGTTGTTCTTTGATCATCAACCACAAGATTTTGCTTTTTAACAGAAGCCTTGATCATTTGCCGCTTAAGCGTGCCACACAGGCAATTCACTCCATGCGACTGATGTCCATCGATATACAACCTATGAGCTCGTACGTCTCAGAGAAGGGCGTTAAGAAAGAGAATAAATTCTCCGCCGCCAAACAGATGTATATTTAATAGAGATTAATCAACACATAATAAAATCCAATGTCAGACACACAGTCCATTTACAAGTTCGTTCTGGTTCTGAAAGAAACCGGAGGCACTTTCCTCGCATATCCATCGATCTCCAAGTATGTCTGGACGATCACCAACTGATTCTCTGCTCTTGGGTGTACAGCCCAATCAAGATCATCAATAACCATCCAAACGATGTGAAGACTTCCGGTCTTCAACCACCATCTTCATCTTCAACTTATCGTCAAATCAGTTATTCAGAATGTGTATAAACCCGCGTATATAATAAACAAATGTTACACAAACCCAACATACGCCTCATTCCAACTCAGGATATTCTTTTAATCAGATATTCACATTCTTAGGGAAAGGTTCCCATTAATTTTATCAAAGATAAATTCTTCTATATTTATTCTTTAATCTTCCTTTGGATATCATTTCAAACCATGTTAAGATTTTCCAAACTAGTCGGGATTAGCGAACCACACCGAAGTAATTATTTATTTTATTTCCCAATCCCAACCTATTCACCCCATGGAGCAAAAATGGTAATACTCCATATCTAACACCACGGTGTTATAGATAAAATTATTTACCATTTCAAGTTCAAATCTAATTAAAGATTTAACTATCGCCTTGGAGCAAAACTGGTGATACCCCATTTTCGATCACTTTCCAAATTTGATAATTTAAATTATCAATTCACATTTCAATCTAATTACAGACTCTTTAAAACTTTACTTAGTTTTAATCTTCTCAAAAAACAATATCCTGTCTTTAACTGGGTTAAAGAACCAATGTCACTTTAAAACACGATTCATGATAAAACCAAATCACATTCCATGGTTAACCAGGTTAAAGAACGGGTGTTATTCAAAACACCGCTCACGATAAACCCCAAAAACCAATTCAAATTCAATTCCAATTAATATTATTTAATTGGTACACTTCATTAAATCTAAATAGAAAGATTTAATCTTTTCTACACTAGATCCAAGAACAGTGTTATTTAAGACACCATTCACGACGAATCCACAATCCTGTTTGATATTAAATACAAGGCTCTGAATAGAAAATATATCTGCTTATATTCAATATCAAATTCTAAAACCGACAAATATCGTATTGGAAATTACGATATAAATATATCTTTCAAATTTCCACAACCATATCTGTATAATCACGAAATCCAACATCGAAATATTCGGAAGATAATTTCGATTCAAATCCATTCCAATTCACGTATTGGAAATTCTGATTATTTTCTAAACCATTTCAAATCTAGTTCAAAACTAGTTCATTTCGATAAAAATATATTTTTATCCTCCAAATGTGGAATTTTTCATCTCAGTTCTTTCCAATTCACATATTATGATTTTACACAAATTATTAATATTTTTAATAATTTTATCAAGGCCCGTTCAGTCGATTTCCAATAACGGTCGTCGAACTGCACTTACAACGACCTTTTCCAAATTTGATTTGGACATAATCCCAAATCCAACCGTCAGATTTCAAATTTCTAATATTCATTGAAAAGATCTTTTCGATACGAACCCAATGGTTACGGTTTTAGGAGAATCCGACAGTCGGATCTCCGGCAACGTCAATTCGAAGTCAATGGTCGAAATTCGCGAACTACCGAGGCGCGGCACGTTCTATTCAGGCCATTATATATATTACATATTTATCATCGATTTCCTTTTAAAAGAGAGTAATTCAAGGGACCACGCTGTATAACACGGAACGGGTTTCCTCCCAAGACCATTAGTGCATATAACAAAACAGCGCAATGCTTTTTGGAAAAACGAAGCTATTATAAGACCCAGGTCCCATCACACAATGCAATGCAAGCCGGAGGATAGGGTTTTCCCTTATAATAGCCAAATATGCTTGGTATGTTTAAAACAAATCATTTGATACTATTGTAAGTGTATAGTGTCAAAACATTTCAATCATAAATATCAATCATAGACGGCATGGGTACCATATATCATGTCGCCATATTATATATATCGTCGATTTCCTTTTAAAACGTATTTTATAAATCATTTTAAATTCGTTTTCGAAATGATTTCAACTTCATATTCAATTTCGAATCGAAATTGAATATTCCACATCATCGATATACAAATGATAATATTTTCAAAACGTTATATTTTGAAATCACTTCTTTTTCTATATTCATTATAAAAACGAATATTATCGATATAAATATCGATCGCGTCTAAATGGCGCATCTCTAATCAACACGACTTTATATATTTCAATAACTTCGTTATTATATTCAACAAATGAATATTTATTCTTCAACACATGATTTTTTTTTTCAACACATGAGTATCATCAACACATGACTATTTTTGTTATTTAATATATTTTATAAAATTATGATAAAGATGTAAATTTTATTGTTAAAATATTTTACTCAACACATGATAAGTTTCATCACATGAATATTCTCAACACATGAGCATCGTCAACACATGACTATTTATTCTATTCAACACATGAATCTTTATTTATAATATTCTTTATTTTCCTAATTGGAATGAGGCCCAATCAATTACCATATAATGTTAATTATATGGATTCCATACAACCCATGTATATAATAGCAACGATAAATAATCAACCATCATCCAAAGTGTACCACACAACTGTTTAAGCATTAAATATAACTAACTAACGCTCATACAGTTTGTCAATCAAACGATCGACATACCACTAAACAATTGGAATTAGTGTACGTCCAATATCATCCCAACACCCGTGTGGGATTTTAAATCAACAAACACTGAATATTATTTGTGCAGTTGGGCGATGTGTAAAATTTATCGTCCCAATCAATGTCCTTCAAATAGGTACATAAACAAACCGTTCGGTTTGTAAATGAATATTTATTTATTCACATTCACGTTAAAAATTATATTTTTAACGGTAATTAGTTTATTTCAATACATGAATGTTTTACTATCCATTTCACATCAATAACACAAACAAACTTCACAACACATCAAACAAGCATACAAGTCATCCATGGTCTGTGGACGACGGGTGTCGGGTGCTGCTAAGCACCGTCTACATCCTAGTATATATTTTAACTAGAAAACAAGATTTAAAGTGAGGAGTTCTCACCGATTAGCTAAACCAAACGCCACGACTCTTCTTATGTAGAAATCTTCGTCGTGCTCACCCCTTTGTCAATTTCATTCCCCGTAGCCACTACATATATAAAAATCACATTTTTATATTGTTGCTATGTATATAAAAATCACATTTTTACACTACTACTGTATATATAAAAATTCTATTTTTATACCGCTACTATATAGATAAAAAATTCTATTTTTATACCGCTACTATATAGATAAAAATTCTATTTTTATTCCGCTACTATATAGATAAAAATTCTATTTTTATACTGCTATTATATAGATAAAAATTCTATTTTTATAACGATGTTCATATAATAAAGATTATATTTTTATATTGCCACCCATATAAAAATCACATTTTTGGTTCTTCTTCGTAATAAAAATCATATTTTTATATCTCCTACATAATAAAGATCGAATTTTTATTATCTATATAATATAAAAATCATATTTTATTCTTCACATATAATAAAAATCATATTTTTATTACTTAAAAATCGTATTTTTATCATTTAAAAATTATACCTTTATTCTCTACACCTAAAAAAAATCAGTTTTTGATTCTCTACACCTATAAAATCAGTTTTTAAATCGAAGAAAATAAATAAAACTGAAAATTAAAAACTTACATTGCATTTTCAGAGGAGGGGGGTGTTCTCCGTCGAACTAGGGGCCATGGAGGTGGTGGGTGGTGGGTGGTCGGCTAGGGGGAGTGGCACTGGCCGGCGGTGGCCCCACTTAGCTGGTGTTGGCAGATTTAGGTGAAAGAGTGGGTTTGTTGCTTCGGTTTTCGAGAGGAGGTAGGGGGAACGACCATCGGAGGTTGGGGGTGGTGATGGCCAGAGGCGCGCGGCCTAGGTAGGCGATGGCGACCTGATGGGTTGCGGATTAGATCTGGACGAGGGAGGCGGGATCATTTTTTATTATTTGAGGGTTGACCGTTCAATGAAATGAAAAGAGGGAAAACTTAATATATATATATATATATATATTATTTATTTAATCCCATAAAACAACTTTTTATTTCAAACCCAAAATTGAACCCACTGACTGTCGTCCCTAGCTAATTACCCCCATTCCGAACATAATGGGATATGTATCGTAGGCTGATTCGACTGTTTCGATCAGTTTTTGTCAAAATCAAAATATAAGTCTATATATTGAATTTGAACGCACATTTCAATTTACCGAGGCCACATATGGATTTTAAAAATTCCAGAAAACTATTTTCTAGCTTCGTATTGACGATACGGTCCTAACAAAACTAATTTCATCAAATTCCGAGACCGTTTGAAAAATGGCCATTTTCCAGTCGATTAAAATCAACTAAAACTGGTCAAACGCGTTTTCCTTTGCTACGCTCACATATTGATTCAAAAAATTACGAATTTTGAAATCTTGCAATAATTTGACATCACGGATCCAACAAAAGTGGTTTCGTCGAAAACCGAGGTCATTTGCAAAATTTTCATTTTTAAGGGCTAGAATTCCACATCGACTATTCTGAATTTTCAACTGGACGTATCTTTTGATTCCCGCTATGAAATTTCTATTTTTCAGATTCGTTGGAAAGATATTCTCAATTAGATTCAAATATTTTTGGTTTTGCCAAAATCCGGTTTATTTTGAATCCTGTACATTCATTTGAAATTAGAAATCAAATTATCGAACTACCGCGCCATTTTCAATTCTTTTTATAATTATAAATAATTATTTATATTCTAACGACGATCTATATAACTATATATGTTCTATTTCTATTCAAAATAAATTTCTCGTCATTATTATCTAAAACAATCATTTTAAATATTCAAACTTCATTAAAATTGACAAAATAAAATTTTTAAATTGGCCCAGAATTTCCGGGTTGTTACAATCTCCCCCACTTAAAACTTTTCGTTCCCGAAAAGGAACGAAGCTGAAAGTTGTTTAATAAACCAAATCGACTTCCATTATTTCCATTATGGCTTAAGTTCTTCAACTTTTCAGTTTCTAAGAACTTTTCAAATTTTTCAAAAATTTGGCTAACACCCTAATTTTTCGAAAAATTTCGCCATAACCTCCCCTGCACCGGGGACTTCAGGATATTTCAAATAGCCTCCCATGGCCCTCATCAATCCAAAAAGAAAAAGAAACAGCCAAGCGGCCAGCCAACCGGCTCATAAAATCATCCAAACCCAATAAATTTGTAAACATGTTCCTATTTGTCGGGCAAACAATTTTATTCTTCTGCTCTAGCCTCCTTGCTATGACCTGTTCAATAGATATACATGTACATATATGCCAATACAGCCAATTGTAATCATTTTTCAATACAGTTCAATATTCGGTTCAATTAGGCTAAATGGTTCAAAATTTCAAACCAATAATCAAACAACCCAACCATCAATCAATTAGTGGATTAACATTTCAAATTCATAATTTTGATACATATACAGAAAATCATGTTTTTGGTGCCTAATCACAACAATAAACCTATCTAGTTTTGGTTCTCACACTAGTCTAATGGAAATATATAGGCATCCCACTTATAAACACGAAAATGATTACTGATGATGACGCGTCAATCATCAGAATCAGGTCCGAGCGACTAGAGTGTGATTCTATATCTATCCAGTATATTAAAACTTCGAATATACGTTCATGACGCGTATATGCAAAATCTTTATATACTCGATTGTCCAAATTCAATACAAATAAAATATTCAAATACGTATAAACTGGTTTAAATTTTCAAAACAATATTGTTTTCATTTGAAAAATATACTCTTCACACTCGTTCTAGGATACTACAGATCCTATCTCTAACGAGTCATTCTAATTGGATATTACTAATCCAATATCTGATGAATTCTTTCGTATGGTTCTAATGTGTCTTGTTCTCGAGCTCTGTAAACCAAAGCTCTGATACCACTCTGAAACGACCAGAACTTCCCCGGTAAGGAAATCCCGGATTGCTTTGAGGACAAGACGAATCAGAACGCAAACAGAAGAACATTTCATTGTTTATTACAACAATTCCATCAGAATACAAGAATATACAGAGTATGAATCAATATTACACATTTCTAACTATATCAGAGATTTAAATTACATTTAAATACATAGCAGCAGAAAAATAATACAAAGCACAACTGAAATAAAAACACGGATACAAAGCTTTCCGAGTATATTTCTAGTTGTACACCAGGATCCTGTGAATATAAATCTACAAAAACCCAACTACTAGATGCCCGTGTGGAAAATAGGGGCACCCACAGTTTAGGTTAAAACAATAAACTCCATGTCAGTCATGTGACTGGTGTGATAACTAAAACAGTCATTAATCTTTATTTTAAAAGAGAGTAATCCAAGGGACCATGCCGTATAACATGGAACAGGTTTCCTCCCAAGAACACTAGTGCATATAACAAAACAACGCAATGCTTTTTGGAAAAATGAAGCTATTATAAGACCCAAGTCCCATCACACAATGCAACGCAAGCTGGAGGATAGGTTTTTCCCTTATAATAGCCAAACATGCTTAGTATGTTTAAAACAAATCATTTTATACTATTGTAAGTGTATAGTATCAAAACATTTCAATCATAAATATCAATCATAGACGGCATGGGTACCATATATCATGTCGCCATATTATATATATCGTCGATTTCCTTTTAAAACGTATTTTATAAATCGTTTTAAATTCGTTTTCGAAACGATTTCAACTTCATATTCAATTTCGAATCGAAATTGAATATTCCACATCATCGATATACAAATGATAATATTTTCAAAACGTTATATTTTGAAATAACTTCTTTTTCTATATTCATTATAAAAACGAATATAATCGATATAAATATCAATCGCGTCAAAATGGCTCATCTCTAATCAACATGGCTTTATATATTTCAATAACTTCGTTATTCTATTCAACAAATGAATATTTATTCTTCAACACATGAATTTTTTTTTTCAACACATGAATATTCTCAACACATGAGTATTGTCAGCACATGACTATTTTTGTTATTTAATATATTTTATAAAATTATGATAAAGATGTAAATTTTATTGTTAAAATATTTTACTCAACACATGATAAGTTTCAACACATGAATATTCTCAACACATGACTATTTATTCTATTCAACACATGAATCTTTATTTTATAATATTCTTTATTTTCCCAATTGGAATGAGGCCCAATCAATTACCATATAAGGTTAATTATATGGATTCCATACAACACATGTATATAATAGCAATGATAAATAATCAACCATCATCCAAAGTGCACCACACAACTGTATAAGCATTAAATATAACTAATTAACGCTCATACAGTCTGTCAATCAAACGATCGACATACCACTAAACAATTGGGATTAGTGTACGTCCAATATCATCCCAACACCTGTGTGGGGTTTCAAATCAACAAACACTGAATATTATTTGTGCAGTTGGGCGATGTGTAAAATTTATCGTCCCAATCAATGTCCTTCAAATAGGTACATAAACAAACCGTCCGGTTTGTAAATGAATATTTATTTATTCACATTCACGTTAAAAATTATATTTTTAACGATAATTTATTTATTTCAACACATGAATGTTTTATTATCCATTTCACATCAATATCACAAACAAACTTCACAACACATCAAACAAGCATACAAGTCATCCATGGTCTATGGACGACGGGTGTCGGGTGCTGCTAAGCACCGTCTGCATCCTAGTATATATTTTAACTAGAAAACAAGATTTAAAGTGAAGAGTTCTCACCAATTAGCTAAAACAAACGACTCTTCTTATGTAGAAATCTTCGTCGTGCTCGCCCCTATGTCAATTTCATTGCCCGTAGCCACTACATATATAAAAATCACATTTTTATATTGTTGCTATGTATATAAAAATCACATTTTTACATGCTACTGTATAGATAAAAATTCTATTTTTATACCGCTACTATATAGATAAAAATTCTATATTTATACCGCTACTATATAGATAAAAATTCTAATTTTATACCGCTACTTTATAGATAAAAATTCTATTTTTATACCTCTACTCTGTAGATAAAAATTCTATTTTTATACCACTACTATATAGATAAAAATTCTATTTTTATACCGCTACTATATAGATAAAAAATTCTATTTTTATAACGGTGTTCATATAACAAAGATTATATTTTTATATCGCCACCCATATAAAAATCACATTTTTAGTTCTTCTACATAATAAAAATCATATTTTTATATCTCCTACATAATAAAGATCGAATTTTTATTATCTGTATAATATAAAAATCATATTTTTATTCTTCACATATAATAAAAATCATATTTTTATTACTTAAAAATCATATTTTTATCATTTAAAAATTATACCTTTATTCTCTACACCTAAAAAAATCAGTTTTTGATTCTCTACACCTATAAATCAGTTTTTAAATCGAAGAAAATAAATAAAACTCGAAATTAAAAACTTACATTGCATTTTCAGAGGAGGGGGTGTTCTCCGTCGAACTAAGGGCCATGGAGGTGGTGGGTGGTCGGCTAAGGGGAGTGGCACTGGCCGGTGGTGGCCCACTTAGCTGGTGTTGGCGGTTTTAGCTGAAAGAGGGGGTTTGGAGGTTCGGTTTTCGAGAGGAGGAAGAGGGAACGACCGTCGGAGGTCGGGGGTGGAGATGGCCGGAGGCGCGCGGCCTAGGGGCCAACGACGACCTGATGGGCGGCGGATTGGATCTGGTCGAGGGAGGCGGGATCGGTTTTTCTAATTTGAGGGTTGACCGTCCAATGAAATGAAAAGAGGGAAAACTTAATATATATATTATTTATTTATTTATTTATTTAATCCCATAAAGCAACTTTTTATTTCGAACCCAAAATCTAACCCACCGACTGTCATCCCTAGCTAATTACCCCCATTCCGAACACAATGGGCTATGTATCATAGGCTGATTCGACTATTTCGATCAGTTTTTGTCAAAATCAAAATATAAATCTATATATTGAACTTGAACGCACATTTCAATTTACCGGGGCCACATACAGGTTTTAAAATTTCTAGAAAAATATTTTCTAGCTTCATATTGACGATTCGGTCCTAACAAAACTAATTTCGTCAAATTCCGAGACCGTTTAAAAAATGGCCATTTTCCAGTCGATTAAAATCAACTAAAACTAATAAAACGCGTTTTCCTTTGCCACGCTCACATATTGATTCGAAAAATTACGAATTTTGAAACCTAGCAATAATTTGACATCACGGACCCAACAAAAGTGGTTTTGTCGAAAACTTAGGTCATTTGAAAAATTTCCATTTTTAAGGGCCAGAATTCCATATCGACTATTCTGAATTTTCAAGTGGACGTATCTTTTGATTCCCGCATTGAAATTTCAATTTTTCGGATTCATTGGAAAGATATTCTCAATTAGATTCAAATATTTTTGGTTTCGCCAAAATCCGGTTTATTTTAAATCCTGTACATTCATTTGGAATTAGAAATCGAATTATCGAACTACCGCGCCATTTTCAATTCCTTTTATAATTATAAATATTTATTTATATTCTAACGACGATCTATATAACTATATACGTTCTATTTCTATTCAAAATAAATTTCTCGTCATTATTATCTAAAATAATCATTTTAAATATTCAAACTTCATTAAAATTGCCAAAATAAAAATTTTAAATTGGCCCAGAATTTCCGGGTTGTTACACAAATTGATTTGAAATGTATGAGAACCCAAGAAGTATCAGTCAAAAAACTTGTAGTTTTTGTTCTTATTCGACTTAACTTATGAAATATCATCTACTCCGGTTCATCGATTTCTCAACAATATCTCTAATTGTTTACAGGAACTGAATTAAAAGCAAATGTAAATTATACCTTCAAGAACTTCACCAAGATCTCTGTCATTAGCGCCGGTCTCCGTACAATCATACATAGTAATCAACATTGGTTTGGAATTTGAAATTAATTTTGAATCCAAGCCATAAAAACTTTATCCATTTGTTTCAGTTGTGCATCAGAGTCTTCACATATAAACCTTAAACCCGTAATAATTGAATCTTTCAACTGGATTAAAATAATAATTAATAGAAGCTAGGATAGAACTGACTTGATAATGAGAAAGCTTGTCATGGTTTCCTCTATTCCTTTACAATTACGTGTGCTTGACATAATGAGAAAGCTAAGAGTATTACCAAAAGAATTCAAAAAAAGAAGAGAACATATCACTAGCTTTAGGAAGGAAATACTAATATATTAGAAGCACTAAAGGGATGGGGGCATTATGCCAAAACTATTAAAGAAAAGATGTTTATCAAATGGATCAAGTAATAAAGATGGAGTGAACAAAGATGAAGGTCGATAAAAGATGTATTATCTGTCCCTAGTTCAATCTAACTGATTATTTTAGAACAAGACCATTAACCCTTAAGAAATGTTTTCCGACTAGTTGAGGGTAGCTGCATGAGGTCGTAGATGCATTGATAAGCGATAGTCCATGTAGGACATTTATATTGTAGGCCTAACGAAGGTTTCCATTACGGATGTAGTAAATACCCATTCCATACAATGCGTGCGTTAGTGGCACTAGTTAATTGTTTACACTTAGGAACTTTTCTAGACTCTATAATAGTTTCTTAAACTCGTGGGAGGATCAACATAGTTATTTATGGTGAGATGGGGTTCGAGACAAGGAATTCTAGATATAGGGGATACTTGGGGAATTTCCGAGTATTTGTTGGGTTTTGATTCTAGATAGATTAAGCACTTGTGGGGTTATTTTGTACTACAAAAGGTGAGTTGTCAGGCTAGGACATGCAATGGACGAACCTTTGATATTTCTTACGATCCTAGGTGGTCATTCATGATGAGTTTTCTATATTCCCATGATGTATTTTTAGGAGATATTCATTCAATTCCCATTGTATGAGAATTCCCGAATGTGTTGGAAGAAGAAAGATCAATTTTCCAATTTATCATTGTGGCAGTGCCAAACCCATGGCATTTCCTATGAGGTTAATGGTTCTGTGGGAAAAAAATAGGATTGAGTCTTCTACTTATCGCTAGTCGCTTTCTAGATATAGATTGATGCTTAAGAATTTACTAGGTATGGGTTGATTTTGAGTTCAGACATGTTAGCTATAAGGTTAGCCATCTCAGATTTCTATAGGAGGGAGTTACTTGTGCGTTTCGACATACCCTAGAACTCATGCATGAAAGATTAGTTGAGATGAACTATTTTACTCCTTTGACCTATCTTTTGGGTAGATTAAATCCCATTTCTATTTATAGGATTTTTCTAAATATATTTAAGGAAGTTGTTAGACTTCAACCTTAGCAGGAGATTTTTGGAAGACAAATTAAGGTAATTTTGCATCTTTGGACGAGAGGCACACTTTTTTTCGCTAAAAAGATGGATAGATCATTGAATTTGCAATAGCCATGAGTAAGTTGTATAAGAAAAACCATTATCCTTTGCCTTATATAAATGGTCTTTTTGATTTATTAGTAGGAGCCAAGATTTTCCCTATAGCAAGATTTATCTGTTAATGATTTTCGTCAGTCATGATCAATGGAAGAAATTATAGACACAACCGCTACCAGAACACCCGATGGACTTTAAGAGTAGTTTACCATACGTTTAGGTTAGTTTATTCTTAAGCTTATTTGTTAGTATGACGGTAGGTTGCTTTGTGAAGTTTTGGAATAAGCTATTAGAAGTCTATGTGAATGACATGTTGGTCTAATCAAAAGGGAACAAGGAATAAATGTTGTGTTTATTAAAGAAATTCGGCACCTTATAAGCACATAGACCCTAGAACAATGCTTTTATGAATCACTATTGGGAAGGTAAGGAATTTTCTTAGATTAATGAGTTATTATCAATAAGTTATTAGAAAATATTATTTTAAGATGACAAGTCTTTCAACTTACCCCATCGAGGAAAGTTTTCCTTTCATTGAAATGGAATGTGAAGCTACCATTAACGAGTTTAAGGCTAAGGCTAATACTTTAGTATCATACCTACTATATAGCACTAAATACAGGGGCCCATAGGAGGGTTTACCGTATGATGACTGTCGTTAGATTTTCAGTTAGGTCAAAGAGGAATTATCTATTATGAGAAAGGTTTGAATTATTAGTAAACATACATCATTGGTTTATTGCTTCTATAAAAACCGATTAGAACTTAAATGAAAGAATGATAAAGTTCAAGCATCCCCGAGTTTTGGGTTTTCATATACTCTGAATAGGAGCAAGGATGTAATTAATACTAAATTTGTGACTAAGAGTTCTTGTAGTGGAGTCATTGGGGATGCATGCAACTTCTATGAAAGTAATACATCGTCTATGAGGGAAACATTTTTATGGATTCTTAGCTTACCACTATTAAGAATATTATAAAAAGGAAATCATTTTTTTATTCAGCTAACCAAATGCACTTGGTAGCAATAATAGCAATCTTGTTTGCAAAGAAGGACATGCAACTATATGAGATTCCCATTAGAATAGTCAGTAATTGGGACCCATATTGCCTTCATATGTTTTGGGAGAATATCTAAAAGCTTATAGGAACTAAGACCAAATCCAGATAGGCCTTGAAGTATTTACCTTTAAAGTATACCTTAGATAATGGTGGCACACAAGGGCATATCTTACCCTCAGCAATGATTGATATTAAAAGTTGGATTTTCATCAAGGTTTTGGTCATTTGGGCATGAGAGGAGAATCTTAGAAATTCCATTTATAAAGTAATAACTTATGGGGATGAATTGGTACATAATTGTTAAGATCAGATTGATTGAACTCTAGGATGTTAGATCTTTATATAACCACCGATTTAAAATAACCAATAAGTTTAGTTATTGAGAAATCAGTTGAATATTTATATGTTTTAGGCAGAAGGGACATACAAACTTCAATCATTTTAATGATAAGGTAAATATTTGTGTTCCAAGAGAAGAAATCTTAAGAAAAGGATACTACAAGAAAAGTTGTCTAGCTAAAACACTAGAAAACATCATTTTGGGCTGAATGTTGTAGAATGCATCCTCAAAAGTATTTCCTATAAGGAAAAATGCTGAGAAAAAGATAGTTCCATTTTCCCGCCACCCAAAACATAGTTTTTACTTAATTTCCCACTATCTCATTTACTGACCGGGAAAAATGAAATTCACTTTACCTTTTATCTTTTTACGCGATATTCATTTCACTTTTAGATTTCAACCTTCCATACATTGATTTTAAAATCCAACATAAAAATCACATCGTCCGTTATCCTTCGCGATTTCAGTTGAGCTTCGCGTCGATTTCAATTTCACTTGCCCTAAACTGGGCAGAGGAAGAAACTATGTTGGGATTTGCTTCTAATTCACTTTCAGTTTCAATTTTACAGATTTAACTCAAAAAATATGCAGATGCTTTTCGTCCAGCCGGTCTCTTCTTTGCATACACATAGTAATTTTTTTGGGATTTGTTTCTAGTTTGTCATGTATTGTTTTCCCGGTCTTGTAGATTTGCAAAGATCAAGCTGAGGCAGAGGTCTCTTCTAAAGCATGCCAAGTTAGGAAGTTTGCAAAACTGCTGCGCTCTTGTTGTTGTGCTCAGGTTGGACTTCCATTTCATTTTCAGTTTTATTACTGTTGTGCTCGTTCCCATGTGTTAATTTCACTACTTATGCACTCTTGTATACTTGTCTGGATATGTTTAGACTGAAATTTAAGTGCTGTTGTGTTGCATCATGTGTGCACATGGATCACTTGTTTGAGCTTAACTAAACATATTGGAGTTGTTGGGTACATGTCTTCTTGCTTGACCACTATGTCAGTTTGACTTGTAATTATGAGGCTTGAGTTTGATCACCATGACCGTACTGATTGTATTTTTAATATTTGATCCGGTTTTAGTTGTTGTTTGAAGTTTGAGGTTTGATTTAGAGTTTTAAATCACCATGTTGTCACTTTTTTGTTGTCCATAGCACTCTGTGTCAATTTTACAACTTATGTGTGCCTGAATAGTGGTTTGATGATCTTGTTACACCTGTTGTGTTGACCAGCCCTGATCAACTTTGTTTCAGATGTACATGGTTATTTTTTTGATCGTCAGCTTGTTCTAGAGTTGCACCCTTTGTGTTTTGGACTTTCTCTTTTGGTTTTCATGTAACTATAAACTTGAGCCTTAACAGAAGCCTCAGAAGTAAAACAGAAAATTGGAAGCTAGCGTTAATTGCATTAAAAATACGTTCTAGTGTTGTGTACCCCCTTTGTGTTCGAGGCTGTATGCTATGCACATCATCTTTGTGCATGGTTTGTTCATGTACTTGTATACATTGGACTGATTTGTTGTGACATATTGTAATAAAGCCAATCAGTGTGCCTAGCTTGAGCTATTTGATATAGTCATGGTTACTTGACGAAAATTATATGGCTTCCACTTATGTCAAATGAACAAGGACCTGTGGTATAGCAAATAAATAGGTTGCTCCACCTATTCATGTTGATACAGTGTTGGACATGCTGTTGTGATAATGTATCACTTGTCTAAGATGGGCTTAGTCAACTGTCAACCATGTTTTTTTAAGTTTGATAGCAATACAAATTTCAGGTGTTAAGTTTAGAAACCATTCAATCTACGTATTATCCATTACTAATTATAACCTGCACTCAAATGGTGGGCAGTGTTATAAGAATATAATATATGACAAAAATAATTTTGCATTTAAGGATATTACTAAATCTAATTAGCTTTGAGTTTATTAGTGGTTCAGAATACCATTTTAGTTTAATCACACACGCACGCACACGAACAACAAACACAAAAATCAGGTCTGGAATGCAAAACCAGATGAGACTTTTCTCTTTTTGGTTGTTCTAGATTGTATTCTCTTTCCACGGGTACCTTAGCAGTTGTATATTGTATTTAGAATCTCATTGTTTCATTGGTTCTCTGTTTTATATGTGAAGAGCACAGCTTTCTTTTGTAGGCTATTGATATTAAACTTTTATCTTCGCTTAGCCGAGAAGATTTGAAGAAGCTATGTAGTAGTAACTCTCCTGAGTGGATTTCATTTCCTGCATTTGAACAGGTCAGTTATTCATTTTTAAAGTTTTGGCGTATCATTTTTATGGCATTCTTTATGACAATGTATTTGTACGTGTTATGCATAACACTTCTTTTATAGTTCGGATCAACATTGTCTATACAATTTTACCTGCCTGTTTGTCCAGTATAACTCTTATGGCATACCTCATTCTTCGAGAATTATGGCTGTGTTGGTGATGATATTATTTACTATGACAGGATTCCAAGCAAAATTCGAGTGCTATCCTCATTTAGAGGATTACTCTTTCATCAAAAAACAAAAAAGTAAATAGAAATCCAGTTAAAATCCCTTTATGATGTGCAAGTGAAGTGGTTAAACAAGCAACTGAGCAAGCTATGGATTTATATTGCCGAAGTAAGTTCAAAATTCATATGACTATATCAAATTTAACTAATTGTAAACAGTTTACCTTGTCTGAGGTCTGCCTATCATATAATCAGTATGGTCATTCTTTGTGTAACTTTGCATTTATCTGCCAATAAATTTCATATGCCATTCACACGAGCTTGCTATATGCACCATCAAGTCTGGCATATCCTCACTCTCATCTCCTTTGAACATCTTGGGCCTCCCTCAACCTTCGGCAGTTTTCTAACTCTCCCAGAAATTTGGGTAATGTTATAGTACTATATAACAGAATAGGTCAGACGTGTGAAATTTATTTCAGACGTCTGTACCAAGCCTAGGAATTGCCCAAGAATATTTTCAGACATCTCAAATGGTCTCAAAGTGTTGGCCACAATCCATTTCAGATGTCTAGAACTTATTTTCAGACGTTTGAGTCGGGTCAGATGTGACGATCCCAAAATCCGAGGGGCGGTATTAAGGATAATCATTAGGAAATAACGCATTAATCATCATAGCAGAGTACAGATAATAGCAGAAACAATAAATAAAACAATTTTACATGGATATGACAGCGGAATCACAACATGTAGGAATATCAGAATAGCATAACGTGGGATATACTTAGTAAAAAGAAAGGGAAGTGATCAGTCATCATCGCCGAAGGTGGAATACATACATGCAGTGACATAATAAGAGTATCAGTCTACATCGCCGAAGGCGGAATACATATACATATAGTGAGAAATACGGAAAGTAAATCAGTCTCCATCGCCAGTGGCGGAATCATAATATAAATACAGTAATGGCGGAAAATATCTAAGTCATCTCTATGAAGTCAGCCTCACCATGAGCCAAAAGTGCACGCTATGCAGCTGTGCAGAACCAAAAACCACCTGTCACCTGTGTACTAGGCTGCCCGTGTGAAAATAAGGGCACCCGCGTTTGCAAAGTGAAACAAACAACGAGTCAGTCATGGGGACTGGTATGAGGAATCTATTTAACAGTTAAACAACAGTAAATAGCAAATCATAGGACCACGCCACTTTCGCGGAACGGGTTTACTCCAGTGATTGCTAGTGCATTTAAAACAAAGTAAATTCTTTATAAAACAACGCAATGCTTTTAGAAAGAGTGAAGCCATTATAAGACTCAGGTCCCATCACACAATGCAACGCAAGCCGGAGGATAGAGTTTTACCTTATAATAGCCAAATATGCTTGATACGTATAAAGCAAAATCATTTGATATTATTACTAGTGCATATATGTTTCAAAAACGAATAGCATCATAATATCAATCATAGACGGCATAAGTGCCCCATACCACTATGTCGCCATACTAGTTCTACAATCAAGTCCGTTATTTCGTATTGGAAATTGGATTTCCGTCATGAGTCGAGGCAAGGGGAAAGCTCCTCTCCGCTTCGAGACACTCTAGCAAATGCCTCAGGACTACGCACACTGGGTATCCTGGATCTTCAGGGCCGGTCCTCACTTACGTTAGAGGATTAATTATGCCTGAACACACGTTTCCCGGTCCTTACAGACCTATAATCGAGGCGCCTCGCATTCCAACAACCACAAAGGTGAAAAGTAGATATATATGTCAGGGCTGGTAAGTCACTGACACCACCATAGCTAGAAAGAAACGTCGTGCTCTCCCTGCAGTCCGTATCCCGTTTTTAACTCATACCGGGGTGTGAGGCTCGCGAATCTACGAAATACACAAAGCCAGGCCACGTAGACCTTGCTTTGATCATCATCCACAAGACTTTGCTTTTCAACAGAAGCCTTGATCACAGCATCTTGGCATGGCACATAGGCAGTCCACTCCATACGATTGATTTCCATCGATATATAACCTCTAAGCTCGTACGTCTCAGAGAAGGGCGTTAAGCAAAAGAATAAATTCTCCGCCGCCAAACAGATAAATATTTAACAGAGATCAATCAGTATAGAACAAAATCCAATGTCAGACACACAGTCCATTTACAAGTCCGTCCTGGGTCTGAACGAAACCGGAGGCGTCAAATTCCTCGTATATCCGTCCAATCAACATATACGTTCAGACGGCTACTACTTCCGTCCCTTTCCGGTAGCTACTCCGGTTAGGAACCTCAGTAGCGCCCATCCAACCGATATGAAGATCGTCGGTCTTGAATCGTCTTTGCGTTTTCCAATTCGAATCGCTCGATGAATTATTTGAAATGAGGGTTAGCTCGGCCTTTTCAAATAATTCACGTCATTAGAATTTAAATCGATTCTTTATATGGTTATATTATTCGACATCCATCTTTCAGTTATTTAGTGTTATTTTCATGTCATACACATACAACCATCAAATATCAAACAATTCAAGCCCAATTGGTTTATTTTCAACCTATGTTGCTTATAATATTTTATAACTATTTTTCGCCATTTTTATTTATTTAAAAATGGCCATATTTAATTAAACGACGTTTCAGGTCGTTTCTTGGCACTGGCGCTGTTTTCCCCTTAATTTGTTTTACACATACCGGAAAATTTAACCGTTGGATTTCTACAAAGTCTATATCAGTGGGAAGATATTCCCAAAGCGAACCCAACGGTTCCAGTTTCGTGAGAATCCGACGGTCGGATCTTCCACACTAGTCGTTTGAAGTTACGGTTTCAAAATTCGAACTGCAGCGTCGTTATTCGATTTAAATTAATTATATTTATATATAAATATAAACGATTCTGGCGCTGTTTTTCTTCAGATTTGAATTAAACATTCCGGACAATCCAACCGTTGGATTTTTACTAGGTTGGTGCCTTTGGAAAGATATTTCCAAGGCGAACCCAGCGGTTGCGGTTTCGGGAAAACCCGATGGTCGGATTTCTCGTACTAATCGTTTCAAATTACGATTCTGAAACGTGAACTGCACGGCCTCTATTCCTTTTAATTATATTTATATTTATATATATAAATATAATTCATTCCATAGTTTCAACTATAGTTCATTTTATATTTCAACTTCGTTTTCACTTCAAATATTTCACTAACGCCTTAATATTTCGAAAAATTTCGCCATAACCTCCTTTGTACGGGGAGGGGTTTGGAAATTTATTGGGCCGTATTAGGTACCCAATAAATCCTAAAAAGCATTCACATATTTTTAGTGATATATTTTGGTGTTTACGGGGGAGCATGTACTGATAATCACTCCAGAGAATAAATTCCCGTCACCCCGTTTCCGTGTGGAAATAAATAGTCCATGTGCCGTATCTAATAACTAGAGCGACGTGATTATTGTCAACTCTAGACCCGTGTGGGGTTTTTATTAATCTGGCAATTTATCGTTATAATTTATATAGTCCATATCAGTCATCAGTTCAACCTGTAGTACTTAGTCATCGCCATACAAGCCTCTTGCTGGTATGGTAAATCTTCCACCTCGTCACACAAGCTCCAATTGCTTATGTGGAATATGATGAAGTATGCCTATCGCCAAGAAGTATGCCATGTAGTGTAGTTCAAAATTAATTGTTACTATCCTATGGCGTTGTTTATTATTCCACACAGAAAAACCAGCACTCCGCATCCAATGGCATTCACAGGAGTTGATATATAAATAAAATTGCGCAGCCAACTCATCAAGGTTTACCTATTTGTCGGGCACGCAAATAATTTCTTTACTCAACAGCTAATCCATTTTTCCTGTTCAACACATGTATATATATGCAGAACAAGCTAATAATAATATTTCTAGCAAACTATTATTTATTTCAACACGTGCGTATTTTTAACTAAGCGTATACATGATAAAAGGAATATTTTTATCATCAAAAATATTTATTCGACACTAGTGTATTTTTAACTAAGCGTATACATGATAAAAGGAATATTTTTATCATCAAAATTTTTTATTCGACACTAGTGTATTTTTAACACTTCATATTTATCTTAAAAATATAGTTTTCAATGTCGATTCATTTTATTTTTAAAAGATGATAACATTCAACACATGAACTTCAACTCAACGAATGAATTGCAACCCAACACATGAATATACTATATAGTTTGTATATATATAAAAATGTGATTTTTATTGCTAAATCCATTTGTTTAAATTCAAATAATATTCAACACATGAATTTCAACACAACGAATGAATTGCAACTCAACACATGAATATTCGATATAGTTTGTATATATATAAAAATGTGATTTTTATTGCTAAATCCATTTGTTTAAATTCAAATAATATTCAACACATGAATTTCAACTCAACGAATGAATTGCAACTCAACACATGAATATTCGATATAGTTTGTATATATATAAAAATGTGATTTTTATTGCTAAATCCATTTGTTTAAATTCAAATAATATTCAACACATGAATTTCAACTCAACGAATGAATTGCAACTCAACACATGAATATTCGATATAGTTTGTATATATATAAAAATGGGATTTTTATTGCTAAATCCATTTGTTTAAATTCAAATAATATTCAACACATGAATTTCAACTCAACGAATGAATTGCAACTCAACACACGAATATTCGATATAGTTTGTATATATATAAAAATGTGATTTTTATTGCTAAATCCATTTGTTTAAATTCAAATAATATTCAACACATGAATTTCAACTCAACGAATGAATTGCAACTCAACACATGAATATTCGATATAGTTTGTATATATATAAAAATGTGATTTTTATTGCTAAATCCATTTGTTTAAATTCAAATAATATTCAACACATGAATTTCAACTCAACGAATGAATTGCAACTCAACACATGAATATTCGATATAGTTTGTATATATATAAAAATGTGATTTTTATTGCTAAATCCATTTGTTTAAATTCAAATAATATTCAACACATGAATTTCAACTCAACGAATGAATTGCAACTCAACACATGAATATTCGATATAGCATACGTAAATAATTTCAATGAAGGAAAATTATTCTAACACATAAATATTTCAGAAAATTTCGGCAGCATAACGACAGAGTAGTTAAAACCGGGACCGTCCCTAGTACGGCTCCTCGCTCTACCTTAAAACCTCGCGGTTTTTGACAATGGGGATCATGCATTTAGTTCGCACGCAGGCGGCATGTTTTATTTTCAATTCCACAATCCTATTCTATTTTGTTTCAACCACAAGAGGGTATTTTTCAACCACAAAGGTATTTTTCAACCATAAAGGTATTTTTCAACCATAATATCAACCACAAACAATTATTTCCAACCATTCGTCAAACCATATGATATCACGTCAATCACAAGCAATAAATATCGTCCATGGTCTGTGGACGAGGGGAGTATATATATATATATATAATATAATAATTCACTTGCATTTCATCACGATTTAAAGCATATATGGTTCAAACAACGCTTGTATAATTTATACATTGCTAATATAACTTATACAACACATGTATTTGAGGTATACAATGCGTATATAATTTACACTTCGCTTATATAATTTATACAACGCGATTACATTCACACAAATAGTTTAGATTCCTCACATTGGTTCTTGCGGTGCTAAAAATCGTAGGAAGGTCAGAAAAATCCGCGGCTTCTTCTAGAATGTAGAGAGCCTCCTTGCGGTCACGGTGTCTCCTGTTTCATCGAATTTCGTTAACACAGCAAAAAGATATGATTTTTACAAGTTTGCAACGCTTTAAAGTGTAAAAATCAATTTAGCCGTATACTCCTTTTTGGTTTCGAAACTAGGGTTCGGATTTTCAGACAATCCGTGAATCTATGCTCCGATCAGAGAGTGGGACTTGAAAGAGGGAAGCGAGGCGGTCCTAACGGTGGTCGGAGGAGCAGGTGCGATCGCCTCTGGCGGTCGTGGCGTCGACGTGAAGTCGGCGGCTTTCTGGGCGTTTTTCTCGATGCTGGCGAAGGGAGGAGGAACGGGGTTGGTCGGATTTGAAGAGGGCGGTGGGCGGCGTCGATTGAGGGTGGTGGCGTTGGCTGGCGTTGCCTGTGGCGGCGGGATTCTCGTCGAAAAGCTTTGAACGACGAGCGTCGTTCGTTTCGTCTGGCGGCTTAGGGTTTTTAGGTTTTTTTTTTTTTTTTTTTTAAAGAAAATTTCTCATTGGTCGATATTTATAGAAAATTTTTAAATAGTGTTTTTGCAAACGAACTCCTTTTTAAACCCAACGACTGTCGCCCCTAGCTAAATACCCCCATTCCGGACACAATGGGATATGTTTCGTTGGCCATTTCGACTGTTATAGTCAGTTATTTATCAATTTAAAATATAAAACATTCGATATTTAATTTAAACGTACATTTCAATTTGCCAGGGCCACAAACTGAATCGAAAAATTCCAGAAAAATAAATCTAGCTTTGTTTTGACGATACGGTCCTAACAAAACCAGTTTCATCGAATTCTGAGCTCGTTTGAAAAACGGCCATTTTTAGGTCGACCCTCTTTAACAGAATTTGACCAAACACGTTATCATTTGCCCCGCTCACATACTAGCTTCAAAAATTACGAAATTTGAAACTTAGTAATAATTTGACATCCCGGACCCAACAAAAGTGGTTTCGTCGAATTCCGAGGTCGTATGCAAAATCTCAATTTTCAAGGGCTATATATTCTATATAGCGACCCTTCTGAAAATTCATTTGGCCATAACTTTTGATTTCCGTTATGAAATTTCGATTTTTCAGATTCGTTAGAAAGGTATTGATAAACAGATTTAAATATTTTCAGTTTCGTTAAAATCTGTTATATTTTCCACCCGGTACAGTCAGACTTAGTTTGTATTCAAAATTTCAAACTGCCATATTATACACAATTCTATATTTTATGGAAATAGGCTATTTTAATCATTCAAATTTCTTGTTAATAACCAGATTTAAAAATTTTAAACTGGATCACATTTTCCGGGTTATTACAATCTCCCCCACTTAAAACTTTTCGTCCTCGAAAAGGAAATAACAGTTAAGCAGGAAATAAAATGTAAATGCAAAGTATTGTAAAGGTACCTTGCACCGGAGTTAGTCAGAGATGTCCACTCTGCATTTGGGATAGGCTTCTTTAATGCTTTCCTCAGTCTCCCAAGTACAGTCTCTAGGATCACTACTCCACTGCACTTTGACTAAATGAATCTTTTTCCTCCTTAGCTCTCTAGTTTCTTTGCCAACTATCTTTAATGGCTCTCTACTGAGTGCTAATTCTGGAGTTATGTCAATATCATGTTGTGCTGCTTCTTCTACAACAAGATCTGGATCATGAACATGTTTTCTGAGCTGAGATACGTGGAACACATTATGTACACCAGGCAACCAATCAGGTAATGAAACCCTATATGCAAGAGTTCCAATCCGTTCAAGTATAGGAAAGGGTCCAATAAATCTCGGTGCCAATTTCCCAGTCTTGCCAAATCTGATTACTCCTCGCATTGGAGAAACTCTTAGATAAACATAATCGCCAACGGCAAACGATATATCCCTTCTTCTCGCATCAGCATAACTTTTCTGTCGGCTCTAAGCGGTTTTCAACCTCTTCTTAATGAAATCGACTTTATCCGATGCTTCTTGAATCATATCGGGCCCTAACACAAGTCTGTTGCCAGGTTCTACCCAACATGCGGGAGATCTGCACGGTCTACCGTATAATGCTTCAAATGGAGACATTCCCAAACTTGCTTGATAGCTATTGTTGTAAGAGAATTCGGCTAAATGTAAATGATCTTCCCATGAGCCTCCAAAATCGATAACGCAAGCCCGCAATAGATCTTCTAAAATTCTATTCACTCGCTCAGTTTGGCCGTCTGTCTGAGGGTGATAAGCGGTGCTTAGATTTAATTTGGTTCCCAATTCTTCCTGGAATGCTTCCCAGAATTTGCTAGTGAACAGGGGATCTCTATCGCTGACTATATTGAGTGGCACTCCATGTAGTTTAACTATTTCTCTGAAGTAAATCTGTGCCAGACTTTGAGCCGTTCTGTTGGATCGGACAGGTATGAAATGGGCAGTCTTCGTGAAGCGATCTACGATTACCCATATACTGTCGTTTCCTTTTCTAGTTCGCGGCAGGCCATCGATGAAATCCATCGAAATTTGTTCCCACTTCCATCCTGGAATTTCTAAGGGTTGTAATAATCCAGCCAATTTATGCTGATCACTCTTAACTAGCTGACAAGTGGGGCATCTGCTAACATATAATGAGATGTCTCTTTTCATCGCCTTCCACCAGAATGTGCGCTTGATATCGTTATACATTTTGCTCACACCGAGATGGATACTTAATTTGGACTTGTGGCATTCATCAAGCACTTCTCTTTTTAGCTCAGAGATGTCGGGAACACAAATTCTTCCTTTTAATCTCAAAACCCCCTCACTATCCACTTGGAAGCTGGAGTCTATGCCTTCATTGATCCTTTTGATCATTACCTTTACAAAATTATCCTCCTTTTGAAGGGTCGAGATTCTGTCTATTAATGAAGACGTGATGACAAAACTGGCGATGATTTCATTCTTTCTGCTGAGCGCATCTGCCACAACATTGGCTTTCCCTGGAGTGTATATAATTTCAAAATCGTATGCTGCAAGGAATTCTAACCAACGCTGTTGCCTCAGGTTTAAATCCTTCTGGGTGAACAGGTATTTCAAGGATTGATGATCGGTAAATAGTTCGAATTTCTCGCCCAGTAAATAATGCCTCCAGATTCTTAAAGCAAACACGATAGCTAATAACTCAAGATCATGAGTAGCATAGTTTCTTTCATGCGGCTTTTGTTGACGGCTGGCATAAGCGATCACTTGGCCTTTTTGCATTAACACTGCGCCTAGCCCTCTAATAGAAGCATCCGTCCATACGGTCAAGTCTTGGTTACCTTCTATTATTGTCAATACCGGAGCAGTTGTCAACTTCAGTTTTAGCTCTTGGAAAGCTTCTTCACATTCGGGAGTCCATTTGAATTTCTCATGCTTCTTTGTAAGCTTTGTCAATACTCCTGATATCTTTGAAAAATCCTGAACGAATTTCCGATAGTAACTAGCCAATCCAAGGAAACTTCGAACTTCTATGGGGGTAGTAGGTTGTTTCCAGTTCTGGATCGCTGTAGTTTTGCTTGGGTCTACAGCAATTCCTTCTTTTGACACGACGTGGCCTAGGAATTTAACTTCATTCTGCCAGAAGACGCACTTAGAAAATTTAGCTTTCAAGACATTTCTTCTTAGAATTTTCAGCACTTGTTCTAAATGTTTTGCATGCTCTTCTTCCGACTTAGAGTAGATTAGAATGTCATCGATGAAGACTAGAACAAATTTATTCAACACACCACGGAACACTCTGTTCATAAGATCAACGAAGTATGCCGGAGCGTTGCACAAGCCGAACGACATTACTAACCATTCGTAGAATAATTCGGGACCCCTGAAGGCTGTCAAAGGAACACAGTCTTCGGATATACGCAATTGGTGGAAACCTGTAGCTAGGTCCATCCTGGAAAATACTGTTGCTCCATTTAATTGATCTAACAGATCGTCTATTCGGGGCAAAGGATATTTGTTCTTCAGTGTTTGTTTATTGAGATCTCGGTAATCAACGCAAAGTCTTAGAGTACCGTCTGATTTCGGGACAAATACTACTGCGGCTCCCCATGCTGAAAAGCTTGGTCTGATTAGACCTTTCCAAAGTAATTCTCGGGTTTGACTACTTAGCTCTTCTTTTTCTTTCGGGGCCATTCTTCTTATTGGATGAACTACTGGTCGAGCATTCGGAATTAGATCAATTCTAAACTCAATTTCTCTTTGCGGCGGTAAGTTTTCTACTTCTTCAAACACATCCGCATAATTTTTAACGACCGGTATCTTTTCTATTGAAGGGGGAGTAATTTCTAAAGAAGCCCAGAATTCTGTTCTATTAATTTCTGCACCGAGGCATGGTATAGTGATATGCCCCGATTTTGTTTCAACTTTCACGATTCTTTCGGCACATCTAACTTCGGCCTTATATTTTGTTAACCATTCCAGACCGAGAATAACATCGAATTCTGATAAATCCATGACAATTAAGTGGATGGGAAACTTGTAACATGAATAATAGATAGGCACTCTGCAGTATAAACTGAGACTAACAGAACCTCCTATCGGGTTTTGAACTTTAATCGGTTCCTTTAGAATTCTTTGTTTCAATTTTAACTTGTGAACAATTTTACCAGATATGAAGCTACGTGATGCACCAGTATCAAAAAGTACAGAAACAGGAATATTTTTAATGGTAAGGGTACCTCCCAAGACATCGGGTTTACCTGATCCATCAGTGGTAGCTGGCGGGGTCTTCCCGTCATAGACATGGGCCACTTGTGCGCTCTCCTTCAAAGGACAATTCTTGCTATAGTGCCCCTTCTTGTGGCAGTTGTAGCATTCAGCTGAGTCATTGGCCTTTGGCTTCTTTGGGGCTTTGCACACATTAGAGAAATGACCGGGCTTCCCGCAATTGTAGCAGTTTCCTTTCGGGATCTTTGCGGGTTTTTGAGTAGCGGCCGCGGTAATGCTAGATTCAGGTTGATCTGTTGAGGCCTTGCGCTTATTCCCTGCTTGGCTTTTAGCGCGGTCTTGGCTAGCATGTCTCTCATCCATGTCTTCGTAGTTGCAAGCCATCTCTACGAGTTCTGTAAAAGAGAGTTTGATGTTGCTCATAGCTCTATCATGGTATTTGCGCTTCAGCCCGAATATGAATCTCTTATTCTTCGCTTTGTCGGTCAAAACCAGCTCTGGAGCATAGCGCGATAGCTGAGTGAACTTATTCAGATAGTCTTGAATAGAGAGGTCTCCCTGCTGGAGATTAGCAAATTGCTCCCGCATCCTCTCTAGAGCTTGTTCCGGTACAAACTTCTCATTGAATAAAGTCCTGAACTGCTCCCAAGTCCGGATAGTACCAGCTGCATCCCCAGAGGTAATGGCATCCCACCACAGCTCTGCCTCTTCCTGAAGGAGCCAAATGCCAAGTCGGGCTTTGTTGTTAGTTCCCATACCCATGCCCTCGAAGATTTTCTCACAGGTTTTCAGCCAAGCGATAGCTTCGGTCACTGTGCCTGTGCTAGTAAAAGGTTTCCCTCCAAGATTTCTGTACCTCTTTGCTACTTTGTCGAGCTTAAAGTCTTCTGGTGCTGGTGGCGGAATAATAGGGATTTCCACAACTACGGGGATATTCCCCCGTCCTCCTGCTGCATTTCCTCGGCCTCCACGGCCTCCTCTAGCTGCTGCTCCACGTGTAGCCATCTAAGAGTACTATATGAGCAAGAAAAGAGTCAAGCTCACAGATTTGATAATTTTCATAAATGATAAAGCAAGGGAATACAAGGAAAGATAATGATGATGTACTGATCAAATTGTTTTGCTAATCTGCTTAGCTCATTCTAGGACATTGCTAATCCTATCTCTAATGAGCTACTCGTATTAGAACACTACTGATTCTATTCTGACGAGGTGTTTAATGTGTTAGATCCCGGAACTAAGGTTAACCAAAGCTCTGATACCAACTGTGACGATCCCAAAATCCGAGGGGCAGTATTAAGGATAATCATTAGGAAATAACGCATTAATCATCATAGCAGAGTACAGATAATAGCAGAAACAATAAATAAAACAATTTTACATGGATATGACTGCGGAATCACAACATGTAGGAATATCAGAATAGCATAACGTGGGATATACTTCGTAAAAAGAAAGGGAAGTGATCAGTCATCATCGCCGAAGGCGGAATACATACATGCAGTGACATAATAAGAGTATCAGTCTACATCGCCGAAGGCGGAATACATATACATATAGTGAGAAATACGGAAAGTAAATCAGTCTCCATCGCCAGTGGCGGAATCATAATATAAATACAGTAATGGCGGAAAATATCTAAGTCATCTCTATGAAGTCAGCCTCGCCATGAGCCAAAAGTGCACGCTATGCAGCTGTGCAGAACCAAAAACCACCTGTCACCTGTGTACTAGGCTGCCCGTGTGAAAATAAGGGCACCCGCGTTTGCAAAGTGAAACAAACAACGAGTCAGTCATGGGGACTGGTATGAGGAATCTATTTAACAGTTAAACAACAGTAAATAGCAAATCATAGGACCACGCCACTTTCGCGGAACGGGTTTACTCCAGTGATTGCTAGTGCATTTAAAACAAAGTAAATTCTTTTTAAAACAACGCAATGCTTTTAGAAAGAGTGAAGCCATTATAAGACTCAGGTCCCATCACACAATGCAACGCAAGCCGGAGGATAGAGTTTTACCTTATAATAGCCAAATATGCTTGATACGTATAAAGAAAAATCATTTGATATTATTACTAGTGCATATATGTTTCAAAAACGAATAGCATCATAATATCAATCATAGACGGCATAAGTGCCCCATACCACTATGTCGCCATACTAGTTCTACAATCAAGTCCGTTATTTCGTATTGGAAATTGGATTTCCGTCATGAGTCGAGGCAAGGGGCAAGCTCCTCTCCGCTTCGAGACACTCTAGCAAATGCCTCAGGACTACGCACACTGGGTATCCTGGATCTTCAGGGCCGGTCCTCACTTACGTTAGAGGATTAATTATGCCTGAACACACGTTTCCCGGTCCTTACAGACCTATAATCGAGGCGCCTCGCATTCCAACAACCACAAAGGTGAAAAGTAGATATATATGTCAGGGCTGGTAAGTCACTGACACCACCATAGCTAGAAAGAAACGTCGTGCTCTCCCTGCAGTCCGTATCCCGTTTTTAACTCATACCGGGGTGTGAGGCTCGCGAATCTACGAAATACACAAAGCCAGGCCACGTAGACCTTGCTTTGATCATCATCCACAAGACTTTGCTTTTCAACAGAAGCCTTGATCACAGCATCTTGGCATGCCACATAGGCAGTCCACTCCATACGATTGATTTCCATCGATATATAACCTCTAAGCTCGTACGTCTCAGAGAAGGGCGTTAAGCAAAAGAATAAATTCTCCGCCGCCAAACAGATATATATTTAACAGAGATCAATCAGTATAGAACAAAATCCAATGTCAGACACACAGTCCATTTACAAGTCCGTCCTGGGTCTGAACGAAACCGGAGGCGTCAAATTCCTCGTATATCCGTCCAATCAACATATACGTTCAGACGGCTACTACTTCCGTCCCTTTCCGGTAGCTACTCCGGTTAGGAACCTCAGTAGCGCCCATCCAACCGATATGAAGATCGTCGGTCTTGAATCGTCTTTGCGTTTTCCAATTCGAATCGCTCGATGAATTATTTGAAATGAGGGTTAGCTCGGCCTTTTCAAATAATTCACGTCATTAGAATTTAAATCGATTCTTTATATGGTTATATTATTCGACATCCATCTTTCAGTTATTAAGTGTTATTTTCATGTCATACACATACAACCATCAAATATCAAACAATTCAAGCCCAATTGGTTTATTTTCAACCTATGTTGCTTATAATATTTTATAACTATTTTTCGCCATTTTTATTTATTTAAAAATGGCCATATTTAATTAAACGACGTTTCAGGTCGTTTCGTGGCACTGGCGCTGTTTTCCCCTTAATTTGTTTTACACATATCGGAAAATCTAACTGTTGGATTTCTACAAAGTCTATATCAGTGGGAAGATATTCCCAAAGCGAACCCAACGGTTCCAGTTTCGTGAGAATCCGACGGTCGGATCTTCCACACTAGTCGTTTGAAGTTACGGTTTCAAAATTCGAACTGCAGCGTCGTTATTCGATTTAAATTAATTATATTTATATTTATATATAAATATAAACGATTCTGGCGCTGTTTTTCTTCAGATTTGAATTAAACATTCCGGACAATCCAACCGTTGGATTTTTACTAGGTTGGTGCCTTTGGAAAGATATTTCCAAGGCGAACCCAGCGGTTGCGGTTTTGGGAAAACCCGATGGTCGGATTTCTCGTACTAATCGTTTCAAATTACGATTCCGAAACGTGAACTGCACGGCCTCTATTCCTTTTAATTATATTTATATTTATATTTATATATATAAATATAATTCATTCCATAGTTTCAACTATAGTTCATTTTATATTTCAACTTTGTTTTCACTTCAAATATTTCACTAACGCCTTAATATTTCGAAAAATTTCGCCATAACCTCCTTTGTACGGGGAGGGGTTTGGAAATTTATTGGGCCGTATTAGGTACCCAATAAATCCTAAAAAGCATTCACATATTTTTAGTGATATATTTTGGTGTTTACGGGGGAGCATGTACTGATAATCACTCCAGAGAATAAATTCCCATCACCCCGTTTCCGTGTGGAAATAAATAGTCCATGTGCCGTATCTAATAACTAGAGCGACGTGATTATTGTCAACTCTAGACCCGTGTGGGGTTTTTATTAATCTGGCAATTTATCGTTATAATTTATATAGTCCATATCAGTCATCAGTTCAACCTGTAGTACTTAGTCATCGCCATACAAGCCTCTTGCTGGTATGGTAAATCTTCCACCTCGTCACACAAGCTCCAATTGCTTATGTGGAATATGATGAAGTATGCCTATCGTCAAGAAGTATGCCATGTAGTGTAGTTCAAAATTAATTGTTACTATCCTATGGCGTTGTTTATTATTCCACACAGAAAAACCAGCACTCCGCATCCAATGGCATTCACAGGAGTTGATATATAAATAAAATTGCGCAGCCAACTCATCAAGGTTTACCTATTTGTCGGGCACGCAAATAATTTTTTTACTCAACAGCTAATCCATTTTTCCTGTTCAACACATGTATATATATGCAGAACAAGCTAATAATAATATTTCTAGCAAACTATTATTTATTTCAACACGTGCGTATTTTTAACTAAGCGTATACATGATAAAAGGAATATTTTTATCATCAAAAATATTTATTCGACACTAGTGTATTTTTAACTAAGCGTATACATGATAAAAGGAATATTTTTATCATCAAAATTTTTTATTCGACACTAGTGTATTTTTAACACTTCATATTTATCTTAAAAATATAGTTTTCAATGTCGATTCATTTTATTTTTAAAAGATGATAACATTCAACACATGAACTTCAACTCAACGAATGAATTGCAACCCAACACATGAATATACTATATAGTTTGTATATATATAAAAATGTGATTTTTATTGCTAAATCCATTTGTTTAAATTCAAATAATATTCAACACATGAATTTCAACTCAACGAATGAATTGCAACTCAACACATGAATATTCGATATAGTTTGTATATATATAAAAATGTGATTTTTATTGCTAAATCCATTTGTTTAAATTCAAATAATATTCAACACATGAATTTCAACTCAACGAATGAATTGCAACTCAACACATGAATATTCGATATAGTTTGTATATATATAAAAATGTGATTTTTATTGCTAAATCCATTTGTTTAAATTCAAATAATATTCAACACATGAATTTCAACTCAACGAATGAATTGCAACTCAACACATGAATATTCGATATAGTTTGTATATATATAAAAATGTGATTTTTATTGCTAAATCCATTTGTTTAAATTCAAATAATATTCAACACATGAATTTCAACTCAACGAATGAATTGCAACTCAACACATGAATATTCGATATAGTTTGTATATATATAAAAATGTGATTTTTATTGCTAAATCCATTTGTTTAAATTCAAATAATATTCAACACATGAATTTCAACTCAACGAATGAATTGCAACTCAACACATGAATATTCGATATAGTTTGTATATATATAAAAATGTGATTTTTATTGCTAAATCCATTTGTTTAAATTCAAATAATATTCAACACATGAATTTCAACTCAACGAATGAATTGCAACTCAACACATGAATATTCGATATAGTTTGTATATATATAAAAATGTGATTTTTATTGCTAAATCCATTTGTTTAAATTCAAATAATATTCAACACATGAATTTCAACTCAACGAATGAATTGCAACTCAACACATGAATATTTGATATAGCATATGTAAATAATTTCAATGAAGGAAAATTATTCTAACACATAAATATTTCAGAAAATTTCGGCAGCATAACGGCAGGGTAGTTAAAACCGGGACCGTCCCTAGTACGGCTCCTCGCTCTACCTTAAAACCTCGCGGTTTTTGGACAATGGGGATCATGCATCTAGTTCGCACGCAGGCGGCATGTTTTATTTTCAATTCCACAATCCTATTCTATTTTGTTTCAACCACAAAGGTATTTTTCAACCATAAAGGTATTTTTCAACCATAATATCAACCACAAACAATTATTTCCAACCATTCGTCAAACCATATGATATCACGTCAATCACAAGCAATAAATATCGTCCATGGTCTGTGGACGAGGGGAGTATATATATATATATATAATATAATAATTCACTTGCATTTCATCACGATTTAAAGCATATATGGTTCAAACAACGCTTGTATAATTTATACATTGCTAATATAACTTATACAACACATGTATTTGAGGTATACAATGCGTATATAATTTACACTTCGCTTATATAATTTATACAACGCGATTACATTCACACAAATAGTTTAGATTCCTCACATTGGTTCTTGCGGTGCTAAAAATCGTAGGAAGGTCAGAAAAATCCGCGGCTTCTTCTAGAATGTAGAGAGCCTCCTTGCGGTCACGGTGTCTCCTGTTTCATCGAATTTCGTTAACACAGCAAAAAGATATGATTTTTACAAGTTTGCAACGCTTTAAAGTGTAAAAATCAATTTAGCCGTATACCCCTTTTTGGTTTCGAAACTAGGGTTCGGATTTTCAGACAATCCGTGAATCTATGCTCCGATCAGAGAGTGGGACTTGAAAGAGGGAAGCGAGGCGGTCCTAACGGTGGTCGGAGGAGCAGGTGCGATCGCCTCTGGCGGTCGTGGCGTCGACGTGAAGTCGGCGGCTTTCTGGGCGTTTTTCTCGACGCTGGCGAAGGGAGGAGGAACGGGGTTGGTCGGATTTGAAGAGGGCGGTGGGCGGCGTCGATTGAGGGTGGTGGCGTTGGCTGGCGTTGCCTGTGGCGGCGGGATTCTCGTCGGAAAGCTTTGAACGACGAGCGTCGTTCGTTTCGTCTGGCGGCTTAGGGTTTTTAGGTTTTTTTTTTTTTTTTAAAGAAAATTTCTCATTGGTCGATATTTATAGAAAATTTTTAAATAGTGTTTTTGCAAACGAACTCCTTTTTAAACCCAACGACTGTCGCCCCTAGCTAAATATCCCCATTCCGGACACAATGGGATATGTTTCGTTGGCCATTTCGACTGTTACAGTCAGTTATTTTTCAATTTAAAATATAAAACATTCGATATTTAATTTAAACGTACATTTCAATTTGCCAGGGCCACAAACTGAATCGAAAAATTCCAGAAAAATAAATCTAGCTTTGTTTTGACGATACGGTCCTAACAAAACCAGTTTCGTCGAATTCTGAGCTCGTTTGAAAAACGGCCATTTTTAGGTCGACCCTTTTTAACAAAATTTGACCAAACACGTTATCTTTTGCCCCGCTCACATACTAGCTTCAAAAATTACGAAATTTGAAACTTAGCAATAATTTGACATCCCGGACCCAACAAAAGTGGTTTCGTCGAATTCCGAGGTCGTATGCAAAATCTCAATTTTCAAGGGCTATATATTCTATATAGCGACCCTTCTGAAAATTCATTTGGCCATAACTTTTGATTTCCGTTATGAAATTTCGATTTTTCAGATTCGTTAGAAAGGTATTGATAAACAGATTTAAATATTTTCAGTTTCGTTAAAATCTGTTATATTTTCCACCCGGTACAGTCAGACTTAGTTTGTATTCAAAATTTCAAACTGCCATATTATACACAATTCTATATTTTATGGAAATAGGCTATTTTAATCATTCAAATTTCTTGTTAATAACCAGATTAAAATTTTTTTAAACTGGATCACATTTTCCGGGTTATTACATCAGACGTTTGGAATTTGCTACTGTTTCTAGTTTTCCTTCTATCGACCAGTTGGTTTTATGCGATGTCAACTTATTACTTGTTTTTCTTGTGCAACTTATGGCCCTTTTGTTAATGAGACATGCCATGAGCTTTTCCAATGACAACGACGATGATGATGCTTCTGCATATTTTTCTGTAAGTAATTATATTCATCACACTACATATTCATGGCATTCATGTAGGATTAACAAAGTACATAAAAATACAACTTATGTAAACTTCTATAATAATAATAGCAATAAGATTTATAATATTAGTAAATTAACTAAGATTTATAAAAAAATAAATAAACTTATAAAAATTAACTAAGTATTATTAAAATTAACTAGATAATATAAAAATATAACTAAATTTACTAATTTTATAAAAACGAAGAAGTAGTTTATAAAAGTTAACTAAGTATATAAAAGTTTAAAATATTACCAAGTATTCTATAATAATAATAATAACAAAAATTAAAAATTATCTAAGTATTATAAAATTAACTAACTATTATAAAAAATTAACTATGTTTACTAATTTTATAAAAATTAAGAAGTTTGGTTTATAAAAGTTAACTAAGTATTATAAAAATTAACTAAGTTTACTAATTTTATAAAAATTAACTAACTATTATAAAAATTTATGAACTATTATAAAAATTAACTAAGTATTATAAAAATTAACTAAGTTTACTAATTTTGTAAAAAATAACTAAGTATTATAAAAATTGACTAAGTATTAAGGAAGTATTATAAAATTAACTAAGTATTATAAAATTAACTAAGCATTATAAAATTAACTAAGTATTATAAAAACTAACTAACTATTATAAAAAATTATTAAGTTTACTAATATTATAAAAATTAACTAACTATTATAAAAATTAACTAAGTTTATAAAAAAAATAACTAAGTATTATAAAAATTAACTAAGTATTATAAAATTTACTAAGTACTGAGTATTATAAAATTAACTAAGTATTATAAAATTAACTAAGTGTTATAAAAATTAACTAACTATTATAAAAAATTAATTAAGTTTACTAATTTTATAAAAATTAACTAACTATTATAAAAATTAACCAAGTATTACAAAAAATAACTATGTATTATAAAAATTAACTAACTATTATAAAAATTATCTAGGTATTATAAAAATTAACTAAGTATTATAAAAATTAACTAAGTTTACTAAATTTATAAAAAAATTAGAAGTTTAGTTTATAAAAGTTAACTAAGGATATAAAAATATAAAATATTACCAATTATTCTATAATAATTATAGCAATAATTAAAAATTAACCAAGCATTATAAAAATTAACTAACTATTATAAAATATTACCAAGTATGCTATGTTGTTATCTTCAACTTTCCCGTTGTATTCCTTTTTCTTGTTGTCGGGCGTTGTTTTCTTGTTAATGTCTAAGCATGACCAAATGCTAACATGAACAATTGTGTATAGGCATTGGAGATGGGAATCGTTGTGCATTCGGCTATAATCAGAATATCGTTAGGCGCTTCTGAAGATCCCTCAACAAAAAGACTGCTTGTGTTATCTGATTACGGAGAAAGTGGTAACTTTTAGATGTTCATATTGTTGGTATTCGGCTCAAACTTATTAGATGGAATTTTTTTTTATTTGTAGATATCGTGACTTTTTTCTACTAATATTGTGTAAATTTAGTTTATGGTGTTAATTTTTTACGGAAATTATGTAAAGTTTGTTTATTGATGATGTCTATGTGTATGAGTACTATTTTATATATTAGTTGGTTGATATATATTTACATGTTGTTGTTGTTATGTGTGTGCATGAATATTTTGATACTACAATATGTGAATGTTGTGATAGATGCAAAAAACGTTGTGATATGTGGCAAAACGCTATGATAGTAAAGAACATGTCAATTTCTAGAAATGCTGTGATATGTGGTAAAACGCTGTGATAGTAAAGAACTTGTAAACTTCGAGAAATGCTGTGATATGTGGCTAAACGCTGTAGAAAAAGGAAGATAACAACATTTCTGGAACAAGATAAAACGTTGTATAAACATAAGGACAACACCTTTGAAACGTTGTAATATGTCAATTTTCTACAGCATTTTTGAAAATGCTATGATATATCCAGGACCTATAACAACGTGTTGGTAGACAGCGTTCGTCAAAACGCTGTTAAAAGCTATAATAGAGTTTTTTCAATGCTGTGAATAGACATATTTGTTGTAGTGGGATTTTTATCAAGGAAAAAGGAAAATTGTAAGTCCACTTTGGGTATGACCCATACACCTATATGGTATTAGAAATGGAAATTTTTAAAGGCTAGCATGCTTTGATATAAAATTTGCATTTTTAGATTTCATAAAATAACTATATGTGATTCAATTTTTTGAGAACTTTATATATAGTAAGTTTTCTTACTATGATTTTTCAAACAAAGATTTTAAAGGATAAATCTATTTTTGGAAAATGTAGAGGAGTTAAAAGAATTATACTCTTATGGGGTTGGACGACATAAATGGAATGGGTAAAGGAATTATGGATAAAAGGGTGCAAACATGGATTTAAAAAATGGATATGATAAAGTTAATAAGATCATGAAGTTTCTGCTCGAAGGTAGAGTAGACTCCTGAATTTTAATCCAAGCAATAATTGGAAAAAAGTCATATTGAACTAGTTAAGAATGGATTCAAAAATGTAAAAATAAGCAAGAAGAAAATCGGAAAAAATTTGGAGGTAAATTGGTTCACATGCTTGAAAATTTTCTTTCTAAAGTAACTAGAGTGGATAAGATGATAAAGCACTCCAATAGAATTGGTTAGAATGACACAACAATAACTAGAGAACCATTGTTGGGAGAAATGGAGAAGAGATATGGGTTGCTAGTCATCATATGATAGGGCTTTAACCAATTTCGCCATATGATCTTTCATCTCATAGAAAGAACTTTCAAACATAGCTACTTGAGTGTCTTAGGACAATCCAAGTTTCTTACTTACATTCTTTTAACAAACATTGTTTAGATATTCTTTCGTTATCCTTTCTTTTGGTTAGGATCTTTCTTCTTTTAGCATCCATGGGAAGTTTAGATATTGGATTTGTGACACCTCGTAAAATTTACCCCAAATAGACATAGTGTAACAACCCAAATTTTTGGGTACTCGAGAAGTACATATTTATGGTGTTTTGTGATAAGACAATATGCTGGTGATAAGAGTTTATGAGACCAACTCGTATGGTATTCAAATAAGAAAATAAAAATTTGTGCATTTCTAAATTTGAGTATTTGGAATAAATCATGTAGCTTTGTTATAATGAGAGGTTTATTCCATTCAACAATCATAAAATTATTGTTAAATGATTATATGGATAATGAATTTTTTTTGGGTAAATTGATGTTTTGGGGTTTGTTGGTGGAATTTAATTACACTTAAGTGACTAAATTGAGGCTTGCATAATTAATTGTGAAATTTGGACTAAAGGATGTGTAACATTGATTTTGTGGGAAAATTGCATATTTACATTTAGAATATTTACATGTGTTAGTATATGCAGTAATATTGAAATAAATAAAGTGCATGTTTTCTCGTGCAATAACTATGGTGTAATACTAGTTTAATGATGATTTGATGACAACAAGTGTAATTATTGATTAAGAGAACAAAATGTTAGATTTTGGGTAAAAATTATATAATCTTATGTAAATTATAAAAGAAAAAATTGTTGTAAATTAATAATAAGTGCAAGTTGTGTGTTTTGACATATTAACGATTTATTAAGTTAAAATGAGTCATTGGAAATATTTATTTTGGGTTTGTATAAGAATTACACAAATATTAGTGCAATGTGTAAGTATGTGAAGTTCGTATAAATTGTTTTGAATTGCAAATTTTGAGTAGAATACAGATTTAAAGATAATGAGCTTTAAAATGAGTTAAAAAATTTATCAAACATTATTTACCCTTTTTGTGCTTAATCTTTGGTTTTTGAGTGGAAATGGTAAGGTATTGGTGTAAAACATGTTTTATTAGCTTAATTGCGTGGTTAAGTGTTTATAAGGGGTGCCATTATGTTTAATTAACTTCTTTTGGGCTTTGATGGGTGATTTATCCCATTCCCCTTGTTCTTAATACTTCCTGGAGAAATATATGATAGTTTTTCCTCCATCCCCTTTTTCTGCTTCTTGGTTAAAATACAGTGAAATGAAAATGGCCTCATTCTCCCTCAATAATCCATGCATGCACCAATTTCTAACACCATTAGAGAATATTTTAATCTCTCTACATTAAGTAGTAAAGTCAAGCGAGAGATTGAATCTCCAATGATATAAAATCAAAGAACGTAAGTTTCTGGAAATCATTGTTGCTGCATGTCCTTTTTTTGTTGTTTCCTGCTCCATTTTTCCTCATAAAACTCCAAATCAAGGAGATTTCATTAAAGAATCCAATCAAGGTGAGTTGATAAACTCACTCTCTCTAGTTTACACTAGTTTGTGTTTTCAAAATAAGTTTTGTTCTCTACAGTTTGGAAAATACGTAACTTTCTGTTGTTTTGTGATCAATTTCCTATTGTGTTGAAATCACAGACAATCCCTATCTTTGGGCTATCATAACTTTCTGGAATTGAATTTTTTTTGGGCTAAATCATTTTTCATGTTGTAGTAGAGTGATTTAGCGTGTCAAATTCCAGCTCAATTCGACATCGCTAGGGTGCCAGAATGAGACCTGGTAGTTGAGGTTTCATCGTGTTTTCAATTTAGGCAAAGCCTGTAAAGTGATACGACCCACTTTCTACCTGGGTCGACCCAGTGGGTGGAGTGGGTCGACTCACATTAATAAAAATGCATAGGAAGAAAATTTCAACTTATATGTGTTCCTATAACTTCTCAGTGACCTTTTTGTGCCTAGATACTTGATTTCCTAGTTTTTTTTGAGGTTTCATGACTTGGTTAACCACCCTATAGCTTGAGTAATCAAGATTATAAAACCAATCCGAACTATGGATTTTGGTGAGATTATGATGATTTACAGTTGAGATTCTTGAAGAGTTTTTGATGATATTGAGCACATGTCACACGATTGGATCTAGTTTTCGATATCCAAACAAATATCGATTTCTTTATGTTTTAGGAAAAAAGTTTATGATTTTGGTTTTGAAATTTAAATAGCCTCAAAACGGCAATACATAAGGATTTTAAAGAAGTGATTTTGTGAAATTGGTTTATAACATTGTTTATGTAATACCAAGTATTTTCTTATATAAAACACATACTTTTATGCACCCTTTAAGAAGACGTATTTATGATTAAACGATGGAGTATACTGCGTGGTATGGGACATGATCGTATACTTAATCGATTAATTACAAGACTGTGTAACTTAAGTAATTGACTCAATGTTTTAATGATTTGGTACTTATTGATGTTTTGATATCTTCAGTGATTTGATGTTTCCAGCGATTTGTTGTTTTGGTGTTTCTGATGATTCCGGTGTTTTCTGTGTGGAATTGATGATTAGTTAGTAAACCAGTAGTAAGAACGTGTGGTATGGGATAGACAATTACTATTATTTGGGTTACTATCTGTAAGTCAGTGACACATTCCAGTGTTATTACCAGTACTAGACCTTCGGGTCAATCCGGTGGACCTTCGGGTCATTCCGGTGGACTTTCGGGTCAATCCAGTGGACCTTTAGGTCAACCTAGTGATTGGGTTATTTCTAGTGTATAAAGACCAACACAGCCATATTGTAATTTACATTATATTATTAGTACTGGCATTGCATATTAGCACGTGCAAGCATTGCTTCACATGCCAATCCGGTGGTTGGATTCCATCAATCTAGTGCTTTGGTTTTTCAGATGATTTCCGAGGCTTTTGATGATTATGGTGAATTATTGTTTGGTGATTTCTTATTTTGATATCTTTGACTTTAGGATCACATATACTAGTGTTTTAATGACATTGGATCTTCATATATATATATATATATATATATATATATATTATGGTATTGGATCTGTTTTGCTTTAGATTGCTTGATCATATGATCATATAATTGTTGTTGATGATTTTGCATCTTGAATCCATTTATTTAGACGATTTGATGTTTTATGTTATTGCCTTAGTTGGACTCATATGAACTCACTTGAGTTCACATCCATTTTCATGGTATTTTATTACTGTAGCTATTTAGTTTATTTGGATTTACGTATGTCGACTTTGATAAAGTTGATACCTTAAGCTTATTGAGTATTTGTTGTGTGAACTAAATCCCATTAACCCTCTTTTATGTCGTCTTATTCTCAACTCTTAGAGTAAATATTTTCATATCATCTGCTTATTCATTCTTATACTGATTTGCATGTTAGACTAACTCATGTGTGCATTCCCCGGGTCAAACTGGGATATTTCATTTATAGTCGCTTTGCTTGGGGTTAGCATTATCGTTGTTGGACTATCTTTTCTGTAGCTGCTTCTAGTCGAACTTGAGTAGTCGAGTATTCTATTCATTTATTTTTTATCATGTTGTATTAGTGATGGTTATTTAACCATTTACATTTGTAGCTCATGTGTTTGTCGTACTCTATTGTTGTAATATTATGTAATCTTTTCTATGAGCTTTGATTGTGTATTTAAATGTACTGTGTTGCGAGTTGGTCTTGTATCCACTGTGGAATTGTAATATAAAAGTATTAAGTATGCCGAGCCACTTTTTTTCTAGGAAGACGGGTTTGTAGCATGAAGCTATACAGCTGGTTACGCATAGATATATATAGCTAGAAATATAGGCTGGTTGATAGGCCCAAACAGTGGCAAATGCAGTCTAGACCATATATGTCAATATAGAAAGTCCAAGCATAACATATAATATGTACATAAAACAACAGCGAGCATAGCATATAGATACACAACCAAAATATAACATAGAATGAGATATTACTCAAACCCGTCATTAGTAAGGGAAGCGAGAGCTGCTGCCTTGCGTTCCAGGGGATTGCGGCTTGGGAAGGGAGAGCCTGAAGCGTGCATGCCTGACCGTGCCTATCCATAGTTCGAAAAGATGCAGGATGTGATAACATGTTCCCATCAAAAGTCTCTTAGGTCTGCCGAAGACATGGGCATTTTTTTTCTAACCAATTGCTCCAGGAGAAGAGAGCCACTAAGGAATCTAGTTTGGGGTCAGGGGGTTATGCTGCCATTATTCAAAGAATGATTGAATTGAAGGGATGGAGCCAAGCAGAAACGAACTAACTGCAGCCAATAGCACGAAGGATAAGTCGCATTCAAAGAAAAGATAGGATAGGGATTCATTTTGATGGTTACAAAACACACATGTGAGATCGACGTTGACATTGAAACGACAAAGTCTATATTTAGTGTTGACGCGATTGTGAATGAGGAGCCATTGGAAGAGGATAACACAAGGAGGAAAGTGACATTTCCAGATGTGAGAAAAGGTAAAACAACGACCTGGGTGGATCAAGAATTTGCAGCAGGCCGTAACTGAGAATTTATTCGATGGGCCCAAAGCCCAATTGAAATAATCAAGCCCATTTGATAGATGGAAAGAATGAATAATCTGCCCAATCGAAATTATTTCATTAAGTGTATTAGCCCAAACATAGATGAAGGGAAAAAGCACATCCGGCCCAGCTCAAAGGCCTTTGCAACGGTTAAAGGGTTGGATTGATTTAGTGAGGCAAGGTTAGGAAATATAGTGGAAATTGGGATCTGCTCTTTCCATACATCCTTCCAAAATAAACAAGATTCTCCGTTGTTCACTTTCACATGAAACATGGTTTTGACTCTGATGAGGGATGATAGTACCCCTTTCCAAAACGACGACGGTCTAGCTGATGGTCGGAAGTGAAGAATGAGTAAATGAATGTCGAGCCACTTAATGAAAAAAATAGAGAACACTTCATCGACATACTTAAGACTTACGGATGCAAATTTATGAGTGGTGTCTCCTAATAAGCCCTATTCTCCATTATAATATATGACATTGCCTAGTAAAACTCTTTATAATGATGGGTATCAGGGTGGGTAGTTACATATATATAGTTAAATTAAAAGTAAACATTAATTATTAATGAATATTAATAGGCTAAGAATACAAATATTGGATAATTGAGAATTTAGGCTCTGAAAATATTACCATTGTATTCATGGTGGGATTCTAGCCCATTTTAATTTTTTATTTGTCGAAAATGAAGTCCGTATGAAAAAGTTACGAATAAGACAAGTTGTACGAAAATTGTATACACACAGCAGTTGAAATTCAAACTCTAAGAATATAATTCTGCAATTAAATAATATACTTTTGGCGTAATGGAATATTTCTTGGGAATTCAAAATTATGTGTGTATATAAGTAAGCAAGATGGGGACAAGAACCAAAATAAACTGAAAAAATCAATGAATTAATTAATGTATCAATTGAAATATAAAGACAAGGGAAAATAATTATCCCAAACCCAGAACAGGAGAGGGATCGACCACTTTCCCTTTTGGGGGTTCGACTGCCCTCCTAGGGAGGATGTCGACCACCCTCCTGGTCAAGGGGAGGGAAGAGGCTCATTTTATAAGGGAGTTTTATTACATTTTGCTCAGACGAACCGTCCTGATTTTATACAACTAATCTTGCGATCTACAACACTCTTGCAACTATAAACAGAACATTTGTGTCTCCCTTAAACCCTACATCCATTCTCTTCTACATCTCTACTCTGCTTCTCCACCGTTGTTCTATATTCCAGAAAATACACAAGTTAGGATTCTTCTTTTTCTATAACCAATTCACCACCTTTTCTAATCTTGTTTTATTAGTAGAATCTAGAATTTTATGTATATAGGACTTGAGTTGAATTCTTGTATATATATGTTTAGGAGGAAGTTTGGAAAGTGGTAATTGCGAGGACATAATCTAGAAACTAATTCTACACAGCCTTGTTCATCCTTTTCCTTGTATTATCATGGGTGGAAATCTTACAAGTTTTCTATTTTATATATCTTGATAGTGTAGATTTGGATTGTTATGCCTAAAAGGGTTTGGATTTTCACGAAAAAATATATATAAACAAATCCTCCAAATCCCTTCTAAATTGCGAAAATGGTCAATCATTTTATGTATATTGGGTTTTGATCATGAATGTAATAAAAGTTGGAATTTTAGGTGTTGTGTAGTTTTGATATTGGACTGACTTACTTTCTTGTAAATTGAAAATCTCATGTATGTGCAAAAGCATAAGATTTGGGTGATGTGATTGAAATAGGTTTAAGCATTTATTCATAAAATAAATAGTATAAATGTATTAAAATACAAGTAGCCAAAGTCTTTCTTCTTATATAAAAATTCATAAGAAAAGTGAAGCAGTACCAAAAAGGTATTATACATATATTTGGCGTATTACACCTTGACTTCCTTTTATAATTGAAGTAATCTTTTAAAACCTAGGCTATAAGTTGTTCTGTGTATGTTTGTTATATCCCTTTTATAGATTGAATGTGAATATACAATTATGTTATGCTGGTGAATTTAGGGAAATAAACTTGTAAACCTTAATTTTGGTGTTCATATTGACATTTCTACGTTTTAGGATGTTTCTTTATGTGTGCTCAATTTACTGTTTATTTATTACTATTTATAGCATAATTAACATATTATACATGCACATTAAATGTGTATAAAATACGTTAAATTAGGAAACCAGAATTTTAAATGACCCCATACGAAATTTGTATCACCCTACATTTTAATAATAAAGATTACCAAAATAATCCCATAAATAATTATTAATGAAAAATTGACATTTTGGGATCGTACAATCCTGCTTTGAATAACATGACATTGCGTTCGTACCGATTTTCTGATTAACTTACATATATAATATGTTTTGATCAGAGTTCGTATGAAAAAGTTATTAATGTTCGAAGTCTGACGTAAATACGTAAATATATTTATTTCAAAAATATATGCATACATTAATTTCATAAACAGTGTGCATTTGAATTTGCAATTAGATGCATGTCAGAAATGGAATGGAATATAGTAAAATAGGAAAACAAACACGTCTAATAAAATGAATTAAATTAAGAAAGAAACGGAAAGCAGTTAAGGTTGAATTGCAACGTTCCTTTAATTAACAATGCGCGTCATTAATGACATTAATAGAGGCAAAAATGGGAATAACATTAAAATTTGAAAGCAGAGAATTAATTCTAAAAGGGTAACACGAACATAAACACATATGTATATATTTATTTCACATAAATATATAGAGCATAAATTTCAGAAGTAATGCACGTTTGTATTTGAAAATAAATAGGCGTCGTAAATGAAGGTAAATCACGTAATAAAGGGGAGTTTAATAGCATTAGTTAAGTAACATTCTAATTCAAAACAAATGAAACAAATACATGTAAATATGCATGGATATATTTATTTCAAGAGATTATGCATGCGTATTAATTCTAGAAATAACCACATTTGAAATTGAAATTTAATGCGTGTTAAGAGTGGAAGAAAATTTAATAAAACCAAACATAAAAATAAATGTTTTGAATAACGGTCATAAGAATTAACATGTATGAATTAGAACCAGAAGAAAATTAATGCGTATGAATGAAAGTAGGAAAATAAAAATAAAAGGTCGAAGAAATAAATACGTAGAAAAATAAACGGGAAAGTAAAATACCAGGCGACAGAATAACGACATATTTTATTTTGTTGAATTGCTCGGATTCTATTATTTTTTATCGGACGGATACAACTAGTTTGGACATTTATAAATAAGCCTACATGGCCTAACTGTCAAATTCATATTTTGTAAGATGACAATGAAGCCCTACCAGTCCCCTTCTCCTCCAAATTCTTCAGAGATAGAAAATTATTAGATCTAGGTTATCTAATACGGGATTTGAAGACAAATGCAGTATATTCGGGATTTAGATGTCTAAATTTCCTATCCAAACAGATTTGTAGATTCAAACTAAAAAGAGAATGAAAAATAAATCTAGATCCAAATCAGACCCATAACATAGAACGCACTATAGGTGAGTGGATTTAAAATATATTTTTATATAATGGTATATGTCATTGTTTGGTTCCTGGTAAATGAAGAATCGTCGTAATTCATAATTGTCTAATTGTGTTATTTTTTTCCTACATGATTTGAATATAGTTCTATTTAAAGTAGTTCAATTCTTATTGTAAATACTTATTGGAATGATAGTAAGAAGTTTTATGCGCAATAAATCTGGAATTTTAATTGTAAATCTGAAAATTTCCATTTTTGTTTTGCTGAGGATATGGCTTAAATTTTGAATTGGATAAACATCAGAATAGATTGGTATGCGAAAAGGGGCATATGCCTAATTGTATACAAACTTATAGGAAATATGTCCAATTTCTGAAAATAAAAGGGAAAAATAGGATTTGCATATACCTATAAAAATGAAAAGTTAGAAATAACCTAGATTGATTGGTTAGGAAAAATGGGATTTATTTTCGTAGTTTGGTTTGTTAGAAAAAAAGGGAAACATAATTGCAAGTATAAAAAGAAATCAAGGCACAGATTAGTGCGAAATAAGGGTTTGGCTGTATTGCGCACTGTTCAATAGCCTAAAAATAGTGGAAAGAAATGTGTTGCGATTATGGATTTCTATTGCAATAATTACATTAAACTATGGAGATCGATTTGGTACAGTTTTAATAACCAATCAAATAGGAACATGCCTAACTTTCTAAAGAATAAATTGCAAAGATGGAATCAAAAAGGGTAACATAACTAAAAGATGTTATGCCAGGAAAAGAAACAAGAAAGGCTTATTATAAACTTACAATTGTAAATTTAGTTTAATAAGCCAAGTTCCATGGTCATGGTGCATAATTCTATGGCAATGGTTCTATGGTGAAAGTAAAATTATAACATAAAAGTTATAATTTTCAAAGTAAAATGAAATAAGGCAAGCTTATTATGAATTAACTTAAAATTATGAATTAAGTTTAATAAGTAAAATTATATGGTGGCCTTGCGATTAGGCAATTCCATGGTTCAATAGTGGCGTTCTGATTAGGCAATTCTATTGTATTCTATGGTTCAATGGTGGCCTCATAAATAGGAATTCTATGTTTATTCGATGGTTCTACGATAACTTCTGAAGTTGATAAACAAGTAATAGAATTTCATATTAAATGTATTGAGTGATATTTTAAATCAACGAAAAGAGAAGTAAGCAAAATGCATAATGGTAAATTAGACATAGGGTCTAGTAATAAAGTGATATGCATTTGGACCAGTCTGAAGGAATCAAGAGCCCAACTGGGAAAATCATCGTTGATGTTTGGAGACACGGTGAGAGCACATCCAACTTAATATTCGATGGGATTGGAAGGAAGTTCGAGACTTCTACGGGACTTGGGGATATTCTGAAATGGCCCTTTTGGGTAGGCTTAACAAAGTTGTACCCCCACAGGCAGGTCCATAGGGTTCCATTCATAAAGTATGCCTTGGCTTCATTTATGTTGAGGGTCGCCAAAAGACTAATGGGATGAATTTTAGGATTCGGCGGTCAGGACCCAATAAGGATAGTAGATCGTTGGATACCTATCATCATTAATCATTATCAAGACATTAAATAAGGGACAATGCCAATTTCGATGCTTAGCTTATTTGTTAGGGCACTGTCACTTAGCTCTTGGAATGGTCTTTCATTAGTTGATGGGGAGGAGGGGCAAGTGGGACCATTTTCATCGAGATAAGAGACATGCCAATCTGTAGATATCTTTATTATAGACCTAACGAAGCTGTCCTTTACAAATATAGAAATCCCCGGCTGAGTGTCATCGTGGAACCCAGACGGTAGATAGGATGCTTTCATAGCATGACAATGAAGGCTTAGTATGCTTTTGTATTGTGGCCTAGTACACTTTCGCAGCGTCGCGATGGAGATCTAGTATGCTTTCATGGCATGGCAAGGGAGACATTTCAAAGAGGATACTATGGGGAGTACCTTGATATGTTGGGCATATAGCTACATATATATGATTTATTAGGTTAATCTACTTTGGAGTAGATGTATACGATTTATGCGTAAATCCGAAGGTGTAATGTGTAACAAACCCAAATAACTTAATAAAGATAAATTAGTGATAAAATGGTATATGTAGTGTATTTTATAGAAAGTATAATTTGTCCATTTACCAAAACTTTTGTTTTGACCCTCTCCTCATAACAAACCCGCAGGTAAGACAGGTGACAGAGATTTTACAGCTTAGAGACAGTTGCTAGTTAGTGTCATTATTATTATAAGTATTACCTATTATTATATTTTGTTCAGTTCAACTATGAGATATTTATTATGAGCTCTGATATATTTATCTTTACTTCCCTGCAGGATACCAGACAAACCAACTCGAGTTTAAGTAGACATGGATCTTAACACTTTTGCAAAAAATCGGTCCTGTTGAGACTGAGGTTATTACATCTGGTATTAGAGCTTAGGTTTAGGATCCTGTATAGACAGAGAGTGAACTAATTTGTATTTTTAAAAATAAAAATATATTTTATTATATATACCTAGATCCATTGAGATCCCATTAGGAAAGAAAAAAACATATGAAATACAAGTTGGAATATTGGCTTTGTATACTTAGGAAATCGTTATGGAATATGAGGAGAGATGGTCCTTGAGTGACGAGAATACAAGCTGTACACTACTGTTTTGAAAAAAAAAAGGTGAAAATTCTGTTTGTCAATATTTGAAATTTAGGCTTTTCAGATTGTAGCTTAGGCAGTAAAGCCTTGTAGTGTGACAAAAGGAAATGGATTAGACATGTATATATATTTATTTGGTGCAAAGGGAACACTTGACTTGGATTTGAGTTAGGACATAGTGATGCATCAACTAGTGTTAAAGATAATTTGGATAAAGGAAACAATAATTTCACGCCAAGGATTTCGAAACGCAAAATTTAGAAACCACTTTTTACTTAACCCTGCAATTAATTTTTTTAAAAGAGCTTGAAAAAAATGTAATTGTTAAGAAAAAGGTTTTTATGAGAGTTTTCAAGTTTCAAAATTAAAAGTTTACTCTTTTCAAGAATTTACCAATAGACAATATTAACATTTGCATTAAAATAATTTTTGAAAAAAGCATATAGATTTTTTCCAAAAGAATAAAGTACATTTGCAAGTTGTGGAGTTAGGCAATATAAGTGGTTAAGGGAAAGTGTGAATGTGAGTAGCGTAACAACTCAAATTTTAACACATCGGTTTTTTTAAAATCCGAATCTATCGAAACCTGAGCTGGATTATCTGGTATCTTACAGAAAGCCACAGACAATAATAGAGCTTACAGTAGAAATTTCACAGCAGTAGGGAATAAAATTAATAGTAGGTAAACACTTACCAATATGATAACACCATTTAGCAGAAGCTACAGATTCTCAACCATCTGTCTAACCTGCGGGTTTGTTATGAGGAGGGGGTCAGAACAAAATTTCTGATGAATGGACATATTATACTCTTTACAAATAACACTACATATATCATTCTATCAGTGTTTTATATTTATTAAGTTATTCAGGTTTATCTCACGGTATATTCCGATTTCTCCATAACAGATTAACTATATATATATATCAACTCCGAGTAGATTAACCTAATATGTATATATATAGCTATATGCCCAATATACTGAGGCACTCTCCATAGTACCCTCCTCATGTGGTCCCTATCGTCGTACTACGAAACGTTCCGGACCTCCAATGCTACTCTATGAAAGTGTACTAGGCTACGCTGCTAAAGCAAATAAGCCTTTACCACTGTGCCATAAGGGCGCCCTAATCCGTAAGTTCCTCCACAGATTTCTATCGGGGACTTTCTACATATCTGTAAAGGACAACGTTGTTAGGCCTACAACACATATATCGAAAAATAGGTTTGTCTCTTTCCGTGGCTCTCCAAGGCCCCATCCAGCCTACCTCTACTAAAGAAAGACTTTTCAAAGAGCTAAATGACCACCCTATTATCTAATCCAAGAAAACGTGTGGTCCCTCATCTAATAACCCGATAGTAAAAGGTCATCGGCCTATTGTCTTAGCTCTAGTTTTTCCCGCACACGTTCCGACTAAAGATGACAAACATCTAATGACCTACCATCCTTTGTAGGGTCCCGACCACGAAGCCTCCCTTTGTAACAACCCGTATTTTCAGAACCAATATAATTTTTTTATTTTAGCTATTTTAATGGATTTTGAATATTTAAAATTATTTATTTTAAACAATAACGACTAAAAATTTATTTTAATCGAAGTTAGAAAATATAAATTTATTTTAATTATAAAACGAGCCTGAAATGTTGCGGTAGTTTGAAAATTTGGATTTTAATTTCAAATGAATGTACAAGATTCAAAATAATCAGATTTCGGTAAAACAAGAAATATTTGAATCTGTTTAATAATATATTTCTAAAGAATGTAAGAAATCCAGATTTCGTAATGAGAATTGAAAGTTATGTCCAGTATAAAATTTAAAATAGACGCTATGGAATTTATATATATTTTATATTATATATAACCCTTAAAATATAGCTTTTGCAAACGATCTCCGTTTTCGACGAAACCACTTTTGTTGGATCCAGAATGTCAAATTATTGCCAGATTCCAATTTCCATAATTTTTGGAATTAATATGGGAGCATGATAAAGGAAACCGTGTTTTGTCAATTTCAGTTTGAATTGGATCGACCAAAAAGTGTCCATTTTTCAAATGGTCTCCAAATTCGACGAAATTAGATTTGTTAGGACTGTATCGTCAAAACTTAGCTAGATTTATTTTTCTGGAATTTATGGAATCAATGTGTGGCCCCGATAAATCAAAATGTGCACTCAAATTCAATATATATTGATTTATATTTTAATTTAAATAAAAACTAATCGAAACAGACGAATTGGCTTACGAAGCATATCCCATTGTGTCCGAAATGGGGGTATTTAGCTAGGGACGACACTCGTTGGGATTCGTTTGGAGATTCGATGGATAAGCAAGTTATTTGTGAATTAAACATTAAATTATATATATAAAGGAATTTCCATCGTAATCCTAACTAGTATCAAAAGCCTCTGCACTACTTCATTCAATGGCCGATTTGATCCGAATTTTCTCCCTCAAAATCATCGAATCCTATTCGAATTAGTTCATAGATTCAAAACGAAAATCGAAGATTAGGCTGAGAGCTTCTGATTCATACGAATGAGATCATCTTTAAGGGGGTATAGGCCTCGAATTTTTCTCCTGAAACCGTGTTGTTCGAGGCAGATTTTATGGTGGAGGGGGCCACCGAGTTTCTCCAAGCTCTCGGCGGTGGTGGCTCCTAGGTAGCTCTTCGACATGGTCAGGGTTGATCGGAGAACGACGACCTCGTGTGTTGTGCAAACTGGAGAGATGGAAGCGGCAGTTGGGTTCGTGTTATCAGGAAGAAGATACGATGAAAGGGGAATCCGTGAATAAAGATTATGGAAATTAATTAGTGGATGGTAATTAATTAAGGAATTTAATTACCAATTAATTATTTAATAAGGTAATCAATATTTAAAATTATTATATCTTGTACAAACAGCGAAGGAATTTGACGAGGTTGGAACTGTAAAATTGAGATCTACAACATGGAGCAGACTAGAACATGTTACAGTGAGTTTTTATGAAAACATATTTAAAATTCTGGTTTTAAAGAAAAATATAAATATGCATTGTTTTTAAATATAAAAGAGTATTATTTTGAAAATATAAAACATTGTTTAAAACGTAAATTTTCAATATAATAACATTGTTATAAAATGGTAATTTTTATAAAGAAATAAATTAAAATAAAATATGATTTTTATATAACTTTAAAATAAAAACATGGTTTTTATATAACTTTAAAATAAAAATATGGTTTTTATATAATTTTAAAATAAAAATGTGATTTTTATAATGAGATATAATTTATAAAAATGTGATTTTTATATATAATATCATAGAATAAAAAAAGTGGGATTTTTAAATATAAAAATAATATTGGTTTAAAATATAAATAACATTGTTTTATTTTTAGATTTTAAATAAATTAACATTGTTTTAAAGATTTGAATTGTTAATCAAATAACAAGGATTAAAAATATGATTTTTAATATATATAGGGTAATAAAAATGTGATTTTTATTTATAAAAATTGTTGTTTAAAAATATGAATTTCTATATACATACCGCGTGAAACAGATTGCGATGGAACTGTCTGGAAACAAAGCGGAATACAGACCGTACCAGAAATTCAGAAATACACACTAACGGAGTGGAACCCGTGGTGAGAACTCCTTCTCACTCTAATTCTTTACAGTTAATATATATTAAGATGCAGACGGTGCTTAGCAGCACCGGACACCATTTATTGTACAAACCATGGATGTTTGTTTGAATTGACTGTTTTGTGGATATTGTTTGTGAATTCATGTGTTGAATAAAATATTTGAATAATAAAAATATCATTTTTATTGTATAAATGGACTAAATAAAATATTCATGTGTTGAAATAAATATTTTATTGTTAAAAATATAATTTTAACCTATATATGTGAAAGGCATAAAATTCTCCTAAAATGAAAATAAATATTCATTTACAAATCAGACGATTTGTTTGTGTACACCCATTTGACTGATATTGATTAGGACGATAAATTTTACACATCGTACAACTGCACAAATAATAACCAGTATTTATTATTTGAAAACCCCGCATGGGTATTGAGATGATATTGGACATACACTAATCCAATATTTAGTTGTATGTCAACCGATGGGTTGACAGGCTATGATGAGCATTAATTATTTATTTTCAATGCTTATGCAGTTGTGTAATGCACTCTGGATGATGGTTGATTGTTTATCATAGTTATTATATATATGTGTTGTATGGAATCCATATAAATAACATTATGTGGTAATTGTTTGGGTCTCATTCCAATTTGGAAAATAAATAATATTTTAAAATAAATAACCTTTAAAAATAAAGAATATTTTAAAATAGAGAACATTTTAAAATAAAGAATATTTTAAAATAAAGAATCTTTTAAAATAAAGAATATTTTAAAATAGAAAACATTTTAAAATAAAGAACATTTTAAAATAAAGAATCTTTTAAAATAAAGAATATTTTAAAATAACAAATATTTTAAAATAATTTTCAGTGAAGAATAAAAGTATGATTTTGATGTCGGATTTTGGATGGACACAAAAATATAAATATGTGAAGCCGAGTTATGTAGTAAATGCTATTTTAACTCGAACAGGTTCATAAATCAATTTTATTCATTTTAAAATGAATATCCAAAAGAAGTGATTTTAAAAATCTAATATTTTTGAAAATATTACCATTTTAAAATTATAATGATATTATACATTCAATTTGGATTTAAAAGTGAAAATGAAGTTGGAATCGTTTTAAAATGAATTTATAAAAGATTTATAAAATACGTTTTAAATGGAAATCGATGAAATATATATAATATAAATTATATATATTTAATGGCCTGAATAGAACGTGCCGCGCAGCGACCGTTCGTGAATTTCGATCATTAACTTCACATTGGTGTAACTGAAGATCCGACCGTCGGATTCTCCTAAAACCAGAACCGTTGGGTTCGTATCAAAAAGAGATTTCCAATGAATATAAGAAGTTTGAAATCTAACAGTTGGATTTGGAATTATTCCAAATCAAATTCAGAAAAAGTAATTGTAAATGAAGTTCGGTGGCCGTTATTGGAAACCGATTGTAAGGGCCTTAATAAAATTATTAAAAATATGGAAAAACTATGTAAAATCATAATAAATGATTTGGAAAGATTTTGGATGAAAATTTCGAAGTTTGAAAAGATTAAAATATATTTAATCGGAATGAACTAGTTATTAACTAGAATAATAATCCAATGTTTTTAAATAAATAAATTGGATTTGTAAATGGTTTTAAGATAACCAGAATTTTTCAAAGTATGAATTGGAATGGAAATTATCTTCCGGATATTTCGATATTGGATTCTGTCATTATATGGATATTGTTGAGGAATTTTGAAGATATAAATATCGTTATTCCCAATACGATATTTGTTGATTACAGAATTTGATATTGAATATAAGCCGATACAATTTCTATTCAGAGCTTTTAATTTAATGTCAAATTGGATTTTGGGTTTGTCGTTGATGGTGTCTTCAATAACAATTGTCTTAAATCCCGTATGAAAAGAATAAATCTTTTAATTAAGATTATTAGTGTTTCCAATTATATTTTGTAATTGGAATAAAATGAAATGTGAATTGGGTTTATTGTGAACTGTGTTTTTGACGACATTCTCCCTTTAACCCGATTAACAGTGAAAACATAATTTGGAATTTATAAATCTTTTTATTAAGATTTAATGGAACTTTTCCAAAGTAAAGTTTTCCAATTTAATATATTAAATTTTAATAGAATGGAATTCGATTCAGTAATAATCGAAATGAGCTTCTGTGAATGAAGACCGTTACTATATATGGAATTTAAAAGGCTTTGCAGCTATTCCATTTATATTATTAGTCTGACATGGGAATTTATATCGATTATGTACTGTTATGATTTTCGTGTAGATTCCATTTTTATGGAAAAATGATTTTGGGTTTATCCTGGACTGTGTTTTAAATGACATAAGTTCTTTAACCCAGTTAAAGAGAAGATTAATTTCTTAAATTTCGAATAATCATAAGGTAATGATTTTGATATTAAAACTAAATTGAAGTTTTAATAAATTTTTATTTAGATTGAAATGGGAATAAGATAATTAAATTTATCAAATTCTTGAAATGATCGAGAATGGAGTACCACCAGTTTTACTCCAGGCGATATTTAAATATTTAATGAGATTAGAACGGGAAAGGGTAATTAATTTTACCCAGAACACGGTGGGTGTCAGACATGGAGTGCTGCCAGTTTTTCTCCATGGGTAGAATAGGTTGGGATTGAGAAACAATAAATAATTATTGCGGTAAGGTTCGATAATCCCGACTAGTTAATCAAATCTTTGAAATCGATATCCAAAGGAAGATTAAAGAATAAATTTAAAATAATTTATCTTTGATAAAATTAATGGGAACCTTTCCATAATAATGTGAATATTTTATTAAAATAATATTCTGAATTGGAATGAGGCGTATGGTGTGTTTTTATAGTGCTTGATTATAAAGTACGCGTGTTATTTGGAAAGACCGGGTTTAACCCATTCTGAATAATTACTACGACGACTAAAGTCGACGATGGAGATGGTGGTTGAAGGCCGGAGTTATTCACATCACTTAGATGATTACTGATGTCTTGATTTGGGCTGTACACCTAAGACAAGGTGATAAGTGGTGATCGTCCAGACGTACTTGGGGATCGATCGGATATGCGAGGGCCTCTCTCCTGTATTGGACATATGGGACGAGGAATAAGGTGCCTCCGGTTTCGTTCAGACCCAGAACGGACTTTCAAATGGATGTATGTGTCTGACATTGGATTTCATTCTGTGCTAATTGATTTCTATTAAATATATATATATATATCTGTTTGGTGGCAGAGAATTTGTTCTCTTGCTTAACACACTTCTTTGAGACGTACGAGCTTAGAGGTTATATATTGATAGACATCAGTAGCATGGCATGAATTTTCAGTATGGCATGCTAAGATGCAAATGATCAAGGCTTTCGTTGAAAAGCAGAGTCTTGTGGATGATGATCAAAGCACAACTTTAGTCAGCATAACTTTGTGTATAGCGATACTTCGCAAGCCTCACACCCTGGTATGGACCAGAAATGAGAGAGGACTGTAGGGAGAACATGCGTTTCTTTCTTGCTAGGAGTGGTGTCATGGTATAGAGCCCAGACATTTTACTTATGTGGATGATGGAATGAGGCGCCTCGGATATTGAGTCCTTGGTGGCTCAGATTTTATCCCCTATAGGGTAGGGAAACATATTGTTCAGGAATTACTATTCCACTAAAGTATGTGTGGACCGGCCCTGAAGATCCAAGGTGTAGTTGCAGCTGATCTTGAGGCACGGGCTAGAGTGTCTCGAATTCGGTAAGGACGATCCCTTGCCTTGGTTCGTGATGGAAATCCATCTGAAACGACCCGAACTTCCCCGGTCTCCGAAGAGAAGAGAAAGAACGAATTGTTTTGAGAACACGACAAAATAGAACGCATACAAAAGAACGTTTCATTGTATATTACAACAATGCACCAGAATACAAGAATGTACAGAGTATAAATGAATATTACACAGAAATATCAGAGATTTAAATTACATTTAAATACATCGCAGCGGAAAATAATACAATACACAACTAGAAGAGATATACGGATACAAAGCTTTCCGGATATCGTTCCAGCTGATAACCAGGATCTTGTGAATATAAATCTGCAAAACCAAAACTACTAGCTGCCCGTGTCAAAATAAGGGCACCCAGAGTTTAGGTTAAAACAATAAACTCCAGGTCAGTCATGGGACTGGTGTGAGAACTAAAACAGTTAATATTTATTTTTAAAGGTAGGTAAATCAGGGGACCACGCCGTATAACACGGAACGGGTTTCCTCCCACGAATACCAGTGCATAAAACTAACAGCGCAATGCTAAGTAAAGAAAAATGAAGCTGTAATAAGACCCAGGTCCTATCACACAATGCAACGCAAGCCGGGGGATAGGGTTTTCCCTTATAACAGCCAAAGAATGCTTGATACGTTTAAAACAAATCATTTGATACTATTATAAGTGCATACTATATAAAACATCTTCAAATCATAAATATCAATCATAGGCGGCATGGGTACCATATATCATGTCGCCATACTAGGCTCTACAATCAAAACCGCAAATGTCACGTATTTGGAAGTTGGATTTCCATCTATGAACCGAGGCAAAAGATAGTCCTCAACCGATTCGAGACTCTCTAGCCCGAGCCTCAGGCACAGCCGCAACCGTACCTTGGATCGTCAGGGTCGGTCCACCGATGTGGATTATAATGCCTGAACAATACGTTTCTCCGCCCTTTGGGGCGTAAATGAGCCAACGAATGACTCCATCGGACCCGGATCGTCCGATCAAACCGAGGCGCCTCGTAATAGCAACAACCACATAAGTCAAACTCGTCAGGGCGTGTAAAACCACTGACGCCACTTCTAACTAGAAAGAAAACGCATGTCCCCCCTGAGGTCCGTCTCCCGTTTTTGGTTCATACCGGGGGTGAAACTCGCGAAGTAAACGTTACACAAAGCGACGCCACAAAGGCCGTGCTTTGATCATCACCACAAGACTTTGCTTTTCAACAGAAGCCTTGATCAATTGCCACTTAGGCATGCCACACAGGCAATTCACTCCATGCGTTTGATATCCATCAATATATAACCCCTGAGCTCGTACGTCTCAGAGAAGGGCGTTAAGCAAGAGAATAAATTCTCCGCCGCCAAACAGATATATATATTTAATAGAGATCAATCACATGGACTAAAATCCAATGTCAGACACAGTCCATTTACAAGTCCGTTCTGGGTCTGAACGAAACCGGAGGCACTTTCCTCGCATATCCATCCATCTCCAAGTACGTCTGGACGACCACCAACTATTTCCATCCTCTTGGGTGTACAGCCCAATCAGGATCGTCAGTAATTATCCCAACGATGTGAAGACTTCGGGTCTTCAACTACCGTCTTCATCTTCGACATATCGTCGAATTGATTATTCAGAATGGGTATAAACCCGGCCTTTCCGAACAACCAGCGTATATTAAAGATAAATGTTACACAAACACAACATACGCCTCATTCCAATTTATCTGTCACTAACCGTAAATTAATCAAGAGAATAATTCCCCAAATATTAACCCCGAAGGCCGAAACCAACATCAGATCAATATCCAGAAAACCATTCTGCTTAGCTATCCGACAGTTAGTTTCTAAATTTCACATTCATAGGGAAAGGTTCCCATTAATTTTATCCAAGATAAATTTCTTGAATTTATTCTTTAATCTATTTTTGAATATCAATTCAAACTAGTCGGGATTAGCGAACCTTACCGAAGTAATCATTTGTTTTAATTTCCCAATCCCAACCTATTCATCCCACGAAGTAAAATTGGTTATACTTCATATCTAACACCACGGTGTTATCGGTAAATTCAATTACCATTTCACGTTCAAATCTAATTAAAGATTTAACTATCGCCTGGAGCAAAACTGGTGGTACTCCATTTTCGACCTTTTCCATCTAATTAAAGATTCATTAAAACTCCACTTAGTTTTAATCTTTAACTAGGTTAAAGAATCAGTGTCATTTAAAACACAGTTCACGATAAACCCAAAATCACATTCATTAATTATCGGGTTAAAGAACGAGTGTTATTTAAAACACTGTCCACGATAAACCCAAAAATCAATATCAATTCAATTCCAATTAAATATTATTTAATTGGTACACTTCATTAAATCTAAATAAAAAGGTTTAATCTTTTCTCAACTGGGTTCAAGAACAGTGTTAGTGAAGACACCATTCACGACAAACCCAAATCACATTTGATATTCAATACAAGGCTCTGAATAGAAAATATATCGGCTTATATTCAATATCAAATTCTACGACTAACAAATGTCGTATTGGAAATAAAGATATAAATATATATCTTTCAAATTTCCATAACAACATCTGTATAATCACGAATTCCAACATCGAAATATTCCGAAGACAATTTCGATTCAAATCCACTCTAATGCAATCATTGGAAATTCTGGTTATTTTTAAAACCCTTTTTAAATTCAATTTATTTATTTAAAAATAAATAGAATTATAATTCTAGTTCAAAACTAGTTCATTTCGATAAAAATCTATTTTTTATCTTTTCAAATATGGAGTTTTTCATCCCAATACTTTCTAAATCATTTCTTATGATTTTACACAAATTATTGATATTTTTAATGATTTTATCAAGGCCCGTACAGTCGATTTCCATCAATGGCCATCGAACTGCACTTACAGCGACCTTTTTCAAATTTTACTTGGACATAATTCCAAATCCAACTGTTAGATTTCTAATTTCTAATTTTCGTTAGAAAGCTCTTTTCGATACGAACCCAACGGTTCAGGTTTTAGGAGAATCCGACGGTCGGATCTCCCGTAATGTCCGTTTGATATAAATGGTCGAAATTCACGAACTGCCGCGGCGCGGCGCGTTCTATTCAGGCCATTATATGTAACGACCCAGAAAATCTGAACCAATTTAAAATTTTTAAATTGGCTAAAATAATGGATTTTAAATATTTAAAATAAATATTTTAGGTAATGGCGATGAAAACTGAGTTGAATCGACATTTGAAAACCGATATAATTAAATATAATTATATATAGAATTGAAAATAGCGCGGTAGTTCGAAAATTCGATTTCTAATTTCAAATGAATATACAGAATTCAATATAAGTCAGAATTGAACGAAACAAGAAATATTTGAATCTGTATAACTATATCTTTATAACGAAGTTAACAAACTGAGATTTCATCTTAGAAATGATAAGATATGTCCAGTTTAAAATTAGAAATAGTCGCTGTGGAATTTATATATATTTATATATATATATAAGGCCCTTAAAAATGGATATTTTGCAAATGACCTCGGATTTCGACGAAACCACTTTTGTTAGATCCGTAGTGTCAAGTTATTGCTAGGTTTCAAATTTCATAATTTTTCGAATCAATATGTGAGCGTGGCAAAAGAAAACGCGTTTGACCAGTTTCCGTTGATTTTAATCGAATGGAAATTGGCCATTTTTCAAACGGCCTCAGAATTTGACGAAACTAGTTTTGTTAGGACCGTATCGTCAATACGAAGCTAGAAAATATTTTTCTGGAATTTTTCTAGTTAGTATGTGACCCCGGTAATTTGAAATGTACGTTTAAAATTCAATATAATGATTTAAATGTAAATTCAACAGAAACTGATTGTAACGATCACATCAGCTTGCGATACATATCCCATTGTGTTCGGAATGGGGGTTAAACGCTATGGACGACAGGTGGTGGGCCTCGTTTAGGGGTCGTACGTAAAAGGTCAACTCTTTGCTAAATATAATAATTAAATAATAATTAAATAATAAAAGATGGTACTCTTCCCTCCCTCCCTTTTATTCTTCCTCCTGGCCCCCCCCGTTCATTATAATTTCAAATCAGAAAGAAAAAAAAAAAAAAAAACCCTAGAAATCGAATCGCCGCCGCCCCCATCCCAAAGCCACCCTCGCGACCGCCTCCTTCCAGCAAAGGCCCCGCCTCCCCCTCGAACCCCTCGCCGATCGCTCGCGAAGTTGAAGCCCCCGCCTGGTTCGCAACGTTGAACTGCCGACCGCCACCCTCGAGAGCCGCCTCCGACGATCTGCTGACCCCCTTTTTTCTGTAAGTATTTTCGTTTTTTTTTTTTTATTTTTTTTTTTTTATTTTTGAATTCTTGAAAACTGAGATTTATAAAATAATTTTAAAACTGTTTTTTTATAAAACCGAATTTAAAAACTGTTTTATGTTAAAGTATTAAAACTGAAATTATTTAAAGTTTAAAAACTGTTTTATGTTAAAAGATTAAAACTGAAATTGTTTAAGGTATTTTAAAAAAAAAAACCGAATTTTAAAAGCAAGGAAAAACTGATTTGGGTTTTAATAATAAAAACTGATTTTTAAACAAAATAAAAACTGATTTTTAAATAAAATAAAAACTGAAATCTTTAAAGGTTTAAAACTGTTTTGTTTTTTAAAAAAAAAAAAAGTTTAAAACTGAATTTTTTTTTTTTTTAGTTAAAACTGAATTTTGAAAAGTAGTTTAAACTGAAATTTTTAAAAGCATAAAACTGTTTTTTTTTGAGAAAGTAAAAACAGATTTTTATAAAGGAATTTTTAAACTGAATTTTTAAAAGAATTTTAAAACTGTTTTTTTTAGAAGAAACTAAAACTGCATTTTTTTAAAAGAGAAAAACTGATTTTATTTTGAACTTTAAAATGAGAAAAAGGTTTAATCTTTTAGTAGAAAAAGATTCGAACTTGCAAAAATAAAAATCATATTTTTTATATGTGAAAGCACAAGTAAAAATCATATTTTTATATGTTGAAAGTCAAAGAAAAATCATATTTTTATATATTGAGTAGCATAGTAAAAATTCTATTTTTACATATGCAGAGAATACGGGTGAAAGTGAAAAATAGGCGAAGATTTCTATTAAGAAGAGTCTTGAAGTTGGATAGCTATTGGTGAGATTTCTGATTTAAAATTTATATATATATGTGTGAAGTAAAAGTGAATTGCTATATATAAATATATATATATACGCCCCCTCGTCCACAAACCATGGACGATATTTATTGGTTGAAATTGTTGTGGAAATTTGATTGATAGCAAATGATTGTTTGGGATTGTTATTGGTTGATTGTGGTTGAAAAATACCCATTTGTGGTTGTGAAATATTTGGTTGAACCCACATAGGATTAGTTTGTGGAATTGAAATAAATATATATACATGCCGCCTGCGTGCGAACTAGATGCATGTTTCCCATTGTCAAAAACCGCGAGGTTTTAAGGTAGAGCGAGGAGCCGTACTAGGGACGGTGCCGGTGTAACTACCCTGCCGTTATGCTGCCGAAATTTTGAATAATATTTGTGTGTTTGAATTATTTTCATATGCTTAAACTATATTTATTCCTTATATAGAAAACATTCATGTGTTGAATTGATATTCATTCGTTGTTTAGAAATTCATGTGTTGAATGGTATTCATATTTTGAAATAAATTGTTCGATAATAAAAATCACATTTTTATCGATATCTAAAAACTATAGAAAACATTCATGTGTTGAATTGATATTCATTCGTTGTTTAGAAATTCATGTGTTGAATGGTATTCATAATTTGAAATAAATAGTTCGATAATAAAAATCACATTTCTATCTATATATAAAAACTATAGAAAACATTCATGTGTTGAATTGATATTCATTCGTTGTTTAGAAATTCATGTGTTGAATGGTATTCATAACTTGAAATAAATAGTTCGATAATAAAAATCACATTTCTATCTATATATAAAAACTATAGAAAACATTCATGTGTTGAATTGATATTCATTCGTTGTTTAGAAATTCATGTGTTGAATGGTATTCATAATTTGAAATAAATTGTTTGATAATAAAAATCACCTTTTATCGACTATATGAACTATATAGAAAAATAGTGTTTTGAAATGAATCGTTTTACAATAAAAATCACATTTTTATTGTATGCAAAAATCGTTAAAATGCGAAGTGTTAAAAATAGCCACTTGTTCAAAATAAACATAGATGAGTTGAAATATTCATTAATTAACTAATGAAATGATTTGCACCTATTTATGTAACATTAGAATGAATGGTGTTTTTAAACCAAATAGAAATCGATTATGAAATCGAATAGAAAATGAAAAAATGATATGAACTGTATATATATGTACATGCAATATTCTTTGAACAGGTTATAGCAAAGGGGCTAGAGAAGAGGAATAAAATTTTGTGCCCGACAAATAGGTACACATTTACTGATTTGTTTGGGTGATGATTTTGAGCCTGATTGGCTAGCCGCTTGGCTTTTTCTTTTTCTTTTTGAGATTAGAAGGACCGGGACGCTATTTGCGATTTCCCGACGCTCCCGGTGCAGGGGAGGTTATGGCGAAATTTTTCCAAAATTTAAGGTGTTAGAAAAATTTTTGAAGTGAAAACGATATAGAAACCATTGAATGAACTATATTTATATAACTATATAAATATAAATAAAATTAAAACGAAACGAGGCCGTGCAGTTCGTATTTTGAAACCGTGATTTCAAACGACTAGTACGGGAAATCCGACCATTGGATTTTCCCGAAACCTCAACCGTCGGGTTCGCCTTGGAATAATCTTTCCAACGGCACCAACCTTGTAAAAATCCAACGGTTGGATTGTCTGGAATGTTTAATTCAAATCTGAAGAAAAACAGCGCCAGAAACGATTATATTTATTTATATATATAAATAAAATTATATTTAATCGAATAACGACGCTGCAGTTCGTATTTTGAAATCGAAAATTCAAACGATTGTACCGGGAGATCCGACCGTCGGATTTTCCCGAAACTGGAACCGTTGGGTTCGTTTTGAAAAGACCTTTCTAATGATGTAAATTTTGTGAAGATCCAACGGTTAGATTTTCAGATATGTGTAAATCAAATCTGAAGAAAAACAGCGCCACGGCAACGTTATGGCCCGAAGCGTCGTTTTGAATAAAATGGCTATTTTAAAATAAATAAAAATAGCGATAAATAGTTATAAAATATCCTAAGCGTTATGGAATGGAAATAAACTGAATTTGCTTGATTTATGTGATATTTGATGGTTGAATGTGTTTGGTGTGAAAATTACATTAAAGAACAATTGGTGTTGTCGAATAATTTAACCATTGAAATAAATCGATTTGAAATTCTAAATATACGTGAATTATTTGGAAAGGCCGAGTTAATTCTCATTTCGAATAATCGACCGACGATTGAAATTCGAAGATGAAGACGATGGTCGAAGACCGGAGATCTTCACCCCGTTTGGATGGTAACCGAGGTCTTGATTGGGAGGCATCCCGAAATATGGATAATGAGTGGTGATCGTTCAGACGTACGTGTTGATCGATGGGTTTGCGAGGTATTTAGTGCCTCCGGTTTCGTTCAGACCCAGAACGGACTTGTAAATGGACTGTGTGTCTGACATAGGATTTATTCTGTGTGGCATGCTAAGATGCAGTGATCAGGGCTTCTGTTGAAAAGCAAAGTCTTGTGGAGATGATCAAAGCACCGCCTGTGTGGCGTAGCTTTGTGTATAACGTGAATTCGCGTGCCTCACACCCCGGTATGAACCTAAAACGGGAGAGGACATCAGGGAGGGCCTGCGTTTCTTTCTAGCTAGGGTGGTGTCAGTGACCTACCAGCCCTGACATTTATATATTTTTCACCTATGTGGTTGTTGCTGTTGCGAGGCGCCTCGGTTTGATCGGACGATCCGGGTCCGATGGAGTCATTCGTTGGCTCGTCTACACCCCAAAGGGTGGGGAAACGCAGGTTCAGGAATTTTAATCCACATCGGTGGACCGGCCCTGACGATCCAAGGGCCCACCTGAGTCTGGGTCCTGAGGGGCGGGCTAGAGCGTCTCGAATTCGGTAAGGACTATCTTTTGCCTTGGTTCATGACGGAAATCCAATTTCCAAATACGACATCGTGCGGTTTTGATTGTATATATATATGGCGACATGATATATGGTACCCATGCCGTCTATGATTGATAGTTATGATTTGAAAGTGTTTTCAAAACATATAGACACTAGCAATAATATCAATTGCCTTTGTTTTATTCGTATCAATCATATTTTGGCCGTTATAAGGTAAAAACTCTATCCTCCGGTTTGCGTTGCATTGTGTGATGGGAACTGAGTCTTATAACGGCTTCATTTTTATAAAAAGCATAGCGATGTTTAAAAGAAAGATTTGTTTTAAAGCACTGGCAATCCAATGGAGTAAACCCGTTCCACGAAAGTGGCGTGGTCCTGTGATTAGCCAATTATATATGTGTTGAGTGGATTTCTCATACCAGTCCCATGACTGACTCGTAGTTTGTTTCACTCTCAAACTCGGGTGCCCTTTTTCTACACGGGCAGCCTTGTATTCAGGTTAGCTGGTTCTTCTTTCTGGATAGCTGGAGCTGAAGATGGATTCTATCATTTATTCCTTTTTATGCTGTTCAGCTCCTATTGTACATATTTTGTTTATTTCCGCTGTAGACATTTATGTATAGCTGAACTGTATTTGTACTAAGTAAGATCCTGTATACTGTGTAACTCTGATGATTACTTTTATCCAGTATATTTTGTTGTTCATTCTGGTGTATTTATTTAATTCTGTTCTGCTATTATATGTTTCTGTGTTATATTCCAAAAGATAACCTTGTTTCCGTGAGAACGGGAAATCGGGTCGTCTCAACGTGTTATCAGAGCTTTGGTTAAGCTTAGTTCTGGAATATAACATTTGAACGAACTCGTCAGAAATAGAACCAGTAGTGTTCTAGGACGGGTAACTCAATACAGATAGGATCAGCAATATCCTAGTATGAGTAAAGCAGAATGAAATTTCACCTCGATAGACACATTTACATTGAAGTATGTGTTTCTATATTTTAAATTTTCTTTTCTGTGACCTGACACTTGATCTGCTAATTGCAGAAGTACTAGAAAAATGAGTGCCAGAAACAGAAGGGATACAGAACCCGATCTAGAAGCTCTATTAAAGAAATATCGAAATCTGAACGGAGCGCAATTCTCGGGCAATGAATCTATTATTCAAACTCAAGCTTGGTTGAGTTCTGTCGAAAGAATCTTTGAGCATATCCAGCTGAGAGATGACCAGAAACGGTTAGTAGCATCTTGGGCGCTCAAAGAAGAAGCTTTAATCTGGTGGGAAACAATCATCAAAGATAATCCAGAAGGTGATATCACCTGGGACAGATTCAAAGTGATTTTCCTAGAGAGATTTACTCCTCCCGAAGTAACCGAGAGATTATGTGATGAATTTTCTTATCTAATACAAGGTGATATGACCATTCCCGAATATCATAAGAAATTCAATGAACTTGCTCACTTCGCTCCTCATCTAATTCAAAATCCGAAGAGGAAAAATATGAGATTTATTCACGGGCTTCAAAGGAAATACCAGAATAAAGTATTGGGGCATGTGAAGCTTCCGTTTTCTGAAATGATTTACATGGCTTATCAGTATGAAGATCTCTATAAGAAAGGAATGTTGCGCGACGAAGAAGAAGTCTGTTCTAGTGACATAGCAAAGTCAGAAGCTGATATTCCTGAAGCCAGTACAAGGTCCGAGGTCAATAAGAAGCTCAATGCCAAGAGAAAAAGGGCTGAATCTGGGAACGAACAAATAACAACCGCCACGTGCTCAAGCTGCAATAGAAAAGGACATTTGGCGATAAGTTGCAAATCTTGGAACAAACGAAGAAAGAGAGGATTAGAACCCAGTAAGAAGGTTCCTGAAGGCAGAGGATGCCATAAGTGCCATCAGGCTGGGCATATCGCGAAAAACTGCCCGCTATCTCAGAAATCTGGAGCAGTACAAGTGAATGAAGTGGTAGAAGTACCTGCCTCCCCGTCTGCTCAGGAAAGGTCTGATGTTTTAGAAGGCACGCTCAATGTCAAGAACATTCCAGTTAAAGTACTGTTTGACACAGGCGCGTCACGAAGCTTTATTGCAAAGAGTGCAGTCAAGAAGTTGGATTTGAATTTGAAGAAGCTCAAAGAGCCAATGACTGTCCGAAATCCAGTTGGAGGTGCCATCAATCTCAGTTGGGTTTGTGCAGTACCCGTCTCTTTTTCTTGCTATAAATTCCCTATTATCTCTGTCGTCATGAATTTTGATGAATTCGATCTTATTTTGGGATTGGATTGGCTAACCAAATATGAAGCAGAGGTTAGATGCGCCGAGAGAGTTGTTAGAGCCAAGATTAAATCAGGGGGTTATATAACCATTCCCTGTGAGGGTCAGAATGCTAATAGAAAGGATTTCTGGTCAGCTCTCGATGTTTCTCCAGCCCAAATAGAAAATATCCCTGAAATCACAGAGAATATTCCTGACCTCATTAAAGATATTCCTGTCGTCAAGAATTATGCGGATGTGTTTGAGGAAGTCGTTCGCTTACCTCCGCAGAGAGAAATAGATTTCAAGATTACTTTGATTCCCAATGCAAGGCCGGTAGTTCACGCTATTCGAAGAATGTCCTTGAAAGAGAAGGAGGAATTAGACAATCAAACACGACAGCTAGTGTGGAAGGGTCTAATCAGGCCTAGTTTCTCTGATTGGGGAGCAGCAGTGGTATTTGTCCCAAAGTCTGACGGTACTTTACGTCTATGTGTGGATTATCGTGATTTAAACAAGCAGACTATAAAGAACAAATATCCATTGCCGCGGATTGATGATTTGTTGGATCGATTGAATGGAGCACAAGTATTCTCAAGAATGGACCTAGCTACAGGTTTCCATCAACTTCGAATTGCCGAAGAGTGTGTTCCAATGACAGCGTTCAGAGGCCCCGACTTATTTTACGAGTGGTTAGTAATGCCGTTCGGCTTATGTAACGCTCCAGCTTATTTCGTCGATCTGATGAACAGAGTATTCAGAGGAGTATTGAATAAATTTGTTCTGGTCTTTATTGATGATATTCTAATCTTCTCTAAATCAAAGGCTGAACATGAAAAGCATCTGGAACAGGTTCTAGAAATCCTCAGAAGGAATGTATTAAAAGCCAAATTTTCCAAATGTATATTCTGGCAAGATGAAGTGAAATTTCTGGGCCACGTCGTATCGAAAGATGGAATCGCTGTGGATCCAAGCAAAATCACAGCTATTCAGAATTGGAAACAGCCCAGCACTCCCACTGAAGTCCGCAGTTTTCTCGGATTGGCTAGCTATTACCGAAAGTTCGTTAAAGACTTTTCGAAGATATCTGGCCACTTAACGAAGCTTACAAAGAAGCATTCTAAGTTCAAATGGACTCAAGAAAATGATGAGGCTTTCGAAGAGCTAAAGTTAAGATTAACGACAGCTCCAGTGTTAACCATCATCGATGGCAACCAGGATTTAAAAGTATGGACTGATGCTTCTAGAGAAGGCCTTGGCGCAGTGTTAATGCAAAGAGGCCAAGTAATCGCTTATGCTAGCCGTCAACTTAAGCCACACGAGAAAAATTATGTAACTCATGATCTTGAGTTATTAGCTATCATATTCTCTTTGAAAATCTGGAGACACTATCTTCTGGGCGAGAGGTTTGAACTGTTTACAGACCACCAGTCGTTAAAGTATCTGTTCACTCAGAAGGACTTGAATCTGAGGCAACAGCGTTGGCTGGAGTTTCTTGCAGCATATGACTTCGAAATTATATATACTCCAGGAAAAGCCAATGTCGTGGCCGATGCGTTAAGCAGAAAGAATGTAATGATCGCCAGTTTTATTATCACGACTTCATTGTTAGATAAGATATCTGCTCTTCAGGAGGATGATCACTTCACTCAGAAGATCAGAAGGATAATTCAACAAGGCGAACCCTCGAGTTTTCAAGTTGATAATGATGGGATTTTAAGGCTGAAAGGTCGAATATGCGTTCCTAACATTCCTGAACTTCGAAAGGAAGTACTGGATGAATGCCACAAGTCAAAACTCAGTATCCATCCAGGAGTAAGCAAAATGTATAATGACATTAAACGCACTTTCTGGTGGAAGTCGATGAAAAGGGACATTTCTTTATATGTAAGCCGATGCCCCACCTGCCAGCTAGTCAAAAGCGACCAACAGAAATTGGCTGGATTATTACAACCGCTAGAAGTTCCTGGCTGGAAGTGGGAGCATATTTCCATGGATTTCATCGATGGTTTGCCCAGAACCAGGAAAGGAAATGACAGTATTTGGGTGATCGTAGATCGTTTCACGAAGACCGCCCATTTCATACCTGTCAAATCAAATAGAACCGCTCAGAGTCTGGCGCAAATATACTTCAGGGAAATAGTTAGACTACATGGAGTGCCGCTCAGTATAGTCAGTGATAGAGATACAATATTCACTAGCAAATTCTGGGAAGCATTTCAAGTCGAGCTGGGAACGAAGTTAAACTTGAGCACCGCTTATCATCCTCAGACAGACGGTCAGACTGAGAGGGTGAATCGCATTTTAGAAGATCTATTGCGGGCTTGTGTTATAGACTTCGGTGGATCATGGGAAGACAATCTACATTTGGCTGAGTTCTCTTATAACAACAGCTATCAGGCAAGTCTGACAATGTCGCCATTCGAAGCATTGTATGGTAGACCTTGCCGATCTCCTGCTTGCTGGGTCGAACCAGGAAATAGACTTGTGTTGGGTCCTGATATGATTCGAGAAGCGGCCGACAAAGTCGATTTTATTAAGAAACGATTGCTCGCCGCTCAAAGCCGACAAAAGAGCTATGCCGATAAAAGAAGAAGAGATATATCCTTTGAGGTTGGCGACTATGTATATTTGAAAGTATCGCCGATGAGAGGAGTTATCAGGTTCGGTAAAACTGGAAAGTTAGCGCCTAAATTTATTGGTCCGTTTCCTATTCTGGAACGGATTGGAACTCTCGCTTATAGGGTCAAACTGCCTGACTGGTTGCCTGGTGTGCATGATGTATTTCATATATCTCAACTTCGAAAGCACGTTCATGATCCAGACTTGATCGTGGAAGAAGCAGCTCAGCAGGATATTGAAATTACTCCAGAATTAGCTGTGAGGCGAGAGCCGCTAAAGATTATCGGCAAAGAAACCAAAGAGCTGAGAAACAAGAAGGTTCACTTAGTCAAAGTGCAATGGAGTGGGGATCCGCGAGATTGTACTTGGGAAACTGAGGAGAGCATTCAGAAAGCTTATCCTAGATGCCGAGTAGATATCTCTGATTGACTCCGGTGCAAGGTACATTTACCCTACCTTGCATTACCATATAATTCTCTATTCTGTTGCTATTTTCTTCCCATGGATGTGCATTGTTTATTCTATACTCTGAATATTAAAAACAAATTGGTTGCGGTGCTGTGTGATTGTAGATTTATCAAACCACTTTCGACTTTATTCCTTTTCGGGGACGAAAAGTTTTAAGTGGGGGAGATTGTAACGACCCAGAAAATCTGAACCAATTTAAAATTTTTAAATTGGCTAAAATAATGGATTTTAAATATTTAAAATAAATATTTTAGGTAATGGCGATGAAAACTGAGTTGAATCGACATTTGAAAACCGATATAATTAAATATAATTATATATAGAATTGAAAATAGCGCGGTAGTTCGAAAATTCGATTTCTAATTTCAAATGAATATACAGAATTCAATATAAGTCAGAATTGAACGAAACAAGAAATATTTGAATCTGTATAACTATATCTTTATAACGAAGTTAACAAACTGAGATTTCATCTTAGAAATGATAAGATATGTCCAGTTTAAAATTAGAAATAGTCGCTGTGGAATTTATATATATTTATATATATATAAGGCCCTTAAAAATGGATATTTTGCAAATGACCTCGGATTTCGACGAAACCACTTTTGTTAGATCCGTAGTGTCAAGTTATTGCTAGGTTTCAAATTTCATAATTTTTCGAATCAATATGTGAGCGTGGCAAAAGAAAACGCGTTTGACCAGTTTCCGTTGATTTTAATCGAATGGAAATTGGCCATTTTTCAAACGGCCTCAGAATTTGACGAAACTAGTTTTGTTAGGACCGTATCGTCAATACGAAGCTAGAAAATATTTTTCTGGAATTTTTCTAGTTAGTATGTGACCCCGGTAATTTGAAATGTACGTTTAAAATTCAATATAATGATTTAAATGTAAATTCAACAGAAACTGATTGTAACGATCACATCAGCTTGCGATACATATCCCATTGTGTTCGGAATGGGGGTTAAACGCTATGGACGACAGGTGGTGGGCCTCGTTTAGGGGTCGTACGTAAAAGGTCGACTCTTTGCTAAATATAATAATTAAATAATAATTAAATAATAAAAGATGGTACTCTTCCCTCCCTCCCTTTTATTCTTCCTCCTGGCCCCCCCCGTTCATTATAATTTCAAATCAGAAAGAAAAAAAAAAAAAAAAAACCCTAGAAATCGAATCGCCGCCGCCCCCATCCCGAAGCCACCCTCGCGACCGCCTCCTTCCAGCAAAGGCCCCGCCTCCCCCTCGAACCCCTCGCCGATCGCTCGCGAAGTTGAAGCCCCCCCTGGTTCGCAACGTTGAACTGCCGACCGCCACCCTCGAGAGCCGCCTCCGACGATCTGCTGACCCCCTTTTTTCTGTAAGTATTTTCGTTTTTATTTTTTTTTATTTTTTTTTTTATTTTTGAATTCTTGAAAACTGAGATTTATAAAATAATTTTAAAACTGTTTTTTTATAAAACCGAATTTAAAAACTGTTTTATGTTAAAGTATTAAAACTGAAATTATTTAAAGTTTAAAAACTGTTTTATGTTAAAAGATTAAAACTGAAATTGTTTAAGGTATTTTTAAAAAAAAAACCGAATTTTAAAAGCAAGGAAAAACTGATTTGGGTTTTAATAATAAAAACTGATTTTTAAACAAAATAAAAACTGATTTTTAAATAAAATAAAAACTGAAATCTTTAAAGGTTTAAAACTGTTTTGTTTTTTTTTAAAAAAAAAAAAAGTTTAAAACTGATTTTTTTTTTTTTTTAGTTAAAACTGAATTTTGAAAAGTAGTTTAAACTGAAATTTTTAAAAGCATAAAACTGTTTTTTTTTGAGAAAGTAAAAACAGATTTTTATAAAGGAATTTTTAAACTGAATTTTTAAAAGAATTTTAAAACTGTTTTTTTTAGAAGAAACTAAAACTGCATTTTTTTAAAAGAGAAAAACTGATTTTATTTTGAACTTTAAAATGAGAAAAAGGTTTAATCTTTTAGTAGAAAAAGATTCGAACTTGCAAAAATAAAAATCATATTTTTTATATGTGAAAGCACAAGTAAAAATCATATTTTTATATGTTGAAAGTCAAAGAAAAATCATATTTTTATATATTGAGTAGCATAGTAAAAATTCTATTTTTACATATGCAGAGAATACGGGTGAAAGTGAAAAATAGGCGAAGATTTCTATTAAGAAGAGTCTTGAAGTTGGATAGCTATTGGTGAGATTTCTGATTTAAAATTTATATATATATGTGTGAAGTAAAAGTGAATTGCTATATATAAATATATATATATATATATATATATATATATATACGCCCCCTCGTCCACAAACCATGGACGATATTTATTGGTTGAAATTGTTGTGGAAATTTGATTGATAACGAATGATTGTTTGGGATTGTTATTGGTTGATTGTGGTTGAAAAATACCCATTTGTGGTTGTGAAATATTTGGTTGAACCCACATAGGATTAGTTTGTGGAATTGAAATAAATATATATACATGCCGCCTGCGTGCGAACTAGATGCATGTTTCCCATTGTCAAAAACCGCGAGGTTTTAAGGTAGAGCGAGGAGCCGTACTAGGGACGGTGCCGGTGTAACTACCCTGCCGTTATGCTGCCGAAATTTTGAATAATATTTGTGTGTTTGAATTATTTTCATATGCTTAAACTATATTTATTCCTTATATAGAAAACATTCATGTGTTGAATTGATATTCATTCGTTGTTTAGAAATTCATGTGTTGAATGGTATTCATATTTTGAAATAAATTGTTCGATAATAAAAATCACATTTTTATCGATATCTAAAAACTATAGAAAACATTCATGTGTTGAATTGATATTCATTCGTTGTTTAGAAATTCATGTGTTGAATGGTATTCATAATTTGAAATAAATAGTTCGATAATAAAAATCACATTTCTATCTATATATAAAAACTATAGAAAACATTCATGTGTTGAATTGATATTCATTCGTTGTTTAGAAATTCATGTGTTGAATGGTATTCATAACTTGAAATAAATAGTTCGATAATAAAAATCACATTTCTATCTATATATAAAAACTATAGAAAACATTCATGTGTTGAATTGATATTCATTCGTTGTTTAGAAATTCATGTGTTGAATGGTATTCATAATTTGAAATAAATTGTTTGATAATAAAAATCACCTTTTATCGACTATATGAACTATATAGAAAAATAGTGTTTTGAAATGAATCGTTTTACAATAAAAATCACATTTTTATTGTATGCAAAAATCGTTAAAATGCGAAGTGTTAAAAATAGCCACTTGTTCAAAATAAACATAGATGAGTTGAAATATTCATTAATTAACTAATGAAATGATTTGCACCTATTTATGTAACATTAGAATGAATGGTGTTTTTAAACCAAATAGAAATCGATTATGAAATCGAATAGAAAATGAAAAAATGATATGAACTGTATATATATGTACATGCAATATTCTTTGAACAGGTTATAGCAAAGGGGCTAGAGAAGAGGAATAAAATTTTGTGCCCGACAAATAGGTACACATTTACTGATTTGTTTGGGTGATGATTTTGAGCCTGATTGGCTAGCCGCTTGGCTTTTTCTTTTTCTTTTTGAGATTAGAAGGACCGGGACGCTATTTGCGATTTCCCGACGCTCCCGGTGCAGGGGAGGTTATGGCGAAATTTTTCCAAAATTTAAGGTGTTAGAAAAATTTTTGAAGTGAAAACGATATAGAAACCATTGAATGAACTATATTTATATAACTATATAAATATAAATAAAATTAAAACGAAACGAGGCCGTGCAGTTCGTATTTTGAAACCGTGATTTCAAACGACTAGTACGGGAAATCCGACCATTGGATTTTCCCGAAACCTCAACCGTCGGGTTCGCCTTGGAATAATCTTTCCAACGGCACCAACCTTGTAAAAATCCAACGGTTGGATTGTCTGGAATGTTTAATTCAAATCTGAAGAAAAACAGCGCCAGAAACGATTATATTTATTTATATATATAAATAAAATTATATTTAATCGAATAACGACGCTGCAGTTCGTATTTTGAAATCGAAAATTCAAACGATTGTACCGGGAGATCCGACCGTCGGATTTTCCCGAAACTGGAACCGTTGGGTTCGTTTTGAAAAGACCTTTCTAATGATGTAAATTTTGTGAAGATCCAACGGTTAGATTTTCAGATATGTGTAAATCAAATCTGAAGAAAAACAGCGCCACGGCAACGTTATGGCCCGAAGCGTCGTTTTGAATAAAATGGCTATTTTAAAATAAATAAAAATAGCGATAAATAGTTATAAAATATCCTAAGCGTTATGGAATGGAAATAAACTGAATTTGCTTGATTTATGTGATATTTGATGGTTGAATGTGTTTGGTGTGAAAATTACATTAAAGAACAATTGGTGTTGTCGAATAATTTAACCATTGAAATAAATCGATTTGAAATTCTAAATATACGTGAATTATTTGGAAAGGCCGAGTTAATTCTCATTTCGAATAATCGACCGACGATTGAAATTCGAAGATGAAGACGATGGTCGAAGACCGGAGATCTTCACCCCGTTTGGATGGTAACCGAGGTCCTGATTGGGAGGCATCCCGAAATATGGATAATGAGTGGTGATCGTTCAGACGTACGTGTTGATCGATGGGTTTGCGAGGTATTTAGTGCCTCCGGTTTCGTTCAGACCCAGAACGGACTTGTAAATGGACTGTGTGTCTGACATAGGATTTATTCTGTGTGGCATGCTAAGATGCAGTGATCAGGGCTTCTGTTGAAAAGCAAAGTCTTGTGGAGATGATCAAAGCACCGCCTGTGTGGCGTAGCTTTGTGTATAACGTGAATTCGCGTGCCTCACACCCCGGTATGAACCTAAAACGGGAGAGGACATCAGGGAGGGCCTGCGTTTCTTTCTAGCTAGGGTGGTGTCAGTGACCTACCAGCCCTGACATTTATATATTTTTCACCTATGTGGTTGTTGCTGTTGCGAGGCGCCTCGGTTTGATCGGACGATCCGGGTCCGATGGAGTCATTCGTTGGCTCGTCTACACCCCAAAGGGTGGGGAAACGCAGGTTCAGGAATTTTAATCCACATCGGTGGACCGGCCCTGACGATCCAAGGGCCCACCTGAGTCTGGGTCCTGAGGGGCGGGCTAGAGCGTCTCGAATTCGGTAAGGACTATCTTTTGCCTTGGTTCATGACGGAAATCCAATTTCCAAATACGACATCGTGCGGTTTTGATTGTATATATATATGGCGACATGATATATGGTACCCATGCCGTCTATGATTGATAGTTATGATTTGAAAGTGTTTTCAAAACATATAGACACTAGCAATAATATCAATTGCCTTTGTTTTATTCGTATCAATCATATTTTGGCCGTTATAAGGTAAAAACTCTATCCTCCGGTTTGCGTTGCATTGTGTGATGGGAACTGAGTCTTATAACGGCTTCATTTTTATAAAAAGCATAGCGATGTTTAAAAGAAAGATTTGTTTTAAAGCACTGGCAATCCAATGGAGTAAACCCGTTCCACGAAAGTGGCGTGGTCCTGTGATTAGCCAATTATATATGTGTTGAGTGGATTTCTCATACCAGTCCCATGACTGACTCGTAGTTTGTTTCACTCTCAAACTCGGGTGCCCTTTTTCTACACGGGCAGCCTTGTATTCAGGTTAGCTGGTTCTTCTTTCTGGATAGCTGGAGCTGAAGATGGATTCTATCATTTATTCCTTTTTATGCTGTTCAGCTCCTATTGTACATATTTTGTTTATTTCCGCTGTAGACATTTATGTATAGCTGAACTGTATTTGTACTAAGTAAGATCCTGTATACTGTGTAACTCTGATGATTACTTTTATCCAGTATATTTTGTTGTTCATTCTGGTGTATTTATTTAATTCTGTTCTGCTATTATATGTTTCTGTGTTATATTCCAAAAGATAACCTTGTTTCCGTGAGAACGGGAAATCGGGTCGTCTCATTATATTACATATATAATATATATATCGTCGATTTCTATTTAAAACGAATTTTATAAATAGTTTTGAATTCGTTTCAAAAACATTTTCAACTTCCATTTCAAATTCAAATCAAAGTTGAATCTTTCCTTATAAATTCGGTTTAAAATTCATTTCTATTCAACTCAAGTTTCAATTCAATTTGAATTCATTTCACTTCATTTTAAATTCAATTCGAATTCGTTTTCAATTCGATTCAATTCAAAGTGGTTTTCTATTTGATTCAAATTCGTTATATATTTCAATTGAAATCAAATTCGTTTTCTATTCAAATCAAATTCGTTATATATGCAATTGAAATCAAATTCGTTTTCTATTCAAATCAAATTTCAATTCAATTTGATTTCACTTCAATTCGTTTTCAATTCGAATTCATTTTCAATTCAATTCGAATTGGTTTTATATTCAATTCATTTCGAAATCGTTTTATATTCTATTCATTTCGAAATCGTTTTTATATTCTATTCATTTCGAAATCGTTTTATATTCAATTCATTTCAAAATGAATAAAATCGATATAAATATCGTTCACGTCAAAATGGCGTCACTCTAATCAACACGGCTTCATATATTCCTATTTTCAAATATTCTATTTCAAATATTTCTATTTCAAATATAATTCGTTCAACACATGACTAATCTCAATGGATGAGTACTGTCAACACATGAACCTTTATTTTATATTGATAAAGATGCAAATTTTATTATTAAAATATTTCGTTCAACACATGACTAATCTCAACGGATGAGTACTGTCAACACATGAACCTTTATTTTATATTGATAAAGATGCAAATTTTATTATTAAAATATTTCGTTCAACACATGACTAATCTCAACGGATGAGTACTGTCAACACATGAACCTTTATTTTATATTATTCTTTATTTTTCAAATTGGAATGAGGCCCAATCAATTACCATATAAAGTTAATTATATGGATTCCATACAATACATGTATATAATAGCATTGAAAAATAATCAACCATCAACCAAAGTGCACTACACTGTATAAGCATCAAATATAGATATCTAACGCTTATAACAGCCTGTCAATCAATCGATCGACATATTTAATCAATCAGGATGAGTGAACTTCAAATTTCATCCCAACACCCGTGTGGGGTTTCAAATCAACAAACACAGATTTTATTTGTGCAGTTGGGCGATGTGTAAAATTTATCGACCCAATCAATGTCATTCAAATTAGTGTATATAAACAAATCGGCCGATTTGTTTATAAAGATTCATTTATTCATATTCACGTTAAAATTTATATTTTTAACGATAAAACATTTTATTCCAACACATGAATTTCTATTATTCATTTACACAATAAAATGATATTTTTATTTTTCTAACTCATTTTAGAAAATTTCGGCGGCATAACGGCACGATACTAGAAACGGGACGAGGCCTAGCCTTATCCCCGGTCTAGTGAAGGCCCACGCCATTCACACATCAATCAAATCCATTTATTTCACCAAACAATTCAATTTCAAATCAAATCATCTAACTAATCTATGCAACCAAACAAACAAGTCCATGGTCTGTGGACGATTGTGTCGGGTGCTACTAAGCACCGTCTACATCCTAGTATATATATTTAACTAGAAAAGAAATTGAAGAGTGAGAAATTCTCACCAAAAGCTATCCAATCATCTTGACTCTTCTTTTATAGAAATCTTCGCCAATCTCGCCTTTTTTCGCTTTCGTTGCCCGTATTCTCTACATATGTAAAAATCACATTTTTATTTAAAGAAAGATCGTATTTTTAAGCTATTCTATTCACATAAAAGTTACATTTCCATTTGCTATCTACTTAAATAAAAATCATAACTTTTATCGTCTTTTATATATGAAAAATCATATTTTTACCTTTCTAAAAATAATTCCTTTATACGATACAATATCGTATCTTCTTATAATGAAAAATCCTGTTTTTATAATTCTTTTATATATATATATATATCCCTTTCTTTTGTTTTATAAAAACATTAACTTTTGCTTGATAAAAAAAACAAAATCTAAACTTTTGCTAATTAAAAATCTAAGCTTTTGCTTGTTAAAAATCTAAGCTTTTTCTATTTTCAAAAATCATAGCTTTTTATATATAAAAATATGTAATCTTTCCATATAAAAATATATAGTCTTTCCTATATAAAATATATGCTCTTTTCATATAAAAATATATGTTCTTTTCATCCAAAGATCTCATTTTTAAACAGAAATAAAATCAAAATAGATTAAATCGGAGGAAAGAAAAAAACTCACTTTTGTTTTGTTTTTTTCTTTTTTTCCATCTGAACCGTTGAAATCGGATCCAAGGCCGCTCTTTTCTTCTTGCTGATACACGCTCCAGGCTACGGCCGATTGAAGAAACCCAAGTTCGTCGCCTAGGGCTGGAAATCGCGACTCCTTTGCTTGCAATGACCAAGATCAGAAACTCCCACGACAATGGCCTTGGCGAGCTCTTCCTGCCGGTCCCCTCAACATCCAACTCGGTGGCCTGATGGAGGTGGTGGAGCACGGCTCCAGGCTGGCGGCGCTGGGGTGTACGCGGGTTTTGGGGCTCCGTTCGAATGGGAAGGGAGGGCGGCGCCTCACGCTCGCGGAAGGAGGGAGGGGGAGGTGGAAGAAGGGGCGATTGGTCGGAGGGGGGGGTCGGCGAAGCATCGCCGCCGGCGGCCTAGGCTCGAGCGCGAGGGCGCTCTCTCTCTTTTTTTTTTACTGTCTCGATCGGAAATGAAAAGTAAGGGGGGCTGCTGTTGACTACGGGGAAAGAGGGAATAGGGGTTGACCCAGAATTTTTAATTAATTATTTATTTAATTTATATCCCAAAAAGTAACTTTAAAATTCGAACTCGAAATCAAGCCCACCGACTGTCGTCCCTAGCGTAATACCCCCATTCCGAACACAATGGGATATGTATCGTAAGCCAATTTTATCATTTCGATCAGTTTTGATTTAAATTAAAATATAAATCTTTATATATTCAATTGAATTTCAAAGTCGAATTTTCAAACTGCCGCGCCATTTCAGGCTCGTTATATAATCTAAAATAAATTATATATTTTATTTTCAATTCAAATGAATTTTTTCATCGTTATTATTTAAGATAATTCATTTTAAATATTCAAAATCCGTTAACATAGCCAAAATAAAAAATTTAAATTGGCTCAGATTTCCAGGTTATTACAATCTCCCCCACTTAAAATATTTTCGTCCTCGAAAAGGAACGAAGCCGAAAGTTGTTTTCTAATCAACTCAATTTTCGCTATTTTAATTATAGCTTAAGTTTTCCAACTTTTCAGTTTCTGAAAAATTTTCAAATTTTTCAAAAATTTGGCGAAAACCCTAAATTTTCGAAAAATTTCGCCATAACCTCCCCTGCACCGGGAGCATCGGGATATTTCAAATAGCCTCCCATGGCCCTCACCAATCAATGGTGGTATAAAAAGAAAAAGAAAAAGCCAAGCGGCTAGCCGATACGGCTCATAAAATCATCATCACCCAATAAATATGTAAACATGTACCTATTTGTAGGGCAAACAATTTTATTCCTCTGCTTAGCATCCCTGCTATGACCTGTTCAATGAAAGCACATATATATGCAAGCAAATGCGACCAATTTTCAATATAATTCAATATGTGATTCAATTAGGCATAAATGGTTCAAAATTATAGAACAAATAAACAAACAACACAAACATCAATCAATTAGTGGATTTAACGTTTCAAATTCATAATTTTGATATATATACAAAAATCATGTTTTGATGCCAATTCACAACAATGTGTTCTAACTATATATAAGTTTTGGTTCTCACACCAGTCTGATGGAAATATATAGATATCACACTTTCGAAACACGAACATAAATATTGATGATGCCATGGTCATTATCAACATCATCTCCGGGCGACTAGAGCGTGATTCCATATCTATCTAATATATTAAAACTTCGAATATACGTTCATGACGCGTATATGCAAAACCTTTATATACTAGATTGTCCATATCCAAAATAAATAAATAATCAAATACGTATAAAGTGATTTAAATTTTCAAAACAAAATTGTTTTCAATTGAAAAATATACTCTTCACACTCGTTCTAGGATACTACTGATCCTATCTCTAACGAGTCATTCTAATTGGATATTACTAATCCAATATCTGATGAATTCTTTCGTATGGTCCTAATGTGTCTTGTTATTGAGCTCTGTAAACCAAAGCTCTGATACCACGATGAAACGATCCGAACTTCCCCGGTCTCCGAAGAGAAGAGAAAGAACGAATTGTTTTGAGAACACGACAAAATAGAACGCATACAAAAGAACGTTTCATTGTATATTACAACAATGCACCAGAATACAAGAATGTACAGAGTATAAATGAATATTACACAGAAATATCAGAGATTTAAATTACATTTAAATACATCGCAGTGGAAAATAATACAATACACAACTAGAAGAGATATACGGATACAAAGCTTTCCGGATATCGTTCCAGCTGAAAACCAGGATCCTGTGAATATAAATCTGCAAAACCAAAACTACTAGCTGCCCGTGTCAAAATAAGGGCACCCAGAGTTTAGGTTAAAACAATAAACTCCAGGTCAATCATGGGACTGGTGTGAGAACTAAAATAGTTAATATTTATTTTTAAAGGTAGGTAAATCAGGGGACCACGCCGTATAACACAGAACGGGTTTCCTCCCACGAATACCAGTGCATAAAACTAACAGCGCAATGCTAAGTAAAGAAAAATGAAGCTGTTATAAGACCCATGTCCTATCACACAATGCAACGCAAGCCGGGGGATAGGGTTTTCCCTTATAACAGCCAAAGAATGCTTGATACGTTTAAAACAAATCATTTGATACTATTATAAGTGTATACTATATAAAACATCTTCAAATCATAAATATCAATCATAGGCGGCATGGGTACCATATATCATGCCGCCATACTAGGCTCTACAATCAAAACCGCAAATGTCACGTATTTGGAAGTTGGATTTCCATCTATGAACCGAGGCAAAAGATAGTCCTCTACCGATTCGAGACTCTCTAGCCCGAGCCTCAGGCACAGCCGCAACCGTACCTTGGATCGTCAGGGCCGGTCCACCGATGTGGATTATAATGCCTGAACAATACGTTTCTACGCCCTTTGGGGCGTAAATGAGCCAACGAATGACTCTATCGGACCCGGATCGTCCGATCAAACCGAGGCGCCTCGTAACAGCAACAACCACATAAGTCGAACTCGTCAGGGCGTGTAAAACCACTGACGCCACTTCTAACTAGAAAGAAAACGCATGTCCCCCCTGAGGTCCGTCTCCCGTTTTTGGTTCATACCGGGGGTGAAACTCGCGAAGTAAACATTACACAAAGCTATGCCACAAAGGCCGTGCTTTGATCATCACCACAAGACTTTGCTTTTCAACAGAAGCCATGATCAATTGCCACTTAGGCATGCCACACAGGCAATTCACTCCATGCGTTTGATATCCATCAATATATAACCCCTGAGCTCGTACGTCTCAGAGAAGGGCGTTAAGAAAGAGAATAAATTCTCCGCCGCCAAACAGATATATATTTAATAGAGATCAATCACACGGACTAAAGTCCAATGTCAGACACACAGTCCATTTACAAGTCCGTTCTGGGTCTGAACGAAACCGGAGGCACTTTCCTCGCATATCCATCCATCTCCAAGTACGTCTGGACGACCACCAACTATTTCCATCCTCTTGGGTGTACAGCCCAATCAGGATCGTCAGTAATTATCCCAACGATGTGAAGACTTCCGGTCTTCAACCACCGTCTTCATCTTTGACATATTGTCGAATTGATTATTCAGAATGGGTATAAACCCGGCCTTTCCGAACAACCAGCGTATATTAAAGATAAATGTTACACAAACACAACATACGCCTCATTCCAATTTATCAATCACTAACCGTAAATTAATCAAGAGAATAATTCCCCAAATATTAACCCCAAAGGCCGAAACCAACATCAGATCAATATCCAGAAAACCATTCTGCTTAGCTAACCGACAGTTAGTTTCTAAATTTCACATTCATAGGGAAAGGTTCCCATTAATTTTATCCAAGATAAATTTCTTGAATTTATTCTTTAATCTATTTTTGAATATCAATTCAAACTAGTCGGGATTAGCGAACCTTACCGAAGTAATCATTTGTTTTAATTTCCCAATCCCAACCTATTCATCCCATGAAGTAAAATTGGTTATACTTCATATCTAACACCACGGTGTTATCGGTAAATTCAATTACCATTTCACGTTCAAATCTAATTAAAGATTTAACTATCGCCTGGAGCAAAACTGGTGGTACTCCATTTTCGATCTTTTCCATCTAATTAAAGATTCATTAAAACTCCACTTAGTTTTAATCTTTAACTGGGTTAAAGAATCAGTGTCATTTAAAACACAGTTCACGATAAACCCAAAATCACATTCATTAATTATCGGGTTAAAGAACGAGTGTTATTTAAAACACTGTCCACGATAAACCCAAAAATCAATATCAATTCAATTCCAATTAAATATTATTTAATTGGTACACTTCATTAAATCTAAATAAAAAGGTTTAATCTTTTCTCAACTGGGTTCAAGAATAGTGTTAGTGAAGACACCATTCACGACAAACCCAAATCACATTTGATATTCAATACAAGGCTCTGAATAGAAAATATATCGGCTTATATTCAATATCAAATTCTACGACTAACAAATGTCGTATTGCAAATAACGATATAAATATATATCTTTCAAATTTCCATAACAACATCTGTATAATCACGAATTCCAACATCGAAATATTCCGAAGACAATTTCGATTCAAATCCACTCTAATGCAATCATTGGAAATTCTGGTTATTTTTAAAACCCTTTTTAAATTCAATTTATTTATTTAAAAATAAATAGAATTATAATTCTAGTTCAAAACTAGTTCATTTCGATAAAAATCTATTTTTATCTTTTCAAATATGGAGTTTTTCATCCCAATTCTTTCTAAATCATTTCTTATGATTTTACACAAATTATTGATATTTTTAATGATTTTATCAAGGCCCGTACAGTCGATTTCCATCAATGGCCATCGAACTGCACTTACAGCGACCTTTTTCAAATTTGATTTGGACATAATTACAAATCCAACCGTTAGATTTCTAATTTCTAATATACGTTAGAAAGCTCTTTTCGATACGAACCCAACGGTTCCGGTTTTAGGAGAATCCGACGGTCGGATCTCCCGTAATGTCCGTTTGATATAAATGGTCGAAATTCACGAACTACCGCGGCGCGGCGCATTCTATTCAGGCCATTATATTATATATATAATATATATAGTATATATATCGTCGATTTCTATTTAAAACGAATTTTATAAATAGTTTTGAATGCGTTTCAAAAACATTTTCAACTTCCATTTCAAATTCAAATCAAAGTTGAATCTTTCCTTATAAATTCGGTTTAAAATTCATTTCTATTCAACTCAAGTTTGAATTCAATTTGAATTCATTTCACTTCGTTTTAAATTCAATTCGAATTCGTTTTCAATTCGATTCAATTCAAAGTGGTTTTCTATTTGATTCAAATTCGTTATATATTTCAATTGAAATCAAATTCGTTTTCTATTCAAATCAAATTCGTTATATATGCAATTGAAATCAAATTCGTTTTCTATTCAAATCAAATTTCAATTCAATTTGATTTCACTTCAATTCGTTTTCAATTCGAATTCGTTTTCAATTCAATTCGAATTGGTTTTATATTCAATTCATTTCGAAATCGTTTTATATTCTATTCATTTCGAAATCGTTTTTATATTCTATTCATTTTGAAATCGTTTTATATTCAATTCATTTCAAAATGAATAAAATCGATATAAATATCATTCATGTCAAAATGGCGTCACTCTAATCAACACGGCTTCATATATTCCTATTTTCAAATATTCTATTTCAAATATTTCTATTTCAAATATAATTCGTTCAACACATGACTAATCTCAACGGATGAGTACTGTCAACACATGAACCTTTATTTTATATTGATAAAGATGCAAATTTTATTTTTAAAATATTTCGTTCAACACATGACTAATCTCAACGGATGAGTACTGTCAACACATGAACCTTTATTTTATATTGATAAAGATGCAAATTTTATTATTAAAATATTTCGTTCAACACATGAATAATCTCAACGGATGGGTACTGTCAACACATGAACCTTTATTTTATATTATTCTTTATTTTTCAAATTGGAATGAGGCCCAATCAATTACCATATAAAGTTAATTATATGGATTCCATACAACACATGTATATAATAGCATTGAAAAATAATCAACCATCAACCAAAGTGCACTACACTGTATAAGCATCAAATATAGATATCTAATGCTTATAACAGCCTATCAATCAATCGATCGACATATTTAATCAATCAGGATGAGTGAACTTCAAATTTCATCCCAACACCCGTGTGGGGTTTCAAATCAACAAACACAGATTTTATTTGTGCAGTTGGGCGATGTGTAAAATTTATCGACCCAATCAATGTCATTCAAATTAGTGTATATAAACAAATCGGCCGATTTGTTTATAAAGATTCATTTATTCATATTCACGTTAAAATTTATATTTTTAACGATAAAACATTTTATTCCAACACATGAATTTCTATTATTCATTTACACAATAAAATGATATTTTTATTTTTCTAACTCATTTTAGAAAATTTCGGCGGCATAACGGCACGATACTAGAAACGGGACGAGGCCTAGCCTTATCCCCGGCCTAGTGAAGGCCCACGCCATTCACACATCAATCAAATCCATTTCATTTCACCAAACAATTCAATTTCAAATCAAATCATCTAACTAATCTATGCAACCAAACAAACAAGTCCATGGTCTGTGGACGATTGTGTCGGGTGCTACTAAGCACCGTCTGCATCCTAGTATATATATTTAACTAGAAAAGAAATTGAAGAGTGAGAAATTCTCACCAAAAGCTATCCAATCATCTTGACTCTTCTTTTATAGAAATCTTCGCCAATCTCGCCTTTTGTCGCTTTCGTTGCCCGTATTCTCTACATATGTAAAAATCACATTTTTATTTAAAGAAAGATCGTATTTTTAAGCAAAGAAAGATCGTATTTTTAAGCTATTCTATTCACATAAAAGTCACATTTCCATTTGCTATCTACTCAAATAAAAATCATAACTTTTATCGTCTTTTATATATGAAAAATCATATTTTTACCTTTCTAAAAATAATTCCTTTATACGATACAATATCGTATCTTCTTATAATGAAAAATCCTGTTTTTATAATTCTTTTTATTTATTTATATATATATATATAAATCCCTTTCTTTTGTTTTATAAAAACATTAACTTTTGCTTGATAAAAAAAAACAAAATTTAAACTTTTGCTAATTAAAAATCTAAGCTTTTGCTTGTTAAAAATCTAAGCTTTTTCTATTTTCAAAAATCATAGCTTTTTATATATAAAAATATATAATCTTTCCATATAAAAATATATAGTCTTTCCTATATAAAATATATGCTCTTTTCATATAAAAATATATGTTCTTTTCATCCAAAGATCTCATTTTTAAACAGAAATAAAATCAAAATAGATTAAATCGGAGGAAAGAAAAAAACTCACTTTTGTTTCCTTTTTTTCTTTTTTTCCATCTGAACCGTTGAAATCGGATCCAAGGCCGCTCTTTTCTTCTTGCTGATACACGCTCCAGGCTAGGGCCGATTGAAGAAACCCAAGTTCGTCGCCTAGGGCTGGAAATCGCGCCTCCTATGCTTGCTATGACCAAGATCAGAAACTCCCACGACAATGGCCATGGCGAGCTCTTCCTGCCGGTCCCCTCAACATCCAACTCGGTGGCCTGATGGAGGTGGTGGAGCACGACTCCAGGCTGGCGGCGCTGGGGTGTACGCGGGTTTTGGGGCTCCGTTCGAATGGGAAGGGGGGCGGCGCCTCACGCTCACGGAAGGAGGGAGGGGGAGGTGGAAGAAGGGGCGATTGGTCGGAGGGGGGGGGGGGGTTCGGCGAAGCATCGCCGCCGGCGGCCTAGGCTCGAGCGCGAGGGCGCTCTCTCTCTCTTTTTTTTTTTTTTACTGTCTCGATCGAAAATGAAAAGTAAGGGGGGCTGCTGTTGACTACGGGGAAAGAGGGAATAGGGGTTGACCCAGAATTTTTAATTAATTATTTATTTAATTTATATCCCAAAAAGTAACTTTAAAATTCGAACTCGAAATCAAGCCCACCGACTGTCGTCCCTAGCGTAATACCCCCATTCCGAACACAATGGGATATGTATCGTAAGACAATTTTATCGTTTCGACCAGTTTTGATTTAAATTAAAATATAAATCTTTATATATTCAATTGAATTTCAAAGTCGAATTTTCAAACTGCCGCGCCATTTCAGGCTCGTTATATAATCTAAAATAAATTATATATTTTATTTTCAATTCAAATGAATTTTTTCATCGTTATTATTTAAGATAATTCATTTTAAATATTCAAAATCCGTTAACATAGCCAAAATTAAAATTGGCTCAGATTTCCATGTTATTACACCATCTTCCAATACGACATCATGCGGTTTTGATTATAGAACTAGTACGGCGACATGATATATGGTACCCATGCCGTCTATGATTGATACATTTATATTTGAAATTGTTGTTAAGCACTATGCACTTATAATACCAAAATGATTTGTTTTATACGTATCAAGCATGTTTGGCTATTATAGGGGAAAATCTATCCTCTGGCTTGCGCTGCATTGTGTGATGGGACCTGAGTCTTATAATAGCTTCATTTTTCCAAAAAGCGTTGCGTTGTTTTAATTTAAACTAAGATTCATGTGGAGTAAACCCATTTCGTGTTATACGGCGTGATCCCATGATTTCCTAACTTTTAAAGTAAAGATTTAATAACTGTTTTAGTTCTCACACCAGTCCCATGACTGACCTGAAGTTTATTGTTCCTTCCTAAACTCTGGGTTCCCATATTATCCACGGGCAGCTAGTAGTTTTGGTTTTCACTGATATTTCTTTTCACATGATCATTGGATTACAACTGGAGCTATATTCGGAAAGCTTTGTATCCGCATATCTTTTTAGTTGTGTTGTAGATGTATTTCTGCAACGCTTTATATTTATACATTTTATTTCCGCTGCTTTGTATTTTAAATCTCTGATATTTTTGTGATGTATATTATTTATTCATACTCTGTTATATTCTTGTACTCTGATGTAAATTGTTGTAATAAGCAATGAAATATTCTATTGTTTATGTTCTGATTAGTCATATTCTCAACTCAGTCCAGGCTTTCCCGTAAGGGGATGTTTCGGTCGTTTCAGCATGATATCAGAGCTTTGGTTTGCAGAGCTCGAGAACAAGGCATATTCGAACCAAACAAAAGAATTCATTAGAGATAAGATTATTAACATCCTATAAGAATAACTCGTTAGAGATAGGATCAGTAGCATCCAAGAATTAGTTTGAAGATTATTATTTATTTAAAAAAATTAGTTTCGAAATTTTATATCCATTATACATATTTGAGTATATTATTTTATATTAAATTTGGACAATCGAGTATATGAAGATTTTGCATACACGCCTAGCTAGCGTGTATACAAAATCTCAAATATACTGGATAGATGTAGAATCACACTCTAGTCACCCGGAGATGATTCTGGTGATGCTCGGGTATCATCAGTATTTATGTCCGAGTTTCGAAAGTGGGATATCTATATATTTCCAATTGACTAGGGTGAGAACCAAAACTTAGTTAGAGTTTATTGCTGTGATTTTCAATAAAAAATATGATTTTTGACAATATAAAAGTTATATGTATTATAAAAGTTAATCACCTAATTGATTGCTAGTTGTGATGTTTGGTAATTAGTTTAACTAATTAAAATATTGAGATGATAGAAACTAATAAGGAAATGAATGGTAAATTAAGCCAAATTGAATCAAATATTGAAATTGAACATTGACTAGAATTGCATACATATGCATGTATATATATTAAAAAGGTCATAGCATGGAAGCTAAGAAGAGGAATAAAATTGTATGACCGACAAAAAGGTACATGTTTACTGTATTTATTGAGTTTTGATAATTTTATGAGCCGATTGGCTAGCAGCTTGGCTTTTTATTTTTCTTTTGGACTGGTGAGGGCCCTGCGTGGCTAGTTACGGTTTTAAAGTTCTCTCTGTACAAAGGATGCTATGGCAAAAAATTTCAAAAATTTAGGGTGCTAGCCAAATTTTTGAGAAATTAGAAAATTCTTAGAAACTGAAAAGTTGAAGAATTAAAGTCAAAATGAATGTTGAGTTGGTTAGTTAAACAACTTTCATCTCCGTTCCTTTTCGAGGACGAGAAGATTTTAAGTGGGGGAGATTGTAACAACCCGGTTTTTCAGAACCAATTTAAATTTTTTATTTTAGCTATTTTAATGGATTTTGAATATTTAAAATTATATATGTTAAATAATAACGACTAAAAATTTATTTTAATCGAAGTTATAAAATATAAATTTATTTTAATTATAAAACGAGCCTAAAATGGTGCGGTAGTTTGAAAATTCGAATTTTAATTTCAAATGAATGTATAGGATTCAAAGTAAATCGGATTTCAGTAAAACAAGAAATATTTGAATCTGTTTAATAATATCTTTCTAACGAATGTAAGAAATCCAGATTTCATAGTGAGAATTGAAAGTTATGTCCAGTTTAAAATTTAAAATAGTCGCTATGGAATTTATATATATTTTATATAATATATAAACCTTAAAATATAGCTATTTTGCAAACGATCTCCGTTTTCGACGAAACCACTTTTGTTCGATCCGGAATGTCAAATTATTGCTAGATTCCAATTTTCATAATTTTTGGAATTAATATAGGAGCGTGGCAAAGGAAAACGTGTTTTGTCAATTTTACTTTGAATTGGATCGACCAGAAAATGGCCATTTTTCAAACGGTCTCCAAATTCGACGAAATTAGTTTTGTTAGGACCATATCGTCAAAACATAGCTAGATTTATTTTTCTGGAATTTTTGGAGTCGGTATGGGGCCCCGATAGATTAAAATGTGCATTTAAATTCAATATATATTGATTTATATTTTAGTTTGAATAAAAACGGTTTGAAACAGTCGAACTGGCTTACGAAGCATATCCCATTGTGTCCGTAATAGTGGTATTTAGCTAGGGATGACACTCGTTAGGATTCGTTTGGAGATTCGATGGATAAGCAAGTTATTTGTGAATTAAATATTAAATTAAATATTAAATTATACATATAAAGGAATTTCAATCGTAACCCTAACTAGTATCAGAAGCCATCGCACTACTTCATTCAATGGCCGATTTGATCCGAATTTTCTCCCTCAAAATCATCAAATTCTCTTCGAATTAATTCATAGATTCAAAATGAAAATCGAAGATTAGACCGAGAGCTTCTGATTCATATGGATGAGATCATCTTTAAGGGGGTATAGGCATCGAATTTTGCTCCTGAAACCGTGTCATTCGAGGCGGATTTTATGGTGGAGGGGGCCACCGAGTTTCTCCGGGCTCTCGGTGGTGGTGGCTCGCAGGTAGCTCTTCGACACGGTCAGGGTTGATTGGAGAACGACGACCTCGTGTGTTGTGCGAACTTGAGAGATGGAAGCGACAGTTAGGTTCGTATTATCAGGAAGACGATTTGACGAAAGGGGAATCTGTAAACAAAGGTTAAGGAAATTAATTAGGGGATGGCAATCAAGGAATTTAATTACAAATTAATTATTTAATAAGGTAATCAATATTTAAAATTATTATATCTTGTACAATCAACGAAGGAATTTGACTAGATTGGAACCGTAAAATTGAGATCTACAGCATGGAGCAGACCAAAACATGTTACAATGAGTTTTTTTAAAAAACATATTTAAAATTCTGATTTTAAAGAAAAATATAAATATGCATTGTTTTTAAATATAAAAAAGTATTGTTTTCAAAATGTAAAACATTATTTAAAATGTAAATTTTCAATATAATAACATTATTATAAAAAGGTAATTTTTATAAAGAAATAGGTTAAAATAAAATTATGGTTTTTATATAAATTATTTTTAAAAACAAAAATGTGTGATCTTCAAAAAATAAGAGAGCACACATATATAATAAAAAACAAGAGTGCTATAAGATCCTACTACAGAAACAAAAAGAGACAAAAGCAATACAAATCATGACTATAAGAATGTAAAGGAAAGTAGATACACGAGCCCAGGATAAACCACCGCTCATCATAACTCAATATCGAATTCCGGCAAAGCCACCACTTGATAGTGAAGTATATCTACCCCAATACAAAACCAGTCTCTCCAAGTAAAATACAACAAAAGAAAAAACATAACAACCCCCAAACACTCTCCGGAACACACAAAAGAAAAGCTCCCAAGCAAATATCCACCAACAATCCAGACCGCATTTAAAAAGCTCCATAGCTATAGTCTACAACCTGAAAAACAGAAAGAAACTAGGCAAACCATAAGTGACCATCACACACACACACACACACACATATATATATATATGAGTATATGTGTGTATATATATATCTCTAAAAATATATATATATATATATATATATTTATACATATATAATTATATACCCATACATATATGTGAAGAAGAAGTAAAGAGAAAAAAAAGAGACAAATACGCAATACCAAAACACAAAAATTAACAATAAATGCGAGATCTATTACATATAAAATAACCATTGATTCTAATAAATAAACTCCTATCAGACCTAACCTTAGTCAAAAAAACCTCAAAACTCAATTCACCAAAAAACTTAAAGTGTGAGCATGACATCTAATCCAAGCAGAAATTAACAATCCTAATGATTAAATTATCAGTAGAAACTGAAATAAAATGAAAAAAATCTCCGATTCCTCTCCAACCATATGAACCAACAAATGATAGAAACTAAATAATCCAACACATATCCCTGTCCAGAATTAAAAACAAATCTACTACAAACCTAATAATCGACACAGCTAATAAAAGAATTAAAACCACCAAAAAAAAATCCTTAAAACCATATTTAGAATATAATTGGTAATAATGCAAGAGAAAAATAAATGATCAACATCTTCATCCAAAATACTACAAAAACAACACTTAACATCAAAAACAATATTTTTCTTTTTTTAAAAGCTCAATCGTACTGAGCTTCTTATGAATAATCAACCATATAAGAAACTTAGCTTTAGGAGGATAATTAGAATTCCAAAGAAACTTAAAAGGGAACAAAGAAACACGAGAGAAATTAATAAAATTATACATAGACTTAACAGAGTAAACTAAACCCTTATCAAAACCCCAACTAAAACAATCTCCACTCTCATCCAAATGGTACAAAGCTAACTTGGCTTTTGGTAAGGCTAATTGCCTTAACATTCCCCCTACTAAAATATTATAAAAGTAAAACTCCCACGGGGGATCTAAATCCCCTCTATAATCATCAATAATCAAAGCATTCTTAAAGCAACAATTATTATATAGCTCACTAAATTGAAACAGCGGCAAAGGAGAAATCTAAGTATCATGCCAAAAGAAAGTAAGGTTCCCCGAATGAACAGTCAACTTACAACCTAAATTAAAAAAATCAAAACAATTCAAAACAAACTTCCAAAAATAGGATAATGTATTGAACTAAATAAGGCTAGTACCAGCAATAAACTCACCCCTGGAATAATAAAATTTAGAAACAATAATCTTTCAAGTAGCCGACACATCTGGGCACCTTAATCTCCATAACCATTTGGCTAACAAGGAAGAATTAAAGTTATATAAATTAATAATCCCAGGGCCTACAACAAGCCTCCCAGTTGAGTAAACATTAATAGCCTCTACAATTTGGAACACCACTCCAAACATAATTATACCTAATTTTGTCGATTTTCTCAATAACCCATTGAGGAAATCGATGAACGACCATCCAATAAGTAGGAATAACAGACAACACTGAATTAACAAGAACTAATCTACCTGCTTTAGACAGAAATCTGTTATTCCAACTCGATAATCTAAATAACTTTATAATAAAAATTTGGTTTTTGTATGACTTTAAAATAAAAATATGTTTTTTATATAACTTTAAAATAAAATTGCGATTTTTATAATGAGATAGAATTTATAAAAATTTGATTTTTATATATAATATCATAGAATAAAAAATGGGATTTTTAAATAAAAAAATAGTATTGTTTTAAAGTATAAATAACATTGTTTTATATTCAAATTTTAAATAAGTTAACATTGTTTTAAAGATTTGAATTTTTAATTAAATGATAAGGATTAAAAATATGATTTTAATATATATATATATATATATTGCATAATAAAAATGTGATTTTTATTTATAAAATTTGTTGTTTAAAAATATGATTTTTAATATACATACCGCGTGAAATAGATTGTGATGGAACTGCCTGGAAACAAAGCGGAATCCAAACCGTACCAAAAATTCAAAAATACACACTGACGGAGTGGAACCCAAGGTGAGAACTCCTTCTCACTCTAATTCTTTACAGTTAAATATATATTGGGATGTAGACGGTGCTTAGCAGCACCCGACACCATTTATTGTACAAACCATGAATGTTTGTTTGAATTGACTGTTTTATGGATGTTGATTGTGAATTCGTGTGTTGAATAAAATATTTGAATAATGAAAATATCATTTTTATTGCATAAATGAACTAAATAAAATATTCAAGTGTTGAAATAAATATTTTATCATTAAAAATATAATTTTTAACGTATATATGTGAACGGCATAATATTCTCCTAAAATGAAAATAAATATTCATTTACAAATCAGACGATTTGTTTATGTACACCCATTTGACCGATATTGATTGGGACGATAAATTATACACATTGCCTAACTACACAAATAATAATCAGTATTTGTTGTTTGAAAACCCCACATAGGTATTGGGATGATAATGGATATACACTAATCCCAATATTTAGTTGTATGTCAACCGATGGGTAGACAGACTGTGATGAGCGTTAATTATTTATTTTTAATGCTTCTGTAGTTGTGTAAAGCACTCTGGATGATGGTTGATTATTTATCATGGTTATTATATACATGTGTTGTATGGAATCCATATAAATAACATTATAGGTTAATTATTTGGGTATCATTCCATTTTGGAAAATAATGAATATTTTAAAATAACGAACCTTTAAAAAAAGAATATTTTAAAATAGAGAACATTTTAAAATAAAGAATATTTTAGAATAAATAATCTTTTAAAATAAAGAATATTTTAAAATAACGAATATTTTAAAATAATGTTTGGTGAAGAATAAAAGTATGATTTTGATGTCGAATTTTAGATGGACACAAAAATATAAATTTGTGAAGCCGAGTTATGTATTATACGCTATTTTAACACGAACGGGTTCATCGATCAATTTTTTTCATTTTAAAATGAATATCGAAATGAAGTGATTTTAAAAATCTAATATTTTGAAACTATTATCATTTTAAAATTACAATGATTAGAATATTAAATTTGGATTTAAAAGTGAAAATGAAGTTGAAATCCTTTTAAAACGAATTTATAAACGATTTATAAAATACTTTTTAAATGGAATTTGACAAAATATAATGTATATATATATATATATATATATATATATATATATATATATATATAATGCCCTGAATAGAATGTGTCGCGCAGCAACCTTTCGCGAATTTCGACCATTAACTTCAAATTGATGTAACGGGAGATCCGATCGTCGGATTCTCCTAAAACAAGAATCGTTGGGTTTGTATTGAAAAGAGCTTTCCAATGAATATAAGAAGTTTGAAATCTAATGGTTGGATTTGGAATTATGTCGAAATCAAATTCAGAAAAGTTGCTGTAAATGCAGTTTGGTGGCCGTTATTGGAAACCGACTTTAAGGGACTTAATAAAATTATTAAAAGTGTGGAAAAATTATGTAACTATAAATGATTTGGAAAGATTTTGGATGAAAAATTCCAAGTTTGAAAAGATTGAAATATATTTTAATCGGAATGAACTAGTTATTGACTAGAATAATAATCCAATGTTTTTAAATAAATAAATTGGATTTGTAAATTGTTTTAACATAACCAGAATTTTCCAAAGTATGAATTAGAATGGAAATTATCTTCGGGATATTTTGATATTGGATTCCGTGATTATACGGATATTATTGACGAATTTGGAAGATATAAATATTGTTATTCCCAATACGATATTTGTTGATTTCAGAAGTTGATATTGGATATAAGCCGATATATTTCTATTCAAAGCTTTTTATTTAATGTCAAATTAGATTTTGGGTTTGTTATGTATGGTGTCTCCAATAACAGTGTTCTTAAACCCAGTTGAGAAAAGAATATATCTTTTAATTAAGATTTAGCGAGGTTTTCAAATTAATTAATATTTAATTGGAATTGAATAAAAGAATTGGATTTTGGGTTTGTCATGAATTGTTTCTTAAATAACACTGTTCTTAAACCCCGTATGAAAAGAATAAATCTTTTAATTAAGATTATTAGGGTTTTCAATTATATTTTGTAATGGAAATAAAATAAACGTGAATTGGGTTTATTGTGAACTGTGTTTTTAACGACATTCGTTCTTTAACCCGATTAATAGTAAAAACATAATATGGAATTTATAAATCTTTTTATTAAGATTTAATGGAACTTTTCCAAAGTAAAGTTTTCCAATTTAATATATTACATTTGAATTGAATGGAATTTGATTCGGTAATAATCCAGATGAGCTTCTGTGAATGAAGACCGTTACTATACATGTTATTTAAAAGGCTTTGTCACTATTCCATTTATATTATTAGTCTGACATGGGAATTTATATCGATTATTTACTATTATGATTTCCGTGTAAATTCCATTTTGATGGAAAAATGATTTAGGGTTATCGTGAACTGTGTTTTAAATGACATTGGTTCTTCAACCCAGTTAAAGACAAGATTAATTTCTTAAATTTCGAATAATCATAAGGTAGTGATTTTGATATTAAAAACTAAATTGGAGTTTTAATAAATTTTTATTTAGATTGAAATGGGAATGAGATAATTAAATTTATCGAATTCTTGAAATGATCGAAAATGGAGTACCACCAGTTTTACTCTAGGCGATAGTTAAATCTTTAATTAGATTTGAACGGAAAAGGGTAGTACCCAGAACACAGTGGGTGTTAGATATGGAGTGCTACCAGTTTTGCTCCATGGGGTGAATAGGTTGGGATTGGGAAACAATAAATGATTAGTGCGGTAAGGTTCGATAATCCCAGCTAGTTAATCAAATCTTTGAAATTGATATCCAAAGGAAGATTAAAGAATAAATTTAAAAGAATTTATCTTTGATAAAATTAATGCGAACCTTTCCCTAATAATGTGAATATTTTATTAAAAGAATATTCTGAATTGGAATGAGGTGTATGGTGTGTTTTATAGCACTTGATTATAAAATACGTGTGTTATTCGGAAAGACCGGGTTTAACCCATTCTGAATAATTACTACGACTACTAAAGTCGACGATGAAGATGGTGGTTGAAGACCAGAGTTCTTCACATCGTTTGGATGATTACTGATGCATTGATTTGGGCTGTACACCCAAGACAAGGTAATAAGTGGTGATCGTCCAGACGTACTTGGAGATCGACCGGATATGCAAGGGCGTCTCTCCTATATTCTCGAATCTCATCCATCTTTTTCCTCCCCTCCCTTTGCGTCGTCCCCTTTCCTGTTGCCTAGCACCTCCTTCAAGAACGATTCTCCTTTCTTATAAATGAAAAGGCACTCCCCTATTTCTTTCACAATCATTTACTCCCTGTTTCTCTTTCTGTAAAAGATTTTCTCCCTCTTCCCCAATCCTCCTTTTCCCATCCCTAGGTCATGTCGACCCCTTATTTTAAACATCAACCTGCCTTCCCTTTCTTGCTCCAGATCCCGAACCCTATATCATTGTCCATCCAGTAATTCAACGGGTTTAATTGCTTTTAGATCCTTCCTCCACATCTTCATCGCCTCAATTTCACAGCTCTTAGATACACGGTAAAGCTTAGTATCAACTTTTTCTCTACTGGTATGTTATGCTCAACCCATTGAAAGTTTTGAAATCACCCTAATTTGGGGATTGGTCATGCTATAATAATTTTATTATTTAGGTTCTCCCAAAATGATCAAATTTATTTTGAGCTATATATTGCGTATTTGACATCATGGTTAGGACAGTTTTAAGTTCTATTATGTCTTCTGAATTATTTTCCTTATGGTTTATTAGTAGGGATTTGAGTGGATTCGGAAAATGTATTTTGACAATAGCAAGTGTATTTTGTGTTTGGTACTTTCATGATTTTCTGGTTTGTCCTAATTAGCATCGTAAATATTTTTAATATGATGTTTTGTTAAGAATATTTAATATCTGGTCTACATTATATGGCTAATTTTATCTTATAGTTTAGTTGCGGATATTGAATAAATTAGGAAAGTAAATCAAGGAATCAGATTATCCACCAATTTATATATGTTCGACTGTTTATTGCACCTTAGTCAGGAAAAAGTAAGATATTGTCAAGACAGACCTACTAATGTTCGTCACCTAATATGAATTGATCCTTTTTTCACTTTTAAATAATACGGAGTTAATCAGTTCATGACTTCGACCCCAATACCGCAATTTTATTGTGTGCTTCGACGATGAGTTCAATTTCTTGCTTGAACCGTCGTACCAGATCAAGTGCTAGCTCAAGATAACAAGTGGAATATGAGAAGGAAAGTTTACGCATTTGAACGGTATAAATGCTATTTTTCTAGGTTACAATTATTTAGATTAATCGGACTGGTAAAATCTTCAAAAAAAAATTTTGCTGGCCTCGGTTGACTTCCCATTCAAGAGATCTTATCAGTCTTCCATATGTGGTGTAACACCCCGTGTATTCTAAAACAGTGAAATTCACAAATTAAAGTATAATTAATTTCAAAACAAAGAATTAAGGGAAACGGGATACGCCATTGCGTTCGTCTCGGAAAAATACGCGAAATAGAGTCCGAGTTTTCGAAAATCGGAGTCCGTATGACCAAGATATGGCCTCCGGAAGTTTCAGAATTAGGTTTAAAATTCAAACAGACGAAAACAGCTCAGAAAAACTAGTTTAAAATTCAAAATCGGGCCCAATTGGCCAGGGCGGGAAAATTCCCGCCTAAGGCACCCAGGTCGACTTGGCAGTCGACCTGGGCTAGAGGTCGACAGGGCTGTCGACACCCGTGTCGACTGCCAAGTCGACACGGTGTCGACCTGGCCCTAGAGCCAGGTCGAACCCAGCCCACCCTGGCTGGCCTGGTCTATGTTTAGTCGATTTTCTGAGCCTTGCCTTGTCACTAGGGATAGGTGTCAGCACCGGATTGGCCTCTCCTTCAAACGAACGGCTATTATTGAATCAAGCTCCATCGACGGTCTAAAACAACTCACAAACATTATAAAAAGGACCTAAGACCTAGCCTAAATCATACTATCTCATTTTAGCCTTAGGCCGCCGCCATTAAACCTAGAGCTCTGAATTAAAAATACAAAGAATAAAATTATAGAAGATAGAGGACGATTCTTGAAGGCTACAACTAGAAGCTACAACAACTACGACGCTTTAGACAACGAATTTGGGACTATTTGATTTGGGATTTTTATTTGGGTTATTTGCTTCATATTGTAAGTTCTATGTTACTTTTTAGGCAAAAATGCTAAAACAATATGGACATGCCATGAATTGAAACCGGATTTAGGAACTATTGTTAATCCATTGTTTATATTGTTTATCTTTGAATTATAATTTGGGGATATTGCTATGGCAACGTTGCAAGTTAAACTTGTCATGATTTTGATGTTGTTATGAATCACTTGGGTTTAATTGTTTGGCAAGTTGGACTAATACATGTCCATGGAATCGCTATGTTTATTGAAATCTTTATGTTGATTAAACCATGCCTATGGTGCTAATTAAACCATGGCTATGACTATTGATGCAATTATGCCTGTGATGTTAATATACCCATCATGATTAATGAAAAATTGGGTATTGGTAGGTTATGATGAAAAGTTGGAATTATTATGTTTATAATGTTAGATATGTTAAAAACGCTAAATTGGAATCATTATGTCTATAACGTTAGTTGAGAATCATTATGTTAAAAATACTAAATTGGAATCATAATGTCTATAACGTAAGTTGAGAATCATTATGTTAAAAATGCTCAATTGGAATCATTATGTCTATAATGTTAGTTGAGAATCATTATGTTAAAAATGCTAAATTGGAACCATTATGTTTATAATGTTAGTTGAGAATCATTATGTTAAAAACGCTAAATTGGAATCATTATGTCTATAATGTTAGTTGAGAATCATTATGTTAAAAATGCTAAGTTGGAACCATTATGTTTATAATGTTAGATGAGAATCATTATGATAAATTGGAATCATTATGTCTATGAGAATTATTATGTTAAAAATGCTAAATTGGAATCCACTATGCCTATTAGGATTACTATGCCTTTAATGTTTCATGTTTATAATAAAATTATTATTATGCCCGCAATGATTATTATGCCTATGATGTAAAGTTGAAATCATCATGTTAAATTAAGTTGGAATCATTACTATGCCAAGTTATCATCATACTAGTATTGCAACCATGTGATATGTTATAGCCTGTTTATTATGCAAGTGATGTTGGAATTATCACATATGCCTATCACATGTTTGGTGTTATTCCCCTTTATCTCTTGAATTGTTTATGCTTGTGAACGAAGTGCGTTTATATACGTTGGGGATACGATTGGGTAGAATAGGCAAAAATTGAATTAATTATAAGCATAAACTGTGAAATTTGGCATAAGTAGAACATGAAATATGGCACGAAAACTTGACTTGAACATGCCATAACTTGACTATTAAACATGCCTTAGTTGGGCACGAAGTTGACATATGAACATAATAGCAAAATCTGATAAGAACATGGGCATGACTTTAGAAAACAAGAAGGTGGCCAACTCGAGGTTGGGTTGAGTTTGTAGTGTAAATCTGCCCGGAACCGCCCGGCAAATCTAGTTGCTACAAACAATAGGATCCAATGTGGGTAGTTGGTCACATCGCGCTTGAAACCCGAGGTTGGGTTGAGTTCGTAGCGTAAACCTGCCCGGAACCGCCCGGCAAATCCAGTGGCTACGAACAATAGGATCCAATGTGAGTGGTTCGGTGCATTAACGAATCAATTAATGCCAATTAGGGTTAAGTCATGAACATGAAAAGACAACTTAACCAACTTGAACACGGTTTGTAGGGCTAAGTCATGAACTTGAAAACGACAACACTTAGCCAACTTGACATGACACGTAGGCGGGTTAAGTCGCGAACTGAAATGACATACTTAACCATCTTCACATGACTAGACTAGAAAAGGATTAAGTCACGAATTACATGACTTAATCTGTTAGGCAGGTTAGGTCACGAATTACATGACCTAATCTATTAGGCGAAACCCTAGACACGACCCCTTTCAGCAGTAACTCTCTAGAAGTATCAAGGTACCCTGGGGCTAGGCCGGGTGGGGCACGATTACTGGGCTGATTGTAAGAGGTGAACGACGGCAGTGGGGTACGCCAGTGTAGGTTCGGCGGACTACGATCGTGCATGTATCCGGGGCAGACACTGGGTATCCGTAGATTTATCTGTGCATCTTGAATAGTGTCAGGGGTTGACACCCTAGGGCTGATACACCCGAAGGTGGACCCAGCACAGGTGACTACATTCGTGATTAGCCGTATGACATGAACACTTGACGAGCTAGAACTTGTAGGGAGCCGATCGACTAGATAATGCTCCGTAGGACCCCGTACTTGGGTCAGACCCCGTTTCAGGGTCATTTCATGACATTGGGCCGTGGGATTTATTTCGTGATTAACTTGTGACATGGGCTTAGTATACTAGTGAAGTCGATGCAACGGATCTCGAACATGTGATGCTTTACTTGACTTGTCTTGACTTATACTGATCACCTTAGTCTATCTTGTTCACCTTGACACCATTCTTAATTTTAGTTCCAGTTCATACATGACAGGTTGTTTTAACCGTTTCTACACTGAAAGTCACTAGAACTTACTCAGTCTTTATGACTGACCCTTTTCCTTTCGCCCCTTTTTCTTTCGTTCCCCCCCCCCCCAGGTTCTCAGGGAGGGAATACCGCAGCTTGATCAGTTTTCACATCCAGCTTGAAGAGGAAGAATGTATTGCTTGGATCTTTTCCGTTTTGGACTATGGCTTTGGACAGCAATTAGGGGACTTTTGCAGTTTATTTATGTTTTCTTCATGCTTCTTTAAATAATGTAATCAAGACAGTTATGATTTTGGGAAATATTATGGCATGGTTTGTGTAACACGTATTTTGAAGAAATAAAAGTTGTTGTTTTCCGTTGTTCAAAAAATATGTGTTATTATATTTGTCTTGTATATCTGTGACTTATACTTATAAACCTCCACCAAAATTAGGGCATTCCCTTTGAGAGTGACCCTAACGGAGGTGGGGTGTTTCACTTGGTATCAGAGCATAGGTTTACCAGATAAGATAAAAAGTTTTGAAAATTTATTTTCAAAAGAAAATTTAAAGAAGCATTTTTAAAAGATAAAATATTTATTTTTTTAAAAAGGCAAAGTCCCCCAAAGCCATAGGTACTATCTCTTATCCTTCGTTTTGAATCTATCCTTCTTGTTTCAGCATGTCCGAAGAACTTAACTTGCCAGAGGGTGTACCAATACCTGGTTGGTTTAGACGATTCATAGAAGCAAGGGCCACCCAGCCAGGTCCTACCGTTCCTCCTCCCCCAGCTGCAGGAAATCATCCAGCTGCAGCAGCACCTCTTCCTCCACCTCCTCCGCGGGGAAACACTTTTGCTAAGATATGTAAAGATTTTAAGGCTATGGGAGGAAAGGACTTTCATGGAACGGAGTCCTTCGTGGCAGCTAGAAATTGGCTGAAAGAAACCGAGGACTTATTCGTCATCTTTGAGGTAGAAGATAGGCAGAAAGTACAACTGGCAGTGTGGCTACTAAAAGGCGAGGCTTCCTACTGGTGGGAAGTCACTAATGCAGAAAGACCAGTGGAAACATGGGAGGACTTTAGGGCAAGGTTTGAGGCTAAATTTCTCTCAGAAGCCGAAAGGAGTTTGCAGTTGGAGAAATTTTTATTTCTTAAGCAAGGAAATATGACAGTCAAAGAGTACGTTAATCAGTTCGACGAGCTGGCTAGGTTCGGACTAGACCTAGTCAACACCCCGCACAAAAAGGCTCTCCGTTTTGTCAAAGGGTTGAATGAGCCATTACATAGTTTGGCCATGACCCATATACCCATGGGAGCTACGTACGAAAGGTTGGTGCAGATGGCATTGCTAAACGAGGAAGATAAGGGCAAGAAGGAGACAGAGGCAGAAAACTCTCAAGGGAAGAAAGAGGTCAAGCCTAATGATTCTAAGAATAAGAAGGTAGACTCCGAGAAGGGAGGCAAGAACAACAACTCACGCGATAAAAGGAAATGCAATTACTGTGGTATGGAAGGGCACATAGCCAAGGATTGTAGAAAGAGGAAGAGAAAGCAAGGTGAATGTTTTCATTGTGGGAAGACTGGACACGTCAGCAAAGACTGCCCTGAGAAGCAGACCGGACCTTCTGGCGGTACATCGTTAAATTATTCTAGATGCTTTGTTTTATCTTATTTCGCTCCTCGATCCTATCTTGAGAACCATAGGTAGAATCTTTTTAGATGTAAACATGTAATTGAAACATGTTATGATTGCGAAATGGTTGCAAGTGGTCGCAAGTGGTTGCTCGTGGATGCATGAATACACATTAGGCACTAGATCGGCTCAGACACATTTTCATGTTGCATATGCATGAGTGTTTATTTTGGAAACTTGGTTGTGCTATCATTTGGTTGTTGCATATGATTGAATGTTCGAGCACTCATGTAGAAATTATGAATTATAATAGGAAAAATTTGCATACATATTGGAATCATTTCACTAAACATATTTTGCATTTAGAAGATCAATCAGGCCTGATCATTAGCATTAGCTAAGGAACATATACACACATTTCACATATGATCATAAAGCATTAGAAGTCTTTTAAGGACAATGGATACTCGTGTTTGATGGATGAGTAGATGGATGTTTGGATGATAGGATATATATTTTTCCTAAACTTGAAGATTTCGGGGACGAAATCCTTTTAAGTGGGGGAGAATGTAACACCCCGTGTATTCTATAACAGTGAAATTCACAAATTAAAGTATAATTAATTACAAAACAAAGAACTAAGGGAAACGGGATACGCCATTGCGTTCGTCTCGGAAAAATACGCGAAATAGAGTCCGAATTTTCGAAAATCGGAGTCCGTATGACCAAGATATGGCCTCCGGAAGTTTCAGAATTAGGTTTAAAATTCAAACAGACGAAAACAGCTCAGAAAAACAAGTTTAAAATTCAAAATCGGGCCCAATTGGCCAGGGCGGGAAAATTCCCGCCTAAGGCACCCAGGTCGACTTGGCAGTCGACCTGGGCTAGAGGTCGACAGGGCTGTCGACACCCGTGTCGACTGCCAAGTCGACACGGTGTCGACTGGGCTGTCGACCTGGCCCCAGAGCCAGGTCGAACCCAGCCCACCCTGGCTGGCCTGGTCTATGTTTAGTCGATTTTCTGAGCCTTGCCTTGTCACTAGGGCTAGGTGTCAGCTCCGGATTGGCCTCTCCTTCAAACGAACGTCTATTATTGAATCAAGCTCCATCGACGGTCTAAAACAACACACAAACATTATAAAAAGGACCTAAGACCTAGCCTAAATCATACTATCTCATTTTAGCCTTAGGCCGCCGCCATTAAACCTAGAGCTCTGAATTAAAAATACAAAGAATAAAATTATAGAAGATAGAGGACGATTCTTGAAGGCTACAACTAGAAGATACAACAACTACGACGCTTTAGACAACGAATTTGGGACTATTTGATTTGGGATTTTTATTTGGGTTATTTGCTTCATATTGTAAGTTCTATGTTACTTTTTAGGCAAAAATGCTAAAACAATATGGACATGCCATGAATTGAAACCGGATTTAGGAACTATTGTTAATCCATTGTTTATATTGTTTATCTTTGAATTATAATTTGGGGATATTGCTATGGCAACGTTGCAAGTTAAACTTGTCATGATTTTGATGTTGTTATGAATCACTTGGGTTTAATTGTTTGGCAAGTTGGACTAATACATGTCCATGGAATCGCTATGTTTATTGAAATCTTTATGTTGATTAAACCATGCCTATGGTGCTAATTAAACCATGGCTATGACTATTGATGCAATTATGCCTGTGATGTTAATATACCCATCATGATTAATGAAAAATTGGGTATTGGTAGGTTATGATGAAAAGTTGGAATTATTATGTTTATAATGTTAGATATGTTAAAAACGCTAAATTGGAATCATTATGTCTATAACGTTAGTTGAGAATCATTATGTTAAAAATACTAAATTGGAATCATAATGTCTATAACGTTAGTTGAGAATCATTATGTTAAAAATGCTCAATTGGAATCATTATGTCTACAATGTTAGTTGAGAATCATTATGTTAAAAATGCTAAATTGGAACCATTATGTTTATAATGTTAGTTGAGAATCATTATGTTAAAAACGCTAAATTGGAATCATTATGTCTATAATGTTAGTTGAGAATCATTATGTTAAAAATGCTAAGTTGGAACCATTATGTTTATAATGTTAGATGAGAATCATTATGATAAATTGGAATCATTATGTCTATGAGAATTATTATGTTAAAAATGCTAAATTGGAATCCACTATGCCTATTAGGATTACTATGCCTTTAATGTTTCATGTTTATAATAAAATTATTATTATGCCCGCAATGATTATTATGCCTATGATGTAAAGTTGAAATCATCATGTTAAATTAAGTTGGAATCATTACTATGCCAAGTTATCATCATACTAGTATTGCAACCATGTGATATGTTATAGACTGTTTATTATGCAAGTGATGTTGGAATTATCACATATGCCTATCACATGTTTGGTGTTATTCCCCTTTATCTCTTGAATTGTTTATGCTTGTGAACGAAGTGCGTTTATATACGTTGGGGATACGATTGGGTAGAATAGGCAAAACTTGAATTAATTATAAGCATAAACTGTGAAATTTGGCATAAGTAGAACATGAAATATGGCACGAAAACTTGACTTGAACATGCCATAACTTGACTATTAAACATGCCTTAGTTGGGCACGAAGTTGACATATGAACATAATAGCAAAATCTGATAAGAACATGGGCATGACTTTAGAAAACAAGAAGGTGGCCAACTCGAGGTTGGGTTGAGTTTGTAGTGTAAATCTGCCCGGAACCGCCCGGCAAATCCAGTTGCTACAAACAATAGGATCCAATGTGGGTAGTTGGTCACATCGCGCTTGAAACCCGAGGTTGGGTTGAGTTCGTAGCGTAAACCTGCCCGGAACCGCCCGGCAAATCCAGTGGCTACGAACAACAGGATCCAATGTGAGTGGTTCGGTGCATTAACGAATCAATTAATGCCAATTAGGGTTAAGTCATGAACATGAAAAGACAACTTAACCAACTTGAACACGGTTTGTAGGGCTAAGTCATGAACTTGAAAACGACAACACTTAGCCAACTTGACATGACACGTAGGTGGGTTAAGTCGCGAACTGAAATGACATACTTAACCATCTTCACATGACTAGACTAGAAAAGGATTAAGTCACGAATTACATGACTTAATCTGTTAGGCAGGTTAGGTCACGAATTACATGACCTAATCTATTAGGCGAAACCCTAGACACGACCCCTTTCAGCAGTAACCCTCTAGAAGTATCAAGGTACCCTGGGGCTAGGCCGGGTGGGGCACGATTACTGGGCTGATTGTAAGAGGTGAACGACGGCAGTGGGGTACGCCAGTGTAGGTTCGGCGGACTACGATCGTGCATGTATCCGGGGCAGACACTGGGTATCCGTAGATTTATCTGTGCATCTTGAATAGTGTCAGGGGTTGACACCCTAGGGCTGATACACTCGAAGGTGGACCCAGCACAGGTGACTACATTCGTGATTAGCCGTATGACATGAACACTTGACGAGCTAGAACTTGTAGGGAGCCGATCGACTAGATAATCGCTCCGTAGGACCCCGTACTTGGGTCAGACCCTGTTTCAGGGTCATTTCATGACATTGGGCCGTGGGATTTATTTCGTGATTAACTTGTGACATGGGCTTAGTATACTAGTGAAGTCGATGCAACGGATCTCGAACATGTGATGCTTTACTTGACTTGTCTTGACTTATACTGATCACCTTAGTCTATCTTGTTCACCTTGACACCATTCTTAATTTTAGTTCCAGTTCATACATGACAGGTTGTTTTAACCGTTTCTACACTGAAAGTCACTAGAACTTACTCAGTCTTTATGACTGACCCTTTTCCTTTCGCCTCTTTTTCTTTCGTTCCCCCCCCAGGTTCTCAGGGAGGGAATACCGCAGCTTGATCAGTTTTCACATCCAGCTTGAAGAGGAAGAATGTATTGCTTGGATCTTTTCCGTTTTGGACTATGGCTTTGGACAGCAATTAGGGGACTTTTGCAGTTTATTTATGTTTTCTTCATGCTTCTTTAAATAATGTAATCAAGACAGTTATGATTTTGGGAAATATTATGGCATGGTTTGTGTAACACGTATTTTGAAGAAATAAAAGTTGTTGTTTTCCGCTGTTCAAAAAATATGTGTTATTATATCTGTCTTGTATATCTGTGACTTATACTTATAAACCTCCACCAAAATTAGGGCATTCCCTTTGAGAGTGACCCTAACGGAGGTGGGGTGTTTCACTTGGTATCAGAGCATAGGTTTACCAGATAAGATAAAAAGTTTTGAAAATTTATTTTCAAAAGAAAATTTAAAGAAGCATTTTTAAAAGATAAAATATTATTTTTTAAAAAAAGGCAAAGTCCCCCAAAGCCAAAGGTACTATCTCTTATCCTTCGTTTTGAATCTATCCTTCTTGTTTCAGCATGTCCGAAGAACTTAACTTGCCAGAGGGTGTACCAATACCTGGTTGGTTTAGACGATTCATAGAAGCAAGGGCCACCCAGCCAGGTCCTACCGTTCCTCCTCCCCCAGCTGCAGGAAATCATCCAGCTGCAGCAGCACCTCTTCCTCCACCTCCTCCGCGGGGAAACACTTTTGCTAAGATATGTAAAGATTTTAAGGCTATGGGAGGAAAGGACTTTCATGGAACGGAGTCCTTCGTGGCAGCTAGAAATTGGCTGAAAGAAACCGAGGACTTATTCGTCATCTTTGAGGTAGAAGATAGGCAGAAAGTACAACTGGCAGTGTGGCTACTAAAGGGCGAGGCTTCCTACTGGTGGGAAGTCACTAATGCAGAAAGACCAGTGGAAACATGGGAGGACTTTAGGGCAAGGTTTGAGGCTAAATTTCTCTCAGAAGCCGAAAGGAGTTTGCAGTTGGAGAAATTTTTATTTCTTAAGCAAGGAAATATGACAGTCAAAGAGTACGTTAATCAGTTCGACGAGCTGGCTAGGTTCGGACTAGACCTAGTCAACACCCCGCACAAAAAGGCTCTCCGCTTTGTCAAAGGGTTGAATGAGCCATTACACAGTTTGGCCATGACCCATATACCCATGGGAGCTACGTACGAAAGGTTGGTGCAGATGGCATTGCTGAACGAGGAAGATAAGGGCAAGAAGGAGACAGAGGCAAAAAACTCTCAAGGGAAGAAAGAGGTCAAGCCTAATGATTCTAAGAATAAGAAGGTAGACTCCGAGAAGGGAGGCAAGAACAACAACTCACGCGATAAAAGGAAATGCAATTACTGTGGTATGGAAGGGCACATAGCCAAGGATTGTAGAAAGAGGAAGAGAAAGCAAGGTGAATGTTTTCATTGTGGGAAGACTGGACACATCAGCAAAGACTGCCCTGAGAAGCAGACCGGACCTTCTGGCGGTACATCGTTAACTTATTCTAGATGCTTTGTTTTATCTTATTTCGCTCCTCGATCCTATCTTGAGAACCATAGGTAGAATCTTTTTGGATGTAAACATGTAATAGAAACATGTTATGATTGCGAAATGGTTGCAAGTGGTCGCAAGTGGTTGCTCGTGGATGCATGAATACACATTAGGCACTAGATCGGCTCAGACACATTTTCATGTTGCATATGCATGAGTGTTTATTTTGGAAACTTGGTTGTGCTATCATTTGGTTGTTGCATATGATTGAATGTTCAAGCACTCATGTAGAAATTATGAATTATAATAGGAAAATTTTGCATACATATTGGATTCATTTCACTAAACATATTTTGCATTTAGAAGATCAATCAGGCCCGATCATTAGCATTAGCTAAGGAACATATACACACACTTCACATATGATCATAAAGCATTAAAAGTCTTTTAAGGACAATGGATACTCGTGTTTGATGGATGAGTAGATGGATGTTTGGATGATAGGATATATATTTTTCCTAAACTTGAAGATTTCGGGGACGAAATCCTTTTAAGTGGGGGAGAATGTAACACCCCGTGTATTCTATAACAGTGAAATTCACAAATTAAAGTAGAATTAATTACAAAAAAAAGAACTAAGGGAAACGGGATACGCCATTGCGTTCGTCTCGGAAAAATACGCGAAATAGAGTCCGAATTTTCGAAAATCGGAGTCCGTATGACCAAGATATGGCCTCCGGAAGTTTCAGAATTAGGTTTAAAATTCAAACAGACGAAAACAGCTCAGAAAAACAAGTTTAAAATTCAAAATCGGGCCCAATTGGCCAGGGCGGGAAAATTCCCGCCTAAGGCACCCAGGTCGACTTGGCAGTCGACCTGGGCTAGAGGTCGACAGGGCTGTCGACACCCGTGTCGACTGCCAAGTCGACACGGTGTCGACTGGGCTGTCGACCTGGCCCCAGAGCCAGGTCGAACCCAGCCCACCCTGGCTGGCCTGGTCTATGTTTAGTCGATTTTCTGAGCCTTGCCTTGTCACTAGGGCTAGGTGTCAGCTCCGGATTGGCCTCTCCTTCAAACGAACGTCTATTATTGAATCAAGCTCCATCGACGGTCTAAAACAACTCACAAACATTATAAAAAGGACCTAAGACCTAGCCTAAATCATACTATCTCATTTTAGCCTTAGGCCGCCGCCATTAAACCTAGAGCTCTGAATTAAAAATACAAAGAATAAAATTATAGAAGATAGAGGACGATTCTTGAAGGCTACAACTAGAAGCTACAACAACTACGACGCTTTAGACAACGAATTTGGGACTATTTGATTTGGGATTTTTATTTGGGTTATTTGCTTCATATTGTAAGTTCTATGTTACTTTTTAGGCAAAAATGCTAAAACAATATGGACATGCCATGAATTGAAACCGGATTTAGGAACTATTGTTAATCCATTGTTTATATTGTTTATCTTTGAATTATAATTTGGGGATATTGCTATGGCAACGTTGCAAGTTAAACTTGTCATGATTTTGATGTTGTTATGAATCACTTGGGTTTAATTGTTTGGCAAGTTGGACTAATACATGTCCATGGAATCGCTATGTTTATTGAAATCTTTATGTTGATTAAACCATGCCTATGGTGCTAATTAAACCATGGCTATGACTATTGATGCAATTATGCCTGTGATGTTAATATACCCATCATGATTAATGAAAAATTGGGTATTGGTAGGTTATGATGAAAAGTTGGAATTATTATGTTTATAATGTTAGATATGTTAAAAACGCTAAATTGGAATCATTATGTCTATAACGTTAGTTGAGAATCATTATGTTAAAAATACTAAATTGGAATCATAATGTCTATAACGATAGTTGAGAAACATTATGTTAAAAATGCTCAATTGGAATCATTATGTCTATAATGTTAGTTGAGAATCATTATGTTAAAAATGCTAAATTGGAACCATTATGTTTATAATGTTAGTTGAGAATCATTATGTTAAAAACGCTAAATTGGAATCATTATGTCTATAATGTTAGTTGAGAATCATTATGTTAAAAATGCTAAGTTGGAACCATTATGTTTATAATGTTAGATGAGAATCATTATCATAAATTGGAATCATTATGTCTATGAGAATTATTATGTTAAAAATGCTAAATTGGAATCCACTATGCCTATTAGGATTACTATGCCTTTAATGTTTCATGTTTATAATAAAATTATTATTATGCCCGCAATGATTATTATGCCTATGATATAAAGTTGAAATCATCATGTTAAATTAAGTTGGAATCATTACTATGCCAAGTTATCATCATACTAGTATTGCAACCATGTGATATGTTATAGCCTGTTTATTATCCAAGTGATGTTGGAATTATCACATATGCCTATAACATGTTTGGTGTTATTCCCCTTTATCTCTTGAATTGTTTATGCTTGTGAACGAAGTGCGTTTATATACGTTGGGGATACGATTGGGTAGAATAGGCAAAACTTGAATTAATTATAAGCATAAACTGTGAAATTTGGCATAAGTAGAACATGAAATATGGCACGAAAACTTGACTTGAACATGCCATAACTTGACTATTAAACATGCCTTAGTTGGGCACGAAGTTGACATATGAACATAATAGCAAAATCTGATAAGAACATGGGCATGACTTTAGAAAACAAGAAGGTGGCCAACTCGAGGTTGGGTTGAGTTTGTAGTGTAAATCTGCCCGGAACCGCCCGGCAAATCCAGTTGCTACAAACAATAGGATCCAATGTGGGTAGTTGGTCACATCGCGCTTGAAACCCGAGGTTGGGTTGAGTTCGTAGCGTAAACTTGCCCGGAACCGCCCAGCAAATCCAGTGGCTACGAACAACAGGATCCAATGTGAGTGGTTCGGTGCATTAACGAATCAATTAATGCCAATTAGGGTTAAGTCATGAACATGAAAAGACAACTTAACCAACTTGAACACGGTTTGTAGGGCTAAGTCATGAACTTGAAAACGACAACACTTAGCCAACTTGACATGACACGTAGGCGGGTTAAGTCGCGAACTGAAATGACATACTTAACCATCTTGACATGACTAGACTAGAAAAGGATTAAGTCACGAATTACATGACTTAATCTGTTAGGCAGGTTAGGTCACGAATTACATGACCTAATCTATTAGGCGAAACCCTAGACACGACCCCTTTCAGCAGTAACCCTCTAGAAGTATCAAGGTACCCTGGGGCTAGGCCGGGTGGGGCACGATTACTGGGCTGATTGTAAGAGGTGAACGACGGCAGTGGGGTACGCCAGTGTAGGTTCGGCGGACTACGATCGTGCACGTATCCGGGGCAGACACTGGGTATCCGTAGATTTATCTGTGCATCTTGAATCGTGTCAGGGGTTGACACCCTAGGGCTGATACACCCGAAGGTGGACCCAACACAGGTGACTACATTCGTGATTAGCCGTATGACACGAACACTTGACGAGCTAGAACTTGTAGGGAGCCGATCGACTAGATAATCGCTCCGTAGGACCCCGTACTTGGGTTAGACCCCGTTTCAGGGTCATTTCATGACATTGGGCCTTGGGATTTATTTCGTGATTAACTTGTGACATGGGCTTAGTATACTAGTGAAGTCGATGCAATGGATCTCGAACATGTGATGCTTTACTTAACTTGTCTTGACTTATACTGATCACCTTAGTCTATCTTGTTCACCTTGACACCATTCTTAAGTTTAGTTCCAGTTCATACATGACAGGTTGTTTTAGCCGTTTCTACACTGAAAGTCACTAGAACTTACTCAGTCTTTATGACTGACCCTTTTCCTTTCGCCTCTTTTTCTTTCGTTTCCCCCCCTAGGTTCTCAGGGAGGGAATACCGCAGCTTGATCAGTTTTCACATCCAGCTTGAAGAGGAAGAATGTATTGCTTGGATCTTTTCCGTTTTGGACTATGGCTTTGGACAACAATTAGGGGACTTTTGCAGTTTATTTATGTTTTCTTCATGCTTCTTTAAATAATGTAATCAAGACAGTTATGATTTTGGGAAGTATTATGGCATGGTTTGTGTAACACGTATTTTGAAGAAATAAAAGTTGTTGTTTTCCGCTGTTCAAAAAATATGTGTTATTATATCTGTCTTGTATATCTGTGACTTGTACTTATAAACCTCCACCAAAATTAGGGCATTCCCTTTGAGAGTGACCCTAACGGAGGTGGGGTGTTTCATGTGGATGTGGGACTAACTGCGCCAGTATCCAAGTAAACCTATTTCGAAAAGAAATTGATATTGAACCTGATTTTTTTAGAACGCATTCAAGTTATGTCATATGTGGATGACATGGAACAAAGCTATTGACTATGGTAGTATGGTTCGTTTCTTAAAAAACAATGTTAGCAGTTGAAGGATTTGTTACCTTGATGAATTTTCATCATAATTCTGTATGTTTAGAAAGGTAAGCTAGCAAATCAAGAAAAAAGCAGTGTAACATTAGTGGAGCTAAATGCAGAAATCAGGTAGACAAAGGAAAAGCTAATGGAGAAACTCCAAAATTGCAGAGATTGGAAGTGAAAAAGGTCTGACTTCTGCAATTTAATGTTTTTAGTATTAAGAAAATATTTTAGTCCTTTTCCTTATTGTTTTCGAGCTCCGCAATGTCTGAGTCCCATTACACAAATTAAGTTGCACACGCTGAATGTATGAAGCAATTGACTAATCAAAGGATAAGGAAAAAACTGTATAAAACTACCCTTTCTTATGCAATGTAAAATATAAAATATGAAACAATATAAAATGCAAAATTAGAATGACATGTATAATGATGGTTCCATCTTTCGATGACATAGTTTACATTTAATATGGGAAGTTATTTTGGTACATGGGTATGTAAAAAAGACAGTTCAAGAGAATGACTTTTAGCAAGAGAATTTTCAGTAGCTTCATAATTCATATTTCATAGCAATAAAGTGGACATCTTAGGTAGCCTATTTCATTTATTATATACGATTTTGACTACATCGACACATGATTTTAACAACAATTATTATTAATTCAAGTACAAGGCTTCCGAAATGCTATTTCAAGTTTTGACACTCATAAAGATTAACTTCTGTAAGTTTCAAGCTTCAGAAATGCCCCAGATATATTGATTTATGCAATTTTAGGAAAGAATGGTGCAAACAACTTTCATAGAAACATTTTAAAAGGTTAATAAAATTTTTTATCATCGCATATGCCTCATATTGCTTTACCGTATGGTTCATACCATAAGGAATTCCGTATCATTTCTTGCTGTGCATTATACAAATATTTTGGTCACGATCCTGGTACATACGTACCGAATGTTGTTTTATCCAGCTCATCGCAAACAAGTGTAATTGTTACTATATTTAATATGACACACCTATTTTTTCATTCTTTCATTAAAATGTGCACCTATTTTTGTTTGACTTGAAAAAAATAGCAGTATTTTGATTTTCTTTCTAAGTAAATAACCATCATTTGAAATATGTATGCTAATATATTTAATATCTTTGAATAGTTCAATTGAAATTTTTACTGTCAATAAATTTATATTTAGAATTTTTTGTAGTCTACAATCTTCAACTGATGTTTCTTCTTATGAACATTATACTTCATGTTAGATCAAAAATTGGTTCTAACACCCAAATTAGCTATGATTTTAATGAAATAAAACCAAAAAGCAACAAAGAACACACGATTTATAGTGGTTCGGCGTTAAAGAGCCTACGTCCACTTTCTATTCTTTTAATTGATGATTTGAATGCAAATACAGCAATGATTCTCACTTAACTTCACAATTACAATGCATAAACTCACTCAAATCTCTCAAAAATAGACTTTAAGAGATGATTTTGATCTGAATGTGATTATGAAATTCGGCTATGGAGGAAGTTAGAACTGAGAATATGCCAAAAGATCCCTTCCAATGCCTCTTGATGGTGTATTTATAGGTGAAAAATCTCTTCGAAGTGGCTCCGGTTCGGAACTGCGTGGCACCCATCCCATAAGAGTCAGGTTCGGAGGCCTCCAGATGGTGACAGCGCATCGATTTAGTGGGTGATCGTAGGAAGAAATGGTCATGCTTGGCCCGAGTCTTCAGGAGACCTATGTAGCAACGGTCACAGGTTCAGGGAAAAAGGGGTTCGGATCGGTCGCCTCCGATCCGATCCGATCCGGTGGGGGTACTTGCTCATCCGATTCGATGAGGGTGCTTATTCTCTTCTGATGTCACTGAAATGCTTCTCCGAACCGAACCGATGTGATGTCTGCGTCCTTGACTCCTGCTTCTTTCCTGCGCTGGTTCCCTCCGATCCAGACCGGTTGGTGGCTTTCTCACTGTTTGCTCTTTGTGTAGCCTGGTTCACAAAGTAGGCTAACATTTCCCCCCCTCGAAATACACTCTTATTTAAGATAAAGTGTGCTTCGAAGTAGTTTACAAAACATCCTTTAAATAAAAACCATCGAACGACCGCTTCCATTAACTTGTAGAGTTGTATCGCTTCATAAAGTCGTGCCTTTTGTTGCTTATATATATCCATAAACCATATGAATTACTTTCTTCATTTTCAAAAAACTTTGAGAGCTCTTTTTAATGTTCAATGATTCCTCCAGGTGAGCCTTTCCTTTGCTTTTCCTCGAATTCAACATGCTTTGCTAAGTCAATGTATATAATCCCTTTCGGTTCGGATCAGACCCGAATGGATTTCTCTCGTGTATTGTTTAACAGTGGTCTAACAGGCCAGGATGCATTTGTGGGTCTGAATCCCGGTCCGAACGGGGTAGAGAAGACTGGGACCATGAGTAGTCACCACAACCTTATATAAGTCTTCCTCCCGTCTTCTTCTTCCTCTTCTTCTTTTATTACTCTTGTCCAACAGATTTTGCATCAAAACTCTAAAATTTCAAAAACTCCGAAACTCTCTCCTCCTTACTTAAATTAAACAATTTGGTAGGTTAAAAGCTTTGATTATCCTTGTAATAATTGATTTCAGTTAAAATTTGTGGTCAATTTCGAGCGATTTGGTCATGGCCTTTGCCTGGCTTCAACGCCTTGGCCTCCTCTCTTCTCGCCGTCGTCGTTGGTGGTTCTGTCACCACCTCGAGGAATTGAGAGAGAGAATTAGGATTCTACAGTATATTTGAGCAAGTAAGTGCTTGGTCTTAATTGGGGTTTGTGAAATGGAGCTGGGTTCGGTAATGATTAAGTGAGATGAAAAATGAAGAAGATGAAGAAGAGGAGAGGAACTGAGATCGGTTCGGGTGGAGAAACGTTGGAGTGAAGGAAAGGGAAGATGTTTACAAGACCGGATCGGGTCGGAGCAGAAAAAGGCAAAAAAGGGAAAACAAAGCCTACCTGATCGCATCAGATCGGAATAAGAGACAAGGAGAAGAAGGATTGTTCAAGCTGACCCGATCCGCTCTGAAAGCCCACATCCGAACCGATCCGGTTTTACTCACTGAGTGTGAACGTCTGCTTCAGACCGAAACATGACTTTGCCCCCCGATCTGATACCAATACACATATTTGAACCGAACCGAAATAGTCCAACTCAATGTGCGAGAATTTTTCCAACTAGCTTAGTCAATGATTGGCATAACCTTCAACTTGATGAACAGTTAGGATAGCGCCTTACGAACATAACAAACATCAAGAACTATTCCGAAACATTATTACTCTTTTGAATCTTTATATCTCGCTCTCATGTGTTTACTTTGTATCTTTGTTACACGTAGCACACACTTTAGTTCACACACACATGGGGGACACAGGCAACTTTACTCTAATCCTTGTTATTGTTTCTTCAATAGTCCAGTGATCATGGCCGAAAGACGTTCATCTAGGCTAGCAAAGAAGATGGAAGTTGCGGGAACTTCTGATAAATTCACTCTTGATGACATATCTTCCTCCTCAGACCCTGAATGGGACGATGAGGGCCCAGATTATGAAGTAGGAGCGCATAACGACGAAACACCTTCCGATAGTGAAGTTTCTCTAGGCGATGAAGAGGAAGGAGGGATAGGAGATAATCGAGCTCCTGATGAATTTGAGTCTGCCATTATATTGGATTTACCCAAAGACTCTACTGAATCGATGACGACAGACTTGTTCGCATATGTTTAAAGCACGAGATACTGAAAAGGGATACCCTGGTGCCATCGAAAGCTGATCGTCCCCACAATCCTCCGGAAGGATTTATGGCAATTACCCGATTGATGTGTATGGTTAGGGCTATTCCACCGTTTCCGCCTTTTGTTGTCGATTTTCTGAGACAGATGCGGATTGCCCCCATGCAGTTACATCCCAACTCTTATGCTTACTTATATACCTTATATATAGCATACATAGAGATTTTAGGTACAGAGCCTACTTTCGACGACATCCACTTTTTTTATAACTTCAAGCATCGGACTCAAGATACTCCATCCCTCTCCTATTTTGAATCAGTCCCAAAAAGGAAAATTATTTTAGCTCCATTTAGCAGCAAGGCCGGCGATTCTAAGCTCGAATGGTTTTACATCAGACAACAGTCGGGGTGCACCAGGAGATGGACTAAATCAAGTAAAGCATCGATTTTCTAGATCTCAATTTTGAATGTTCATGCCAACACATTAACCTGCTATCTCTTTTGTTTGCAGTTGATAACCCAAAACAAATATCGGAACAGTTTTACTTTGATCGGATGCATCGGCTTCTCAATAGCGATCAAAAATTTCTAACCATCAATGAAGTTCTTAAGGATGAGTACCTCCATCATCACGAGCTATTATCCATTACCCACAGCATAGGTCATGGGTCGGGTCCATATGTATACATCCCCTCAGTGGACATTATTCCTGAAACAGGCGAGGGCTCGAAAAGTCCAACAATACCTCTTCGGACTTCACATTCTCCATCTTCAACTCAGGACGATGAGTTGGCCAACATAGCCGAAAAGCACAGAGAAGGGTATACCATCCCTGATGATGCTATTTCTCCTGAGAAGTCAATGTCCCCTAAAGAGCTGTCAAAAGACGCTTCTCAAGGAGACGTTCCTACTACCGATGACTCCACATTTCAGGGTTTAGGAGATCTCCCCCTACTTGAAACCATCTATACTTCAGAGGACTTTGGCACAAATCCTTTAATTTTTACTTCTTCAGAGGAGACTACTCCCGTGAAGGCCAAAGAGCCCACTCGCGCTGGCCTGGCTTCGGACTCGCGTTTGTCAAGGGGAACACCACTTAGGATGCAACCAACACAACAACACCACACTTCACAGCACTTACTTCTCATGTGAACACTGATTCTGAATTCCACTTACCTTGTTGTGCATGTACAATGTCTCGCCCCTACTACGATGTCAGGAAAATACGTCGCAGCATGACTAGACCCCCTTCCGATGTCCAGCATGATCGCCGTGAAAGTCGGGGTTGAGAGGACAGAAGGCCTCATGATTCTTATCGGCCACACACCTCGTGCTCTCGCTCCCCTGTCCGGTCGGATCCAGACCGATATAAAAGCTATCAGAGTCGTCGAGGAGAAGACACATCACTGCCCAAAGACCGAACTTCTCCTCAAGACAAAAACAGTCGGGAAAAAAGTCTACCGAAACATACCGATTCACGGGACAAACATAAGGTTTCTGAGAAGCGACCTGGAAAGGGTGATACAGCCATCGTGCCTACTAAGCATAGGGACACTGAGCTAACATACTGCAAACCTCCACCACTAGATGCTGAGTCCAAAGTTAAGCTGGCTTATCTGGAGAAGCAGTTCCCAGACCATCATTTTGAAAATTTTACTTTCTTACCTGCTCTCGAGCCTATTTCCTCAAAGTGGGCAGATGAGGCTAAAGCGAAGATTGACGCAGTAGAAAAGCAATATTCGGAGATGTTCAAGTATTAACGTAATTTCTCCAGAATCATTCGGACTTTAATTACAGATGTTAATTCAATGAAAAAGACCGTAGATGCCGACGAAAAGGCCTTGAGAAATTTGGCAAAGGACCTTGAGGACACACAGGCTCAACTTGTCATCGCTCAACGAGATGCTAACAACTTCAAACAGCAATTCGAGGAGTTATAGAAGCGTTATCATGACTTGCTGGAATCTCATAGTCAAGAGCGTTTAGAGTTGAAGAAACAAGCGGAAGGTGCTAAGTTGGACAATGCCAAAATGCAACTAGCTCACAATACTCTTGAGCGAGAAAAAGCCGAGTTAGCGAAAAAAATGCTGAATTAGAGAAACGAAATGCCGACTTGGAATCCAAGTTAGTGGAAGCCGAGAATAGGGCTGCCCTAGTGGAGGGGAATGTGGAAAATGTTATTAAGTCTGCTGAAGAGACCTGTAAGCAGCTGTCAGAGGCTCAGGAAGAAGTGCACAGTTTTGGCGAATTACTGATTGAATTCTTCACGCACATAATTCGTAGCTGAAACATCTCTTGGATTGAAGATTATCCAACTACCTTGGTTCACGTATGGAGTCAAATTATCAAATGGGAGAAAGAGGTACTCAAGGTAGACTTCGTCGACGAAGATAAACTTATGGAAAAATATCTGAGAGATGACGAGCCGACACGTCTGGCCGAGGGGCGTCGCCTTATCACCGCTGCTATGGAGGAGGAGAAGCGGATGGCTAAACAAAAGAATATCCCTGAGGCTGGTTCTTCTACTACCACTGAAACTTCTGAAGTCGAAGGATATGATCCCGAGAACCCAGGGATCCCTCAGGCATCTCTTTTATCTCCCATACCCAAGTCAGCGTCAGAGATGGCAGTCACTCCAGCTGAGAAATCATCGGAAGGTATTTCTACCTTCTCACCTCAATTCGTCAAGGCCGTCTCCACTTTTCACCACATAATTGGGCAATCTATGGAGGATCCTTTATTTTCTCCTGAGTTGATAACTGTTGCTTCTCATTATGTAGGTGTTGAACCGACCGAGAAGACTGGCGTGCCTCAGGGAACCACCACCGGGGTAAAATCTGAAACACCCCACCTCCGTTAGGGTCACTCTCAAGGGGAATGCCCTAATTTTGGTGGAGATTTATAAGTATAAGTCACAGATATACAAGACAGATATAATAACACATATTTTTGAACAGCGGAAAATAACAACTTTTATTTCATCAAAATACGTGTTACACAAACCATGCCATAATCTGCCTTACAATACTTCCAAAATCATAACTGTCTTGATTACATTATTTAAAGAAGCATAAAGAAAACATAAATAAACTGCAAAAGTCCCCTAATTGCTGTCCAAAGCCATAGTCCAAAACGGAAAAAGATCCAAGCAATACATTTTTTCTCTTCAATCTGGATGTGAAAACTGATCAAGCTGCGGTATTCCCTCCCTGAGAACCTGGGGGGGGGGGGGAAACGAAAGAAAACGAGGCAAAAGGAAAAGGGTCAGTCATAAAGACTGAGTAAGTCCTAGTGACTTTCAGTGTAAAAACGGTTAAAACAACCTGTCATGTATGAACTGGAACTAAACTTAAGAATGGTGTCAAGGTGAACAAGATAGACTAAGGTGATCAGGATAAGTCAAGACAAGTCAAGTAAAGCATCACATGTTCGAGATTCATTGCATCGACTGTACTAGTATACTAAGCCCATATCACAAGTTAATCACGAAATAAATCCCACGGCCCAATGTCATGAAATGACCATGAAACGGGGTCTGACCCAAGTACGGGTTTCTACGGAGCGATTATCTAGTCGATCGGCTCCCTACAAGTTCTAGCTCGTCAAGTGTCCGTGTCATATGGCTAATCACGAATGTAGTCACCTGTGCTGGGTCCACCTTCGGGTGTATCAGCCCTAGGGTCTCAACCCCTGACACGATTCAAGATGCACAGATAAATCTACGGATACCCAGTGTCTGCCCCGGATACGTGCACGATCGTAGTCCACCGAACCTACACTGGCGTACCCCACTGCCGTCGTTCACCTCTTACAATCAGCCCAGTAATCGTGCCCTACCCGGCCTAGCCCCAGGGTACCTTGATACTTCTAGAGGGTTACTGCTGAAAGGGGTCGTGTCTAGGGTTTCGCCTAATAGATTAGGTCATGTAATTCGTGACCTAACCCGCCTAACAGATTAAGTCATGTAATTCGTGACTTAATCCTTTTCTAGTCTAGTCATGTCAAGATGGTTAAGTATGTCATTTCAGTTCACGACTTAACCCGCCTACGTGTCATGTCAAGTTGGCTAAGTGTTGTCGTTTTCAAGTTCATGACTTAGCCCTACAAATCGTGTTCAAGTTGGTTAAGTTGTCTTTTCATGTTCATGACTTAACCCTAATTGGCATTAATTGATTCGTTAATGCACCGAACCACTCACATTGGATCCTATTGTTCGTAGCCACTGGATTTGCCGGGCGGTTCCGGGCAGGTTTACGCTACGAACTCAACCCAACCTCGGGTTTCAAGCGCGATGTGACCAACTACCCACATTGGATCCTATTGTTTGTAGCAACTGGATTTGTCGGGCGGTTCCGGGCAGATTTACACTACAAACTCAACCCAACCTCGAGTTGGCCACTTTCTTGTTTTCTAAAGTCATGCCCATGTTCTTATCAGATTTTGCTATTTCCACATCATGTTCATATGTCAACTTCGTGCCCAACTAAGGCATGTTTAAAGTCAAGTTATGGCATGTTCAAGTCAAGTTCTCGTGCCATATTTCATGTTTTACTTATGCCAAATTTCACAGTTTATGCTTATAATTAATTCAAGTTTTGCCTATTCTACCCAATCGTATCCCCAACGTATATAAACGTACTTCGTTCACAAGCATAAACAATTCAAGAGATAAAGGGGAAATAACACCAAACATGTGATAGGCATATGTGACAATTCCAACATCACTTGCATAATAAACAGGCTATAACATATCACATGGTTTCAATACTAGCATGAGGATAACTTGGCATAGTAATTATTCCAACTTAATTTAACATGATGATTTCAACTTTACATCATAGGCATAATAATCATTGCGGGCATAATAATAATTTTATTAAAAACATGAAACTTTAAAGGCATAGTAATCCTAATAGGCATAGTGGATTCCAATTTAGCATTTTTAACATAATAATTCTCATAGACATAATGATTCCAATTTATCATAATGATTCTCATCTAACATTATAAACATAATGGTTCCAACTTAGCATTTTTAACATAATGATTCTCAACTAACATTATAGACATAATGATTCCAATTTAGCGTTTTTAACATAATGATTCTCAACTAACATTATAAACATAATGGTTCCAATTTAGCATTTTTAACATAATGATTCTCAACTAACATTATAGACATAATGATTCCAATTTAGCGTTTTTAACATATCTAACATTATAAACATAATAATTCCAACTTTTCATCATAACCTAGCAATACCCAATTTTTCATTAATCATGATGGGTATATTGACATCACAGGCATAATTCCATCAATAGTCATAGACATGGTTTAATTAGCATCATAGGCATGGTTTAATCAACATAAAGATTTCAATAAACATAGTGATTCCATGGACATGTATTAGTCCAACTTGCCAAACAATTAAGCCCAAGTGATTCATAACAACATCAAAATCATGACAAGTTTAACTTGCAACGTTGCCATAGCAATATCCCCAAATTATAATTCAAAGATAAACAATATAAACATGGATTAACAATAGTTCCTAAATCCGGTTTCAATTCATGGCATGTCCATATTGTTTTAGCGTTTTTGCCTAAAAAGTAACATAGAACTTACAATATGAAGCAAATAATCCAAATAAAAATCCCAAATCAAATAGTCCCAAATTCGTTGTCTAAAGCGTCGTAGTTGTTGTAGCTTCTAGTTGTAGTCGTCCTTCCTCTTCTATAATTTTGTTCTTTGTATTCTTAATTCAGAGCTCTAGGTTTAATGGCGGCGGTCTAAGGCTAAAATGAAATAGTATGATTTAGGCTAGGTCTTAGGTCCTTTTTATAATGTTTGTGAGTTGTTTTAGACCGTCGATGGAGCTTGATTCAATAATAGCCGTTCGTTTGAAGGAGAGGCCAGTCAGGAGCTGACACCTAGCCCTAGTGACAAGGCAAGGCTCAGAAAATCGACCAAACACAGACCAGGCCAGCCAAGACCTGACCAGCCAGCACATTCTGACCTGGGCGCACTTGGCAGGTGCGCCAGGCTAAAAATGCACTGGCGCACTTCCCAAGTGCGCCAGTTCATTTTTGTTCTGGCGCACTTCCCAAGTGCGCCAGTGTATTCTGACCCGTTTTCTGGTTTTTCGCCCAACTTCGTCCGTCCATATCTTCTTCATACGATATCCGTTTTACGCAAACTCGGACTCTATCTCAAGCAGAATTCCGAGACGAACGCAATGGCGTATCCCGTTTCCCTTAATTCTTTGATTTGAAATTAGTTATACTTTAATTTGTGAATCTCATTGTTATAGAATACACGGGGTGTTACAAAATCCGTGGAAAAGGCTCAAGGAGAACAGGATAAGGCTACCACTGTAGAGTCAGGAGGGGGAGCTGAACTGTCTAAGGCCGACGCTTCTCATGATGATGAGACGATAGACGCCTTGAAAGACGATGGTGGTAGCAAGGGCCATGAGGAAGACCCTGATGTGGCTATAATTGGGGATTCAAAAAGCACTGATGACATCACTTTGGCTGAAATAAAAGCTGAATAAGACAAACGTATGCAGCTAAAAGTTGAAGACCTGAACCCTGAAAGCCTTAAGCCTTTTGCAGTGGTGGATCCTGGGTCAAGGTTAGTCATTAAGATTTCAACTAGGTCTATTACAGAAGAGCTTGCTAAAAAGTCTTCTCTTGATTCCAGTGTTCCGACTCCTTGGAAAAAATCAACCGATTCTAGCACTTCGATTACAGAGAAGAAAAAGCCAAAGCGCATTATGACTGATGCTGAAAAAGAGGCTAGGATTGCTCAGAAGGCTGCCAAAAAATCCAAGTCCGCTCCAAAGCCCAAGTGATGAAGTGCTTTGATTTATTTTGATACTCAATTGGTCCGAAATTGTTGCAGCGAGTGCTGCCCTCGCATCTTTTTCTTCTTCTTGTTTTCCTTGTACAAACTCACATGTTTGTGAATAAAAATAGTTTATTTCCTGCAATGTCTCATAGTCATTAGTTCAACACTTAAGTGAAAATACAAAAGTATGTCATATTAAAGTTATATAATGAAGTCATTGTTGAGGGGAATATGTATGCACATATTTGCCCCCAGTTAATCTTGGATAACTGAGCAAGAATTATTCAAGATTGATTAAACTAAAAAATCCAATTGCCCCCGATTCTCTGACGGAGCCATATTCCTTTTGTCATTGATTCCTATTCTTTCTAGCATCTTTATACTCTACTGTCTCATAACCAAGTTAGAGTATCGTTGAGGGGGTCTCTCATCTGGGTGCACCTTCACGCCTCAGGGGACGTCGTCTTCCCGTCCTTTATACTCTCTCTCAATTCTTGGGAGTTAGAGTTAAAAATGTCATCTTCCCATTCTTCTATGTTTTATCGTACAAGCAGTCATTTTATTTGCTCCTGCACATAGGTCATCTCCAACTTTCCAAATTTAATTTAACATTTCGTGTTTCATGGTCATGATAGAATAATTGTTGAAGATATAAATAATGCAGGAAAGTAAATGACACACGATATTTTTATAGTGGTTCAGCTAAGTCGTAGCCTACATCCACTTCATAATCCTTTATTCACATAAACAGATTTTTTAAGGCAAGTCGTGCCTTTTTACATAGCTTATAAAAAAAAAGAGATGACATTTCATATTTAGCTCAGATATCGTCGTAAGTGCTGAGCGTTCCAGGCTCTGGGAATCTCCTCACCGTCCACAGTCGTTAGCTTGAATGCTCCTGTATCAAGCTTCCGTTGAATGGTGTATGGCCCTTCCCATTTTGGATCCAATTGGGTCGAAGAAGGCAAGACTCATTTCAGTACTAGGTCTCCATGTTCAAAGGATCTGAAGCGAACTTTCCGGTCATAATAACGTGCTACTTGATGTCGATGTCTCGAGGCATGCAAGTCGGCTTCGTCTCTTTTTTCTTCATCATATCAAGAGATTCTAAGAGGAGTGCTTTATTTGTCATCGGGTCATAATACGCAATTCGATGAGAAAGGACCTCTAATTCTACCGGGATCACTGCTTCTGACCCAAAGGAAAGTGAATAGGGAGTATGGCCGGTAGCCATCTTAAAGGTCGTCCTGTAGGCCCATAAAGCTAATGGCAACTCATCTACCCATCTAGCCTTGGCCTGCTCCAACCGCTTCTTCAAAATTGATTTAATGACCTTGTTTATGGCTTCAGCCTGGTCATTTGACTGCGGGTGAGCTACTGCAGTGTATCGTTTATCAATCTTGTATTTCTGGCAGAAGTTTCTAAACTCGATGCTGTCAAATTGCGTCCCATTATCAGTTATGATGGTCTTCGGTATACCAAATCGACAAATAATGTTTCTGACCAAAAAACTGATCACCTATCTCGCCGTGATGGTTGTTAAAGGTTCAGCTTCCACCCATTTTGTGAAGTAATCCACGACAACGATCGCGTACTTAGCTCCTCCTCTGGCAACAGGTAACACTCCAATAATGTCAATTCCCCACATGGCAAACAGCCACGGACTTACCATCGACTTGAGCTGAGTTGGAGGCGCTCTGGGAACTTTGGCAAATCTTTGACATCTATCGCAGCGTCGTGAATAATCAGCCGCGTCTTTATTCAAGGTAGGCCAAAAATATCTGTACCATAATACTTTCTTTGCTAGGGTTTGGCCCTCAGTGTGATCTCCACATTCGCCGTCATGCACTTCTTGCAGTACACATTTAATGTCGTCGTGTGCGATACACCGTAATAGGGGCGTTGAAAACCATTGACAATAAAGGACGTCGTCCTGTAAAACGTATCTTGCGGCCTTACTTCTTACAGCTCGTCTTTCGCTCTTTTTAAGCGGGAGGGTTCCATTCTTGAGGAAATTCTTAATCGATGTCATCTAGGATTCTCTCTCTGGTTCAACTTCCAAGGCTAGCTCTACTTCCATTAGGTCGAAACTCGGTGATTCCAACACCTCTATCGGAACCATTTCGGTTTCTTTAGGATTATCAGAACTTGCTAGCTTTGCCAGTCGATCTGCTTTCTGATTTTCCGCTCTTGGAATGTGTGTTATGCCATAATGCACCAAACCTTCCAATAACTCCTTTACCTTTTTGAGATAAGTGATGAGTCGAGGTACTTTAGCAGCAAATTCTTCCTGAACTTGACATTACAACTATCTTGGAATCGCAATATATATCTAGTGTCTTCACTCCCAAATATTTGACGAGTTTCAGCCCGACAATCAGGGCTTCATACTCGGGATCGTTGTTAGTAGCGGCGAACTCTAACTGCAATGCATAGTAGATAGATCGTCCTTCAGGAGTTTTCCAGCGCCAGACTTTCTATCATTCTTGGCCTCGTCCGTATATAATTTCCACGGACTGAGCTCTAACTCTCGATCCAAAGCAACTACCTTGTCACCCACCGTTTCCTCTTCAGGAATTGTAAACTCGGCTATAAAGTCAGCCAATGCCTGCCTCCTTATTGATCTTCGTGGCTGAAAGTTCAAATCAAACTGACTCAGCTTGATATTCCATTTAAGTAACTGCCCCGATGCTTCGGGTTTCTGCAACACTTGTCTCAAAGGTTGATCGGTATATACAACTATTCGGTGTGCCTGAAAATAATGGCGAAGTTTGCTGGAAGCAATCAGGAGGCTATAAGCAAGCTTCTCTATCTTCGGATAGTTACGTTCTACAGCAGCTAGTTTTATGCTTACGTAATACACAGGTTTTTGGATTTTGTCCTCTTCACGTACTAATGCTGCACTGACGGCGTGAGATGATACCGCCAAGTAGACGAACAAATTCTCATGTTCCACAGGCTTTGATAATGTTGGGGGCTTTTCTAAGAAGTCTAACAGATTCTGGAACGCCTCCACACAGTCGGGAGTCCACTCAAAATTTCGCTTTCCCCATTTTATGAGATCGAAGAAAGGTACACACTTGTCCGTTGCTTTCGAGATGAACCTGCCCAGTGCTGCAACCTTCCCAGCTAAGCTTTGAACATCCCTAATCTTTCGCGGCTCCTCTATATTCCGGATTGCTGCTATTTGGTCCGGATTGATTTCAATTCCTTTGGAACTCATTATAAAGCCAAGGAACTTGCCTGATGCCACTCCAAAAGAACACCTCAAGGGATTCAACTTCATCCCATACCTTCGTAGTATGCCGAACATTTCTGCTAAGTCCTTCGTGTGATCGGGAGATTGCTTGGATTTCACGAGCATATCATCTACGTAAACTCCCATGGTTTTCCCGATTTGATTGTAAAACATGCGGTTGACTAGGCGATGATACGTGGCTCCCGCATTTTTTAACCCAAAGGGCATTACCACGTAACAATACAACCCCAAGTCTGTGATAAAGCTTGTATGCTCCTGATCTGGTATGTGCATGGGAATTTGATTGTACGCGGAATAGGCGCCCATAAAGGATAAAAGCTCATGCCCGGCCGTCGAATCTACTAGTTGATCAATTCTAGGGAGAGGAAAGTTATCCTTCGGGCAAGCCTTGTTCAAATCAGAAAAGTCAATACACGTTCTCCACTTCCCGTTTGACTTTTTTACCAGGACATGATTCGATATCCAGTCGGGATATTTCGAATCCTTAATGAATCTGTTACCCTTTAATTTCTCTATTTCTTCTTTTAAAGCTGCTGACCGCTCTGGGACTAACAGCCGTCTCTTCTGCTTGACTGGTTGGTGCTTTGGATTAATACACAAAGAGTGGCTCATGATGGTGGGCGAAATCCCACGCATGTCAGCGTGAGTCCAAGAAAACACATCCAGATTTGCCTTCAAGAAATCAGCCAATTCCCTCGCTCTAACTGGATCCAGTTGCGAGCCGATCTTTAGTACTTTTGTGGGATCTGTTTCACCAATAGGTATATCTATTGTTATTTCGTTGGGAGTTGCCTTCCAGTCACCGGGTTCTCTATCCTCTCTGGAATCTATATCCTCGAGCACATCTGAGGGCGACTCTCTTGGGGCAGGACCCCTTAATTTCTATGCTGAGGCCTCCTTTGGAGGGGTGGAATCGTCCTTATCATCTATATTCAACCCCTTCATTAACATCTTTAACTCTGTTATGTAACAAGCTCGTCCCGTAGCTTGGTCGCCCCTCATCACCCCAACTCCTGAGTCAGTTGGGAATTTAAGCAGCAAGCACCAAGGTGCAATACATGCCCTAAATTCGGCAAGGGCCGGTTGGCCTAGGAAGGCATTGTAAGGCGACTCCACATCCAAAACTACAAACGGCAGGTTCCTTATTCTCTGGCGATCTCCCTGCCCTAGCATGACCGGCAATTCCACAAACCCCATCGGAGCTGTAGATGCTCCGTTAAAGCCACGTATCCATCCTTCACATGGCTTTAAGTCTTTTGCTTCGAGTCTCATTTGTTCGAAAGCTTTCTTGTAGAGGATATTAACCGAGCTCCCGTTGTCCACTAACACTTTATGAACTAAAGCAGGGCCAATTGTTGTGGTAATCACTAGTGGATCGTCGGTTGGAGATTGAACTCCAGAATTATCTCTATTGCGGAATACGACATCATCTGACATCGTCTTTTGTTGTTTTACTAGAGTAACGTCTTCGAGGCTACTGCATTCTCCTACCTCAAAATGCTTGGCGGCATTGACGTACTGGTCCATTGCTTTAAAACTACGACCAACTAAGTGAGGTCCTCCTATAATAGTGTTAATGACGATCCTCTTACCTTTTTGCTGAGCTGTGGGTTTTAAAGCAGGCTGGTCTTGGTTCGGGGCTTGTCCCCCTTGCCCCCTGTCCCTTGGGGCGACCATTTACTCATCGAACTTCCCCTCTCGCAGCAATCTTTCGACGATATCTCTCAAAAGACGGCATTCATTGGTGGAATGACCGTGGGTACCATGAAACAAGCAAAACTTTCCTGTTGCAATCACTTTCTCAGTAGAATCTCTGGGTGGTGGTTTTTTGTACTGCAATATGCTATATGTATCTAAATAAATGTTCTCCAACGTATCATTTAACGGCGTGTAATTTTCAGAAGTCTGGAATCTGGGTCTTTTATTAGAGCTATTCCCTCTGTTTCTGTTCATTCTATTGAAGTTCCCATTTCTGTTGCTATTACCCCCACTCTGGTTGCCAACATTTACTTCCACCTTCCCTGAACTGTCACCAGATTGTTTCACAGCAACGTTACTCTGAACACCCTCCTTCGAGGCCCCTTCGGACTTTCTCTTTCGATTTGCCTTAGCTTCTTCTCGTCTTAAGCGGATATTAGCCTTTTCATAGAACAATTCTCTAGTAGGAGGTGGTTTTCTAACCATGTAATCCCCGAACTCTATGTCAGGATCTACCCCTTCTATCAAGGCCATCAGGATAGTGGGCTCATGGGGATCACTAACTTCGGTGACGGCCAGGTTGAAGCGATCCAAATATGACTTCAAAGATTCTCCTGGGGCCTGTTTAATCCGTGGCAATTCCATGATGGTCTTGGACTTTTGGGCATGGAGTCGAAACTGATTCATGAAGCGCTCGCTCAATTCTGTGAAATTTGATACCGACCGAGGAGGGAGTCGGGTGAACCACATTAACGCTACGTCTTCTTGATAAATTGGAAAAGCTTTGCATTTTATGGCATCTGGAGCTGCTGCCGCATTCATGAACCATGCATATCTCATCAATGCTGCCCTGGGTTTGTTCTTCCTGAATATCGATCCATCGGAGGCAAGTTGAATCGCCGGGGGAACTGGAAATTCAGTATTTCATCTGTGAAAGGGGTATGACTTCGTTCAATGCCCCAATCTTCATTAGTATACCGCCGACTTTCGGACATAATCTGGCGAACCATTGCCCATACATCGACGTTTGTTAATGTCTGCATAGGCTCTCTAGATATGATGTCCGGATTACCCCTGGGTTCCTGGTCAGGTGATAACCTCCTGTTTCTGGCGGCAGCTGCTCTACGCTGCTCTCTGTGCTCCCGGTCGATCTCAGGAGGTAGAGGTTGGAGAAGCTGTTGCTGCGTGGGGTTGGTAATATTAGGATCCCTGGGTAAGACATGGGATCTGCGCATGGGTAGCAACATAGGCTGTTGCAAGCTCGGGTCATCAGGGCCTAATACACGAGCAGCGTCTTCTTGGGATGCTAAAGATCAAAAAGTCAATTGATCGAGGTTCTGAGGTCGTTCAAGCGGCCTACTCTCGCGAGGGCGTTCCTCGTTCGAAGAAGACGAATCATCTGTAGCAAGGCGGCGTGTTGGGCAAGGAGTCTTCTGCCTCTGAAGCTCCTGTAGCTCTCTACCCATAGTGATCATGTTTTCCTGCATGTGAAGGTTGTCACGCCTTTGGGCTTCCAATGTTTCTTTAGTGCTCTGTAGCATGTCAAGAAAACGTGAAAATTCTCCTTGGGTAATGGGTGCAGATGGATCAGGCTGAACATTAGTCATCGTGGCTGGAATCGGAGCGTTGGAGGGAGCTTGAGTAGAAGTTCCAGCTTCATTCTGGTTCGGATCGGATCGGTTCACAGTATCCTGGTCAGGGCGGTTCGGATGGAGAGAGTGAGTGCCCTCGACCTCATTATACCGGATAGGATCGGTGCCTTCCACCCGGTTCGGATTGGCGCGTCCCATCCAGTTCGGATCCTCCTGATCGGAGCGGTCTGCTCCAGAGCTTTGAGCGCGTGACCTCGTTAGCTTGATGGCTTGCTGATCTTCTCTAGCATCGTTTCCCCTAGCGCCTTGCACTTCTTTTCCTTTGGTCTTAGCCATGATACTCGATTCTTTAATGGTTAGTCAACAAGTACTGAAAGATGTCAGAGACAAGGGATTAACTTCTTTGAACTTGAAAGTCCAAATAGAAAAATGATCATCCCAAAAAGGCTGAGAATTCGAAAGTTTCTCAGTGAAAGCACCAAAATGCTAGACCAAAAATTGGTTCTAACACCCAAATTAGCTATGATTTTAATGAAATAAAACCAAAAAGCAACGAAGAACACACGATTTATAGTGGTTCGGCGTTAAAGAGCCTACGTCCACTTTCTATTCTTTTAACTGATGATTTGAATGCAAATACAACAATGATTCTCACTCAATTTCACAATTACAATGCATAAACTCACTCAAATCTCTCAAAAATAGACCTTAAGAGATGATTTTGATCTGAATGTGATTATGAAATTCGGCTATGGAGGAAGTTAGAACTGAGAATTTGTCAAAAGATCCCTTCCAATGCCTCCTGATGGTGTATTTATAGGTGAAAAATCTCTTCGAAGTGGCTCCGGTTTAGAACTGCGTGGCACCCATCCCATAAGAGTCGGGTTCGGAGGCCTCCAGATGGTGACAGCGCATCGATTTAGTGGGAGATCATGGGATGAAATGGTCGTGCTTGGCCCGAGTCTTCAGGAGACGTGTGTAGCAACGGTCACAGGTTCAGAGAAAAAGGGGTTCAGATCGGCCGCCTCCGATCCGATCCGGTGAGGGTGCTTGCTCATCCGATCCGATGAGGGTGCTTGCTCTCTTCCGATGTCATTGAAATGCTTCTCCGAACCGAACTGATGTGATGTCTGCGTCCTTGACTCCTGCTTCTTTCCTGCGCTGGTTCCCTCCGATCCGGACCGCTTGGTGGCTTTCTCACCGTTTGCTCTTTGTGTAGCTTGGTTCACAAAGTAGGCTAACACTTCACAATATGTTTTCCCCAAAATCTGGATATTATTAATTGTTGAAATTTTTCCTTTAACAATTGTAGGCAATACATGGAAGTTTAACCTTGATTTACTCTATTTATCTCCACCAATTGTTTGTTAGATTGATTTGGATAACTTCTAGGTGAAAAGGAACTAAAAGGGATCGCGTTTTCTTTAATTTCAACCTTCTAATATATATAATAGTTGGCCTTTTATACGTGGTACATTTTCTTTTATGTTTTTTTGGCTTTGTTTATGATTATCGTAGAATTTATATAGTATCATAGAATAAATTTACATAGCATGTTGGTGATATTGTCAAATCTAATTTTGTTTGGGATTTTCTCAAAGAAAGTTCAATTGCCGACCTAGAATGCTCTCCTACATTAAAATTAAATGCTAGCAGTTTTTACCGAACGAGTTTTATTTAATGCTTCATATGATCAAGTTTTTACTTTATAAATAGACAGACATAGATATACCAGTCTAATTGGGTTATCTTTACATAACAGTTAGTACTATTTTGGTTTAAGCATCAACTGTTTATATTTTAATCTTCGCCATATCTTTATATTCTCTGTGGGTGGCTAATTTATCTTACAATGTTATGTAATCAATTTAACTTCGTCTCTTTAAAGTGGAAAAGCAAGTGTATTTGTTATTATGCATATCATATATTGTTGTAATACCCAACTGTATAGTCATGTGAATGATCTTTGGACCTAAAGGTACTCTTATATTTCATGCTGACTTTGATCAATGAGTGAACCAAATCTAAATAGCTTTTGTTATACAATTTTAAATGTTTTTAGTATATTATCTTTTCTGTTTCAAATTAGGTCTGTAACTCCACATGCTCTACGTACGTAATTCTATTCACCTATTGTACAGCTGAGTTAACTAAGCTTTTTGACTTCAAAATCTATCTTCTAATTTCATCTTTTTAGTAAAACATTCTATCTATAATTGCTTATTATGTGCGGTATAATAAAAATAAAAGTAAAGAAATGAGCCAATTACATACGGTTTGAATTAAAAAATATGGAAGTTGCATTGATTGCTTTCTAATTAAACAGATAGTGCCTGGAACATGATATACTAATGTATTTTTTAAAATATAATAGTACATCTATTTCTCTCTAATTAAATTAATTTTACCTGAAGTATATGCTGATATATTTAATTTCTAACAACCATCCAACTAAATTTTAGCAATATTAACTCACAGAGGTAACTACAGATGGAGCAAGCTGAAGCAAAGGTAAAAAATAATGAATGATGGAAAGAAAGCACAAAAAAATTAGTAAACAAATGCATCCTCACCTAACATAATTGAATTCGTAGGACATAATTAATTATTCCACTAATTCCTTCTGGATCTACATTAAGAACATTGGTCGACTTTTCTACTTTCACCATCAGAGACATCGCGTGAATATTTTTAGCATGAAAATTGGAATGAGCAACCCATTTCATTTGTTTACCTGCATCAACTTTCAAATTTACTGACGGAACTTGTCTTTCGGTAATGCTAATATAACAAACAAAGTAACATCATATCTTTTACTTCTAATAATGCGATATCCAGGTATTTGCATGGCTCTTGCGATATGTGTGTATGTAAGCGAGAAATAGAAAAGGAAAACATGCACATTTCAAATAGAATACACCTAGAGGTGTAAATTTCTTTTTGCAAAATATGCAAGTCCGATGACAGGCACAATTGCAAAACCACATGAAAGAGCAAAACAATTATGACTATCACTCATCGGAAAATAATAGGTAAAATAAGGGTGAGACTACGCATTTAAAAACATTCTACAACCTTGCAGAACGTACTGAGAAAGATTAGAAACCAAATGGACGTTGATAGGTTGAAAATCTATTCTGCATAATTTATTTCCACAAACATATACCTTATCCATTTCTCATTAAAATTTCATTTTATTTACTTTGTAAAGTAGAATTAAGAGTGCTCATTCTTTTGAGAATATGGTAATGAATAAATTTTAATTGCAGCTTTTTTATCACTTTCAAATAATATCATCCACTTTAGCTTGACTACTCTATTAGAAGTAAATAAACAACTTATTGAACCTAGATATTTCAACTTTTCATATCTTTGGGTCTTTTACTCACCCGGTCTGCCAAGTTATTAACAATTTTTTATTTAAGACAATTAATGTAATGTGTTGATAGATGACATAAATGGGAAAATGATATAGTTTCGATGAAACACCCTACCCTCCATTGAAGTCACTCACAAAGGGAATGTCTTAACTTTGGTGGAGGTTTGTAAGTAAAAGTCACAGATAAAACATAAGACAGATATAAATACCTACATATATAAGCAGCGGAAAACAACAGACTTTTTATTTCATAAATACGTGTTCATACAAAACATTTTCATAACTGTCACGTAATAACTTCCAAAACATTAAATCATCATTTCTGTCTTGGTTATTAAATAAAGAAGCATAAAACATAATTAAAACTGCATAAATCCCCATAGAGTGTGTCCAACAGCCATAGCCAAGGAAAGAGAGTCCAAACCGTACATCAACTATCTTGAAGCTTTCAAAGAATCTGACTAAGCTGGGTTGTTTCCTCCCTGTGGACCTGGGGGGGTGGACGGAAGAAAAGAAGATGAAAGAAAATAGGGTCAGACATAAAGCCTGGTAAGTCTAGAGACTCCTTAGTATGAGAATAAGAATAAGGGCATGATAGGTATAAACAGGAAATAGGAAAGTATCATAAACTAAGACAAAGTATTTTTGAAACGAATATACTATCGCACCCCACACTATAACTCTGCACCTACGTGTATTAGTTCTAAACTGGCACCCCATGCTGAGGGTGAAATGATCCCCCTTATTATAAAGATCGGCTCCTACTCGCATTATTACATGTGTCTTACGGCCTCCAAAGATTGTAGATACCTATGCTGGTCCCACCAAGGGGTGTATCAAGTCCCATGGCGGCGGCCCGACACAATACTAGAATGCATAGGTTACACTACTGTTGCCCCTAGTGCCCTGTTTGTCTGCTCCGAAGTGTGTGCACGCCTGCACTCCGTTAGAACCCACACTGTTGCACCCACCACCATCGCTTTGACCGCTTACAATCAGCCCAGTAATTGTGCCCCACCCTGTCTAGTTTCAGGGTACGATGATACCTAATTGGGTTATTGCTGAAATGGGTCTCCGTCATTAGGGTTTTCTAGTCAAGCATACTAAGTGGCTAAGTGTCTGTATTTACCTAACCCCACCCATCAGTTTAATTAACATGTTGATTTGGTTAAGTGTTTTAGTTAACTTAACCCTACCATACTGACTTGTCTGTCCTTAGCTTTTTAAAGCACCGACCACTCACATTAGACAGATATTGTTACGGTTACTAGATGTGCCGGTTGGTTCCGGGCAGATTTACACCGTAACTCAGTCTAACCTCTGGTCCTTATTGGGCTCAATGCTTAACCACCCACATTGGATAGGTATTGTTGTGACTACTGGACAGTCGGGCGGGTCCGGGCAGGTTTACATCACAACTCAATCCAACCTCGTATTAAGCATATTCGTATTTTCTAAATTTACATATTTTTCTTTATTACTTAATATATGTAAATTTGTCAACAATTAAATGTTGTGGCCCACTTTCCAAGTTTAACATTTTTGGTATAAGAATTTAAACCGTTTAAAATGCCACCAATTTTGGCATGTGACAAACATGCCAATTTCATATATTTTTACGTCAAGTTTTACTAATATTCCCAACATTACCCCGTTTAAACATTAGGCTAACAATCTTAGCCTAATTTCATTCACATAGTTTTAACATATAATATTAGGCTAAAAACTTAGCCTAATTTAGCGCACACAAATATGCATAAGGGAATTCATAAACACAAACATGACATAGGTGTAAACTTGGCATTTTTGGCAAAGTCAATATGAACATCATAGGTGTGAACTTGCAAAATAGTCAACATGGATGTCATAGGTGTGAACTTGCAAAATAATCAATAAACATATATGTGAATTTGCAACATAGCCTTACATATATCTGAATTTGCATTGAAATAAGGGTCTAATCAAATAGGTGTCACATGAATTAGCATATGATTTAGAAAACATAAGCCTAAACATGTTTTGGATCTAGGCATAACATCGAACATCACTAGCATATGACAAGAATATGACATTTTCATATGTATAACTTTATGACAAGGGTGTGAACTAGATCCAATCGCATATCTAACTACAACATGAAACATGTACTAAAGTGGATCTTGACATGGATCCAATTAGGAACTTGCAACTGTTGTATAAACATAGGAGCATGCATATGAACATAACCATTTAGGCATAAAGATTATAGCATAAAGTATATACATGATGTTCTAATCACAAACGACCTATATAATCACATAAACATGAACTATACAACTTGCTTATGATGTTGTTGTCATTCTAAAAGTACAATAGGATCAACATCAATCTTAATTATACCACAAACATCCCAATTTCATTCACAACACAATCATTTCAATACATAGTTATGAATTAACATCGTCGTTACATAATAGCACAATTCCACTTCCAATTTACATCGAATCAAGTCTTAATTTTATTCTCATCGGAAAAATCACAATACTTACAACGAACAACGAACTTGAATTCTGGATTCTGAGTTCTGAATTTGATATGCTTTCCTTTAGGTAGACTAAAGTTGTTTAGATTCGTGTTTTACTTTAGTATTGGCTTGTCTCTAATCTTTCTAACTGACGGCCCCTCCTAGTTTCTTTCCAGCAGCATGGCGGTTCTAACACTATATTATTTGGGTGAATTTAGGTTTAGTCTTGAGTTGTATTTATAGAATTTTAAAATGATTAGAGCCGTCGATGAAGTAAGAGTGAATCCAGACCATCCATCTCAAGAGAAGCCAATCAGAAAGTGACACGTAAGCCCTAGTGACACAACCAAGCCACAGAAATCGACCAGAACCTGACCAGGCCAGCCAGGGCCTGACCAAGCAGGTTTCTGGCCTGGGCGCACTTGGTAGGTACGCCAGTGCAAATTTGTACTGGCGCACTTCCCAAGTGCGCCAGTGCAATTTTGTTCTGGCGCACTTCCCAAGTGCGCCAGTGCATTCTGACCCGTTTCTGGTTTTTCCGCCCAACTTCGTTCGTCCATATCTTCTTCATACGGTATCCGTTTTACGCAAACTCGGACTCTATCTCAAGCAGAATTCCGAGATGAACGTAATGGCGTAACCCATTTCCCTTAATTCCATCATTTAGAATTAATTATACTTTAATTTGTTAAGTTACAGTTAACAGAAAATTCGGGGTGTTACATTCTCCCCTCCTAAAAGGATTTCGTCCCCGAAATCTTCAAGTCTAGGAGAACGTAAGTCCTAACATCCAATTGTCCATCTACTCAACCTATAAACATAGGCATCCATTGTCCTTAAAAGACTTCTAATGATTTATGGTTATATGCATAGTGTGTGTATATGTCCTTAACTAATGCAAAATCAGGCGGTCTACTGATCCAGTTGACCTCCTTAATGCAAATCATGTAAGTGTCATGAATCCATTATGTATGCAAATTTGTCCTTACTCATAATTCTACATGAGTGCGAAACCATCAATACAAATGCGACATCCATATGACAACATATCAAGTTTCAACCATATACAAATATGAATACATATATGCATATGCAGTATGAAGTGACTGAGCCGATCTAAAACCTAGGTTGTGTGTGTATATATGCATCCACGAGCAACCACTTGCAACCACTTGCAGCCATCAACCATAACATGTTTCAAATACATGTTTTCATCCAAAGGGGTTTCAACCTAAGGATAAAGGATAATATCGAGGAGATATACCTAAAAAGATAGATACAAGCACAACTTAAGGAAAAAGAGAGGTCAAGGATGTACCCTAAAAAAGAAAAGGGTAGGCCGCGCGTATTCTGTCCTCAATTTCCCAAGTCGCGTCTTCCTCGGCGTTGCTCCACTGAACTTTAACGAGCTTGACTTCGCGGTTGCGTAACTTTTTCACTTCAGTTCCTACAATTCAAGTTGGAACTCTCCTCACAGTAGCTTCGCGTTCCACTTCGGCTTCTTCTAGAATGCTTGGCTCCACCACTTCCGCTGATTCATGCAGACATTTCCGGAGATGAGAAATGTGAAAGACGTTGTGAATTCCAGCCAATCTTTCAGGCAGCTCTACTCTATAAGCCATTTTCCCAATCTTCTCGATTATAGGGAACGTTCCTACAAATCTTGGTGCTAGCTTTCCTGCGGATCCAAAGCGAACAAGGTTCCTTAAAGGAGATACCTTAAGGAAAACCCTGTCCCCAACCTCAAACTCAAGGTCGGTCCTACTTTTGTCGGCGTAGGATTTCTGTCTGTCTTGGGCAGTCTTCATTCTCCTTCGTATCAAGTCCACTTTTTCAGAAGTCTCTCTAATCATGTCTGGCCCAAGTATAATCTTGTCGGTAGACTCCCACCAACAAGTCGGTGATTGGCAAGGTCTTCCATACAAAGCTTCGAAGGGCGCCATACCGATGGTGGCTTGGTAACTGTTGTTGTAGGCGAATTACACTAAAGGAAGGTGATCCTCCCAAGTCCCTCCGAAGTTAAGAACACACAGTCTTAGAAGATCTTCTAGTACTCTATTCACCCTTTCTGTCTGACCATCAGTTTGGAGGTGATAGGCCGTGCTCAAGCATAACTGTGTGCCGACAGCTTCTTGCAGACTCCGCCAAAATTCGCTCGTGAAGATGGGGTCTCTATCACTCACTATGTTGGAGGGTATTCCATGGAGTCGAACTATTTCCTTGAGATAAAGAGAAGCTAGAGACGAGGCAGTTCTTCTACTCTTGATAGGTATAAAGTGGGCGCTTTTGGTAAGCCTGTCCACTATTACCCAAATGCTAGTATTGCCTCTTCTTGACCTAGGCAACCCGTCAATGAAGTCCATCGAAATGCTATCCCACTTCCATTGCGGGATTTCTAGAGGATGAAGCAGTCCTCTAGGCTTCTTTTGTTCCGCCTTGACCTGCTGGCATGTCATGCACTAAGAAACGAAATCTGCCACGTCCTTCTTCATGCCGCTCCAATAGAAAATTCTCTTTACATCCTTGTACATCTTGTCTCCTCCTGGGTGTATTGTCATCTTGGAATGATGTGCCTCCTCGAGAACCTTCTTCACTAAATCCCTAGCTTGCGGGATGCATAGCCTTCCATCCCGTCTCAGCCAACCCTTATCATCGATGGAGTACCTATTGAGGTGACTGGAAGTTTCACCCCTAATTAGTTTATCAATCACATCCATAAGCTGAGGGTCTTCACGTTGTGCGGCCCCTATCAAGTCTAAAAGAGTGGGCCGTACTTCTAGGGATGCTAATAAACCAGGTATAAAATCTGAGGAGGGCCTAAAGTCAAAACTGGCTATATACTCCAAGCTTTGCCTTTCTACAAAGAGAGGGCTTAGGGTCAGTTTCTTTCTACTCAACGCGTCTGCTACTACGTTGCCTTTGCCGGGAGTGTAGGAAATCTCAAAGTCATATGAGGCAAGGAAATCCATCCATCTTTGCTGCCTTAGGTTAAGATCTTTCTATGAGAAAAGATACTTCAACGATTTATGGTCAGTATATAATTCGAACTTCTCACCTAGGAGATAATGGCGCCAAGACTTAAGCGCAAGACGATGGCGGCCAACTCAAGATCGTGGGTTGGGTAGTTCTTTTCTTGCACTTTCAATTGTCTTCCACCATAAGCTACTACACTCCCTTCTTGCATCAGAACAGCGCCTAGCCCCGTAACACAAGCATCCATATATACTATGAACATTTTGCTTCCATCCGGCAAAGTCAGAACTGGGGCTGTTGTGAGAGCCCTTTTTAATCATTGGAAAGCAAACTCTCAATCCAAATCCCAAGTGAACGCCATATTCTTCTTTGTTAACCTTGTGAGTGGAGCTGAGATTTTCGCGAAATTCCTAATGAACTTTCGGTAAAAACCGGCTAGCCCAAGAAAGCTTCGGACTTCAGTTGCATTTCTTGGTGTCTTCCAATCTTGCACTGCCACCACTTTCGCGGGGTCCACAGCTAACCCCTCTTTGGACACTATATGTCCAAGAAATCTTACTTCTTCCCTCCAAAAGTGGCACTTGGAGAATTTGGCTTTTAGCTGATGAACTCGAAGAGTTTCCATGATCTCCTTCAGATGCTGAGCATGTTCTTCCTTATTCATCGAGAAGATCAAAATATCGTCTACGAAGACCACCATGAACTTATTGAGGAATTCTCTGAACACCCTGCTCATTAGGTGTACGAAATAAGCGGGTGCGTTTGTCAAGCCGAAAGGCATGACAAGCCACTCGAAGAAACCATTTAGGGTTCTGAATGTCGTTTTATCATTACTATCTTCAGCTACCCTTAGCTGATGGAACCCAGTAGCCAGATCAAGTTGGGAGAAGACCGATGCACCTACAAGCTGATCAAACAAATCGTCCTATTCTGGGAAGCGAGTGTCTATTCTTTTTAGTCAGCTTGTTTAGCTCCCTATAGTCCACACAAAGACGTAGTTAACCATCTGCTTTGGTGGCGAACACCACTGGAGCACCCCATTCCGAGATACTCATTCTTATAAACCCTTTCTCGAGAAGCTCCTTAACTTGCTTACTGAGCTCCTTTCTCTCCTTAGGAGCCATGTGTCTAACAGGCAGAGCTACGGGCTTTGCATTATCCACAAGATATATGCGGAAGTCTATTTCCCGCTTCGGAGGTAAGCCTTTCACCTCTTCAAAGACATCCGGATATTCCCGGACTACTCTAACCGACTGCAAATTCTCAACAGATGCATCAAGCAACTCTAGATAACTAAGCATAACAGCATTCAAGGGATTACAAGAAATTTCTAGGGTGTTTCCGAGCCGAGTCAAGAGCCTAACCACTCTTTTCTCACAATCAAGAATGGCACCATTACTGGATAACCCGTCCATGCCTAAGATCAGCCCAAATCCTGAGAAGCCCAAAACAAAGGCACTACATCTAAATTCAACACTTAGAATAGAGATTTTCAAATCCAAGTAAACCATCGACAAATAAGCCGAGCCCCCAATCGGATTTGAAACAACCAAGGGATCTTCTACCATACTAGTGTCTAGGTGCAGAGATTCTACTAAAGCAGATGAAATAAAGGAGTGTCATGCACCTGAATTAAAGAGAATGCGAACTGGATGATCATAGAGATAAAACTAAGCTTTCTACAGAAATATTTCAACCTAAGGTTCTCAAGATAGGATTGAGAAGATAAGCAAGATAAAACAAAGCATTTAGGAGAAGAAGTTAAATATGTACCCCCAGAAGGTCCTGCTTGCGGACCTTGCCCTTGCTTCTTAGGGCAGTTCTTGCTGATATGTCCAGTATCACCACACTGAAAGCATGCTCCCACCTTCAATCTTCTTCCTTCTGCAATCCTGGACTATATGCCCAACAATGCCACAGAAATAACATTTCCTTTTCTCACGTGTCTTGTTATTATTGTTGTGGTCCTTTCCTCCTTGACTATTATCCGTCTTCTTGTTCTGCGATTCTTCCGCTTGCTGTTTCACGTAGAGGAGGAGGAGGAGTAAAAGCATCTGTAGCTGGGGAGTAAGGTCCCCAGACATGCTGAAACAAAAAGGAAAGATTCAAGACAAAAGGATAGAGAGATAGTGCGTATGGCTTTCGGGGAATTATGCCCTTTAAAAACAACGCTTTTTCTTGAAAACAATGCTTCTTTAAACTTCTTTTTGAAAATAGTTTCAAATTTTTTTATCTAGTCTGGTAAATCTATGCTCTGATACCAAGTGAAACACCCCACCCTCCATTGAGGTCACTCACAAAGGGAATGCCTTAACATTGGTGGAGGTTTGTAAGTAAAAGTCACAGATAAAACACAAGACAGATATAAACATATATATATATATAAGCAGCGGAAAACAATAGACTTTTTATTTCATAAATACGTGTTCATACAAAACATTTCCATAACTGTCACATAATAACTTCCAAAACATTACATCATCATTTCTGTCTTGGTTATTAAATAAAGAAGCATAAAACATAACTAAAACTGCATAAATCCCCATAGAGTGTGTCCAACAGCCATAGCCAAGGAAAGAGAGTCCAAACCGTACATCAACTGTCTTGAAGCTTTCAAAGAATCTGACTAAGCTGGGTTGTTTCCTCCCTGTGGACCTGGGGGGGGGGGGGACGGAAGAAAAGAAGATGAAAGAAAATAGGGCCAGACATAAAGCCTGGTAAGTCTAGTGACTCTTTAGTATGAGAATAAGAATAAGGGCATGATAGATATAAACTGGAAATAGGAACGTATCATAAACTAAGATAAAGTAGTTTTGAAACGAATATACTATCGCACCCCACACTATAACTCTGCACCTACATGTATTAGTTCTAAACTGGCACCCCATGCTGAGGGTGAAATGATCCCCCTAATTCTAAAGATCGGCTCCTACTCGCATAATTACATGTGTCTTACGGCCCCCAAAGATTGTAGATACCTATGTTGGTCCCACCATGGGGTGTATCAAGTCCCATGGTGGCGGCCTGACACAATACTAGAATGCATAGGTTTTACTACTGGTGCGCCCAGTGCCCTGCTTTTCTGCTCCGAAGCGTGTGCACGCTCGCACTTCGTTAGTACCCACACTGTTGCACCCACCGCCGTCGCTTTGACCACTTACAATCAGCCCAGTTATCATGCCTCACCCTGCCTAGTTTCAGGGTACCATGACACCTAATTGGGTTACTGCTGAAATTGGTCCCCGTCACTAGGGTTTTCTAGTCAAACATGCTAAGTGGTTAAGTGTCTGTATTTAGCTAACCCCACCCATCAGTTTAATTAACATGTTGATTTGGTTAAGTGTTTTAGTTAACTTAACCCTACCATCCTGACTTGTCTGTCCTTCGCTTTTTAAAGCACCATCCACTCACATTAGAGAGATATTGTTACAGTTACTGGATGTGCCGGTCGGTTCTGGGCAGATTTACACCGTAACTCAGTCTAACCTCGGGTCCTTATTGGGCTCAATGCTTAACCACGCACATTGGATAAGTATTGTTGTGACTACTGGACAGCCGGGCGGGTCCGGGCAGGTTTACATCACAACTCAATCCAACCTCGTGTTAAGCATATTCGTATTTTCTAAATTTACATATTTTTCTTTATTACTTAATATATGTAAATTTGTCAACAATTAAATGTTGTGGCCCACTTTCCAAGTTTAACATTTTTGGTATAAGAATTTATACCGTTTAAAATGCCACCAATTTTGGCATGTGACAAACATGCCAATTTCATATATTTTTATGTCAAGTTTTACTAATATTCCCAACGTTACCCCGTTTAAACATTAGGCTAACAATCTTAGCCTAATTTTCGTTTGCATCGTTTTAACATATAATATTATGCTAAAAACTTAGCCTAATTTAGCGCACACAAATAGGCATAAGGGAATTCATAAACGCAAACATGACATAGGTGTAAACTTGGCATTTTTGGCAAAGTCAATATGAACATCATAGGTGTGAACTTGCAAAATAGTCAACATGGATGTCATAGGTGTGAACTTGCAAAATAATTAATATACATATATGTGAATTTGCGACATAGCCTTACATATATGTGAATTTGCATTGAAATAAGGGTCTAACCAAATAGGTGTCACATGAATTAGCATATGATTTGGAAAACATAAGCCTAAACATGTTTTGGATCTAGGCACAACATCGAACATCACTAGCATATGACAAGAATATGACATTTTCATAAGTATGTATAACTTTATGACAAGGGTGTGAACTAGATCCAATCACATATCTAACTACAACATGAAACATGTACTAAATTGGATCTTGACATGGATCCAATTAGGAACTTGCAACTTTTGTATAAACATAGGAGCATGTATATGAACATAACCATTTAGGCATAAAGGTTCTAGCATAAAGTATATACATGAGGTTCTAATCACAAACGACCTATATAATCACATAAACATGAACTATACAACTTGCTTGTGATGTTGTTGTCATTCTAAAAGTACAATAGGATCAACATCAATCTTAATTATACCACAAACATCCCAGTTTCATTCACAACACAATAATTTCAATACATAGATATGAATTAACATCGTGTTACATAATAGCACAATTCCACTTCCAATTTACATCGAATCAAGTCTTAGTTTTATTCTCATCGGAAATATCACTATACTTACAACGAACGACGAACTTGAATTATGAATTCTGAGTTCTAAATTTGATATGCTTTCCTTTGGGTAGACTAACGTTGTTTAGATTCGTGTTTTACTTTAATATTGGCTTGTCTCTAAGCTTTCTAACTGACGGCCACTCCTACTTTCTTTCCAGCAGTATGGCGGCTCTAGTACTATATTATTTGTGTGAATTTAGGTTTAGTCTTGAGTTGTATTTATAGAATTTTAAACTAATTAGAGCCATCGATGAAGCTAGAGTGAATCCAGACCATCCATCTCAAGAGAAGCCAATCAGAAAGTGACACATAAGCCCTAGTGACACAGCCAAGCCTCAGAAATCGACCAGAACCCGACCAGGCCAGTCAGGGCCTGACCAAGCAGGTTTTTGGCCTGGGCGCACTGGCAGGTGCGCCAGTGCAATTTTGTACTGCCGCACTTCCCCAGTGCGCCAGTGCAATTTTGTTCTGGCGCACTTCCCAAGTGCGCCAGTGCATTCTGACCCGTTTCTAGTTTTTCCGCCCAACTTCGTTCGTCCATATCTTCTTCATACGGTATCCGTTTTACGCAAACTCGGAATCTGTCTCAAGCAGAATTCCAAGACGAATGTAATGGCGTAACCCGTTTCCATTAATTCCATCATTTAGAATTAATTATACTTTAATTTGTTAAGCTACAGTTAACAGAAAATTCAGGGTGTTACATTTGACATGTCTATTTTTCGATCTTTTGTCCTTAGCATATCAGAAAAATTAAATTCATATTGTCAAATGATAGGCGTTGCTGCCATTCTAAATGCACCAAAATCATTATAATCTGATTATTTAAGAAAACCAACTTTATAAAATGTGAAAAAGCAGGGGTATGTATTTTACTTTTAGTCATAGGTGTGCTCGTCGACTAAGGCATTGCCAAACACACTTTAATTTGGGCAAACATTAGTTTACGCATAAATAAATCTAACATTACTGCAAAATAAATACATACTCACCGAATCCAAATGCAAGGAATACCGCAGATCTGAAAGGAAGATGGTAGCGGATTGTGGGTAGCTCAAGAAAAATAAGCAGTTGTGAGTCATCAGGAGTTGACCTAATCGGAATTATGGAATGATGAATCTAAAGTAGCTGATTCATAGTGACCAAACGCCGCTGGTAGGAAGAACGATCAATGCTGGCTATTAGTTATCTCATAATCGAGGCGATGGGATAAAAATAGCCCACGTCGAAATCGGGGAACGAATAATTAGAGTTGGGAAGAAAGAAAGGGGAGAAAACAGGCTTCAGCGAATGGAAAGAGAGCCGGTCGAATCTATCGGCCAGAAGCAAGTGGACAGACTAAATGCAATAGATGCAAACAGCGGAGAAGTGGACATATATTTCTGAACAGAAGATCGGATGTATGAGAACGTGTTTTAGGTTTAGGGAAGGAGGGTAGAATCCGAAGGACAGGAAAAGAGTGCGACTGTTCACTTTCAGAAAAAGTGGGGAGGCCTGAGAGCGCAGCATTCTCAACTCAGTAATTATAATATAGTATAGATTTACTGCTTTTTGCACTTACTTTTCCATGCGAAATTATAATTCTTAAGTAATAAGAATCTTGGGTGTTTATGACATATTTTGCCATCAACAATAATATATTCCGAACGGAGTCCATATGGAATATTTACTAATGTTCGAAGTCTTATGTAAATATACATAAATATATTTATTTAAAAAAAATTATTTATATTAATTTCATAAATAGTATGGGTTTGAACTTGGAATAAGACGCGTGTCAGAAGCAGAATGGAATCTAATAAAATAGAAAAACACTTAGTGTGATAAAAGGAATTAAATGAAGAAAGAAATGGAAAGTAATTAACATTGAACTGGGACATTCCTTTAATTAATAGTGCACGTCATTAATGACATTAATAAAGACATCAATGGAAATAATGTTAAAATTTGAAAGCAGAGAATTAATTCCAAAAGGGTAACACGCTTGTGAACATACGTGTATATATTTATTTCATATAAATATATAGAGCATAAATTTCGAAGTAATGCACGTTTTAATTTGAAATAAACTTGCATCGTAAATGGAAGTAAATGACGTAATTAAGGGTAGTTTAATGCCGTTAGTTAAGTAATGTTCAAAACAAATGAAATAAATACATGTAAATATGGTGGGTATATTTATTTCAAGAGAATATGTGCGCATAGTAATTTAGAAATAACCACGTTAAAAATTGAAATTTAATGCATGCTAATGATGGAAGAAAAATTAATAAAATCAGAAATGAAAATAAATGCTTTGAATGATGGTTGTAAGAATTAACATGCATGAATTAGAAATGGAAGAAAATTAATACCCAAGAATGAAATAAATATGCAAAAAAATAAAAATAAACGGGCAAGAAATATTCCAGGCCTGTACTAACAACATAATTTTATTTTGTTGAATGACTTGGATTTTATTATTTTATATCGTACGGATACAACTATTTTATATATCTATACATAAACCTACATGGCCTGGTTGTCAAACTCGTATTTTTTGAGAAGGCTCTAAAGTTCGGCCATTCCCTTTCTTCTCCAATTTCTTCAAAAATAGAAAATTACTAGATAAATCTAATGTGAGATTTGAAGACAAATGCTATAGATTCAATATTTGATGTCAAAACTTCATATTCAAATAGATTTGTAAATTCAAACTGAAAAGTGAACGAAAAATAAACCTGGATCAAAATCAGACCTTGACCTGAAAACGCACTATAGGTGAGGTGATTTAAATTATATTTTTATATAATGGTTTATGATATCGTTTGGTTCTTGTTAAATAAAGAAATTTTGGTCATTCTGAATTGTCTAATTGTGGTAATTTATTCCCCATGCGATTTCAATATAATTCTATTTACAGTAGTTCAGTTCTTACTGTAAATCCTTGTTGGAATGAGAGTAAGAAGTTTCATGCACAATAGATTTGTAAATATAATTGTAAATCTGAGAATTTCATTTTTATTTGTTGAAGATATGGTTTAAATTTTGAATTAGATAAACATCAAAATAAATTGGAATGGAAAAAGGGGAATAAGCCTAATTTATTCAAACTTATAGAAAATATGTCGAATTTGAGGAAACAAATGGGAGAACGGAAATTTACATATACCTATAAAAATGAAAAGTTAGGAATAACCTAGAATGATTGGTTAGGAAAAAGGGATTATATTTTCATAATTGGTTTATAAATAAAAAGGGAAAGATAATTGCAAGCATAAAAAGAAATAAAAGCGTGGATTAGTGCAAAAAACTGATGTTGTCATATTGCACACTGTTCAGTAGCCTAAAAATAATGGAAAGTAATGTCTTTCAATTATGGATTTCTATTGCGCACTGTCCAACTACCTCACTCGGGAGGAGCATGCCTAACTTCCAAAAGAATAAGTTACAAATATGGAAAGAAAAATGGTAACATGAGTTATGTAGAGAAAATAAACAGGGACGACCTATTATAAACTTACAATTGTAAATTTAATTTAATAAACCCAACTCTATGGCAATGGTGCGTAATTCTATGGCAACGGTTCTGTGATGAAAGTTAGATTATAATATAAAAGTTATAATTTAAAAAGTGAAATGAAATAAGGAAAGCTTATTATAAATAAACTTAAAATTATAAATTAGGTTCAATAAGCAAAATTTTATGGTGGCCTTGTGATTAGAAAATTCTATGGTTCCGTTGTGGCCTTGTGATTAGGCAATTCTATGTTATTCTATTATTCTATGGTGGCCTCGTAAATAGGCATTATATGCTTTTATGGTAACTTCTGAGGTTGATAAAAAAGTAATTGAAATTCATATTAAATGGACAGAATATTATTGTAAATCAATGAAAATAAAAGTAAGTAAAACGAACAATGGTAAATTATACATATCCACTTTTTGGCAAGGCAGACACATGAAGGATTTACTACAATCAAAGTTTTCAGGACTTGGGCAAAGTCTTAAGAGAGCCTCGAAACGCTTGGATTAAGTTTCAAAACAATCAAAGATTCAGATCTTGCATATTTGGATTTCGGGTCGGCAGAGTCGGTTCGACCAACCTGAACAGGTTACCATACTTCAGATCGAATGACATCTGTTATGTGTTCTAGGATCGGTGGATCTTGACTCGGTGAGGCTGCATCACCACTGTCATGAAGTAGCATTCCTGGATCAACTTTGTCAAACCAAGCTACGTCGAATCGAATACTCAAGATGCTTCGATAGGGATAGATATTTTCCACCAACTGAAGACTCATTCTAACCACTCCTGGATGGCCGGATCGAATGCTACATGGCTTGGTCGAACCAGGATGGTGAGTACCTATAAATAGTTCATTTTTGTTTTTCACAAGGATCGAACTCCTTCTCCATATACTCTCACATGGATAGTATTGTTTATGAGGATAATTCACTTCTTTCTCTTCTTTTCTTTCAGATAATTAACTTTATTGTAATCTATAGTATATAAAAAAATTGATTACACTAAGTGGACGCAGGCCCGCTTTGTCGTACCACTATAAAGTTTGCATGTCTCTTTTGCTTTATTACATTCCGTGATTTTGAAATTCTGTGATTCTATGATTACACTAAGGGGGAACGCAACTCAATTCTCAATTGAATTCGGATAGCTATTAATTTCACACTACGAAGATGGTGAAAAGGAAGAAGAATGAGACTTTTTCCTGTGCCGAGGATACAAGAGAGGTGACTACTAGCAATGAGGGAAGTCAGAGGCTTCTTCAGTGGGTGATCACTCGAATTACCTCACCTAGGAGGAGTTGGACGATGTGATTAAAGGCTTGAGGTTGCATATGGAACGAAAAGACGAGCTTCTACATAAGCAGGAAGAGATGATCACTACCTTCTTATCACGACTTAATGGATCATGAGTATCGTCTGGATAAGAAGTAATGGTTGGGACATGTGCCAGCAATGTGGTGGTCACTGCAACAGCAGAACTATGCTTAGGGAACGATCGACTCGATCTTTAATCCGATTCGACTAATTGCTAGTATTGAACCAGGCAGTGCTGGAGCCAACTGCCCTAGAGATGGAGATTTACATCGTGATGCCACAACTCATGATATCGCATTTGGAGATACTAGAAACATTGGTCGTGCTCGACCTAATGTGGTTCTGGATGAAAGTAGTGCCACTGTACTAGGAGCAGTGCAAGTTCGGTATGATAATACCAGACCAATCTGGTTCGAGTATGTCGAAACAGTTGTTGGGGAATGGTCGACCCAAACGTGGAAGCCGTGAAAAGGCATTAAACAGCAAAAGAAAGGCCAACTAAGACTTGAATAATACATTCATGAATTCCCTCCAAGGCATGGGGCACAGATTTTTCAACTTGCTTCCGACGGAGACATGCCAACATAAATTATATGACATGTGACACGAGGTAGAGTGCCCAGCCATGGATATGAGGATGTGACCCGAAGTCCCTTTACTTCTAACATCCTAAATGCGAAAGGACCATCAGACTTCAAGGTACACATTTTAACGTCGATGGGAGATCAGATCCTGCCTCACATTAAAACGTTACATCAGGCACAGGGATGTGTTCGAGGCATCCTCCGAGCTTATGGCGAAGTGTTTTTCATTAATCTCAATTGATTTGGCTATTCTTTGATTTAGGCAGCTCAACTACGATTCAGTTAGTTCATGTAATGAACTTGTTGACAGGTTCATGGGATAGTTTAGAGTTCATATAGCTCGTTCCAAAAATGTGATGATATTAGCAACGATGAAGCAAAGACAGTGGGAGACACTGAGGAGATTCCTAGAAAGGGTTAGTACTACAGTGGCTTTAGCGGGTAAGCCGGATTCATCAACGGTTTTGATGGCGGCCATGTCTGGAGTGGCTGAAAAATCTAAATTTAAAGCTAGCTTGCAGAGGTATCCCACGAGGGATCTTGACGAGTTTTATTTTGAGGTTGATAGGTATTTACGGTAGGAGGATGCGCAGGCAAAGAGAAGGATTGAGATCAACGTTATGAATGATCAAGAGGCACTTGAAGTTGGAGTCAAGCATGATGATGAGAAAAGGAAGGTTGTAAATGAACACGGTAGAACAAAGAAGAGTAGGAGGGGGCTGAATTATTCCTCCTACGCAAAACTAAATGCATCCCTAGAAAAGATTTATTTGGATACATAGGGCACATCCCGTATCGAAAACCAGCTTTCAGAGAACCCAATTAAATGGAAAGGAGGTCTGGAAAGTATTACTTGTTCCATGTACTCATTGGCAACACCAAGTCGGAGTGTAAGCACCCTTGGGATGAGATAGAGGAACACGTTAGGACCTGAAACTTCCCTAGCTATGTTGATACTGAGGCAGCAGTGCCTAAGCAAGTGCAACCTTCTACGACTCAATGGCCACACCAAGTCGGAGTGCAAGCACCCTTGGGATGAGATAGAGGAACACGTTATGACCTGAAACTTCCCTAGCTATGTTGATACTGAGGCAGCAGTGCCTAGCAAGAGCAACCTTCTACGACCCAAAATCGAGGAAATCCTCGATTTAATGTGCAAATCATCTTCCCACGATAGGGTTGGTGATGGTGGATCCTGAAGAGCCTTCTCCTGGTTTGATTTCCTTTTGTTTGCATATTGTTTTTTATTTTGCTTTGACTCATCCTTTGCGGCGATAAGCAATTGAATGAATGATGTCTTTTTTCAATCGAAGAGATGAAGTCAAGGATCCTGATCGTGAGCTCCTATCTTTAACAACCTGCCCAGAATGAGCTTAAATTCCGACCTAGAAAGGCCCATCAGAACTTAGAGCCACTCTAAATGGATCGTTGGCCCTTATAAGAAAATTCTAAGACAATATATATAACAGAGCAGTCTAAATTGAAATCAGAATCTCACAAAGCGGAAGGAATAAAGTGTAACATCCCGAAATTTTAACAACAATAAAGATGATAAATTAAAGAATACTTAATTAAAATTCAGAATTAAGTGAAAGGACTGCGCCATTGCGTTCGTCTCGGAATTCTACTTGAGATAGACTCCGAGTTTGTGTAAAACAGACATCGTATGAAGAAGATATTAAGGTTTGAAGTTTGCATTTATATAAACTAATTATATATATGTATGTGTTTGTAATAATATCAGAAATTAAAAATCAGTCCGAAAATCGAAGGCGGGACAATGCGGGAACCAGGCCCGTTGGGGGTCGACCCCTGTCCTAGGGGTGTCGACCCGTGGGTCGAACCATAAGGGGGATGTCAACACCCATGTTGACACCCCTAGATCCGAGCCTGGTACATTTCTGTTTATATGGACTTGTTTTCTGACCAGATTCTTAGACTCTATGTTTTAAATAGGACCCCAATCTCATTGTTTTATTCACAAAAAAAGCAATGGAGCACAAGATGCTACCTCAATCTAGATTAAATCAAGTATTTTGTTCTTCAACAATTAACTAGAGTTACTCAAGTTTAGAGATCTGTGATTCAACATCTGCAATCCCTCTTCTATTTCTTAGATCCAATCACAGTGAATCTATGCTAATTTTAGGTCTAAATACTTAAAAGTTAATCTTTACATGACTATAACTTGGATATAAGCCCATGACTATTTAAATCATACAGATCTGCTATAACCTGTGTATTTAAGTTAATCTGACATGACTATGAACTTGACCTAAGCCTATACCTATTTATCATGTCAGATCCGCCATTTTTAGTTGATATAATTTATTACTTAGATCTCATCATGTCTGTTTGTGATGTCCCTATTATGTTAGAATTAGTTCTACTATCACATGTTCATCAGATCTATTCCTTTATGCCTACCTTATCATTATGCCCAACTTTGTCACTGTATGTTCATTAGTTGCTATGCCTATTTTACCGTCATATGTCAATCCAGTTATTGTGATTATTTCTGTCCTCTTCCCTTGTTTTTTTCCCTTTTTATTTTTATTGCCAGACTACCTTCGAGCCTAGGCATGCCACTGAAATATGCAAATGCGTAAAATTGGGAACAAGGGGAAAACGTTAAATTTGGGGCATAACTTGTATTGGGAAATTTGGGCATAAATTGAATGAAATACATGAATATGAATTTGCGGCATAAACCAAACTTTGATTAAAGACCTTAATTTGGGTCATATGATTCATTATGAACATGACTTGGGGAAGGGGCAAGAAAACCTATAATAACATAGGAATAATTGGTCAATAATGAAGATGCCTAGAATTACAGAAATTAGAAACTGTAACTGCGCTTAAACACGAGGTTAGATTACACTTGTAGTGGAAGTCTACCCGGAACCAACCGGAATATCCAGCGACCACAAGTAGTGAATCTAATGTGAGGGTTTTAAGTGCATAAACACGTGACGTGCTAAGATACGAGTTTAAGCCCGACTTGTGGAAGAAGTCTGCCCGGAACCGCCCGGCATATCCAGCATCCACAAGTTGTAAACTTAATGTGGTAGGTCTAGTACATTATAAACATAAATGAATATGATAGTAAACTTGGATACTAAACCTAGTTGAATCCATAGGGGTTGGATAAATATGTTAACTTGAGTAGGGGATAAGTAAAATTGTATGAAACATTGGGAGGGTTAAGTATATATTGGGTTGGTGGGTAATAATCATATATAGTCCCAAAAACTTAGCCTGCGGGGTTAGGGAATCTTTTACTCTGGTATGGCATAACCTGTGGAAAACCTAGTGGGGACGCAAGCGTAGGGGGAAGCTTGTATCATCTTGTGTGTGGGACCCGTTTCAGTCAGTAACCCATATATAGGCATCAAACGAGTACTCTGAACTAGATCGGAGTCGGGGCACGCTTACCGGGCTAACTGTAAGAGATCCAAAAGTGGGGGACGGTGTGGATGGCGCATTCCGAAGGAGTCATGTGTGTGCATCGGTCAGGTAGAGGAAGTTTAGACGCCGTTACACCTGTAGATATGGTTGTGCATATCCTGAAAACGAAGGGTTTCCACTTTAGAAAGTGATGCATCCTACTATGGATCCAGCACAGGGTATCTATGGAGTAGGGAGCCAATTGATTAGGGTAGTAGTTCAGGTTCATCTAGACTCCGGTATGTTTAGGAGCCGTTATTATCCTTAGGGGTAACTCCGGTATGTTTGGCTGCCTGTTATTGTATGGGGTTAAAATGTCTCACTAAAAGTACGCCTAAGTCTACCATCTTATACATGTTGGGGATCATCTCATTCTGGTTATACTAGTAGTGGTTCAGAGAAAGGGAAAGTACTAGAGAATTGCAATATACTTTATCATGTTTGTCTTGTTTACCTTTTCATACCTACCTTTTTATGATGTTATCTCTCTTTTCTGCTTTATATTCCTGCCATGACACTTTTACTCATTTATATGCTAAAATTAACTGGACTCGCCAGACTTTATGTCTGACCTATTTTGTTTCCTCTTCTTTCTCTTCCGGCCCCCAGGTTCTTAGTGTGGGAATATTCAAGCTTGATCGGGACTCTGCTTTCATCTTTCTTGGAGCTCTTTTAGATGTACGTCCAGATTTCATATCTCTCTTCTATGGCTATGTTTTGGGGATTATGCTTCTTTTATTATTGTACTCTGATGTTTTAAGTACAAGACAGAAGTTTTAATGATGTACTAGGTTTTATGCATTTCATGCATATGATGTAACCATGTTTTGAACACAATGTTTTCTGCTTAATAAAATTGTAAATTCTGCTGTTATTTTATTCATGTCTTGTAATATTTCTGTTTCTGTTTACCTACAACACTTTACAAAACTTAATGCATTCTCTAAATGAGTGACATTAACGGACATGGGGTGCCACACTTGGTATCAGAGCTAAAGGTTACCAGATCAGATAAAAGATTTTGAAAATTGTTTTCAAAAAGGTTTTAAAAGATAGCATTTTCAAAAGAAAAGTCTGTTTTGAAAAGCATATTCCCCAAGGCCATATGTAATATTTTTCAATTCTCTATTTGAATCCCTTTTCCTTTTCTTTTCAGCATGTCTGGGGAACTTGATATTCCTTAGGGCGTTACGATACAAGGATGGTACCGTAGGTATCTAGAGGACACAACGCCCGCCGGTGGCCAAGCAGACGTTCCTCCTCCAGCTGCACCCGCTGTTCGTTATCCTTCTCCTCCACGAGTAGATAATTTCTCCAAGATCTGCAAATATTTTTGGGCTATCGGTGGAAAGCCATTCCGAGGAACCGAAACTTTCGTAGAGGCAAGGAATTGGCTTAAAGACATGGAGGGCTTGTTTGGAATTTTCGAAGTGGACGATCGTAGGAAGATTCAGTTAGCCGCTTGGCTGCTAAAAGATGTGGCTTCATTCTAGTGGGAAGTGACACAAGCAGGGCGTCTAGTGGAGACTTGGGATGATTTTCGCCAGATGTTTGAAATGATGTTTCTTTCTCAAGCTGAGAAAAGCATGCAAATGGAAAGGTTTCTGGCACTCAACCAAGGAGGCATGACTGTCAAAGAGTAAGATGACAAATTCAATCAACTGGTGAGGTTTGGGTTGGAGCTAGGGGATACTCCGCATAAGGAAGCTTTGCGGTTTGCTAAAGGACTGAATGAACCCCTCCATTGGTTAGGTATGTCTCATATTCCGACGGGAGCAACTTTTGAAAGGCTCGTTGATATGACATTGATGCATGAGGAAGATAATGCTGAAAAGAAAGAAGCTAAGGTAGAGGAAACAGAAAACAAGAAAGAATGGCCCAAGAAGGGACAACAACAACAACAACAAAAGAAGGGCAGAAAGAACGACAAGGCCAAGGATAAGAGGAAGTGCCATAATTGCGGACGTGAGGGTCATTTGATCAAGGACTGCAAAAGGAAGAATGCTTGCTTCAGTTATGGAGAAGTCGGAAGTGCTCGAAGAAGCAAGGACAAGGTCAAGGGGTAGGAGCTTCTGGAGGGCAGGTGTATGCTCTCATGACCAGTGCTATGGACAGAGGTAGGAAAGTTTCCGTTGAAGGTTTGATTTCTCATTCCAATCATCTAATTAGAAATCTTTTTGATTATGGCGCTTCGCATTCATTTTAATCTAATTCTGTGCTTGAGTATCTGCACCTTAGTACTAACATGGTAATGGATCCCATTAGTGTCTCAAACCCCATTGGTGATACGACTCATTTGTCCACGATTTGTCGGGGTTTGAGAATATCTGTGTTAGGTGTCAAGTTTGAGTGCGACGCATATATGCATAGTTTCAGGGGCTATGATTTTATTCCAGTGATGGATTGGCTAGCCATGTAAGGTGCCATTCTGGTTGTGAGAGGAGGGTCGTTAGACTTTTGACTTGCCATTGGTGGACCCTCGAAATTTCTTGTGACCCAAAGGGGTCTGTCATACTTAGTTTTCTAGAGTCACCTGATGCATCTATTGATGATTTGCAATCTATAACAGTAGTACGTTAGTACTCTAATGTTTTTGATGAGGTTCGGGGATTACCTCCTAGGCGCGAGATTGATTTTCGTATGTACTTTGTGGACAATGCAAAGCCAGTTGCATTGCTTGTGCACCATATGTCTCCAAGAGAAAGGAGGGAGCCTAGCAAGCAAGTAGGGAAGCTACTTGAGAAAGGGTTTATTAGGCGAAGCATATCTGAATGGGGGTGCTCCGGTGGTATTTGCAACTAAAGCAGATGGTTCGCTTCGCTTATGTGTGGACTAAACTCGCTAAGAAGAACAGGCACCCACTCTCGAGGATAGATTATTTGTTTGACCAGCTTGTTGGTGCATCAGTTTTCTCTCAGTTAGACCTGGCCACGGGGTTTCATTAGTTAAGGTTAGCCGAGGACAATATAGATAAGATCGCTATTAGGACTCCAGATGGTTTCTTTCAATGGTTTGTTATGCCTTTTGGGTTGACGAATGCACCCGTCTATTTTGTTGATCTAATGAGTAGGGTGTTTCGGGAGTTTCTAAATAAGTTTGTTGTAATATTTGTTGATGCTATCTTAATCTTCTCGAAGAGTGAGGAAGAGCAAGCCCAACATATAAGGGAGGTTTTGAAAACTCTACGTGCGCATCAGCTTAAGGCGAAATTCTCCAAACCCAATTTTTGGAGAAAAGAGTTGAGATTTCCAGGGCATGTGGTCTCTAAAGATGGGATAGAAGTAGATCTCGAAAAGGTGGTTGCAGTTCAAGATTGGCAGATCCCAAAGAATGCAACAGAGGTGAGAAGTTTTCTTGGATTGGAAGGCTATTATAGGAAGTTCATTAAGGACTTCGCGAAGATATCAGCCCCGCTCACCAGGCTGACAAAGAGGAATCTGACGTTTTCGTGGGATATAGATTGTGATGTTTCTTTTCCAACGATTAAAGAGGGCTCTGACAACAACCCCAGTCTTTACCTTTCCTGGTGGAAACAAAGTTTTTATAGTATACACGGATGCATGTGGTACAGGGCTTCGTGCGGTTCTGATGCGAGAGGGAAGGGTAGTATGTTATGGGGGTAGACAGCTAAGAGTTCATGAGAAAAACTACCTTACCCATGATTTAGAGCTAGCTGCCATAATATTCGCGCTTAAGACTTGGCACCATTATTTGCTTGGAGGGAAGTTTGAGTTGTACACCGATCATAAATGTAACAACCCGTAAAATGCGAGCCAGTTTGAAATTTTTATTTTAGCAATTTTAACGAATTTTGATTATTTAAAGTGAATTATTTTAAATAATATCGACGAGAAATTTAATTTGAATATAATTCGAACGTATATATTTATACGCGTCGTCGTTAGAATATATAAAATATTTATATATAATTATAAATAGAATTGAAAATGGCGCGGTAGTTCGATTATTCGATTTCAAACTTCAATTGAATGTACCGGGTGCAAAACAATCCGGATTTTTGTGAAACCAAAAATGATAGGATCTAATTGATATTATCTTTCTATCGAATCCGAAAAATCAAGATTTCATCTTAGAAATGATAAGATATGTCCAGTTTAAAATTAGAAATAGTCGCTGTGGAATTTATATATTTTTATATATATAAGGCCCTTAAAAATGGACATTTTGCAAACGACCTCGGATTTCGACGAAACCAGTTTTGTTGGGTCCGGGATGTGAAGTTATTGCTAGGTTTCAAATTTCATAATTTTTCGAATCACTATGTAAGCGTGGCAAAGGAAAATGCGTTTGACCATTTTCAGTGGATTTTAATCGACTGGAAATTGGCCATTTTTCTAACGGTCTCAGAATTCGACGAAACTAGTTTTGTTAGGACCGTATCGTCAATACGGAGCTAGAAAATATTTTTATGGAATTTATAGAGTTGTTATGTGACCCCGGTAATTTGAAATGTACGTTTAAAATTCAATATAGTAATTTAAATGTAAACTCAACGGAAACTGATTCAAATGATCGAATCAGCTTACGATACATATCCCATTGTGTTCGAAATAGGGGTAATTAGCTAGAGACGTCAGGAGGTGGGTCTCGTTTCGGATTCGTATGTAAAAATTGCTTTTTGAGATTAATTAATTAAATAAAAAAAATCCTTTAAACCCCTCATCCCTACCAGGTCAACCCCCCCATTTCATATCGGTAAAACCCGATTAAAAAAAAAAAAAAAGAGAGAGCGCATCCGAATCGCCGACCCCCCCTCTTCTTCTTCGACGGCGCCGCCGTCATTCGCCGCCCCCACCTCCTCTTCTCCGATCCCCCTCCTCCCCTTCCCCCTCTCGCTTCTCTCTCCTCCGCAGTCGAAGCACCCAAAGCCCCCACGACGCAAAGAAGCCTTCGCCGCGCCAACCCTGGCCCACGCCCACGCCACCGCAGGTCAGACCCCCCCCCCCCCCCCGACCACTCGACAGCGCCCCCCGGTAAGTTTTTTTTTAATTTATTTATTTTTACTTTAGTTAAAACTGTTTTTGTTTATAACGTTAAAAACTGATTTATTTTTTTTGATTATATAAACGGATTTTTAAAAGAATTATATAAACTGATTTTTTTTTTTGAAATTATAAAAACTGATTTTTAAAAGAATTATAAAAACTGATTTGAAAAAGAATTTTAAAACTGGATTTTTTTAAAATATAAAAGGGCGAATTTTTAAAATATGAAAGATTAGATTTTTCATAGTAAAGAGGTGATTTTTATATGTTATAACATAGAGAAAAATATGATTTTCATCATATAAAAGGATATTTTCAGTTGTGTAATAATACGATATTTGCGGTTATGAAAAGATACGATTTTTCCTTATGTAAAGAAGCGATTTTTTTTAAAGAAATAAAAATAGAATTTTTATATATTGAACTTCGAAATAAAAATAGAATTTTTATATATTGAACATCGAAATAAAAATATGCTTTTTTTATATATTGAATAACGAAGTCAAAATTCGATTTTTATATATGTAGTGGCTATGGGCGAAGAAACTAATTAGAGAGGAGAACAGTGAAGATTTCCTGCATTAGAAGTGCCGTGGAGTTAGGATAGCTATCGGTGAGAACTTCTCACTCAAATTCTACTTTTCTAGTTATATATATATATATATATACTAGGATGCAGACGGTGCTTATTAGAAGCACCCGACACCCGTCCACAGACCATGGACTTGTTTGATTGGTTGTGTAGTTGGTTAGATTATTTGATTTGGATTGGATTGTTTTGGTGAAATTGAAATTGATATGATTGATATGTGAATGGCGTGGGCCTTCACTAGACCGGGGATAAGGCTAGGCCTCGTTCCGTTTCTAGTATCGTGCCGTTATGCCGCCGAAATTTTCTAAAATATGTTAGAAAATAAAAATATCATTTTATTGTGTAAATGAATTGAATAGAAATTCATAGGTTGAAATAAAATGTTTTATCGTTAAAAATATAATTTTTAACGTGAATGTGAATAAATGAATAGTTATAAACAAATCGGCCGATTTGTTTGTATATACACTGATTTGACTGATATTGATTGGGTCGATAAATTTCACACATCGCCCAACTGCACAAATAAAATCTGTGTTTGATTGTTTGAAACCCCACACGGGTGTTGGGATGAAATCTGAAGTTCACTCATCCTGATTGATTAAATATGTCGATCGATTGATTGACAGGCTGTTATAAGCGTTAGATATCTATATTTGATGCTTATACAGTGTAGTGCACTTTGGTTGATGGTTGATTATTTTTCAATGCTATTATACATGTGTTGTATGAAAATCCATATAATTAACTTTATATGGTAATTGATTGGGCCTCATTCCAGTTTTAAAATAGAAATATTTGAAATAGAAATATTCGAAATGGAATATTTGAAAATATCAATATATGAAGCCGTGTTGATTAGGTTGACGCCATTTTGACGTAAACGATATTTATATCGATTTTATTCATTTCGAAACTAATTGAATTGAAAACGATTTCGAAATGAACTGAATTGAAAACGATTTCGAAATGAACTGAATTGAAAACGATTTCGAAATGAATTGAATTGAAAACGATTTCGAAATGAATTGAATTGAAAACGATTTCGAAATGAATTGAATTGAAAACGATTTCGAAATGAAATGAATTGAAAACGATTTCGAAATGAAATGAATTGAAAACGATTTCGAAATGAATTGAAAACGAATTCAAATTGAATTGAAAGCGAATTTAAATGAATTCAAATTGAATTGAAATTTGAATTGAATAGAAATGAATTTTAAAACGAATTTATAAAGAAGAATTCAATTTTGATTTGAATTGAAAAAGGAAGTTGAAAATGCTTTTGAAACGAGTTTTAAAACTATTTATATAATTCGTTTTAATTAGAAATCGACGAAATATATATTATATATATTATATATATAATAGAATGGCCTGAATAGAACGTGCCGCGCCGCGGCAGTTCGTGAATTTCGACCATTTATTTCAAACGGACATTACGGGAGATCCGACCGTCGGATTCTCCTAAAACCGGAACCGTTGGGTTCGTATCGAAAAGAGCTTTCTAACGAATGTGATAAATTAGAAATCTAACGGTTGGATTTGGAATTATGTCCAAATCAAATTGGAAAAAGGTCGCTATACGTGCAGTTCGATGGCCATTGGTGGAAATCGACTGTACGGGCCTTGATAAAATTATTAAAAATAGTGATAATTTGTGTAAAATCATAAGAAATGATTTAGAAAGAATTGGGATGAAAAACTCCATATTTGATAAGATAAAAATAGATTTTTATCGAAATGAACTAGTTTTGAACTAGAAATACAATTCTATTTATTTTTAAATAAATAAATTGAATTTGAAATGGTTTTGAAAATAACCAGAATTTCCAATGATTGCATTGGAGTAGATTTGAATCGAAATTGTCGTCGGAATATTTCGATGTTGGAATTCGTGATTATACGGATGTTGTTATGGAAATTTGAAAGATATATATTTATATCGTTATTTCCAATACGACATTTGTTAGTCGTAGGATTTGATATTGAATATAAGCCGATATATTTTCTATTCAGAGCCTTGTATTGAATATCAAATGTGATTTGGGTTTGTCGTGAATGGTGTCTTCACTAACACTGTTCTTGAACCCAGTTGAGAAAAGATTAAATCTTTTTATTTAGATTTAATGAGGTGTACCAATTAAATGATATTTAATTGGAATTGAATGGATATTGATTTTTGGGTTTATCGTGAACAGTGTTTTAAACAACACTCGTTCTTTAACCCGATAATTAATGAATGTGACTTTGGGTTTATCGTGAACTGTGTTTTAAATGACACTGATTCTTTAACCCAGTCAAAGATTAAAACTAAGTGGAGTTTTAATGAATCTTTAATTAGATTGAAAAGATCGAGAATGGAGTATCACCAGTTTTACTCCAGGCGATAGTTAAATCTTTAATTAGATTTGAACGTGAAATGGTAATTGAATTTACCGATAACACCGTGGTGTTAGATATGAAGTATAACCAGTTTTACTTCATGTGATGAATAGGTTGGGATTGGGAAATAAAATAAATGATTACTTCGGTGTGGTTCGCTAATCCCGACTAGTTTGAATTGATATTCAAAGGAGATTAAAGAATAAATTTAAAGAGTTTATCTTGGATAAAATTAATGGGAACCTTTCCCTATGAATGTGAAATTTAGAAATTGACTGTCGGTTAGCCAAACAGAATGGTTTTCTGGATATTGATCTGATGTTGGTTTCGGCCTTCGGGGTTAATATTTGGGGAATTATTCTCTTGATTAATTTACGGTTAGTGACTAATGAATTGGAATGAGGCGTATGTTGTGTTTGTGTAACACTTATTTAAAATATACGCGAGTTATTCGGAAAGACCGGGTTTATCCCGTTCTGAATAACTGATACGACGATAAGTCGAAGATGAAGACGATGGTCGAAGACCGGAGGTCTTCACGTCGTTTGGGTGATAACTGATGATCTTGATTGGGCTGTACACCCAAGAAGATGGAAACAGTTGGTGATCGTCCAGACGTACTTGGAGATCGATGGATATGCGGGGTACTAGGTGCCTCCGGTTTCGTTCAGACCCAAAACGGACTTGTAAATGGACTGTGTGTCTGACATTGGATTTTAGTCTGTGTGATTGATCTCTATTAAATATATATCTGTTTGGCGGCGGAGAATTTATTCTCTTGCTTAACGCCCTTCTCTGAGACGTACGAGCTCAGGGGTTATATATTGATGGGTATCAAACGCATGGAGTGAATTGCCTGTGTGGCATGCCTAAGTGGCAATTGATCGAGGCTTCTGTTGAAAAGCAAAGTCTTGTGGTGATGATCAAAGCACGGCCTTAGTGGCGTAGCTTTGTGTAACGTTTGCTTCGCGAGTTTCACACCCGGTATGAACCAAAAACGGGAGGGGACATCAGGGAGGACTTGCGTTTCTTTCTAGCTAGAAGTGGCGTCAGTGGTTTTACACGCCCTGACGAGTTTGACTTATGTGGTTGTTGCTGTTGCGAGGCGCCTCGGATTGATCGGTCGTTCTCGAACCGATGGAGTCATTTAGTTGGCTCGTTTACGCCCCAAAGGGCGGGGAAACGTATTGTTCAGGCACTATAATCCACATCGGTGGACCGGCCCTGACGATCCAAGGGGCAGTTGCGGCTGTTCCGGTGGCTCGGGCTAGAGAGTCACGAATCGGTTGAGGACTATCTTTTGCCTCGGTTCATAGACGGAAATCCAATTTCCAAATACGTGACATTTGCGGTTTTATTTGTAGATCCTAGTATGGCGACATAGTGGGATGGGGCGCTCATGCCGCCTATGATTGATACTTATGATTTGAAGTTGTTTTATACACTATTCACTTATAATAGTATCAAACGATTTGTTTTAACCGTATCAAGCATTCTTTGGCTGTTATAAGGGAAAACCCTATCCTCGGCTGCGTTGCATTGTGTGATGGGACCTGGGTCTTATAACAGCTTCATTTTTCTTTATTTAGCATTGCGCTGTTTGTTTTATGCACTGGTATTCTTGGGAGGAAACCCGTTCCGTGTTATACGGCGTGGTCCCTTGATTTACCTAACTTTAAAATAAAGATTAACTGTTTTAGTTCTCACACCAGTCCCATGACTGACCTGGAGTTTATTGTTTTAACCTAAACTCTGGGTGCCCCTATTTTGACACGGGCAGCTAGTAGTTTTGGTTTTGCAGATTTATATTCACAGGATCCTGATTTACAGCTGGAGCGATATCCGGAAAGCTTTGTATCCGTATATCTACTTCTAGTTGTATATTGTATTATTTTCCGCTGCTATGTATTTAAATGTAATTTAAATCTCTAATATTTCTGTGTAATATTCATTTATACTCTGTATATTCTTGTAATCTGATGCATTGTTGTTATATACAATGAAATGTTCTTCTGTATGCGTTCTATTTTGTCGTGTTCTCAAAACAATTCGTTCTTTCTCTTCTCTTCGGAGGCCGGGGAAGTTCGGGTCGTTTCATTTGGTATCAGAGCTTTGGTTTACAAAGTAGAGAACAAGGCACGTTAGAACCATACGAAAGAAATTCATCAGATATTGGATTAGTAATATCCAATGGGAATGACTCGTTAGAGATAGGATCAGTAGTATCCTAGAACGAGTGTGAAGAGTATATTTTTTTTTAAAAAAAATGAAAACAATTTTTGTTTTGAAAATTTAAATCAATTATTCGTATCTGATTATCTATTTATATTGAGTTGGACAATCCAGTATATATAGATTTTGCGTATACGTCTGATCCGCGTGTATTCGAAATTTTAATATACTGGATAGATATAGAGTCACACTCTAGTCGCCCGGACATGATTCTGATGATGGCGCGCCATCACCAGTATTTATTTTCGTGTTTTGAAGGTGTGATTTCTATATGTTTCCATTTGACTGGTGTGAGAACCAAAACTAATATAGTTAGAATACATTGTTGTGAATTGGCATCAAAAACAAGATTTTCAGTATATGTATCAAAATTATGAATTTTATAATCTAATTCACTAATTGATTGATGTTTGTGTTGATTGTTTATTTGTTTGATAATTTTGAACCATTTCGCCTAATTGTATCAAATAATAAATTGTATTGAAATTGGTCGCATTTCCTTGCATATACTTGTACTTACATTAAACAGGTCATAGCAAGGAGGCTAGAGCAGAGAATAAAATTTGTTTGCCCGACAAATAGGTACATGTTTATTACATAATTTCCTGTTTTGTTTGGGTGATGATGATTTTGTGAGCCTATTGGCTAGCCGCTTGGCTTTTTCTTTTTCTTTTTGAGATCTGAAGGACCGGGGAAGCTATTTGAAATTCCCCGATGCTCCCATTGCAGGGGAGGTTATGGCGAAATTTTTCGAAAATTTAGGGTGTTAGCCAAATTTTTGAAGAATTGGAAAATTCTCAGAAACTGAAAAGTTGGAGAATGGAAACCAGATCGAACGTAGGGCTGATTAATCAAACCACTTTCGACTTTGTTCCTTTTCGGGGACGAAAAGTTTTAAGTGGGGGAGATTGTAACAACCCGTAAAATGCGAGCCAGTTTGAAATTTTTATTTTAGCAATTTTAACGAATTTTGATTATTTAAAGTGAATTATTTTAAATAATATCGACGAGAAATTTAATTTGAATATAATTCGAACGTATATATTTATACGCGTCGTCGTTAGAATATATAAAATATTTATATATAATTATAAATAGAATTGAAAATGGCGCGGTAGTTCGATAATTCGATTTCAAACTTCAATTGAATGTACCGGGTGCAAAACAATCCGGATTTTTGTGAAACCAAAAATGATAGGATCTAATTGATATTATCTTTCTATCGAATCCGAAAAATCAAGATTTCATCTTAGAAATGATAAGATATGTCCAGTTTAAAATTAGAAATAGTCGCTGTGGAATTTATATATTTTTATATATATAAGGCCCTTAAAAATGGACATTTTGCAAATGACCTCGGATTTCGACGAAACCAGTTTTGTTGGGTCCGAGATGTGAAGTTATTGCTAGGTTTCAAATTTCATAATTTTTCGAATCACTATGTAAGCGTGGCAAAGGAAAATGCGTTTGACCATTTTCAGTGGATTTTAATCGACTGGAAATTGGCCATTTTTCTAACGGTCTCAGAATTCGACGAAACTAGTTTTGTTAGGACCGTATCGTCAATACGGAGCTAGAAAATATTTTTATGGAATTTATAGAGTTGTTATGTGACCCCGGTAATTTGAAATGTACGTTTAAAATTCAATATAGTAATTTAAATGTAAACTCAACGGAAACTGATTCAAATGATCGAATCAGCTTACGATACATATCCCATTGTGTTCGAAATAGGGGTAATTAGCTAGAGACGTCAGGAGGTGGGTCTCGTTTCGGATTCGTATGTAAAAATTGCTTTTTGAGATTAATTAATTAAATAAAAAAAAAATCCTTTAAACCCCTCATCCCTACCAGGTCAACCCCCCCCATTTCATATCGGTAAAACCCGATTAAAAAAAAAAAAAGAGAGAGCGCATCCGAATCGCCGACCCCCCCCCCTCTTCTTCGTCGACGGCGCCACCGTCATTCGCCGCCCCCACCTCCTCTTCTCCGATCCCCCTCCTCCCCTTCCCCCTCTCGCTTCTCTCTCCTCCGCAGTCGAAGCACCCAAAGCCCCCACGACGCAAAGAAGCCTTCGCCGCGCCAACCCTGGCCCACGCCCACGCCACCGCAGGTCAGACGCCCCCCCGACCACTCGACAGCGCCCCCCACCCCCCCCCCCCCCCCGGTAAGTTTTTTTTAATTTATTTATTTTTACTTTAGTTAAAACTGTTTTTTTTATAACGTTAAAAACTGATATTTTTTTTGATTATATAAACGGATTTTTAAAAGAATTATATAAACTGATTTTTTTTTTTGAAATTATAAAAACTGATTTTTAAAAGAATTATAAAAACTGATTTGAAAAAGAATTTTAAAACTGGATTTTTTTAAAATATAAAAGGGCGAATTTTTAAAATATGAAAGATTAGATTTTTCATAGTAAAGAGGTGATTTTTATATGTTATAACATAGAGAAAAATATGATTTTCATCATATAAAAGGATATTTTCAGTTGTGTAATAATACGATATTTGCGGTTATGAAAAGATACGATTTTTCCTTATGTAAAGAAGCGATTTTTTTTAAAGAAATAAAAATAGAATTTTTATATATTGAACTTCGAAATAAAAATAGAATTTTTATATATTGAACATCGAAATAAAAATATGCTTTTTTTTATATATTGAATAACGAAGTCAAAATTCGATTTTTATATATGTAGTGGCTATGGGCGAAGAAACTAATTAGAGAGGAGAACAGTGAAGATTTCCTGCATTAGAAGTGCCGTGGAGTTAGGATAGCTATCGGTGAGAACTTCTCACTCAAATTCTACTTTTCTAGTTATATATATATACTAGGATGCAGACGGTGCTTATTAGAAGCACCCGACACCCGTCCACAGACCATGGACTTGTTTGATTGGTTGTGTAGTTGGTTAGATTATTTGATTTGGATTGGATTGTTTTGGTAAAATTGAAATTGATATGATTGATATGTGAATGGCGTGGGCCTTCACTAGACCGGGGATAAGGCTAGGCCTCGTTCCGTTTCTAGTATCGTGCCGTTATGCCGCCGAAATTTTCTAAAATATGTTAGAAAATAAAAATATCATTTTATTGTGTAAATGAATTGAATAGAAATTCATAGGTTGAAATAAAATGTTTTATCGTTAAAAATATAATTTTTAACGTGAATGTGAATAAATGAATAGCTATAAACAAATCGGCTGATTTGTTTGTATATACATTGATTTGACTGATATTGATTGGGTCGATAAATTTCACACATCGCCCAACTGCACAAATAAAATCTGTGTTTGATTGTTTGAAACCCCACACGGGTGTTGGGATGAAATCTGAAGTTCACTCATCCTGATTGATTAAATATGTCGATCGATTGATTGACAGGCTGTTATAAGCGTTAGATATCTATATTTGATGCTTATACAGTGTAGTGCACTTTGGTTGATGGTTGATTATTTTTCAATGCTATTATACATGTGTTGTATGAAAATCCATATAATTAACTTTATATGGTAATTGATTGGGCCTCATTCCAGTTTTAAAATAGAAATATTTGAAATAGAAATATTCGAAATGGAATATTTGAAAATATCAATATATGAAGCCGTGTTGATTAGGTTGACGCCATTTTGACGTAAACGATATTTATATCGATTTTATTCATTTCGAAACTAATTGAATTGAAAACGATTTGGAAATGAACTGAATTGAAAACGATTTCGAAATGAACTGAATTGAAAACGATTTCGAAATGAATTGAATTGAAAACGATTTCGAAATGAATTGAATTGAAAACGATTTCGAAATGAAATGAATTGAAAACGATTTCGAAATGAAATGAATTGAAAACGATTTCGAAATGAATTGAAAACGAATTCAAATTGAATTGAAAGCGAATTTAAATGAATTCAAATTGAATTGAAATTTGAATTGAAATTTGAATTGAATAGAAATGAATTTTAAAACGAATTTATAAAGAAGAATTCAATTTTGATTTGAATTGAAAAAGGAAGTTGAAAATGCTTTTGAAACGAGTTTTAAAACTATTTATATAATTCGTTTTAATTAGAAATCGACGAAATATATATTATATATATTATATATATAATAGAATGGCCTGAATAGAACGCGCCGCGCCGCGGCAGTTCGTGAATTTCGACCATTTATTTCAAACGGACATTACGGGAGATCCGACCGTCGGATTCTCCTAAAACCGGAACCGTTGGGTTCGTATCGAAAAGAGCTTTCTAACGAATGTGATAAATTAGAAATCTAACGGTTGGATTTGGAATTATGTCCAAATCAAATTGGAAAAAGGTCGCTATACGTGCAGTTCGATGGCCATTGGTGGAAATCGACTGTACGGGCCTTGATAAAATTATTAAAAATAGTGATAATTTGTGTAAAATCATAAGAAATGATTTAGAAAGAATTGGGATGAAAAACTCCATATTTGAAAAGATAAAAATAGATTTTATCGAAATGAACTAGTTTTGAACTAGAAATACAATTCTATTTATTTTTAAATAAATAAATTGAATTTGAAATGGTTTTGAAAATAACCAGAATTTCCAATGATTGCATTGGAGTAGATTTGAATCGAAATTGTCGTCGGAATATTTCGATGTTGGAATTCGTGATTATACGGATGTTGTTATGGAAATTTGAAAGATATATATTTATATCGTTATTTCCAATACGACATTTGTTAGTCGTAGGATTTGATATTGAATATAAGCCGATATATTTTCTATTCAGAGCCTTGTATTGAATATCAAATGTGATTTGGGTTTGTCGTGAATGGTGTCTTCACTAACACTGTTCTTGAACCCAGTTGAGAAAAGATTAAATCTTTTTATTTAGATTTAATGAGGTGTACCAATTAAATGATATTTAATTGGAATTGAATGGATATTGATTTTTGGGTTTATCGTGAACAGTGTTTTAAACAACACTCGTTCTTTAACCCGATAATTAATGAATGTGACTTTGGGTTTATCGTGAACTGTGTTTTAAATGACACTGATTCTTTAACCCAGTCAAAGATTAAAACTAAGTGGAGTTTTAATGAATCTTTAATTAGATTGAAAAGATCGAGAATGGAGTATCACCAGTTTTACTCCAGGCGATAGTTAAATCTTTAATTAGATTTGAACTTGAAATGGTAATTGAATTTACCGATAACACCGTGGTGTTAGATATGAAGTATAACCAGTTTTACTTCATGGGATGAATAGGTTGGGATTGGGAAATAAAATAAATGATTACTTCGGTGTGGTTCGCTAATCCCGACTAGTTTGAATTGATATTCAAAGGAGATTAAAGAATAAATTTAAAGAGTTTATCTTGGATAAAATTAATGGGAACCTTTCCCTACGAATGTGAAATTTAGAAATTGACTGTCGGTTAGCCAAACAGAATGGTTTTCTGGATATTGATCTGATGTTGGTTTCGGCCTTCGGGGTTAATATTTGGGGAATTATTCTCTTGATTAATTTACGGTTAGTGACTAATGAATTGGAATGAGGCGTATGTTGTGTTTGTGTAACACTTATTTAAAATATACGCGAGTTATTCGGAAAGACCGGGTTTATCCCATTCTGAATAACTGATACGACGATAAGTCGAAGATGAAGACGATGGTCGAAGACCGGAGGTCTTCACGTCGTTTGGGTGATAACTGATGATCTTGATTGGGCTGTACACCCAAGAAGATGGAAACAGTTGGTGATCGTCCAGACGTACTTGGAGATCGATGGATATGCGGGGTACTAGGTGCCTCCGGTTTCGTTCAGACCCAGAACGGACTTGTAAATGGACTGTGTGTCTGACATTGGATTTTAGTCTGTGTGATTGATCTCTATTAAATATATATCTGTTTGGCGGCGGAGAATTTATTCTCTTGCTTAACGCCCTTCTCTGAGACGTACGAGCTCAGGGGTTATATATTGATGGGTATCAAACGCATGGAATGAATTGCCTGTGTGGCATGCCTAAGTGGCAATTGATCGAGGCTTCTGTTGAAAAGCAAAGTCTTGTGGTGATGATCAAAGCACGGCCTTAGTGGCGTAGCTTTGTGTAACGTTTGCTTCGCGAGTTTCACACCCGGTATGAACCAAAAACGGGAGGGGACATCAGGGAGGACTTGCGTTTCTTTCTAGCTAGAAGTGGCGTCAGTGGTTTTACACGCCCTGACGAGTTTGACTTATGTGGTTGTTGCTGTTGCGAGGCGCCTCGGATTGATCGGTCGTTCTCGAACCGATGGAGTCATTTAGTTGGCTCGTTTACGCCCCAAAGGGCGGGGAAACGTATTGTTCAGGCACTATAATCCACATCGGTGGACCGGCCCTGACGATCCAAGGGGCAGTTGCGGCTGTTCCGGTGGCTCGGGCTAGAGAGTCACGAATCGGTTGAGGACTATCTTTTGCCTCGGTTCATAGACGGAAATCCAATTTCCAAATACGTGACATTTGCGGTTTTATTTGTAGATCCTAGTATGCGACATAGTGGGATGGGGCGCTCATGCCGCCTATGATTGATACTTATGATTTGAAGTTGTTTTATACACTATTCACTTATAATAGTATCAAACGATTTGTTTTAACCGTATCAAGCATTCTTTGGCTGTTATAAGGGAAAACCCTATCCTCGGCTGCGTTGCATTGTGTGATGGGACCTGGGTCTTATAACAGCTTCATTTTTCTTTATTTAGCATTGCGCTGTTTGTTTTATGCACTGGTATTCTTGGGAGGAAACCCGTTCCGTGTTATACGGCGTGGTCCCTTGATTTACCTAACTTTAAAATAAAGATTAACTGTTTTAGTTCTCACACCAGTCCCATGACTGACCTGGAGTTTATTGTTTTAACCTAAACTCTGGGTGCCCCTATTTTGACACGGGCAGCTAGTAGTTTTGGTTTTGCAGATTTATATTCACAGGATCCTGATTTACAGCTGGAGCGATATCCGGAAAGCTTTGTATCCGTATATCTACTTCTAGTTGTATATTGTATTATTTTCCGCTGCTATGTATTTAAATGTAATTTAAATCTCTGATATTTCTGTGTAATATTCATTTATACTCTGTATATTCTTGTAATCTGATGCATTGTTGTTATATACAATGAAATGTTCTTCTGTATGCGTTCTATTTTGTCGTGCTCTCAAAACAATTCGTTCTTTCTCTTCTCTTCGGAGGCCGGGGAAGTTCGGGTCGTTTCAATAAATCTCTCAAGTACTTGTTCTCGCAGTAGGATCTTAATTTTAGGTAAAACAGGTGGATGGAGTTCCTATCATCTTATGACTTCGAGATTGCTTATACCCCTGGCAAGGGTAATTTGGTGGCAGACGCACTGAGTAGGCAGAGGATGGCCTTAAGTCCTTTGTTTGTGGAGAGGAAAAGCTTGAAGTTTATATCGATTTTTGACTTTAGACCTCCACCGAGTTTTTTCCTGACTTATTAGCATCACTGGAGGTGCGACCTACTCTTATGGATCAGATAGGAGCTTCGCAGCAAGAGGATCCATACATTTCAAACATCTTGGATAGGCTCGGTAGAGTAGAAACTTCTAGTCGCCTTAGTCGATATTCCGTAGACGATAAGAGGGTGGCTACGACGAGATGGAAGGCTTTGTGTTCCCTAAATTGGGATTTTGTTGAAGACAATCCTAGAGGTAGCCCATCATTCTAATAAGACTATTCATCTAGGGGGCGATAAGATGTATATAGACATGAAAAGGGTTTTCTTTTGGGATGGGATGAAGAATTATGTGGCAGAGTTTGTTTCTCAATGTTTGATTTGCCCGCTAGTCAAGGCTGAGCAAAAGAAGCCTTGTGGTTTACTTCATCCTTTGGAGGTTCCATAGTGGAAGTGGGAGAAAGTCTCTATGGATTTCATCAATGGTTTGCCTAGATCAAGGAAGGGAAACACTAGTATTTGGGTTGTAGTAGACAGACTTACTAAGAGCGCTCATTTTATCCTGGTTAACAGTAAGAGGGTTGCAGCATGGTTGGCAGTAGTTTACGTTCGTGAGATAGTCCATCTTCATGGAGTACCTTCCAGTATCGTAAGTGATCGTGACCCCATTTTTACCAGTGAATTTTGGAGGAGCTTGCAAGAAGCATTAGGTACACAGTTGTCTTTGAGCACCGCTTATCATCCTCAGACTGATGGACAAACAGAAAGGGTAAACAGAATTCTTGAGGATCCTTTAAGGCTGTGTATCCTAGACTTCGGAGGGACTTGGGAGGAGCATCTTCCTTTAGTAGAGTTCGCCTACAACAACAGTTATCAAGCTAGCGTTGCCGTGGCACCTTTCGAAGCATTGTACGGATGACCCTGTAGATCACCGACTTGTTGGTGGGAGTCTACAGAAAGACATCTACTTGGACCAGGTATGGTTAGAGAAACTTCTAAAAAGATTGATCTCATTAGAAGGCGAATGAAGACATATCAGGATAGGAAGAAGTCATACACAGACAAGAGAAGGACTGACATTGAATTTTAGGTGGGAAACATGGTTTTCATCAAGGTATCACCTTTGAGGAATGTGGTTCTCTTTGGATCTGTAGAGAAATTGGCACCAAGATTTGTAGGGCCATTTCCCATAACAAAAAGGATTGGCCAAATGGCCTATAGAGTAAAGCTACCAGAGTGACTATCTGGTGTTCATGATGTTTTCCACGTTTCTCATTTACGAAAGTGCTTGCATGATACCGTATAAATAGTAGAGCCGTTTATACTTGAGGAAGTAGAAGTGGAACGGGAGGCGACGGTTAGGCAAGTTCCTACCCGTATTCTTGGATCAGAAGTTAATAAGATACACAACCAAGAAGTCAAGTCGATGAAAGTTCAATGGGGAGATAAACCAGGAGATGCAACTTGAGAGACCGAAGACAAGATTCACGCTTCGTATTCTTTCCTTTTCAAGGGTATGCTCTTAACTTCATTTCCAAAGATTTTGTTTATGCTTGTTTCTATCATTTAAGTATATCATATTGATCGAATCTTCGACCTTTAGGTAGGAATCCCATGAATGTAAACATGTGTTTGAGACATGTTATTTTTAATAGATGCAAGGGGATGCAAGTGTTTGCTAGTGGTTGCTCATGGATTCATATATACACACATTATGCACTAGATCGACTCAATCACTCTCATATTGCATATGGATGTGTGTGCATTATTTTATCTCTTTTAATGGATGAAAGTGGGTGTATCATCATATGGATGTTGCATTTTGATGGATGATTGTGCACACATATAGAACTTACATGTTATAATAAGATTATTTGTGTACATAATGGATTCATGGCACTAACATACATTGCATTAAGGAGGTCAACTGAATCAGTAGACCGCCTGATCTTACGCATTAGTATAAGGACATATACACACAATTTTGCATATGTTCATAAGAATTAGAAATTTTTAAGGACATTGGATGCGTGTGTTTGGTGCATGAGTAGATAGATGATGGACGTTAGGATATACATTCTTCTTAACTTAGAGATTTCGGGGACGAAATAGTTTGAGTAGGGGAGAATGTAACACCTTGAAATTTTAACAACACTAAAGATGATAAATTAAAGAATACTCAATTAAATATTTAGAATTAAGTGAATGGACTGCTCGATTGCGTTTGTCTCGGAATTGTGCTTGAGATAGACTCTGAGTTTGCGTAAAACGGACATCGTATGAAGAAGATACTAAGGTTTGAAGTTTGCATATATATATATAAGCTAATTATATATATAAATAATCATTTCGGAAATTAAAAATCAGCCGAAAATCGAAAGCAGGACAACGCGGGAACCAGACCCATAGGCGGTCGACCCCTGCCTTTGGGGTGTCGATCCATGGGTCGACACTTTGGGGGTGTCGACACCTAAGTCGACACCCCCAGATCCGAGCCTGGTACATTTCTATGTATATGGACTTGTTTTCTGACCAGATTCGTAGACCCTATGTTATAAATAGGACCCTATTCTCATTGTTTTATTCACATAAAAATAATAGAGAACTAGGTGCTGCCTCTATCTAGATTAAATCAAGTCTTTTCTTCTTAAACAATTAACTAGAGTTATTGAAGTTTAGAGATTTGTGATTCAACATCTGCAATCCCACTTCTATATCTTATATCCAATCACATTGAGTCTATGTTAATTTTAGATCTAAATACTTAAAAGTTAATCTTGACATGACTATAACTTGGATCTAAGCCTGTGAGTATTTGAATCATATTAGATCGGCTATATGCTGTATATTTAAGTTATTCTGACATGACTATGAACTAGATCTAAGCCTATACCTATTTATCATGTCAGATCTGCCGTTGTTACTTGATCTAATTTATTACTTAGATCTCATCATTCCTGTTTATGATGTCCCAATTATGTTAGAATCATTTCTACTATCACATGTTCATCAGATCTGTTCCTTTATGCCTATCTTATCATTATGCCCAACTTTATCGCCGTATGTTCATTAGTTGCTATGCCTATTTTATCGTCGTATGTCAATCCAGTTATTGTGATTATTTTTGTCCTCTTCCCTTCTTCATTTCCCTTTTTATTTTTATAGCCAGGCTACCTTCGAGCCTAGGCATGCCGCAGAAATATGCAAACGCGTAAAATTGGGAACAAGGGGGAAACATTAAATTTGGGGCATAACTTGTATTGGAAAATTTGGGCATAAATTGAATGAAATACATGAATATGAATTTGGTGCATAAACCAAACTTTGATTAAAGACCTTAATTTGGGACATATGATTCATTCTGAACATGACTTGGAAAAGTGGCATGAAAACCTATAATAACATAGGAATAATTGGTAAATAATGGAGATGAATAGAATTACAAAAATTAGAAATTGTAACCGTGCTTAGACAGAAGGTTAGGTTACACTTGTGGTGGATGTCTGGCCGGAACCAACCGGCATATCTAGCGACCACAAGGGGTAAATATAATGTGAGGGGTCTAAGTGCATAAACACATGACGTGCCAAGTCCCGAGGTTAAGCCCGACTTATGGAAGAATTATGTCCGGAACCGCCCGACATATCCAGCATCCACAAGGTGTAGACTTAATGTGTAACACCCTGTATTTTCTATGAATATTAAAATTAACAAATCTAAGAACACTTGATTTTTTTAAAAGAAGAACTGGGTGAAATGGGTTATGCCATTGCTTTTGTCTCGGAATTCTTCTTGAGATAGAGCCCGAGTTTGCATGAATCGGACTCCATATGAAGAAGTTATGGAGGTTAGAAGATTTCTAGTGTAGGCAGAAAATAAATTAAAAATAATAATTAAATAATCAATTCAGTTCGAAATTCAAAAACTCAGAAATTGGCTGAGCAAGAAATCTCCCGCTCAGGGGTATCGACCTCCCCAGGGGGTGTCGACATGGGACTCGACCCCCCTATAGAGGTGTCGACATGGGTGTCGACCCCCCTGTAGGGGTCGACCCCTGCCAACTGTGCTGGACAGTGACAATTTTCTGAGTCATAGGGCTACGTGGAGACTTCTAATTTGCCCGATGACACATTTTCTTGGACTGGACGGCTCTGATGACTCCTAGGTTGATCTAAAGGCCAATATTAATCCTAAACTTCTATATAATCACCCCAAACCTCAATCCTAGACCTCATAACCCTATTCTATGAAGCCGTCATGCTGTCCATGTCTAAGCTAGCCTAGCCTCCATCTTCTACAAACTAGAAATCTAGTTAGAAAGCTCCAAACCAAATCCAACTAGAGAATCAAACGTCTACATCAAGGGTTAAGCTTAACAAATTCAGAAATCAGATCCCAGAATACTAGATTCATTCTTTTTCTGTAAGTTCAGTTATTATTCAGATTTGAACACCTAATAGAAATCATGACTGTAATAATCGGATCTAGAACTATGCCTAATCATGATTCATGCTTATCCTTTTGTCGAATTTGAATTGCCTATGCCTATGAGACTATTTGTGATTGATATAATGAAACCTATCGTGCCTATGAGACTGTTGTGATTGACATAATGAAACATATCATGCCTATGAGACTGTTGTGATTGACATAATGGAACCTATCATGCCTATGAGACTATTGTGGTTGATATAATGGAACTTATCATGTTGTACATCAAAATTAGTGCTTCTCTTAAGTCCAATTCTATCCAATCTTTATACATATGGTGTAAATTGCTTAGCTTGCCCAAACTTATTGTTAATGTACAACATGCCTATTGGAAACATGATTCTAGAATTGGGTTGACCTTTACATGCCTATTTTTCCTTATGTCAATTCTTATGCTCCTTCTCTATTCTTCCCCTTTTTATTTTCTTTTATGAATACTAGGTTCATTCGGAACTTAGATTGAATCTCGTTGTACGTGCGATTATAACGCGGGAAAAATTGGGTATAATTTAATTAAGTAAATTTTGGGCATAACAAGTGAATGTGGCATAAAACTTGTACTGACTACACTTGGGGAATATTGATATAAAAAGACCTAAACTTGGACACATATGACAAATATGTAAATTAGCTAAAGATGATCATGCCTAATCCGAGGTTAGATTGAGTTGCGGTGTAAGACTACCCGGAACCGCCCAGCACATCCAACGACCGCAACAATATAGATCTAATGTGAGAGCTTAGCGTATTAAGCCCAAAAACCCGAGGTTAGATTGAGTTGCATTGTAAGGCTGCCCGGAACTGCCCGGCACATCCAGCAACCACAACAGTATAGATCTAATGTGAGAGGTTGGTGCTTTAATGAATAAATTAAAGCTAAGGGACGGACAGGCTAAGAATGTAGGGTTAAGTTAATTAAGGCAACACTTAACCAATACAACATGTTAATTAAACAGATGGGTGGGGTTAGGTTAATTTGAGAACACTTAACCGTTATTACATGTTTATTAGGAAACCCTAGTAACGGGGACCCATTTCAGCAGTAACCCACATAGATGTGTCACAGTACCTTGAACTAGGCAGGGCGGGGCACGATTACTGGGCTGATTATAAGCGTCAAAATAGCGGTGGATGGTGCAGCAGTGTAGGTTCCGGTAGAGTATGGGCGTGCACGTACTCCAGGGTGGAAAAAGCAGGCATTGGGCATCAGTAGTATACATTGTGCATCTTGAATTTGTGTTGGGTTGCCACAATAGGAATTGATACACTCCATGGTGGGACTAGCACAGGTATCTAAATCAAGCGGGGCCGAATGACACAAGAAATAAATGCATGCAAGTAGAAGCCGACCGGAAAAGGGATCACTTTGTTTTGAGCACATGATGGTAGTTGAAACATTCGTTAGTAAGTGCAGAGAAATGGAAATGAGTGCGATAGTATATTCAGTTTATCTTGCCTTATCTTATGTTATCTTATTGCTATGGTATTGTCCTATGTTCGGTTTATTCATGTCATGATCCTTTTACCTGTTTACATGCTGAATAATCACTGGACTTACCAGGCTTATGTCTGACCCGTCTTCTTTCGCCTTCTTTTCTTTCGTCCCCCCTAGGTCCTCAGGGTGGGAATATTTTAGCTTAGTGCAGACCTTTTCCAGCTTGAAGAGAGTAGATGTATTGCTTGGATTCTCTTTTCTTGGGCTATGGTTGTGGTTACACTTTTATTGGGGATTTATGCTGCTTTACAACTGTTTTATGCTTCTTCATGTACTTGGAGTTCTAAATCAAGACAGATGTCTTATTGTAATAATTTAGAAGTTGGGTTTTGAGACAATGCTTGTAATGTTTTGACTGAACCATGCTATTTATGAAATGATTTCGGTTTTCCACTGCTTATATGTCTATCTTATAAATTATCTGTGCCCTTTTACCTAAAATGTTTCGCCGAAGTTAATGCATTCCCTTTGTGAGTGACCTTAACAGAGGTGGGGTGTTTCATAATGTGGGAGGCCTAGTACATTATAATCATAAATGAATATAGTAATAAACTTGGATACTTAACCTAGTTGAATCCATAGGGTTTTGATGAGTATGTTAACTTGAGTAGGGGTTAAGTAAAATTGTATGAAACTGTTGGAGTGTTAAGTGTATCTTGGGTTGGTGGGTAATATTTATATATAGGCCCACAAACTTAACTTGTGGGGTTATACAATCTTTTACTTTAGTATGGCATAACCTGTGGAAAACCTAGTGGGGTTGCAAGCGTAGGGGGAAGCTTGTATCATCTTGTGTGTGGGACTTGTTTCAGTCAGTAACCCATATATAGTTATCAAAGGAGTACTACGAACTAGTTCGGAGTCGGGGCACGCTTATTGGAAGGATTGTAAGAGATCTTAAAGTGGAGTACGGTGTGGGCGGCACACATTCCGATGGAGTCATGTGTGTGCATCGGTCTGGCAGAGGAGGTTTAGACACTGTGACACCTGTAGATATGGTTGTGCATATCCTGAAAATGAAGGGTTGCTACTTTGGGAAGTGATACATCCTACTGTGGGGCCAGCACAGGGTATCTACGGAGTAGGGAGCCAATCAATTGGGGTAGTAATTAGGATACATCTAGACTCCAGTATGATTAGGAGCCCGTTATTATCCTTAGGGGTAACTCCACTATGTTGGGCTTCCTGTTATTGTATGGGGTTAAAACCTCCCATTAGAAGTACACATAATTCTATCATCTTATACATGTTGGGGATCATCTCATTTTGGTTATACTAGTATTGGTGCTGAGAAAGGGAAAGCACTAGAGAAGTGCAATATACTCTATCATGTTTATCATGTTTACCTAGTCATACCTGCCTTTTTATGATGTTATCTCTCTTATCCACTTTATATGCATGTCATGACACTTTTACTTATTTATATGCTTAAAGTAACTGGACTCGCCAGACTTTATGTCGGACCTATTTTGTTTCCTCTTCTTTCTCTTCCGTTCCCCCCCCCCCCAGGTTTTCAGGGTGGGAATACTCAAGCTTGATAAGGATTCTGCTTTCGTCTTACTTGGAGCTGTTTTAGATGTGCGGCTTGATTTCATATCTCTCTTTTATGGCTATGTTTTGGGGATTATGCTTTTTTTGTTACTGTACTCTGATGTTTTAAGTACAAGATGGAAATTTTAATGATGTACTGGGTTTTATGCATTTCAGACATATGATATAACCATGTTTTGAACTATGATGCTTTCTGCTTAATAAAATTTTAAATTCCACTGCGATTTTATATCAGTCTTGTAATGTTTCTGTTTCTGTTTATGTTTACCTATAGCGCTTCACAAAACTTAATGCATTCTCTTAATGAGTAACATTAACGGACGTGGGGTGTCACATAAAGTATAATAATTAATAAATAAATGTACTATTATTAAAAGTCACCAAATTAAAATACCATAAGTTTCACATGATATCTTGTAAATCCCAAGCATAACAATTGTAATAATAGTACTTCCAAAATAATTACTAAGTCTTCATGAAAATTATATTCCCCCAAGCACTCGCTAATCCTCATTAATCAACATTCCCCACCTACAAACATGTTTATATTAAGATGAGGGAGGTCAGAATATAAATTTCTAATAAATGAAAAACATATAAGTTAGGAGTGATTATTCCCTATATCTGGCAATGTAAATTCCTCATGTTATGTCTATGCAACAAACACACACAAAAACCATATGAGGCAGACATCCTATCAGTCACTTAAGACCTACATCTAAATCTAAGGACGAAATTCCCTATAGTCACTTAATACCCCCACAAAGTTATTTGAAGGCGGACATCCTTACATTTACTAAATACTCTACGAGGCGGGTTATTCCTAGTGCCTTATTCCTAATTTGTTAAGGGTGGACATCCCTATAGTCACTTAGTACCCTATGGTGGACCTCCAGCCACTTAAGACATCGTCTTTAACGCCAGTGTAATAAGTAATAACTCTACTTGCAGGTCGAGAAACAGTAATGGCCACTTTCTACCAGGTTTGGGTCATGAACACAACTTCATTTAAGAAAACCCTCCTTGCGGACCCTCTTGTTACAATTTTGTTGTCCCTATGGGTGAACTCCTGGTCACTTAGTACTTCCCTTCGACGGTGGTTCCTTTAGGCCATATATAACACTTCCCTCGGTTAGACCTTACTAGACCCTAGATAAGAAGCGGACATTAATTAGACAACTAACCTACTCACGCTATCATCTACTAGGACCATTTAATACCTTATAAGAGAAAGGCCGAGCTAACGAGCACTTAATACCTTTGTATGGGCAAGCCCATGACTTGGGTCCTAAACCAAGAAGTGAACCTTAGGAATGGACCTGGTACTAACTAATTAATACTCAAATCAAGGTAGGTCGTTTACATAATACCTTTTCCCGAGGCAGTCCTACTTCATATGCAACATATATAAATATATATAAACAAGACTGTCACATTAGACCGACCAATTGTAGATGCTGGACTTACCAGGAGGTTCAGGGCAGGTTTCCACTGCAAGTTGGGCCTAACCTTGTATCATAGTTTAATAATTAAAATGGCTCATGGCACCAAGACCTCTCACATTAATTAGCCTTGCTTGTAGATGATGGATATGCCAGTACCGGGAAGGCTTCTACTACAAGTTATGGTTAAACTCGTGTCAATGTGTCATTATTTATAATTAAAGGCCATTAACTCATACACATACATACAAATTCATATGTGGACATTCAAATCCAAATTACTTGTTTAAACGTATTTAATATGCACTTAATACTCATTAAAATCACATTTATTACATCATAAACATACATAAATATAGGCGTGAATTATGCAAATGAGATTAACGTCCTTACCACATTTGAAATGTCAATCCTAACCATCCCAATTAAGGTGTACAAGTCAATTTCCTTTATTAATTAATATTTCCAACAAGTATATTAACAACTTATGACAAAAAGAGAAATAACAACATATATAAATAAACTGGCAACCTTGGGTTGAATAATTATTCAAATAATAGAAATACAGGTAAGATGCAATATATCGAATTACATAAGAAATACCTTTGTTTTGGCGTTGCTTCACTTTTATATTTATGTTGTACACTAAATTTAAGATAATATATTGTAGATAACACTTTCAAGTAAATTTATCCAGAATAGATGCTTAACCTATTAACTTTACAATATACAAATCTCACATTTCAACACAAATATATATGAATACAAAATGCGAGAATTAAGTGCATCAAAACCAAAAACTCAAGAAATTCATAACATCCCAATCCTATATCTCCCTTATCCAAAATACAAAACCCAAAATACAATACTTATAATTGATCATTTCAACGAAAAATAGAATACAGGATTTGGGGTTTTTAGCATTATGTTATCGTTTACCCAAATCCCATATAAACATAAAATTCCAAATCCAAACCACAAAATGTAAGAAATGGAACTTAGATGGTTTCCACTCATAATGATTTAGAAATGAAGAAAAATAGAATTGAGTAGAATAAGATTTGGATCTAGCCTTTGCAAACGAGCCCAATCCTTCTATTAATATATATAAGAATTGAATGAATCAGAATCATATATATATATATATATAAAAACTAAACTTCATGTTTCTCAAACCAATATAAACCTTAAAAAAGAAGACAGAATTGATGTTAGAGAAGGAGAAGAGAAATCTAAACTTATACAATGGATTTAGCAATGGCAGAAAGATAACGGAGGAGCAAGAACGAAACGAAGAATAGGGTTTGGTAGAGGCTAGGAGGGTGGTATATATAGTTGCAAGTGCTAACAAAGATTATAGGATCTATTTGATTAAATCCAGGCGGTCTGTGTGTGCAATATTATATTAAAACCCTCACAAAATCCCCAACCACACCTGGCTCGACCCAGGTAGTCGACCCATTTCCTAAAGGGCGGTCGACCCCTTGGGTCGTGGACGTTCAAGAGATTTAAATCTCATAGTTTTTATTGCTTATTTTATTAAATGTTATTTAATTCATTGAATTCTTTCTTTTATTTGTTTATTCTTGGCCCCTATTGCATATAAATATATACACGCAAGTTCGAATTCAATTGGAATATTCTCTTCATGCTAATCTTAATTAATGTATTCCAGGTTTGTATATCTATTTATTTAAAACTCAAATTTTGTGCGTTAATATTTAAGCAAGATTTGTATTATTAATGTCATTTACATATGGACTCCGTTTTCAGTAAATAAAATATGAAAACGAATCAGAATCTCATAATGAACGTAGCTACAATCTTTCATGGCCCAATTCTCAATTATTAAAATTTCCATTTGCATCCCATTAGCTTTTAATTGATTATTATTATTTATTAAATTACCTTACGTCTAATGTAGGTTTATTTTATAGGGTGTTACACTATCACTACATCGTGATTGGATGGGTACGTGCAGTTTGACTACTAGTCCCTTTCGCCATATGGTGACTGGATGGATTAGCAGGAACTAATAATGGATTCATTTCACCTGAGGTGAATGGATGAATCCATACGAGGAACTATGGACTTCGTCATGGAGTGAGTTGAGATGGGTTCGTATAAATGAGTTCCATCACTAGAGAGCGATACATTGGACTCATGTTGATAAGGTATCTATTCCATTTTCGGAGAGCGATAGGATCGACTTATACCGGTGAACTACGGGTTCCTTTGCTAGAGTCTGATATGAAGGACTCATAATGATAACCTGCTACTCTTTTTATTGGAGCGTGATTAGATGGATTCGTATCGACAAGCGGTGGATTCCCACATAGGAAAATGACGAGAATGTCTTAACATTGCTTAAGTATGGATTAAGCTCGCATTGGATAGGCCAAGCTAGGTCGCGGACTTCATGGATGTGGATTTATCCTATATATTACGATCTGGTGTGATCCTCAGATTTATTTGTAGCTCTGGTTTTCTTATTCTCCTTTAATATGATCAAGAGCGATCATGATTTTCTATTAGTATGCTCCGGTGTGACCATGGATTTTTGGTTTCCTGATAATACGATCCGATGCGATATTGGATCTCCTTAATACGATCCGGAACGATCGTGGTTTTTTGGTTTTCTATTATTACGAAACGACGTGATCGTGGATTTCAAGGCTTCAGATATTGGACTTCTATGGGAATCTGGATTATCCAAAACACATCTTCTACAGAAAGGTATGTTTTGGAGGGAAAAGCGTTGACCTGCCTTTTGGCAAGGTAGTCTCATGATGGATTTTCGGAAATCCAAGTGTTCGGGACTTGTAAAAAGGCTCAGGACAGCCAAAGAATGCTTGACTTAAATATCAAAACACTCAAAGTTTAGATCTTGCATATTTGGATTTCGGGTTGGTAGAGTCGGCTCGAGCAATCTCAACAACTTATCATACTTCGGATCGAATGACATCGGTTCGACATTCCTGGATCAGTGGAGCTCTTCTCAGTAAGGCCACATCACCACTATTAGGAAGTAGCATTTTTGGATCGACTAATCATGTTCGACTATGTCGAACCAGGCTATGTCGAACTGAGTATTGGAGATGCTTTAAAGACCTATTCTTCTGCCTAAATACTTGGTCAAACTACAACTTCAGATCGAAGGACACATATATTGGTCGAGCAAGGACTGGTATTCTCCAACATCTGAAGACTCATTTTAACCACTTGGATGGTTGGATAGAACGCTACATAACATTTCGAACTGGGATAGTGACTACCTATAAATATCTCATTTTTGGATTTTCACAAGGATCGAACTCCTTCTCCATATAATCTCAAACGAAATGACATTTCCAAGGAGAATAATTCACTTCTTTCTCTACTTTTCTCTTGGATAATTAACTGTATTGTAATCTCTACAGTGTTAAAAAAGTTTCATTACACTAGGTGGATGTAGGCCTAATTGACGAATTACTATAAGCTTGTTTTGTCTTTTTTACTTTTGTGAACTTCTATGATTGTGACTGTTAGGTTTTGGTCATAGAAGAACCAATTTCTATGTCAATAGGGTCAAACAAAATAGCGATGCATTTGGACTAGTCTGTAACAACCCAAATTTTTAAAAAAACAATAATTAATTAAGGAATCAATTTATTAAGGAACAAGTTAAGAAAATAAATATTAATCAGAATAATTTTGAGAACTGAGCAACAGGAATTTCACCATTGGGTCCGTTTTCGAAATTCTGGTTAAGACAGACATTTGGTTTGTTGTAAACAGGTTTAAAACGAAGAAGTTATAGCCATTTGAATATTAAACTAAAATAGAAAAATGGAAAAAGGTAATAATAATAGTGAAGTTGGGTCTACCCCTAGGTCGTACCAAGAACCAAGTGTGTCGACCCCTGTGTCGACCCACCTATAGATTAGGTCGACCCAAGTCATGGTCTGGCAACGTTTTTTGCAAATCACGATTTCGACCAATCAGGTTATGTTTATATCGTTTTGCTGGGTGCTTCTAAATAATTCTTCTAATCTGTTGGCCTTAAATCTTAACATAAAATCCAACAAATCTAAACAACCTAGCTCTTTTATAAATATGCTCCAAAACCTAACCTAATTCTTACTACTCCATTTGTCTGCCTCCATCTCAAATAACCTTCTTCTTAAATACTTCTAATGGAGTATTGAGGCTTTGATATGCACATATTTTGGAGAATATTTATAGATTAGAGATTTTCTACCGAGGCTTATTGGGTTCGCTTAAATTTTAGTTGAGTAATTTTTTTAATTACAAGATTTCTACCAAGTTGAGGTTAAATCGATTCAATATTGGTTGTGGTGGTTTCAGATTTGAACTTTTCTATAGTTGTACACATATCTAGTTTATTAGTGGTTTATTTACAAATCCAGCTATCACTAATTCTCTTTATGTAAATAAATTCTTGTAAATCTGATTATTACTTCTACCATTTCTTTGCTTTATTTCAGTAACTGCAAGATTTAGTACAAATTTGGGTTTTCCTTGACTGTATTATAAGTTATAAATCTCCTATGATTCTTATTCCCTTTCCTATCAACAATATATGTAGATATGATTACCGTTTCTATCCTTTCTTCTGTTTATTTCAGTAAATCTGCTACTGCATGTTTTATTTAGTTCATCTATACCTCCTTTTCTTCATATATAATTTTATTACAGTTGAGTATCAACCCTATTTTATTTTAGATCTGTTCTTATTTATCTGAGCCTAGGCCATGCGAAAGCCTAGACCATTGTCCATTTTATTTTGAAGTTGAGTTTAGGCCTTCAAGAACCTAAACCATTTGTTCTTTCTTGTTTATGCGCAATTTAGATTAGAATATGAAATTGACAATAAAGTTGCAACTGGAGAAAAAATAAGAGATATGTATCAAAAGGATAAATTTGGCTTAATTAGAATTGTGCAATAAAAGACAATTGAACTGTAACTTTGATAATTTAATAAATGACACACTATACCATACCAGCCAATTTGGCACACCAGGATGCGGGCGTAAAATTGGGCTATAAGCCGTATCAAATTTGACAATGCTCAAATCCGTATCAAACTAAGTTTTGTGATCCGCACCACCCCAAACACCCTTAATCTGACCGTCCATCAATGAAGTCCTGGATTAGTTCATTTGATGCGGCTTTGGACCGTATGAAATTCGTATCAAATTCCCCCCTCCCCCCCGTACCTATACATAGGCACGATCGAGTTTTGCCTTATCAAAACTTTCGGCCAAATAATCCCTCTTTTTATTTTGCAATGGCGACCACCGAATACCCAAATTAGGGTTTTGGTACTTGACCGACTTCCTTTGTCAATAATCGATCCACCGCAGTCCATGAGTTATCATCATCTCGCGATGTCTTCAGCTGACCGGCGAAGCCTCAGTCCACCGCTGTCCACCCTTCTCGTCGCCTCTGGAGGTGAGTACTAGATCACCGTTAAATTTAAATATGAATTGGGTTTAATTTAGGTTTAATTTGAATTTGAATTGGGTTTAAATTAGGTTTTATATGATGCTATTGTGTTTAAATTGGGTATTAACCCCAGTATTATAGTGCGGCAGTGTATTTGCTATCATTTACTTGTGTTGTATTTGTCTATCTTGAATTCAGACACTTTTGATTGTGCTGCCCTGCTCATTTGTGTGTATTTTTGCACCATGTACATTGATCCTTATAACTGATCTAAAGTGCATGTGTATGATTTGATTTGAGAACTAAAGCATACTAGTTCTGTTGACTGGGCTGCATGTATCTGGTAATTGATATTGGGAAATTTGTGTGATTGAGTATAAATGTCGATGATGGATGCATGAATGAAAATAGAATGGCATTTATAGGTTGAGATTTAGTCAATTTGTTTGGTGTGTCATGTGTGTCACACTGCGTGTAAGTAAAGGCGTAAAACTGCTTTTCCATTTATGACTTGCTGCATTGAACTAATTTGCTTTGTGCTCATGTAACAAATCATTTTTGTTAGTCAACTTACGTGCAAAAATAGAAGCTGACTATTAATATAACATGTGTGTGCAACATGCAGCCTCCGTCATTTGGATGAAGCTAATAAGCATGGATGTGAGTTTGTTGATCTAAACTTCAGGTAATATCTCGCTTTTCTATGAAAATTTATGTGTTATGGTATAGATACATGAAAATTTATGTGCAAAAATGCTTCGTTTGATATCTATAACCTTTGCGGCGAGATTAGTTCGGCCACAAGATTTTGCGAGTGCACATTTTGGTTCTGCAAACATGGCCTGAGTCCATTTTTGAGTGTCCATAACTCTTTCATATCAAGTCGGAATTCATTAATTCTTTTAGCCTCAAGTCGTAACCAGAAGAGATTTTAGATCAAGACAAAACTAGAATATGAGTTCCTGTTTGAAGCTCTGAATAGGGCTGGTTAAGGGCGAATAGGGCTGGTTAAGGGCGACCACTCGTAGAACTTGCTAATGCAATGTTATATCTACATTGCGGCCAAGTGATAATAATGAGAATTATAATAATGTGGACATATCCTCTATATTGCTTTTTAATTAGGCTATAACAACTGTCTTTAATCGAGACTCAGTCTCGACTGAACAAGTAAAAATGTGGTCGACTTGCAATATTCAGCTACTAACGAAAATAATAATGTGGATATATATCCTATCCTAAACTATGTGGTTTGCACTTTTTTACAGGTCTTTGTAGTGTACATGCTATATGCTATCCAAGCTAACTTATTACCAGGCCTTTTTATAGAATAGTGTGTTGATCTTCCTGAAGGGTTCTTTCATGTCTTGGATAAAATGCAATGTTTTGGTGGATGTTCATCTTGAAGGAAGCATTGATTCAACAAGCTCACGACGCCAGTTCGGGTATTTATCATAGCTTATTGTAATGTAACATTACGTATCTTCTTTAGTGTAATGAAACAGCGTATACTTATTTATTGTAATGTAATCAAATAGCATGTATCATTATATATTGCAATGTAATGAAATATTTCATACAAATGTTTCGTTTACTATTACAATTGTGAACTAGTGTATCCTGTGTTATATATGCTTTGTGTTACAAATAATATGTGCTGCAGTTTCTGCTCTTATATATATATATATATATATATATATATATATATAAGATGCGGTTTTTAGCCGTATCTACATACACTTTAGATACGGCTAATAGCCGTATGTTAATCCATTGAGATACGGGTTAAAGCCGTATCTAATAAATTAACACGCCACTTTTTGATACAGCTATTTACCGTGCCCAACAGCTTTAGATAAGCTAAAAACACAGCCTAATCAGCATATATGGTGTAGTGACATAGGGATTGACGCCAATGATGAAGGTTGGGTTGTACATTGAGATTAAACAAAAGTAATGTTTATAGACAACCTATAAATTAAAGTTTACATGCAACCTTTGAAATGATAGAAAAGTTACATGAAGTAAAGTAGGCTTATTAGTGAACTTATGATCGACGTTAAGCTTAGAATAAATTAATTAATACGCATGGGTAGTAGTAGTGGTTCGTTTCGACAGCATAAACTGATTAGGGAAAATAAGTGGACTATTAAGAAAATATGTAGCAAGAGTCTGTTCTGGCAGCGATGGCTGATTAGGGAAAATAAGAGGCTCGTAGTATTGGTTCATTCCGACAGTGAGAGTGGAATGATTAGGGAAAATAAGTGGCTAGTTAAATAATTAATTTTTAGCGATTTAGGCATTTGTTGACAATACTATGGGGGTATAGAGTTGCTAGGCGGTCAACAATAATTCTATGGAGGCCTTGGCGCTAGTAAATTAAATATGAGGACTAAGTCTAGAGGGGACTTATGTCGAATTGCATTTTTGGTTGGGGATCCATATTATTCGGTGTTCCTTTTCATCACTACACCGAGGCCTCATGAGGAGGCGAAGGTACACTTATACTGTACTAGGTAGTAAGAGGTCTAAACAGAGGTGGATACATGCGTGTTCTGGTGGGACAATGAGTGTACATCGCGTCGATTAGGGAAAATAAGATGCTGTGACACCTTTGATTAACGCTATGTCCTTTGTAGCTGATGGTTCGGGTCTAATAAACCCAGGGCCATAGCGGCATAGGTTATCCATCAGGGTATGTAAGTTGATCGCTAGGTAGTATTAGGAAATTCCTTCCTAATTATTTATTTCGGTTTGAGTTGTTGAAGTGCAAAACAGTCATAGCTATTATTGTTATTATTGTGATCATTATTATCATTACTATCGTTAAATGATAACAGTCAATCCTTTATGTCGTTCCTATCAGTACTTGTTCACTTCTAGGTGTGCATACACTTACCCTTTTATGGCAATAGAACTACTGTGTTATTTTATGACACCCCACGTCCGTTAATGTCACTCATTAAGAGAATGCATTAAGTTTCATGAAGCGTTATAGGTAAACAGAAACAGAAACATTACGAGACAAATATAAAATAGCAGCAGTATTTAAAACTTTTATTAAGCAGAAAACATCGTGGTTCAAAACATGGTTACATCATAAGCCTGAAATACATAAAACCTAGTACATCAACTTAAAACTTCTGTCATGTACTTAAATCATCAGAGTACAATAAACATGAGAAGTGCACAATCCCCAAAAACATAGCCATAGCAGAAAAGGTACGAAATTAAGCAGTACATCTAAGCAGCTCCAAGCAGAAGGAAAGAAGAATCCTGATCAAGCTTGGGTATTCCCACCTTGTGTGACACCCCACGTCCGTTAATGTCACCCATTTAGAGAATGCGTTAAGTTTCGTGAAGGCTTGTAAGTAAACAGAAATATTACAAGAAAGATATAAAATAGCAGCGGAAATTTAAAATTTGATTAATCATAAAGCATAGTAGTTCAAAACATGGTTACATCATATGTCTGAAATATATAAAACCCAGTACATCACTAAAATTCTGTCTTGTACTTAAAAGATCAGAGTACAATAAAAAAAGAAGCATAATCCCCCAAAAACATAGCCATAGTAGAAAAGATAAGAACTCGAGCAATACATCTAAGCAGCTCTTAGCAGAATGAAAGCAGAATCCTGATCAAGCTTGAGTATTCCCACCTGAGAACCTTGGGGGGGGGGGGTGGAAGAGAAAGAAGAGGAAACAAAATGGGTCATACATAAATTCTAGCAAGTCCGGTTACTTTTAGCATATAAATAAGTGAAAGTACCATGATAGGCATATAAAGTGGATAAGAGAGATAACATCATAAAAAGCAGGTACGACAAGGTAAACAGGATAAACATGATAGAGTATATTGCGCTTCTCTAGTACTTTCCCTTTTTCTCTGCACCAATACTAGTATAACCAGAATGAGATGATCCCAACGACTGTAGGATGGTAGACTTAGGCATACTTCTAGTGAGCGGTTTAACCCCATACAATAAACAACAGCCCAACATACCGGAGTTTACCCTTAAGGATAGTAACGGGCTCCTAAATATACTGGAGTCTAGATGTACACTAATTACTACCCCAATCGATCGGCTCCCTACTCTATAGATACCCTATGCTGGCCCATAGTAGGATGTATCACTTCCTAAAGTGACAACTCTTCGTTTTCAGAATGTGCAAAACCATATCTACAGGTGTCACGACGTCTAAACCTCCACTGTCGGACCCATTCATGCACATGAACCTGTCAGAATGCGCCGCCCACACCGTCCCCCCATGTTTGGATCTCTTACAATCAGCCCAATAAGTGTGCCCCGATTCCGACCAAGTTCGGAGTACTCGTTTGATACTTATATATGGATTATTGACTGAAACGGGTCTCACACACAAGATGATATAAGCTTCCCCCCGCGCTTGCATCCCCACTAGATTTTCCACATGTTATGCCATACCAGATTAAAAGATTTCATAACCACATAGGTTAAGTTTGTGGGCCTATCTATTACCTATAATAGAAAGTAAATAGAAGAAGCTTAGTTGGAATGTCTATCTTTATTTTAAATCCAATGTGGCATTGAGCGAAAGCACCTCTCCGTTTTTGAGAAAAAAATACTTCGGCCTCAATACTTCGCTACTGAAATACCTAATTCCTTCATTTCTATTCTTTTTAGTTCACTAATACTCCATAACTGCCACGTTAATGATTTTTCCCACCGCCAAACGGGCCAAACCTAATTCCTTCACTTCTATTCTCTTTATCCCCAAATCCAACTTCTGTTTAATTTGTCTTTTCCAAATTGGTTTCGTATTCAGGAATTAATCCTGGACGATATGCTTCTGTGATGATGTGGGCGAGTAGATCTGCAACTATACGACAGCAGTTTCAATTTTGTATGTTGGCGTAACCATCGTGGATGAGCAACGTTATCACCTTGTCGTTCCTACTGCTATTGTGCCTTTTCCAGCGTTTTCTTCTTCCCAAGGAACTTATCTTTTACATCATTTGTGGTACACACTGCCAACCCTTTATTCATCTTTATTTCTGATGACATCGTGTATAGTAACAATGTCAATCTGTTTACAACCATTTAATCCAATTTGAATTTATTGCAGTACATGCCAAATAAATGATTACCAATTGTTTGTGAGTGCTTGACTGATTACATCTGCAGGTTGATTTCTCCGTGCATAGGTACCTCGCTGTGTAATAGTGGCCCAAGTTGAGCAAATCCTAATTCATGTTATAGGCTGACAGAGAATCGTTAGGTAACAAAAAAATTCATATGAATCTACTTCAATTTTTATTTTTCAATCAGTCTTACCAAAGCTTTTGTGCAATTTAACTGTCTGCCCGCCAGTATTAACAATCTGATCGGAGGGTTATCTTATACCAGTAATAACTATATACACTTTCAACAAACATTAAATTTCATGAAACTAATAGTTTTGACTTACTGATTCATTGAAATTATGCTAACTTAGACCAGTGCATGTCACTTCCTTATCCTTGGTTCAGGCTGCATCATTTATATTCAACATTGGTCAAAGCAATTTATTATCCTGTTTGTGAAGGATGAATTCAGCGGTCCTTAGTTCCTCTTATGTCCTTGAATTTGTTACTTGCAGTAAATATACTAAGAGTACCGAGAACAAGTGTGATATAAATAAGTGAAGTAAATATACTAAGAGCACCGAGAACAAGTGTGACATAAATAAGTGCATATTAAAAGTCTACAATGTCAGTTAAATTTTTGATGGGGAATTGGAATTTAATATAAAGGCTTTCACCTGTAACCTTATTCGGCTGAGGTGTGTAATCATTATTTCCATCAATGTATTATCTCTTATATTCTCATTACTATAAAGGCGCACCTTTTCACATTTACAGATTATTTGCCTCAGTTGTAAAAATAATATTTCCGTCAACAGACTATGTGCTCATTTTCCTATCAAATGTTATATTACCTTATTTTATTATGCCAAATGCATATGATATAAGGTGTCCTAAACTCATTTCGTTGAAGCTGCATGTTCTTGTTACGTAACCCAATCTTTTGGAAGAAACATGTTACTGAATATTTTTTTAATCTTAAGTGGATTTCATCACATTTATTTTTTAACTATATTCGTAAGATGCATTAGTAATACAGGAGATATGAAATCCAAATGTCGTTGCGAGGTCAGAACTATAGAGTTTCTTAATTGGCCGTATAAATATTGTGCATAACCTGCTTGAACATGTGATTTTGACTATATATATTTTTTTATTTTTATTTTTTTATTACTACCGTATCTGGTTTGGAATCTTAAGTGGATGTCATCACATTTATTTTTTGACTATTTTTGTAGAATGCAGTACTAACATAGGAGGTATGAAATCCAAATGTCACTACGAGGTTAGAACTATGGAGTTTCTTAATTGGCAACATAAATATTATGCATAACCCGCTTGAACATGGGATTTTGACTATGATTTTTTGTTTTATTTTCATTTTTCCGGGTTTTTATTGCTATCGTATCTGGTATTGTAGTATTATGGTGGTTTTGAATAAAAACATGTTATGTGAGTGTTGGTTTTAATTGCACATTATGTTATGAATTTTTCTAGCAATTATTGTACTGATCTGTTGTAAAAACCCGTAACTTCCCCGTGAAGGGAAGCGCGGATAGTTCGAGAACTAGCCACAACAGAACGCAGACGGAAGAACATTTCATTGTATATTACAACAATTCCATCAGATTACAAGAATATACAGAGTATAAATGAATATTACACAGAAATATCAGAGATTTAAATTACATTTAAATACATAGCAGCGAAAAATAATACAATACACAACTAGAAGAGATATACGGATACAAAGCTTCCCGGATATCATTCCAGCTGTAAACCAGGATCCTGTGAATATAAATCTGCAAAACCAAAACTACTAGCTGCCCGTGTCGAAAATAAGGGCACCCAGAGTTTAGGTTAAAACAAGAAACTCCAGGTCAGTCATGGGACTGGTGTGAGAACTAAAACAGTTATTAATCTTTATTTTAAAGTTAGGTAAATCAAGGGACCACGCCGTATAACACGGAACGGGTTTCCTCCTAAGAATACCAGTGCATAAAACAACAACGCAATGCTAAATAAAGAAAAATGAAGCTATTATAAGACCCAGGTCCCATCACACAATGCAACGCAAGCCAGAGGATAGGGTTTTTACCTTATAATAGCCAAGAATGCTTGATACGTTTAAAACAAATCATTTGATACTATTGCCATTGTATAGTGTATAAAACAACTTCAAATCATAAGTATCAATCATAGGCGGCATGGGTACCATATATCATGTCGCCATACTAGTTCTACAATTAAAACCGCAAATGTCACGTATTTGGAAATTGGATTTCCATCTATGAACCGAGGCTAGGGATCGTCCTCTACCGATTCGAGACTGTCTAGCCCGAGTCTCAGGAACAACCGCAACTGCCCTTTGGATCGTCAGGGCCGGTCCACCGATGTGGATTATTATGCCTGAACACTACGTTTTCCCACCCTTTGGGGCGTAAATGAGCCAACGAATGACTCCATCGGACCCGGATCGTCCAATCAAACCGAGGCGCCTCGCAACAGCAACAACCACACAGGTGAAAAGTATATAAATGTTAGGGCTGGCAGGTCACTGACACCACCCTAGCTAGAAAGAAACGCATGCCCTCCCTGAGGCCCGTCTCCCGTTTTTAGTTCACAACCGGGGTGCGAGGCTCGCGAACTCACGTTACACAAAGCTGTGCCACACGGGCTGTGCTTTGATCATCACCACAAGACTTTGCTTTTCAACAGAAGCCTTGATCATTTGCCACTTAGGCATGCCACACAGGAAATTCACTCTATGCGTTTGATATCCATCAGTATATAACCCCTGAGCTCGTACGTCTCAGAGAAGGGCGTTAAGCAAGAGAATAAATTCTCCACCGCCAAACAGATATATATTTAATAGAGATCAATCACACAGACTAAAATCCAATGTCAGACACACAGTCCATTTACAAGTCCGTTCTGGGTCTGAACGAAACCGGAGGCACCTAGTACCCCGCATATCCATCGATCTCCAAGTACGTCTGAACGATCACCAACTGTTTCCATCTTCTTGGGTGTACAGCCCAATCAAGATTATCAGTAATCACCCAAACGACGTGAAGACCTCTGGTCTTTGACTATCGTCTTCATCTTCGACTTATCGTCGTATCAGTTATTCAGAATGGGATAAACCCGGTCTTCCCGAATAACTCGCGTATATTTTAAATAAGTGTTACACAAACACAACATACGCCTCATTCCAATTCATCAGTCACTAACCGTAAATTAATCAAGAGAATAATTCCCCAAATATTAACCCCGAAGGCCGAAACCAACATCAGATCAATATCCAGAAAACCGTTCTGCTTAGCTAACCGACAGTTAGTTTCTAAATTTCACATTCATAGGGAGAGGTTCCCATTAATTTTATCAAAGATAAATTCCTTGAATTTATCCTTTAATCTTCTTTAGAATTTTGATTCAACTAGTCGGGATTAACGAACCTTACCGAAGTAATCATTTGTTTTAATTTCCCAATCCCAACCTATTCATCCCATGAAGTAAAACTAGTAATACTTCATATCTAACACCACGGTGTTATCGGTAAATTCAATTACCATTTCACGTTCAAATCTAATTAAAGATTTAACTATTGCCTGGAGTAAAACTGGTGATACTCCATTCTCGATCATTTCAATCTAATTAAAGATTCATTAAAACTCCACTTAGTTTTAATCTTTAACTGGGTTAAAGAATCAGTGTCATTTAAAACACAGTTCGCGATAAACCCAAAATCACATTTCATTAATTATCGGGTTAAAGAACGAGTGTTATTTAAAACACTGTCCACGATAAACCCAAAAATCAATATCAATTCAATTCCAATTAAATATTATTTAATTGGTACACTTCATTAAATCTAAATAAAAAGATTTAATCTTTTCTCAACTGGGTTCAAGAACAGTGTTAGTCAAGACACCATTCACGACAAACCCAAATCACATTTGATATTAAATACAAGGCTCTGAATAGAAAATATATCGGCTTATATTCAATATCAAATTCTACGACCAACAGATATCGTATTGGAAATAACGATATATATATATATATATTTCTATATCTTTCAAATTTCCATAACAACATCTGTATAATCGCAAAATCCAACATCGAAATATTCCGAAGACAATTTCGATTCAAATCCATTCCAATGCAATCATTGGAAATTCTGGTTATTTTCAAAACCATTTCAAATTCAATTTATTTATTTAAAAATAAATAGAATTATAATTCTAGTTCAAAACTAGTTCATTTCGATAAAAATCTATTTTTATCTTTTCAAATATGGAGTTTTCATCCCATTTCTTTCTAAATCATTTCTTATGATTTTACACAAATTATTACTATTTTTAATAATTTTATCAAGGCCCGTACAGTCGATTTCCATCAACGGCCATCGAACTGCACTTACAGCGACCTTTTCCAAATTTGATTTGGACATAATTCCAAATCCAACCGTTAGATTTCAAACTTCTAATATTCGTTAGAAGGATCTTTTCGATACGAACCCAACGGTTCCGGTTTTAGGAGAATCCGACGGTCGGATCTCCCGTAATATCCGTTCGAAGTCAATGGTCGAAATTCACGAACTGCCGCGGCGCGGCGCGTTCTATTCAGGCCATTATATTATATATATAATATATATAATATATACTTCGTCGATTTCAATTCAAAACGTGCTTTATAAATCGTTTAAAATTCATTTTCAAAACGGTTTCAACTTCATATTCAATTTCAAATCAAAATTGAATATTCCAATTTAAATTCATATTAAATTCATTTCAAATTGATTTCAATTCAAATTGATTTCTAATTCAAATTGATTTCTAATTCAATTTCAGTTCGTTTTCAATTCAATTCAATTTCAATTCGAATTCATTTCTATTCCATTTCAATTCGAATTCATTTCTATTCCATTTCAATTCGAATTCATTTATATTCAATTTCAATTCGAATTTATTTATATTCCATTTCAATTCGAATTTATTTATATTCCATTTCAATTCGAATTCATTTATATTCAATTTCAATTCGAATTCATTTATATTCCATTTCAATTCGAATTCATTTCTATTCCATTTCAATTCGAATTCATTTATATTCAATTTCAATTCGAATTTATTTATATTCCATTTCAATTCGAATTTATTTATATTCCATTTCAATTCGAATTCATTTATATTCAATTTCAATTCGAATTCATTTATATTCAATTTCAATTCGAATTCATTTATATTCAATTCTTTTCAAAATATCAGATTTTGAATTCACTTTCGATATTCATTATAAAATGAATAAGATCGATATAAATATCGTTCACGTCAAAATGGCGTCAATCTAATCAATACGGCTTCATATATTCCTATTTTCAAATATTCTATTTCAAATATTTCTTTTTCAAATATTTCTATTTTAAAATTGGAATGAGGCCCAATCAATTACCATATAATGTTAGTTATATGGATTTTCTACAACACATGTATATATCAACAACGATGAATAATCAACCATCATCCAAAGTGCATTCTACACTGTATAAGCATCAAATATAAATATTCAACGCTTATAACAGCCTGTCAATCAATCGACTGACATACAACTAAACAATCGGGATTAGTGTACGTCAAATATCATCCCAATACCCGTGTGGGGTTTCAAGCAATCAAACACAGATTTTTATTTGTGCAGTTGGGCGATGTGTAAAATTTATCGTCCCAATCAATTTCCTTCAAATAGGTGTACATAAACAAACCGTCCGGTTTGTAAATGAATATTTATTTATTCACATTCACGTTAAAAATTATATTTTTAACGATCAAACTATTTTATTCAACCTATGGATATTCTATTCGGTTCATTTATTAAATAAAATGTTATCTTTATTTTTCTAACTTATTTTTAGAAAATTTCGGCGGCATAACGGCACGATACTAGAAACGGGACAAGGCCCAGCCTTATCCCCGGTCTAGTGAAGGCCCACGCCATTCACACATCAATCAAATCAATTTCATTTCACCAAACAATTCAATTCAAACCAAATAATCTAACCAACTACACAACCAAACAATTAAACAAACAAGCCATCCATGGTCTGTGGATGACGGGTGTCGGGTGCTGCTAAGCACCGTCTGCATCCTAGTATATATATAACTAGAAAAAGAAATTAAAGAGCGAGAAGTTCTCACCGAATAGCTAATCCAACGCCACGACTCTTCTTTGTAGAAATCTTCGCCGTTCTCGCCTTTTGTCACTTTCGTTGCCCGTATTCTCTACATATGTAAAAATCACAGTTTTACTTCGCTATTCAATATATAAAAATCGAATTTTTACTACGCTATTCAATATATAAAAATCTAATTTTTACTATGCTATTCAATATATAAAAATCGAATTTTTACTTCGCTATTCAATGTATAAAAATCATATTTTTACTTCGCTATTCAATACATAAAAATCGAATTTTTACTTCGCTATTCAATATATAAAAATCGAATTTTTACTTCGACATTCAATATATAAAAATCGAATTTTTACTTCGCTATTCAATATATAAAAATCATATTTTTACTTCGCTATTCAATACATAAAAATCGAATTTTTACTTCGCTATTCAATATATAAAAATCGAATTTTTACTTCGCTATTCAATATATAAAAATCGAATTTTTACTTCGACATTCAATATATAAAAATCGAATTTTTACTTCTTCCTTTAATGTAAAAATCATATTTTTATACTAATATCGTTCATATGAAAATCACTTCTTTCATGTTTTAAAAATTCCTACTTTATAGAACTAAAAATCATTTCTTAATGTCATGAAAGGTCATAACTATATAGGAATAAAAACCATAATTTTAAACAAATAAAAATCAGATTTTTAATCCCTATCCTACGTTAAAACTGAAAATTATATTTTTCTATAACCAAAGATTATATTTTTATAAACCTAAATAACTCACTTACATTAAAATCAAAGCTAAAAATAAATGTAGAATAAAATAAAACGAACTCACTGTTTTACAGTCGTAGAAGGGTGGAGAATCGTTGGAGGAGCGGCGCGAGGCTACTGGTGGTCGGAGGCGAGGCGCCTGACTGGCGGTGGGCCAATGTGGGCGGCGGTAGGCGGGTTTAGGGTTGGGAGGTTTCTAGGGTTCGGATTTAATTAGAGGAAGAGGAGAGAAGCGCGCGGGAGAGGAGGGGAGGGGTTCGATCGGAGGGGCTCGCCTGAGCTCCAGTGGCGCGGGCGGCGCCGCCAAGGGCGGTGGTGGAGAGCGCCAGTCGCGCTAAGGCGCGACTCTTTTTTTTTCTTTCTGTTTCGATTTCGACGGGGAGGGCAAATGGAAGAGGGAGGGGGTTTTCTGAAAAAATATATTTTTTATATTTAATTCATTTTATTTTTCAAAAAGCAACTTTTTATTTCGAACACGAAATGAGACCCACCGCCTGTCGTCCATGGCTAATTACCCCCATTCCGAACACAATGGGGTATGTATCGTAAGCTGATTCGATCGTTTCGATCAGTTTTCGTCAAAATCAACATATAACTCTATATATTGAATTTGAACGCACATTTCAATTTACCGGGGTCACATACGAACTCTAAAAATTCCCGAAAAATATTTTCTAGCTTCGTATTGACGATGCGGTCCTAACAAAGCTAGTTTCGTCGAATTCTGAGACCATTGGAAAAATGGTCATTTTCCAGTCGATTAAAATCAACTGAAACTGGTCAAACGCGTTTTCCTTTGCCACGCTCACATATTGATTCGAAAAATTATGAAATTTGGAATCTAGCAACAATTTGACACTGCGGATCCAACAAAAGTGGTTTCGTCGAAATCCGAGGTCGTTTGCAAAATTCCCATTTTTAAGGGCCCGAATTCCATAGCGACTATTCAGAATTTTCAACTGGACATATCTTTTGATTCCCGCTATGAAATTTCGATTATTCGGATTCGTTGGAAAGATATTCTCAAATAGATCCTATTATTTTTGGTTTCACTAAAATGCGGTTTGTTTTGCACCCGGTACATTCAATTGAAGTTTGAAATCGAATTATCGAACTACCGCGCCATTTTCAATTCCTTTTATAAATATAAATAATTATTTATATTCTAACGACGAACTATATATATATACGTTCGAATTATATTCAAAATAAATTTCTCGTCGATATTATTTGAAATATTCTATTTTAAATGTTCAAAATTCATTAAAATTGCCAAAATAAAAATTTTAAACTGGCCCAGATTTTCGGGTTGTTACATCTGTATTCTTCAAAGATTGATTTATGCCAATTTTGAAAAATAAACTTTTATTGTGTTTGTAATCATTGAAATTTTAGAAAAAATTTCCGACACAAATGAATTTCTTAATATATATTTGGTAACTATCAATTTATAATTTCATTGATAATTGATAATTTTAATTAGCTTATTCCTTTTCATTTATTGTAACAGTTTATAAGTTAATATTTCTCTAAATATAGCGATGTGTAGTTTATGAAACATTCATGTTTATTAACATATGTTACTGATGTTAATCCTATTTGTTTATAACTATTTCTACCTATTATATTTTGTGGTTGTATGTGCCAATATATATGATTTCCAAATATTTGTAAGTGCAGGACGAATTACATCTACAGTTAAACTTAATAGGCATTGTGCACAATATTTAATAGACATTGTGTGCAATATGTAATATTTGTTGGACTTTTTCTGTTTTTCTTTGTTGATTCAGTTGTATACCATAACCAACAATGATGACATGTGCACTCAAGATTCTTTTCAGAGTTGATTCACAATCTTGTGTGAGTTTCTGATTTTCGGATAAAGGTTAAAGTATGTTTTAATATGTAACCAAACTTAAAGAAAATTTGTGGATAAAAATTTAAAACACAATTTGCACAATGATAACATGTTAAAAACAGAATGTGACTACGCTGGCAATATATCTCTCCTGGCCTTGATTAAAATGTTAAGCTAAACAGGCAGTCAAACAAAAAAGATTTTTAAGGAAAACAACTTTGATACAAAGATACACCTACGTATCAAAAGAGAGGTGATAGTAGAGATCAAACATGAAATTAACATGAAGTTAATACGATAACATTTTAGTTAATTGTAAATTCGATCAGGTTTATTCAAAGTTAACATTTATATGTGTCTTTTCAATTTCCACGTTCATATTTGTATTCTGGTATATCACTTTCTATGTAGTTTCAGTTATTTCTGAAATCACAATTGATTGGGTTCCCGATTTCATTTTTTAATTCCTATTAATATTGATAGAGAAATCTTAGATCTTTATTTTTTTAACATCGGATGGCATGAAGTAGGGCAACTGAGTATTTGGGTAAGATTTCCTCTCTCCTTATTCATTTAGCTTGATTTTTTTTGTTTGAATTGTAGCTGGGTCATATCTAACTATATATTTTATTTTGATGAACTATTATTTACTTTCATTTGCTAAGACGCACTTTTCATGCTCTAAACTCCTCTATGAAGGCAACGATGAATAAATTTATTGTTGTATTGGTTTATTTTGTTGTCAATGTTGGTAATTTTTAGAAACTAGAATAGGTAGGGAAACCTTAAATTTAAGAGTAATTTGATTTTTGTTATTTTGTCAAGAACTGCTACTTTAGAACAGAATTAGGGCAAAAAAACATTTATGTCTTAGAGTTCTAGATGAGTAATCTTAAAAATAAAAAATAGTTGCTATTATAATCAAAAGGAATAAAATAACGAAAGAAAGGTACTTATCATATATGCCTTTTCTGCTAAAGTATAAATAAAAGTAACAAATAATATTAAATTACAATTCCTTGCTGAAACAATACTTCCTTATATATTGTCCTTATACGTTGTTACTGTAGTGCATGATCCTCAATGTATGCAGTTTCGTTACTGTACATACTATAATATTTAGGGATAAGACTTCCGGAAATAAGCATGCATGTTTCCATTATTATTACATAATTTCCTTACTTTATACCAATATTCTTTTTTTGGGGATAATAATATTAAAAGAAATGTGCAGGAGTTCCCTTTTTATCATATAATCCTTTCTTCGAAAGGGTGAAACTTCTTTATTGATAAATAGTAATACATTTTTGGTATATCATAAAGTGGGCAGATTTTAAAATGTGGTATTAATCATTTTCATTCATTAAAGATATCCAATCATGGCTTGTCTATTAGTAAAGCCTTAGAGTACTCATCTTATTTTCAACTGGAAATGGTTGCACTATTCAATTGGTTTATGTCCAGTTGGGCACCAGTTTTAGCAGTAGATATTGCATACTAATTTTTATTTGGCTTATACACATTCATATATATGATTTAACATTAATGTTTCTCGGAAGATGAGTACTTTATCCTGCAGGTAGCTTAATGTTTTTCCACATGTATTAGCAACTAATGTATTTATGACTATAGTATAAATGTTGCAAACTATATTGCTTTCGTGCAGGTTCTGCCTAACCTTGATGAACTGATGTACACAGGGGTGGATCTACCTATAGGCGAGGTAGGGCCACGGCCTTATGTCAAAAAATGAAAACCAAGCAGAAAATAGCCAGGGGTAAGTTTCTTGCCCTAACTGGAGTTGATAGTTTAGCCATACCTGGGCTTTGCATGCAGCTATTTGACCAAGTTATACCATATTTTGAGAGGAAATTAAGCTTACACATGTATATACCAGAACACTTAAAGTTGGTTAGGTGACGTGGGATAAAACATTTTATTTTGGCCCTACCTGAAACTAAAGGCTAGATCCGCCACTGGTTCATGTACAATATAAATTTATAATGCATGGATATAATATTTGTTAAAGTTCATGTGACATAATGCTAATAAGCATGAACATATGAAGCTTAAACAGTACTCCAAATTAGCCTGTGATTATATTTCACAAAGTATAATAATATTAAGGTGTGCTTTATTTTAATCATATCTCATTAATATTGAATTGTTCTTACTAATTTATATTTATCCAAATTGTACTCGAAAAGAATATGATTTTCGGAGAATGACATATTTTTGTGAATTTTTATTAGAAGTAATCTTCTAATTGAAGTCGGGTTTAGAAAAGCCAAGGTTTTTATGAAATCACCATGCCTACACTACGCATTTCCTTCTTTCTACCCTCACCTACTCACGAATGCACAGAAAAAAGCATTCACGTCTCTGTTTCCCCATGAATAGAAAGCTTTCCTCATTTTTCTTTCACATGGCTCCATGATTAATTTTTGTTTCCCTTCTTTTGATAAACATGTTATTTCATCAATTAACATCACTATATTCATCAACTTCTTCTAACAAAATTACAATTTCAACTCATTAATTTGTTGCAAATAAAATGGCATCACTTTTTAGGTCAACTTTTAATAATCAATTGAGGAACAAGAAGCCGAAGGCAATGAACTTTGGAAATGATTGGGCTTGGACCACAAAAAAGTTTGGAAATGCCGAAGGCTTCATTCTGATAACTGAGTTGTTGAGGAAGTGAAGGTACTATCTGTTCTTAATTTTTGTTTTTTGTGTTGCTTTTTTCTTTTTTCTTTGCACGCAGTTTGTTCTAAAAAAATATTTCTAATAACCGCAATTCAATCGGAAAGAAGTTGTAATATTTTCATATGTTAAGGGTGAATACGTTTAGTGCAAGGGACATTATTGTAATTGCAAGGACATGTGAAGTCTATAAATAGAGAGCTTATGTATGTTGTAAAGATAACTGATTGAATAAAAATGTCCTCTCTCTACCTTATTTCTTCTATTTTGTGGTTGTTTTATAACACATTATCAGCACGATGTTTACGACAAATTTGAATGAAATATTCGAAGATATGACTGAACCAACCAATAAGTAGCCTGAAGCTTATTATGTGATTTTTATTTCGTTTCATTTACTTTCAGCATGTATTAGTTCAAAACTCTTGTTTATTTGTTTTTCTTTTAGTTTATTCCTATGGAATTGTGGAAATAATGTGTAATGTTGGACATGATAATTATTTTATTCTCATGGACATTTGTAACATCCTAGGTTTTTTTGACCATTCAAATCGACAATGATCCTTAATGTTGACATAAACAGATCAAAAATACGGATAGTTATTGGGATTGAAATAAGAAAAAGAAGAGAAGAAGGAATAACAAGCACAAAATCTCACAGCGGAAGGACAAAATATAATAATTAAATAAAAGTCCATGAAGCTATTAAAAACACACATTTGATTATATTTTTTTGATAATTATCAGAGTTAACAATAATAAACATACCAATATTTGCAACGGAAATAAATAATAATAATACTTCTGGCAAACTCCTTCTTCATCTTCATTACATCGTCTTCAATAACTGAAAACTCAGGCTGACTCAAGCACGAATGAAAAGACAAAAATACTCGGATCAGAAATAAAATATTCTCATATTAGTTAAATCAAATTCATGCGATAATATGAGTGCAATAATTTAAGAGATGTTACGGGAATTTCCATCTCCTAAGGATACGTTTAACTAGATACTTTATAATACAATACGTTATTATAATAGTGTATATGTTTAAATATAAAATATTAAAATAGCTAAGCGAGAATACCATTATTACCCTTAAACCATTTATAATACCGTAGTCTATACAGATACCTTAAAGTCCACAGTACGTAGTGGCTATCAGAGGGCACTCCATATTTACGATACAAATCAAAGTCATAGGGGGCTCGATCATGATAATATGACAAGGCACACGAGGAATGCCCAGAGTAGGAATATACTAGTTGCATGCCCGGACTGGTGGTAACGCATAGCCGCGACTACCGACCACCTCGAACAACACTCCCAAATCACGGATGCACATCAAATCAATCAAACCGAGGGACTATAGTTGTAACGACCCAGAAAATCTGAACCAATTTAAATTTTTTAAATTGGCTAAAATAATGGATTAAATAAATATTTTAAATCCATTATTTTAGCCAATTTAAAATTTTTAAATTGGTTCAGATTTTCTGGGTCGTTACAATAGTAATAAAGGAAGAAGTGTTGCCGATGGAGGTGGCTAACCCCACTTGGTCACGGTATAGCCCTTTTTTAGTCATTTTAATTATGACTAAAAGGTCAAGGATATCCATCATCGTTCTCTTTCTTCAAATCCAATAATCGCCTCCAAATCCATCCAACACCATTTCTGGAACTCCACCTCGTACACAGTTGTTAAAGTGGTTTTGGGTATTGGCAGAGAGTATGACAATATCTGATCCCGGTCTCTTTAATAACCAATCGTTTAAATTTTTCACACCTGTCAGTTCTTTTACATTTCGAAGAGGTTCATACTTCATATCAAAATATCAGATTTCCAAAATCATTCAATATTCAAGATAGTATATTATTCATACTAAAATCTCCATTTAAACCAATTAAAATCTTGAAACAATTCCAAATTTAATAATTTGAATATTAAAATTGTTAACAGTATATTTAAAATAGTTTAGATATATAATTGAAATAGTTTGATAATAAATAGTTTGTAATTAAAATAGAATTTATCGAATTAAGTAAATTCTATAGTTAAAATATTATAATAATTTATAAAATAAATAGTTAATTATAAAATGATTTATTTAAAATAATTTATAAAATAAAATAGTAATAAAGTAAACAGTTTATAAAGAAAATATAATTATTATTAAAATAGTTTATAAAATGGTTTTGAAATACTATAGTTGGAATTAGAATTGTTTCTCAAAATTTTGTCCACTTAGACTTGAAGCCATATTTCAACCTTAAGTCAATCAATCTCAATTTCAATATTGCAATCAATATAAATTTCCAATTTTTTTTCATTCATTTCAATTAAATCCATTTACCCCAAATAGTTAAATTCCAATTCAGATCCCCATTTTCAATGATTTCAATTTATAACAAATATTGAAATCACAATTCAGATATAATTCAAATCAATGTTGATTCATATTAAATTTCAAAGGTGGGTGAAACCATTCAATTTCAATAAATTCGATTTACATTCAATTTCACATTTATTTAGCTTCGGTTACAACACTAATTTATTCCCTCCTTAATTTATATTTCAAAGTTCAAGTTCAAAGAAAAACAAATTATAAAACATCACTTATATTGTCTTTAAAACAATATTTAAAAGTTCATGGTTAAAACAAATTTTATTTAACCAATCGGTGTCCGTATATAATTTTCTATCCTATGGCCAAGTGATTCTTAAATTTAATTTTAGTACTTTGGGAAAGGATATATATCATTTCAATCCAAATCAGGGTCATATGTATTTATCATTTCAACCTACGTTCTTAATTCATTTTAATGATTAATCCCGGGTTTATTTGATGCCCATAACATCTATGGTAAATGATTGGGATTAATCAGCCCAAACAATGGTCATATACGAATAAATTTGAAAATCAGGTAAATTCACACAATTAACATCAATTTATCAAACATATCAGATTCAAGCCATTCATCACACCAATATAAACAAACATTTCAACATCGTAAATTTTACTAGTTATCGGATGATGTTTTTTTTTTACTGGCAATTGAATGTCAAATTTTAATTTAACTGTAAAACAGTCAAATTTAACTACACTATCGATGCAAATAAAGTTAAATATGCAATTTAAATTGTCGAACATCAATCCATACAATCGTATCATGACATGATATTAATTTAACTAATATTAAAATATTTTAGTTAGATGTGAATGGGTTTAATCACTCACCTTTGGTTCTGAACAAGATTAAAATCCGAATTTTAGCCCAAAAATTTATAGTCTCAGAATCTGTCCAAACCAGTGCCATCGCGAAGAGCTCGTCGATACGAATTTAATGCAACAAACCGTATGTCAAATGGAGCTCGTATGAAAAAGTTATATAAGTTTAATCATTTGAATTTCAAAATAAACAAAATAATTTAATATTCTCCTTACCCAATCATCACATGCCATGTCATTACGCGTCCACCCCCCTTGATTCATGCTCTAGGTACCGCCGAAAAAAGAACCCAACACACCGTTTAAAACCTTGATTCACGCTCCTCCAATCTTCAATCAGATCACAATCAACCATTGCCGTGAGAACCGCCCGTGTTTGCTCGACCTACGGCCGGAATCCGATCATGCTCGGTAGTCTACAAAGTCTCAAAAACCGTGAAACCTGCGCTGCCTTTAAGGCACCATTTCGACAATTATAGATCGCGATAATTTGATCCAACCATATGGAATCGAAGATCTCTCGATGTTCTTCAATATTCGCTTTGGAATAATCAGATTTCGTTGAAAGGAATGGAAGATTTTAACGATAAAAGTTCTACAGATTTCGGCCATTAAAAATTAAAAGAGGCGGTCGGTCAGAAATTTAGGGTTTTTAAAATTATTTTATTAATAAAATCTCTCGGTTTGCATGTATTTAAGCCAAAATTCGAACGGACTCCAAATCAGGCCCGCTTACTACCTAACAATAGGTTTTGACACTTTCTGAACTCAATGGAATAGGTTTCAATGCCCAGTTCCAAACTCTATAGTAGTTTCTTTTTAAAAGTGATTATTTAACTAAATTGTACATATAAATTTATATGCGTTTTAATTTCTTACGATCAAACTAAAATTCCGACGGCTATGAATTTTTATATATTACAAAATTTTGCAAATTTGGATCAAATAAAATTAATTTTATTGAATTATGAGATTATTCATAAAAAATGTAAAATTTCACATATTTACAAATAAAATACTCAAATTTAACTTTAAAATTGAATTCAACAGTTTAAAATTTAAAAAAATAATCAAAAATAGAATTCAAATAAATTTCATGAATAAAATTCCTTTTTTATATGAATTCCATATTGATTATTTAAATACTTCAATTGTTGTATTTCAATTATAAATTACATAAATCAAAATATTTCAATATAAAATTTTCAAATATCATTATAATCAATATAAACAAATTAAAATTTTTAATATTAAAATAATTTGCCCAAAACACACTAAAATTAATAATTTAAATTATCGCAAAATTCTTGGGATGTTACAACATTTATTTATATTTATAAGTTTTTCCAATTATTGACTAGCTGTATTGTTTTTAATTCTTAAGGTATGGATCGACAGTGTTTAAACGATGATATATGTCTGGTTGATATTAGAACTACTCATATGATATTGAAAAACCCGAAGTTTTCTCTGAGTTATCTTAAAATATTTCATATGAAGTTTCAAGTATAGTTGGTTCAGCCAATACAATTGAAGGGTCCGGAAAAGCTCATATAGTGTTACCAAATGGTACACATATATTCATTCAAAATGCACTATTTCAAGCAATTCTAAAAGAAATCTGCTTAGCTTCAAAGATATAAGAATGAATGGATATCATATTGAAACTATAAATTAAAACAACAAAGAATATCTTTGTGTCATTTCTAAAATTGAAATCCAGAAGCTTATTTTAGGAAAATTTGATACAATTTCAACTAGATTATACTTTACCAAAATTGGCATAGTTGAATCTCATTTTATAAACATGAGCCAGAAGCTCAGGGATACAAAGAAATTGATTCTTTGGCATGATCGTTTAGGTCATTCTGGATCAACTATGATGCGTAAAATTGCTAAAAACTCAAATGGGCATGATTTATCAAATCAATTGAACCTACCAAGTGATTACATGTGTACATCATGTGCACAAGGAAAATTAATTACTTGACCTTCATACTGTAAAATCACTTCTGAATCTCCAGATTTTTTGCAAAGAATTCAAGGTGATATATGTGGTCTGATTCATCCCACTTGCGGACCATTTAGCTACTTTATGGTGTTAATTGATGCATCAACTCGTTGGTCACATGTGTGTTTTCTATCTACTAGAAATATGGCATTTGCCAAATTACTTGCTCAAATAATTAAATTAAGAGCACATTTCCCTGATCATCAAATAAAATAATTACGGCTGGAGAATTCAATTCTCAAGTTTTTGATGATTATTGTTTATCAGTGGGAATTGAAGTTGAACATCTAGTAGCTCATGTTCATACTCAAAATGGTCTGGCAGAATCATTAATTAAGTATTTGCAACTTATTGCAAGGCCTTTACTTATGCAAACAAAGTTGCTTGTTACAGCTTGGGGCCATGTAATTTTGCATGCATCCAAATTGATTAAAATTAGACCAACGACTTAACATCAGTTTTCACCATCACAACTTTTAACTGGATCCCAACCAAATATTTCACATCTACGAAAATTTGGTTGCGCTGCGTCCCCCACTTGTACTAAAATGGGTCCTCAAAGAAGGTTGGGAATTTATATGGGATTTGACTCGCCTTCGATAATTTGTTATCTTGAACCTCTTACGAGTGATGTCTTTACTGCAGGATTTGCAGATTGCAAATTTGATGAATCAAATTTCCCGTTGTTAAAGGGAGAAAAGACCGTTCCGTAGAACAGCATGAAATTTCATGGAATAATCCCTTTATGTTTCATTTGGATCCACGTACAAAACAATGTCAATAGGAGGTACAAAGAATTTTGCATATTCAAAATATTACAAATCAAATGCCAGATGCATTTAATGATGCTGCAAGAATAACTAAATCTCATATTCCACCAGCAAATAACCAGCTAGAATTAAAATCCCCGAAGGACCAATAGCAGTAAATGAATCTAAAGCTAAAAAAAACGTGGAAGACCGATAGGTTCAAAAGTCTTGGCACCTAGAAAAAGAAAGTCTAATGAAAAATCATCAATTGCAAACCTCCTGAAGAGGTTATAAATGATCCAAAGGATAACTTAAAAGAAAATTCCAATTCTCCAAAAATTAGTGAAGGAACTATTATCCTAGAAGAAATAATAGAAGCTTCTGAAAACAAAACAGTGCCTAATAATAATGAGATCTCAATATTCTATATGAATTATAGAGAAATGTGGGATCAAAGTAAAATAACAATTGATGATGTATTCTCATTCGCAGTAGCTACTGAAATAACTAAAAGTCATGACTATAATGAGAATGAACCAACTAGCATAAATGAGTGTCGAAAAAGACAAGAATGGCCAAAGTGGAAAGATGCTATTCAGGTTGAGTTAGATTCACTCAAAAAACATGATGTATTTGGGCCAATAGAGAAAACACCAAAAGGTGTAAAACCAGTCGGTTACAAATGGGTATTCGTTAGAAAACGAAATGATAAAAATGAAGTTTTGAGATACAAAGTAAGGCTTGTTGCCTAAGGTTTCCTGCAGAGACCAGGTTTTGACTTCAAAGAAACATACTCCCATGGTATGGATGTCATAACATTTCAATATTTAATAAGCCTTGTAGTTTCTGAGAAGCTTGATATAAGATTGACAGATGTTGTGACAACTTATCTATACGGTGAATTGGATACCAATATTTAAATGAAAATCCTAGATGGATATAAATTGCCTGAAGCAAAATTAAAGTCAATGTATTCATTAAAATTGAGACGATCACTATACGGTTTGAAACAATCTGGAAGAATGTGGTATAACCGTCTTAATGAGTATTTAATAAAGGCTAGGTATAAGAATGTGTCTTGGTCTACCGATTGAGCATAGTAAAAATGGCATATTAATTCATCAATCAAATTACATTGAGAAAATCCTGAAGCATTTTCAAATAGATAAAGCATATCCACTTAGTACGCCTATGGTTGTCAGGTCACTAGATATCAAAAAGAAATCTTACCGACCAAAAGAAAATGATGAAAATGTACTTGGTCCAGAAGTATCATATCTCAATTCAATTGGTGCATTATTATATTTATCACAATGCATGAGACCAGATATTGCATTTTCAGTCAATCTTCTAGCAAGATATAGTTCTGCACCTACTAAAAGACACTGGAATGGTATAAAACATATCATGAGATATCTACGAGGAACCACAGATTTAGGTTTGTTTTACTCTAACATAGCCAATAATCCGATTCTAGTTGGTTATGCTGATGCAAGTTACCTTTCTGATCCACATAAAGCAAGATCACAAACTAGATATGTATTTACTAACAGTAATGCAGCTATTTCATGGCGATCTATAAAGAAAACATTGGTAGCAGCATCGTCCAATCATTCTGAAATACTAGCACAACATGAAGCAAGTCTAGACTGTATTTGGTTAAGATCACTAATCGAACATATTCGAATCACATGTCAACTTCCATCAACTACAGAAAGATTACCCATTATTTATGAAGACAATGCCACATGCGTAGCTTAGATTCATGCAGGATATATCAAGGGTGATAGGATGAAGCACATTTCTTCCAAATTCTTTTTCACACATGAACTTCAAGAAGGCAATAAGATAGAAGTGAAGCAAATCCAGTCTCAAGAAAATCCAGAAAATCTATTCACGAAGGCACTTCCAAAATCCACATTTAAGAAGATGATATATAAAATTGGTATGCGTTGCTTGCATCACCAAACTATTTGAATAATGCGTTACGAATTAGGGGGGCATATATTATGTTGTAATGTACTCTTTTTCTTCACTAATATTTTTCCCACTGGGTTTTTGTTAGTAAGGTTTTTAATGAGGCATTATTTTGATCCAGAAGTACCGACCCTCATTGGAACATTGTCAATATGTTACCTAGAGATGAAAATTGTACACTTTCCCTTCTTTATGATTTTTCCCACAGTGTTTTTCATAAAAAGGTTTATAATGAGGCAATTAACCTTATCATCTTTGCATACGCATATTCAAGGGGAGTGTTGTAATATTTTCATATGTTAAGAGTGAATACCCTTAATGCAAGGGACATTATTGTAATTGCAAAAACATGTGAATTCTATAAATAGAGAGCATATGTATGTTGTAAAGATATCTAAATGAATAAAAATGTCCTCTCTCTAACTTATTTCTTCTGTTCTGTGGTTGTTTTATAACAAAAGAACAATTTTTGAAAAAGGAGAAACTACAGTTTACCCCTTATCGCGCATCACTAACGTCATCTTCCTTATTAATGTTCAAAAATGATAATCATGATAGTAATGTATTTTTTTTTCTTAACTGGTCTACATCTTTACATTTCAAGTTTCCTTACGGTGAAGGATTAGCATGAAAATTTTGATGAGAAATTATAGGGAGACGGGTATATTTTCAAGCTAAATTTTAGTGACCATTTTTAAGCTTAGTCAACGCATTTTCTAAGTGTTGTTGGGATTTACATATTATATATCAAATTGTTCTCCTTAGACAGGGACAAAGGGGGTCTTCATTATACTTTGTACAGTATAGAATTCAAGATATCTTATTGAGTATGTAATGTGTTAGTATCTTGAAGCTTTAATGTAATTTGTTATAGTCATTTTTTCAACTAATTGTGATATATGTAATTAATTTATTGTTTTTAATTTCCATACTTTGTGTAGGTCATAATTCAAGACATGGAGTTGGCAAGAGCTAGGATCTGAAAGTATCCTATTTTTACTTTCTCTATCAACTCTCTTTACATAAGAAATTAGTCAACCATTGGTAAAATTTTAGGTCGATTAAATCAACTTTTCTTATTTTTGACAATGATAAATTAACTTGACTTTATAATGCTCTTGCGATTTTGCTTCTATTCCATGCTAAAATAGTTCATGGCTGAATTTCTCATTGAAGTTAATCATCCATGATGTTTATTACTTAGCATGCGATTTTGGGATTCCTGTACAACAAAAGTAGACTTAGAGATTTATACTTTATACCAACAAGGAAGGTTAGTTTCTGGTCATTTGATGTGTGTTTATTGGTGTTTGGATTGTAATTTATGTTTATGAAAACTTCTTCCATTTATAAAACTTCTTTTTTATAAATCTATACGAGTTCAGAATGAATTTATCATTAACAGCTAAAATATGGTTCGACTTCTGCGAGAAGAAAATTAATTCTACATAGGTTAGTATCGAAATGTGTACCAAGTTGACAGTTTGAACTTCAACTTCTTAGGACAAACATAGTGGAGAAATAGGTATGATATTAAACCAAAATTTATTGCTCTATTTATAATTTCCACACTGTTTCACGGTATCGCAAGTTGATTTTGGATTCTCACATTTAATGAATAAAAAAGGCTTCTAAAGAAGAAATTATTATATTCCTAATGTAGTAAATATAACAAGTACTTTTTTTAGGACACCCAACATTTTATGGAACTAAGAAACCTTTGAAAATTTTGTTGGGTGTTGCTTCATTTGTAACCAGTATGGTAATAAAAATACAAAGATTATTTGGAAAATGAATTCAGAATGAAATTCACTATTGAATGTAACATACGGTTCAATGTTTGCATGAATAAAATTTTATTATGTTATATTTGTTATGGTTCATTATTTGAGACTGGTCGTACTACTCCTTCACTAGATCTGAATTATGTTGAAGACAGTGCCGGTGGTCTAGATTTTCCAGTTGGACTACTGGCGAAGGTGGACAAAGTTACCCATCTTCAGATGGATGGAAAATTGCTAATAGGGATATTTGAGAATGTCATGCAACTTGCAAAGGAGTGATGAAAAGCAGTAGCCAGTTACATCCGAGAAATTATTTCAGAGCAAGTCAAAAAGCTGGGGTGTCAGAGAAATGTCTAACATAGAGGGAATGCAGTTTTGTTATTAGTGTGGAAGCTGTACGTTAAGAAATTTTTAGAAAGTCATCCACGTGTGCATCTGCAAATTGAGAAACAACAAATCTAACTTACGATCTGTGACGGCCCGCCCCGCACCAACCGACATTTACTCCAAAAGTGCGTTGTACACATGTCCAGTTAGCACGGAACGGTCATCAAAAGAAAAGAAAGAAGAGAATGAGCTAATCAGGGAACCTGTAGAATGTCTCACAGCGCATAGGATAAAATATAATAACAACATACTTGACATAAAACAGGTGAGACAGTGCATAAGCTGAAAATAAACTAACATAGCAGCGGAAAATCCAAGTACAGCTTATGATCCAAAGCCAACATTATTACAACTTTTCAGACTGTCTCAACAAAACAAAATCAAGATAAAGGAGGTACACTACTAATGCCCAAGTAGCGACCACCAGCGACACAGGGAGAATATCTATATATAATACGAGGAAGCCTCCTGCTCGCCTCCGAATCAGCTACTCGCGCATCACCAGCTAACCATAACCTGTCTCTAGTCTGCTCGTGTGAGCACCCAGAGTAATAAGAGGAGACATAAAACTCTGGGTCAGACATAAAGCCTGGTATGAGAGATAAGCAACAAAACAAAACAATAACAGGTATAATCCAATCATACCTGAACCTGGACCTGCAACCAAAGAGTTAGCACTACATACTGTACAACACTCTAAGGGGCCATTTCCAATGGTGTAAAGATAACAGGGGTGGGGGTGTGCAAGTCATAGTGATGTCAAACAATCAAGCATAGCAATCATCCTTACATCCTTCACTCAGTGCGTAAAGCATACGATATCCACTACTTTGGTCACCTAATACTTTGGGCCATGACGGAATCCAATCCCATGTAACTATCACTACAAGCCCACCATCCATCTCTCAGTGGTGAACCAAAGTTATGAATACCGACAACCCCTTTGCACACGTCCCGTAGCAAAGCCCAATCATGAAGTGAACTCATTGGTTCCCATCTGGATCCTGAGCTCTAACTTCCTATTTGGACTACCTTTGCATCTCGGGTTTTTAGTCTTCACCGGATCGGTTCGGGTTCCCCTTCTAGCCATCGGTTCGGATCGGGTCCTCTACCATGAGTTGGTTCGGTTCGTGGTCTTCCTCTGGTAACGATTCGGTTCGGGTCTTCCTCTGGTAACGATTTGGTTCGGATTCACAACGTCGCATTGGTTCGGGTCCGGTGCCCCACTTCGGGTCGGGTCGGGTTGCCATCTCCCATCCAGTTCGTGCTCCAGCTCCGATCAGCTCCCCTCGTCCTTCGTTTACTCCGATCTGATCTCCCTCCTTTAGCCGATCTGATCCCAGTTCAACTAGCATGGCCTTCCTTTTTGCCAGGTTTCTCAAGTGCCAAGTTCCGATCCAATCGAATCCCTTGCCCAGTTCACTTATCCGACCCGAGCCCCCATATACGATCCGATCCGATTCAAAACCTGCACTTTTCCTGAAACTTTTCAGCGGGTGTTTTACGCCATTCGACGACGTTTTCGACCATTCTAACTATTGTAATCAATCACAAAGCATACCATACAGTCATAGTAACACATAGAAGTGATCTCAAATACCAAAACAATGAATTTACATGTCAAAATGGATCAAATATACCCAAAACCCCATATTTTCCCATAAGCATGTTTAAGCAAAACTAATCCTAGGGTTAACAAAACTTAACAAAATTAAACCAAATTTCTACCAGAGGCATAAAATATTATTTTCGAATTTATAGATATTTTTCCAGAATTTATTAATGTATAAATTCGCTAATCTTCACTAATTACCCTTAATTAACTGTAATTAGTGTCAAAACAATGCTAATCACTCACCTTTGCCACAAAGTAAACTATAGATCTGAAATGATTCTCTGTTTGGGTCAAACTCCAATGCTTAGCAGCAGCTCCTATCTTGATTTGATGCTAATCCGCCTTGATTTGGTGTAGATCTTGCTAATATGTGATTAGGAAAGCCAAAAAAATGTTTTGAAGAGATTTAGAGAGTGGAGACCATTACTAGGGTTTCAAGAATGAAAGTGGCGGCTCAAAAACTGAAATGAAATGATTTCCCAAACCCTATCAGCCTCCCCATAACCCCAATCCCGAAATGGGTTATGGGCCTAGCTGTTAACTACCTGGTTTAGCCTAATTAAGCTGTTTTTCACCTTCTAAACCTTGTTTCAGCCATATCTCCCAAACGGTAAGTCCGTTTTTCACATGTGACCACTCTACGGAAAGGTAAACCATCAAACGAATCTAATGGAAGTGGTTTCAGGTCAAAATTCCTTTCCAATCAAAAGTTATGGCCAAAACAAGATCAGCTAGGGGCAAAACGGTCATTTAAAAATCGACAAAAATCATGAACATGGGAAATGAGTCTAATGGTTGTTTCCCAAAGTTACATGACCATACGACTTCATATGGGAAAGAAATAAATATTCTACGATACTCCTATGCGTAGAATGCGGGTTGTTACATTCTCCTCCCCTTAAGAAATTTCGCCCCCGAAATTCCCTAACCAAAACACACAAAGGGTCCCGCATGCCTATCAGCCCCAAAACAACAATCAACATGCAAAACAAGTCTATCCTAGCATGCGGTTTACTAACAAGGGAAGAAACTATCACTATCAAAACCTTACCAGGCAAAGAGTTCTGGATACTTCTTCCTTATATCCTCGTCTGTTTCCCAAGTACGGTCTTTTTCATTCTCACCCCACTGGACTTTGACTAGTTTCACCGCCTTCCTTCGAAGCTGCTTCGTATCGTTCCCAACAATACGCATAGGCTTGCGGTTCTCAACCGCCTCGGGTTCAACCTCGCTATCGTCCAACTGATCTAGTGAAATAGCCACATTAGGGTCTTGCACAAACTTCCTTAACTGGGAAACATGAAATACGTTGTGAACTCCCGCCATCTTGTCAGGTAGCTCTACTTCATACGCCAAATTCCCAACTTGCTCGAGGACTGGGAATGGACCAACAAATCTTGGTGTTAACTTACCTCTCCAACCAATCCGAATCACATTCTCAATGGAGAGATCTTGATGAACACCAAGTTGTTAACGAAGAATTCCAAATCTCTTTGTCTCTTATCGAGATAAGTCTTCTTCCTATCCTGGGTAGCCTTCATTCTCTAATATACAATTCACTCAAATACCATCATGACCTGACCCAGTCCTTGGTAAACTATCAATATAATCCATTTGAGACTTGTTCTCTTTCCATCGATACCCATCTCTACCCTAGAGATGATTTCCAATAGGTTAGGATCGTCCTTCTAACTGGAACCAATCCACTCAATCAAAATCGATCTAATCGTCAAGCTTACTAGTGTTTCTGAATCCAATTCACTCTTGGGCTCGAAATCATATCCTGTGATATACTTTAGTTGCTTCCATCCTAGAAACATAACCCCTAAACTGGCATGTCTCCTACTCAATGCAACTATTACCGCACCCAAATCCTTTACTATGATCACTCTGCCCCATGGAGTCATGGCGACTCCACTGCACTGATCCATAGCCACTAGTCCTTTGCTATGTCCACTCTGCCCCCATGAAGTCATAACAACTCCACTGCACTGGCTCATAGCCTTACTATTCCTTTACTATGTCCACTTTTCCCCTCGAGTCATGACGACTCTACTGCACTGGCTCATAGTCCTACTACAATCACTTTGTTCCCCATCGCTGGAACCCTACAGGTGATAGTCTACTCAAGAGAAGAAAGATAGGAACAAACATAGCAACCATAACATCCATCAAACAAATCCTATCTATCACCTGCTAAAGTCATAAACACATCGACACCTACATGAATGGTCTAACCAATCCCAGTATGTCGATTCTAGTATGTCTGGTCCAACCAACATCAATAACTAATGGAAGCCCAGCCTCCATACATACACCGATGCCTACTTGACTGGTCCAACCAATCCCAGGCCAATGGAAGCCCCGCCTCCCTACGGACTACCGTACGTCCAACGTACGTTTATCCTCCAAGGATAACTAGATCACGTCCAACGGATCCAGGGTAACGGGCGTCCCCAGAAACCCCTGCTTTTAGTCCGCCTAAAATACTTGAGTCCAACCCAAGTCTATCCATTGTCTTGCTGCCCTCTCGAGTCTAACCCAAGCCGAATCCAATTCCTTGCAGCCTTCTCGAGTCCAACTCGAGTCAATCTATAACTCAGACCCAGTTTTGAGTATCCATTAGTGACAAACTCTAGTCCAACGTGAGTCGTCTCCCTATTCGTTGCATCCCAAGATCAACGAACACCCATTTTCTTTTACGAGTTCAAGTCTAACTTGAATCGCCCTAATCTTCGTTGTATCTTCCATGATCAACAAACACATCCTATTCCTTCAAAGTTCTACTATCCAATAGAGAATATCAACATAGGGTCCTAAACAATCCATTACTTTGCATCTTTCCCGAGTCCCACTCGAGCAATCTCATAACCCTATCGAGTCTAACTCTGGGCAGTCTATACCATTGAGCAGTCTCATCATGTTCCGTCTTCCCATCACTCCTCGAGTAAACCAAGATATCATCCAATGAAAAATCACAACTATTTACCCCTCACGCAAACCATCCTAGTCGAAATCGACATTCCCCAAGCACAAGCCCCAAAGGCCTAAACCAATATCAGACAAGCACCCAAGGAACATCTCCTCCGAGTTCGGACAATCCACGTGAGGTGATACTAGCAAAACAATCTAGCACTGGAGCACTCATTTGCCTCCCAGAGACAACTAGAACTTATCACAACGATAGCCTCTAAGCTTCCTTAACTCCAGTTTCTATCGCCGTCACTAGGTAGGTACCTAATACCACCCTATTCCTTTGGAGTAGATCGACTCCCCAAAATAATGCTAAACCCAGTAAAGCCCAAAACAAAGCAATCACAAGGAAACATACGTCCATGACTCGATAAGACCAACCACAGCAAATCATACTAAGATCAGTCGAACCACCTATCGGGTTAGTCACAATTAGAGGTCTATCGACTATCTCGGGTTTGTCAAACAATACCCGAACAGAAACATCTTAAATAGAAAGCATACCTTTTATAACGACACCCTTTTCCTTCTGCGTCGCACTTGGAGCATTCGACGAAGAAGGAACAACGTTGATAGAATACGCTTTCACAATCTACTTCTCCCTAGGAGGTTGTGGGCAACCATCCTTGTGATGTCCCGCTTGGCCGCAGTTAAAGCATTTCCTTTCCCCAGGGTTTTCTCGACAATCTCTGGCATAGTGGCCCTTCTTGCCACAACTAAAGCATTCGCCATCTTTCTTATTTTTCTTATTCTGACCATCCTTGGTCGGGTTCTGCTTCCTCTTGTTCTGGGAATTCTTCTTGCCTTCACCGCCTGCTTGCGGCTTTGGCTCCTCTGCAGATGCCGTAGCAACCTCAGTCTTTGACTTGGGGAAACGGCTCTCTGACCTTAATGCCTTTCCTACAATAGACTCGAACGTCTCATCGATATGGTTTATAAGTCTTTCCCCCAAGTACCCATCCAAGCCAGTTATGAACTTCTCGTTCTTCTTTTCGATTGTATCGATAATGGACCATCCATATTTCGATAAAGTGTCGAATTCAGCGATATACTCCGAGACTGCTCTACCATTCTGCTTATGCTCCAAGAACTTCCGGAACAGTTCTGATTTATGAGCAGCTGGGATAAACTTATCACAAAAGCGAGTCTTAAACTGATTCCAAGTAACTTGATCTTCTGGAGTAGCTGTTCTAATGGCATTCCCCCAATTCATCGCTCGCCCTTGCAGTTGACGAGATGCTAGCCTTCTCTTCATCGCATCCTCGATACCCAAGTCGTCGAAGATACGATCACAGCTATCCAACCAATCCTGAACATCTGTGGCCGACTCCGTTCCGTGGAACGACTTCCCACCAAGGTTAGTGTAATCCTTGCACAACTTGGCGAAATCGACCCTAGGCGCCTGCACTACTGGACCACCACCATTTCCGGGATTGGGAACTGCCCCTTGAACTTCCCTAAGCATCTCCCTCATGAAGTTGGTGAACATTGTCCTCATGTCAGGAGCATTCCCATGGTTGGTCCCTCTACCAGCACCCCTGGTGTCTCTACTCATCGTTCAATCTGTAAAGAGAAAACGATTAACGACCCCATAGTGGTGCTAGTGCAGTACGACTTCATTCTTATACTACTAATAGTATATATATATAGCTTTTGAAAACCAAATTAATCACAAATACGCGCTCTCATATACGTACTATCTCTCCCTAGGTTAACTACGCAACCTAGAGCTCTGATACCAAGTGTGACGGCCCGCCCCGCACCAACCGACATTTACTCCAAAAGTGCGCTGTACACATGTCCAGTTAGCACGGGACGGTCATCAAAAGAAAAGAAAGAAGAGAATGAGCTAATCAAGGAACCTGTAGAATGTCTCACAGCGCATAGGATAAAATATAAAAACAACATACTTGACATAAAACAGGTGAGACAGTGCATAAGCTGAAAATAAACTAACATAGCAGCGGAAAATCCAAGTACAGCTTATGATCCAAAGCCAACATTATTACAACTTTTCAGACTGTCTCAACAAAACAAAATCAAGATAAAGGAGGTACACTACTAATGCCCAAGTAGCGACCACCAGCGACACAGGGAGAATATCTATATATCATACGAGGAAGCCTCCTGCTCGCCTCCGAATCAGCTACTCGCGCATCACCAGCTAACCATAACCTGTCTCTAGTCTGCTCGTGTGAGCACCCAGAGTAATAAGAGGAGACATAAAACTCTGGGTCAGACATAAAGCCTGGTATGAGCGATAAGCAACAAAACAGAACAATAACAGGTATAATCCAATCATACCTGAACCTGGACCTGCAACCAAAGAGTTAGCACTACATACTGTACAACACTCTAAGGTGCCATTTCCAATGGTGTAAAGATAACGGGGGTAGGGGTGTGCATGTCATAGTGATGTCAAACAATCAAGCATAGCAATCATCCTTACATCCCTCACTCAATGCGTAAAGCATACGATATCCACTACTTTGGTCACCTAATACTTTGGGCCATGACGGAATCCAATCCCGTGTAATTATCACTACAAGCCCACCATCCATCTCTCAGTGGTGAACCAAAGTTATGAATACCGACAACCCCTTTGCACATGTCCCGCAGCAAAGCCCAATCATGAAGTGAACTCATTGTTTTCCATCTGGATCCTGAGCTCTAACTTCCTATTTGGACTACCTTTGCATCTCGGGTTTTTAGTCTTCACCGGTTCGGGTTCCCCTTCTAGCCATCGGTTCGGGTCGGGTCCTCTACCATGAGTTGGTTCGGTTCATGGTCTTCCTCTGGTAACGATTCGGTTCGGGTCTTCCTCTGGTAACGATTCGGTTCGGATTCACAACGTCGCATTGGTTCGGGTCGGGTGCCCCACTTCGGGTCGGGTCGGGTTGCCATCTCCCATCCAGTTCATGCTCCAGCTCCGATCAGCTCCCCTCGTCCTTCGTTTACTCCGATCCGATCTCCCTCCTTTAGTCGATCCGATCCCATTTCAACTAGCATGGCCTTCCTTTTTGCCAGGTTTCTCAAGTGCCAAGTTCCGATCCGATCGAATCCCTTGCCCAGTTCACTTATCCGACCCGAGCCCCCATATCTGATCCGATCCGATTCAAAACCTGCACTTTTCCTGAAACTTTTCCAGCGGGTGTTTTACGCCATTCGACGACGTTTTCGACCATTCTAACTATTGTAATCAATCACAAAGCATACCATACAGTCATAGTAACACATAGAAGTGATCTCAAACACCAAAACAATGAATTTACATGTCAAAATGGATCAAATATACCCAAAACCCCATATTTTCCCTTAAGCGTGTTTAAGCAAAACTAATCCTAGGGTTAACAAAACTTAACCAAATTATACCAAATTTCTACCAGAGGCATAAAATATTATTTTCGAATTTATAGATATTTTTCCAGAATTTATTAATGTATAAATTCGCTAATCTTCACTAATTACCCTTAATTAACTGTAATTAGTGTCAAAACAATGCTAATCACTCACCTTTGCCACAAAGTAAACTATAGATCTGAAATGATTCTCTGTTTGGGTCAAACTCCAATGCTTAGCAGCAGCTCCTATCTTGATTTGATGCTAATCCGCCTTGATTTGGTGTAGATCTTGCTAATATGTGATTAGGAAAGCCAAAAAAATGTTTTGAAGAGATTTAGAGAGTGGAGGCCATTACTAGGGTTTCAAGAATGAAAGTGGCAGCTCAAAAACTGAAATGAAATGATTTCCCAAACCCTATCAGCCTCCCCATAACCCCAATCCCGAAATGGGTTATGGGCCTAGCTGTTAATTACCCGGTTTAGCCCAATTAAGCTGTTTTTCACCTTCTAAACCTTGTTTCAGCCATATCTCCCAAACGGTAAGTCCGTTTATCACATGTGACCACTCTACGGAAAGGTAAACCATCAAACGAATCTAATGGAAGTGGTTTCAGGTCAAAATTCCTTTCCAGTCAAAAGTTATGGCCAAAACAAGATCAGCTAGGGGCAAAACGGTCATTTAAAAATCGACAAAAATTATGAACATGGGAAATGAGTCTAATGGTTGTTTCCCAAAGTTACATGACCATACGACTTCATATGGGAAAGAAATAAATCTTCTACGATACTCCTATGCGTAGAATGCGGGTTGTTACACGATCTTTTATGATGTTCGCTTAAGTCAAGCTAGAAAGTACATTGTACTATTTTGCCCGTAATTATTATTATTAATAATAATGTTGTTATTTCGTATTTATGTGACAAAGTTGTTGATTGTATAAAAAAAATGCAAGGAAAATCTATTTATCTGGATGTAAGCTATATTAAGGCCACATTACTGTTTGTTTGCTCTGGTAAACCAAGACGTTTGAATACTACTTCTAATACATATGATATTGTAGTTATAATCGTGCAAATGAAATGCCAAGAAGAATAAATTTGAAAAAGAGAACTAAATACGACATGAATATTTGTTGTCTAAATCCTTAACTTTCACTTGTGACTTTTCCATATATTATTGAGCCATATGTATAGGGAAGATAGAGATGAAGGAAGGAAACGAAAGTGAACCCTTTTGACCATGCCAAGCTAGAGAAGCATGTAGAAGGTTGACGTTTATATATATATATATGTATATGTATATGTATATGTATATGTATATAAGGAAATTCTATTTGAACACAAAATTGGACACATCAGATCTCAACCACTAGATCTCCCCATGAATTACACTTTCTGCATAAAGACAAACAAATCCAACGGTGCTAGCTTTGTGTCTCTAACTTTATGTTTAATTTTGTGTCTTAGTAGCCTCTCCTATATATATATATATATATATATATATATATATATATATATGATTCCTAAGAATTTTGGTTTGATGTTAATACCGTGGCTTATACTAATTTAGATTGTAACATTTTGTATACTATATTATATACATGAAAAAATATAATGCACGATATTTAAATTTTCAATCATTCCATATATGTTTTTTACAGCCTGCAATCTTTATGTAAAACATAAGTTTATTATATATATTGTGAATTTATTTGTTTAAAATAGCACTGGATAATCAACTTTTTTCAAAATTCTGTTTGCAATTTGTTTGCAATCATTATAATCTTATATGTGATTTATATTATATGTAACAATACATCAAATTTGACATTCATATGATAAGGATTTTCCTCAAAAATAGCCCAGTTCTCTTTGGAATATGTGATTACTTGCATGGTCAGACAAAACATTGTATCGAATAAATCATATACACATCCTCTCTTAACGAATGCATGGACATGAAGCAAAGAGTCCACACCTAAGCATATCTATAAGGTTTCTTTGGATAAGTTGTTCTTAAATTCATGAATAACATACCCGGAAAAATATATTGGCTTGGTTTAATATGATTAAACGATGGTAATGTTGTTGTGTGCACTATGCATGGCTAATATTATTGCAGTTTTTAACTCCATCATCAATAATTCCTTTTTGATGATATAGGTCTTAAGTTCGGAAAGGGAGAAGAGGAAAAGTTTTCTATATAATTCATACAACTAAACCTGCATAAATCTATGTATCTAAATTGAAATGATTTAGCTATCACGGGACATACATAAGTTGAGGCATCAACAATTTTATTTTATTCTCATCTTAGCTTCAATCAATTTTTTTATGTAAATGTCAACAATATATATCTGTTAAACAAGATAAATGATTGATTTTCCATGTATACACATGTAAAATACAACTTTAGCACACATCAAATCAGTTTATAAGATGCCAAAATCCAACAAACATTATTTTATAATGTAATTCCACCTGCACATGTGCAATGCACGTGCCAACATACTTGTGCATATATAATACAATTTAGAGATGGTGATAGGCAAACAATATTCAAATAAGGAAGATTGTTTAACAATTTTTGGATGTTGCTTGCACATCTGTTGAAGTTGATAGACAAAGTTAGATTCAAAACAATCAATGACCAATTAGATCTGAACTATTCCGAGGGTTTTAGGATGCAATAAAAGTTGGAACACCTCTGCAATATCAATATGAAACATATGTCTCTACCTTCATCATGTACTGACTATCCCAGATATGTGGTGTAGAATTATCAAGATGCGATGATAATATGTCGTTGGGTAGGATTGTCAGACTATTGCTTGGCATTTATATGCAACCCGACATGGTAGGATATATAAAATACTTAGAATGTTCAGAGAGGCAAATGGTTGAAGATAAATCAGATATCGTATTTCATGTTTTTTACATTAAATTGTTGAAACTGTTGCAGGACATAAAAATGGTGATTTTGGATGAGTTAATCTGGTTTCCATCTCTTCATTTTTTTTCTTATTTTTTAACAATTTAATTTTAATATGTCATAATTCATTTCGCTTAAACAACCTTAACTTTTTAAAATGGTATTATACAAAATAGAGTTTCAAAACAGAGGTCTTCCTCATGCACATATTCTGATATTTCTTCTACCTGAGGATAAGCCAAGGATGGTTGTCGATGCAGATCAGTTAGTTAGTGGGGAGACTCCTAATATAATGTTGGATCCTCTTTCATATGCTTACATAGCTAAATTTATGATTCGTGTACCTTGCAATGCAATGAATCCTATATGTCCCCATATGATTGGCCGTGAACGCTAAAAGCACTATCTTAGAATATATTCAAATGAACCATCCTTTGACAAAAATGGTTTCCCACTGTATAGGAGAAGAAACAATGTTATGTTTGTGTAAAAAAAGAGGTTTTGTAAAGTTAGATGAAGTATGGATGTTACATCAAAATGTAGATTTGGTAGTAAAGTATCTACCACACATTTAATATTGAAATATGTAACAAAGTAAGATCTATTGAGTATTTATTAAAAATACATTAACAAAGGGCATGATAGAGCTACTATGGTAATAAAGGAGAATAATATTATAAGTCATAACATTGTAAAATAGGTGGATGAGGTAATAAAAAAACTTAGATTGTAGATATATATCTGCAACTGAAACATGCTTGAGACTATTCGAATTTAAAATACAATATCGTAGTCCGACCATGGCAAGTCTTTAATTTCATATGCCTAAAGAGTATATAGTTTATTTTCGATTGAAAAATACTTTGAAAGAGAAATCTAATTGCCTAAATATAGAACAAATGATTTTCGGCATTGGATGGAGACAAATACATTGAATCTAGAGCATAACAGTTAACATATGCAGGTTTTCTTACAAAGTGGACGTGGAACAAGAATATGAAAAATGGACAGCTCGGAAAAAAGATACAACAATAAGAAGAATCTATTATGCATATCTAACAGTCTGTGAAATACTTTACTTACAAATGTTAAACATTGTGAAAGGTCCATGTACCTACGAATATATTACTACTGTTAACAACATTGTTTAGGAATCGTTTAGAAGTGCATGTTTAGATCACGATCTTCTTGAAGATGATAATAAATGAGGTGATGCAATTATAGAAGCTTTTTGATGGTTTCCGCATAATTTTTAAGGGAGATGCATGTCGTGATGTTATTGCACTGTGAAATAATAGATTCAGCGAAGTTACGGGATATACAATGGGAATAGTTGTCCGATGATGTAACCTTAAGACAAAAACGTTTGTTAAAAGAAGGCACTATTGAACTTACAGATTTGTAGGTGAAAGGGTTTGGATTAGAAGCGATAGGGAGGATAACGTGTAGGAATAATTGGTTATTACATGAGTATTCATTGTCCTTTGATCCAAATTATTTCGCACAATCTCCATAAGTAATAGCTTATTAAGGAAAAAGAATGTAACGACCCAGGGATTTCGGCCCCGAAAATCGACATAAATACCTTTACTGTAACTCATGCCGATCCTCCAAGCACCGAAACACTGGATAGTTATTAGAAAGAATTTAGAGGGTGAGATAAGAAAGAAAGAAATATTAGAATAGAAGAAGAAGAAGAAACAACACAACACAGAGTCTCACATCGCAGCGGAACAAAATATAATACAGAAATAAATCTTTATTGAGAGCTTTGAAAATACTTACAGTATCAGAGTACATCATACCATGGGACAGTTATAATAGCCTGTTCCCATATACAACACACAGCGGAATAGTAGTAATATCATACGTCTGGACTCTACCAGCTCGTCTCTTCATAGCAGTCGCTAACCTGAACCTGTACACTCCGGGCTAACCCGAGCATTTACAAAATACCGGGTCAGTCTGGTGAACCAGAGTGAAATAAACTCGCACAGTAATAAGGTAAATCATCCAATCATGATTTTAAAGTTCAAAATCTTTTCAGAAGAAAGGATAATCGTAAGACCAAATTCACACATAAACACGGACGGTTTTTACCTTACGATAACCCAAAACATTTTTGAAACCAATATCTTGTCTGATATTATAATAATGTCTAAATACAAGTAAATAGAATCTAGTGGAACGCTTGCATCTCACGCTCCACATATATAGTATACAATCAAAACCGCAGGTGCTTATTGGAAATTGGATTCCGACCTTGACAAGGTATGGGACCACCTGCCGATAGTGTATCTCTAGAGATGAATACACTGGGTTCAACAAGAACGTCTTGCAACCCGGCCCTCACATGACCGACCCCTCATTTCGCTTGAGAGTATCGAATGTATATCACCGACGGTTGGGATCAGCAACCGTCTCCCGAAAAGGGACAGCATCGAAACATAGATTTAAGAAGCAAATAGGATTTTCTCTAGATAGGTGATTATACACCCTAATGGGAGCGACCCACATAGCCATGCTGCCTGCCCGATTTTTGTCATTTCCCGGTTGATGAGGCTTGAGGTCAGAGTTTATTCTTGAACATCTGATCACCATTCACTTTGAATGCCACATCGTCAGATCCGTCAGATATCACTAATTGACGTCCACAAAAATTCTTTAGCAGAAGCTACGAGAACGGCAATTCTCCGCCAACACTATAGTACGTTTGAAGAAATCAACGTACGTGATCCTTTTGGAAATACTCTGTCAGACATCCGTCCATACAATTCATCCAGGAACAGGATGAACCGAAGGTACTCTCCTACTGCATCCAATATAGGAATCACCCCATGGATCAGTAGCGAGAAGTCCTTGCAACCCGTAGATTCCAACTACGACAGAATCACAGCTTATCTCTGTTTGCCAGGCAGAGAAAATTAGTGGTTCTTCCGTTTATGAAAACCCACGGTCTTCAATGCTCCATCTTGAACCTCTTCTGAAATCTTCACGTATTTGTTGGTCGGAATGGTTTTCGAATATAAATTCGATCCCGGTCTTTCCATACCAACAATCGTATTGGACAGATTTGATAGTCGGTGTTTTAACTATCAAAATATACAGTGTTTCACTCATGACAATCAAATGAGCTTACTGGTCCAGTATTCAGCATCTCTTGGCCTTTAACAAACTGGTTTACTTTTAAAACTTCTTAACTCTTTTAATATTCAAAAATACGAGATTTGAATAACTCTAATTCTATTTAACTCTAATCAATTAAATCTAACTGGTTTATTCTAACTGACTAACTCGACTTAATTAACTCCTATCGATTAACTGATATTCGACTTAATTCCATTCGCTTGACTTTAGATCGCAACAATCACAATGGTTACGCCTGATTCCCTCAGGAAACATCCGACCTCCGTAGGCTATCTGCAGCCCTGCGAATTACGCTAGCAATCGTAAGAAATGGCAACTTAGCCGAATAATTATGTTTGGCTAATTCTATCTCAAATAACTATATTCAATTTCCCACTTAATTCTTCCTTCAAATCATCTTTTAAATTCGGAAATCCATTAGTTTTAACAAAGAAATTTATAGCACATATGTTATAACAATAGCGTTATAATTACTATTTAGATTTACAAAACAACAGCGCTATAATCGCTGTTTAGGTTTACAACCCATTTACTATAGCAAAAGCGCTACAATCGCTATATTAGATTTACAAGACATATATTATAACAACAGCGCTAAAATCGCTGTTTAGATTTTCAAAACATATCCACTAACGTCTCTTACGATTACCAACTAATACTATCTTCAGATAATCCCGATGTTGTTCAAGTTGGGGTATTTTAATTACCTCTCAGACCTTGATCAACACCGTTCTCATCCTCAGATAAATATGAGTTGTAACCCAAACACCAAAATTCCATTTCGATCTCAAACCAATTCTCATCATAACTTGTATTTTTGTTATACAACCCCACGACCCATTCCTTTGTCCAAATCCCCTTTTACCAATCAACTTCCCTATCTATATGACCATTTTCCACATTGGAAATCTTACTTAAGAATCTTCCCCTTTTACTTAACCACATCCTTAAGTAACGTTAATTTAGAATTAACGATGTAGCACTTCAGACTTCCTTTATCTAATTCTGATGTAATATAACCCTTTCGTCTTCTCTTCCTTTTTCTAAATTCAAGTTTATATTAAGAAATCGAACTTACTCAAAAAACCTCTTTATAACTTCGTTATTAAATCTCGGGTTTAAAGGTATCAGTCGTTATAAACTCCTTTCATCATTTACTTTGATTCCACTTCACCATCGATCACTTTATACATTTATTCAATGAAAACAAATTTCCTAAATTACTATACATCATGATAACACCTTTCTTTAATCATTAACTATTGTAAAATAGTTAATTCCTTTAAAAACCTTATTTAAACAATATTTATTTAACCATTTAATCTAAACACATTAACCTGATAATCAAATCCAGTTCACAACAGTCGATTTAATTAACTCAAACCCTGATTATTTTATTAACCGAATTCAATTAATCCACACTTTAAATTAATTAAATATAAATAATTTAAATAATTTCCATTTATTGTTTCCTTACAAAAATAATTTCCAAAGTTTAACCATTCAGTTTATCTCTTATTCTACTACTTGTAAATCTGACTAACATCGGCATTTACTTTGCAAAATAATTTAAAAACCAATCAAAATCTTAAATAAATAAAATATTTATTTATTTTTCTTAAATAACTTTTATTCGAAATAATATAATTCAAAATCTAATCCTGGTTATAAAAATTAAATTTTCATAACCTCGATTCTATCGATTTACTTGACGGTGAACCACCATTTGTAAACAATTGATTTAATAGGCCATACTTTACCAAATACCCAACTAATCCCACTTATTAGTCTAAACCAACCAGATGTTGAACATGCAGCCAAATCAAATTTATCACATTCAACTGATAATAAATAACAACCATTTAGCACCAATCAAATAACCGAACAATTCAAACAACTAAGCACGCTTATAAATAAACGTAACCAACAGGGTGAGTTACCTCCGTTGGGTCCAATCGTTAAAATAACGATTTGGTATTCCACTGAAATTAAACACAGTTTAATTTCCTCGGTTAAATCAACAGTTAAACAGATAACTAGCAAAGCAGTCAACCATTTGCAAGCAGAGCACACAAAATAAAAATACCCAATTTATATAAAATATAAAAAGGGTAACTGAGTGAGTTTAACTCACCTTGATTTTCGTCTATCGAGGTATCGACTCTTTCAATTAAACGCGCGTTTAATATCGGCATCCACGGTTCCAGCGTCCCCTGTTGGCCAATGCACCATTCTTCTTCACGTCAGCATTTTCTTCCTTCTGACACCACACGCAAACACCCATGCTTCTCTTCCATCCCATTCTCTTTTGCCAACGTGCCTCCCATACATACTCCTCCTTTTGAATGCTTTGCTTCACGTCCACTTTACATCCTTACTCTTCTCTCTTTCCATGACTGCCCCCGCCACCTTCAGACGAGGACAACGCCACCGTCCCTCCTTTAGCTGCTGTACAAAACCACTATGCCCTGAGCTTCCTAACTCTGTATTTCGAAATCCTGCTTCCAGACTTCACGTGACAGCTAACCACATGAGACCTGTCCATAAGGAACTTCCCCCACCACCGTACACCCATCAGTTCACCTTCACCTGACCGTCCCCTTTTTGTTTTACCGCCCTCTCCTTCTCATTTAATGTATTAAGCGAACCTCCTTTTTCTTTTTCGTTGATCAGCTTGGAAGATGCGAAGGGTTTGAGGAGTTGGTGTGTTGTTTTGTGTGGAGGTGCACACTACAGTTCAAATACTGAAGGAAGGGAGAGATTCTTATCTTTGTTTGTATTAAAAACGAAACTTGCTGTCAAAACTGGAGGAAGAGAGGAAAAATGGAGTAGAAAGGAAAGAAACGAGGCTATGTATATATAGTGGAGGAAGGTCGTGGTGTGCAAGGTATCAGCATGTCATTTCATCCTATTTCCTTTGTCGGCACGGTTCAGTATGCTGATTGGAAAGCTCATAGGGTAATGGTCTTCTTTCCAGATATTTTAGAGTAGCTGTGGTTGTATTTTCATTTCCAAAGATTTTCGTGATGTGATATTTCATTCTGCTCGTGTTGTCTGTGTGATGGAAAGGGATGTTCTTTGTTTTCATTTCAGTTGAAAGAGATGGCGGAAGTAATATTTGAGGTAGGCGGCGCAGCATATATTCACTAGTGTAGTATAGGGTGTCTAAATAAATAAAATAACATATACGAAACTTCGTCCTAAAGTAACGCGATAAAATCACTACAAATGATTTCGGTTTACTGATAAAAAGACTAATCTTGGTGTAAAAAGATATTCCGGACCCAATGGGACAAGTTTCGTCGAAATCCGAGGTCGTATGAAAAAATTTCCTTTATAAAACCAGAAATGAACACGCGTTTAATTTTTCCACGGTCACCAAATAAACCAAATCAACTTGAAACTTTCAAATCCTATAATAATTTGTCGATACGAACCCAACGACACCAGTTTCGTCGCATTCTGAGACTATTTCCACGGTAGGCTATTTTTACCGCGTACCGCAATACCCTTTTTAACGCCAAATTATCCAGTCTCTAAAAATAACAAACTATATACCTATCCTAACTCTAATCGACGATACGAACTCAACGGGACTAGTTTCGTGGCCTAATTCGATCGTCTGTTCAAGTTATACTCAAATATCTCTTTATTTATTTAAATATGCGCTATAGAAAATGAACGGGCGTTTATGGCTACCGTGGTCACATACGACATCGGTTTGCCACGCCATTCACCACCGTACAATAATTTAACGTTACGGTCTCAATGAAACTGATTTCGTCGAAATCCGAGATCGTTTGCAAAATGGCTATTTTAAAGGTCGATATTTTAATAACGATTTCCACAGCGATTATTTCAAATTTTGATTTGTCCATAACTTAAAATCTATAACACGAAATCTAGATTTTTCTCTTTCATATGAAAATTATCGTCAATACGGTTCCAACGTGTCTTGTTTCACAGAAATCTGACTTATATCGAATCCTGTATTCTCAGTTGAAGTTAAAAACTAGAATTTACGAACTGCACGCCATTTTCAAGCTCGATTTATAATTATACAAATATATATAACGTTCGAACTTCGTTTAAATAACGAATTCAATATTAATTCCCATCGATATTCCAAATATAATATTTAAATTAAATAAATTATAATATATATTTGGGTGCCAAAAACACGGGTCGTCACATTCTTCCCCCCTTAAAATAATTTCGTCCTCGAAATTGCTAGGGTAAAAAAGAACGTTATAAACCCATTTATTTCCAAATACAATTTATTTTAAATCGAAAATCGATTTATTACCGTATATAAATAATTTCAAAAATATCGAAAATTTTCTAACACTTTAAATTTCCGAAAAATTTCGCCAGCACCTCCCCTGTACGGCTTAATCGGTACAACTACAACTCGCCATTCTAGGCCTTCTCCAATCCAAAAGAAAATGAAACTGCTAAGCGGCTTGCCAAATAGGCTCATAAATCACCAAACCCATGTAAAAATAAACGTGTACCTTTTTGTCGGGCATATCATTATATCCTCTCCGTCTGCTACCTTGTCACCATATACAAATGCATTCCTGAACAAAATTCCAATTTTATCCTCAAAACCAAATCCTTCACGCGTCCAGCCCAAATCTCATTCTTAACTCAATTTCCATCCATCATCAATTTCAACCCTTAACTTACCAGTCCAATACCATTTCAGATTCCTGTCTCACAATTCAAATCTGATTCTACTCGATATATTATATCCCGATTCAATTTCCGGTTAATTGGTTTCAATTCAATTCATATTTGCTTTCCCAATTTCTATTAAATTTTGTTGTTCTCTCTTCTTTTTTTTTCAATTTTCCTGGGAGTTTTTTTAAAAAAGTTCAGCTCTTTCAAAAATCAAATATTTCTTTTCAGGCTTCAAAACAACTTGTTTTTCTCAAAGCAATTCAAAACAAGATTTTTGGTAGTAATCCGTCACTTAGAACTCGAAAATGAACACTGATGATGTGGCCAGCATCCTCAGGGTTAATTCCCAGCTATGAAGTGAGTTCAATACTATATCCCTTATCAACCCATATTTAAACATTTTCATTTTGAAATCTTTTCAAAACACCACCTCAATGTTTGTAAACAAATTTAAAATCTCCCAGGATCTTAAATTTCTCATATATCCAATTCAAATCCATTTACAACACCTTTCCACATTTTGTAATTTTAATTCCAATTCTGATTTTAAATTCAGATTTAATAAATCTGCTTTTAAATTATATGAATTCTAGTTGGTTATTTATATAACCATTTCAATTAAAATCAACCAACACATCCAATATACTATAATACTTCAAATATTTATCGTTCTTTTATATTAAAATATAATTTGGGTAAATTATTTCATTCACCCTTTTTTCAAAACATACTGCGTCGGTTTATCGTACTTGAGCGTTTGGTAATCCCTATCGATATAGTGGATCAAACTAATCGACCAGAACTCATAAACAACCCAACCAATAAATCTCCACAATATAAAATAATTTTTATAAAATCTACAAATACGTTCACTCGTATATATACACTCAAACTCAATCTAGGGTATTACTAACCCTATCTCTACTGAGTCACGCCACAGAGCCAAGGTAATCTCTTAACCTTCAGCTCTGATACCACTGTAACGACCCAGGGATTTCGGCCCCGAAAATCGACATAAATACCTTTACTGTAACTCATGCCGATCCTCCAAGCACCGAAACACTGGATAGTTATTAGAAAGAATTTAGAGGGTGAGATAAGAAAGAAAGAAATATTAGAATAGAAGAAGAAGAAGAAACAACACAACACAGAGTCTCACATCGCAGCAGAACAAAATATAATACATAAATAAATCTTCATTGAGAGCTTTGAAAATACTTACAGTATCAGAGTACATCATACCATGAGACAGTTATAATAGCCTGTTCCCATATACAACACACAGCGGAATAGTAGTAATATCATACGTCTGGACTCTTCCAGCTCGTCTCTTCATAGCAGTCGCTAATCTGAACCTGTACACTCCGTGCTAACCCGAGCATTTACAAAATACCGGGTCAGTCTGGTAAACCAGAGTGAGATAAACTCGCACAGTAATAAGGTAAATAATCCAATCATGATTTTAAAGTTCAAAATCTTTTCAGAAGAAAGGATAATCGTAAGACCAAATCCACACATAAACACGGACGGTTTTTACCTTACGATAACCCAAAACATTTTTGAAACCAATATCTTGTCTGATATTATAATAATGTCTAAATACAAGTAAATAGAATCTAGTGGAACGCTTGCATCTCACGCTCCACATATATAGTATACAATCAAAACCGCAGGCGCTTATTGGAAATTGGATCCCGACCTTGACAAGGTATGGGACCACCTGCCGATAGTGTATCTCTAGAGACGAATACACTGGGTTCAACAAGAACGTCTTGCAACCCGGCCCTCACATGACCGACCCCTCATTTCGCTTGAGAGTATCGAATGTATATCACCGACGGTTGGGATCAGCAACCGTCTCCCGAAAAGGGACAGCATCGAAACATAGATTTAAGAAGCAAATAGGATTTTCTCTAGATAGGTGATTATACACCCTAATGGGAGCGACCCACATAGCCATGCTGCCTGCCCGATTTTTGTCATTTCCCGGTTGATGAGGCTTGAGGTCAGAGTTTATTCTTGAACATCTGATCACCATTCACTTTGAATGCCACATCGTCAGATCCGTCAGATATCACTAATTGACGTCCACAAAAATTCTTTAGCAGAAGCTACGAGAACGGCAATTCTCCGCCAACACTATAGTACGTTTGAAGAAATCAACGTACGTGATCCTTTTGGAAATACTCTGTCAGACATCCGTCCATACAATTCATCCAGGAACAGGATGAACCGAAGGTACTCTCCTACTGCATCCAATATAGGAATCACCCCATGGATCAGTAGCGAGAAGTCCTTGCAACCCGTAGATTCCAACTACGACAGAATCACAGCTTATCTCTGTTTGCCAGGCAGAGAAAATTAGTGGTTCTTCCATTTATGAAAACCCACGGTCTTCAATGCTCCATCTTGAACCTCTTCTGAAATCTTCACGTATTTGTTGGTCGGAATGGTTTTCGAATATAAATTCGATCCCGGTCTTTCCATACCAACAATCGTATTGGACAGATTTGATAGTCGGTGTTTTAACTATCAAAATATACAGTGTTTCACTCATGACAATCAAATGAGCTTACTGGTCCAGTATTCAGCATCTCTTGGCCTTTAACAAACTGGTTTACTTTTAAAACTTCTTAACTCTTTTAATATTAAAAAATACGAGATTTGAATAACTCTAATTCGATTTAACTCTAATAATTTAAATCTAACTGGTTTATTCTAACTGACTAACTCGACTTAATTAACTCCTATCGATTAACTGATATTCAACTTAATTCCATTCGCTTGACTTTAGATCGCAGCAATCACAATGGTTACGCCTGATTCCCTCAGGAAACATCCGACCTCCGTAGGCTATCTGCAGCCCTGCGAATTACGCTAGCAGTCGTACGAAATGGCAACTTAGCCGAATAATTATGTTTGGCTAATTCTATCTCGAATAACTATATTCAATTTCCCACTTAATTCTTCCTTCAAATCATCTTTTAAATTCGGAAATCCATTAGTTTTAACAAAGAAATTTATAGCACATATGTTATAACAATAGCGTTATAATTACTATTTAGATTTACAAAACAACAGCGCTATAATCGCTATTTAGGTTTACAACCCATTTACTATAGCAAAAGCGCTACAATCGCTATATTAGATTTACAGGACATATATTATAACAACAGCACTAAAATCGCTGTTTAGATTTTCAAAACATATCCACTAACGTCTCTTACGATTACCAACTAATACTATCTTCAGATAATCCCGATGTTGTTCAAGTTGGGGTATTTTAATTACCTCTCAGACCTTGATCAACACCGTTCTCATCCTCAGATAAATATGAGTTGTAACCCAAACACCAAAATTCCATTTCGATCTCAAACCAATTCTCATCATAACTTGTATTTTTTATACAACCCCACGACCCATTCCTTTGTCCAAATCCCCTTTTACCAATCAACTTCCCAATCTATACGACCATTTTCCACATTGGAAATCTTACTTAAGAATCTTCCCCTTTTTCTTAACCACATCCTTAAGTAACGTTAATTTAGAATTAACGATGTAGCACTTCAGACTTCCTTTATCTAATTCTGATGTAATATAACCCTTTCGTCTTCTCTTCCTTTTTCTAAATTCAAGTTTATATTAAGAAATTGAACTTACTCAAAAAACCTCTTTATAACATCGTTATTAAATCTCGGGTTTGAAGGTATCAGTCGTTATAAATTGCTTTCATCATTTACTTTGATTCCACTTCACCATCGATCACTTTATACATTTATTCAATGAAAACAAATTTCCTAAATTACTATACATCATGATAACACCTTTCTTTAATCATTAACTATTGTAAAATAGTTAATTCCTTTAAAAACCTTATTTAAACAATATTTATTTAACCATTTAATCTAAACACATTAACCTGATAATCAAATCCAGTTCACAACAGTCGATTTAATTAACTCAAACCCTGATTATTTTATTAACCGAATTCAATTAATCCACACTTTAAATTAATTAAATATAAATAATTTAAATAATTTCCATTTATTGTTTCCTTACAAAAATAATTTCCAAAGTTTAACCATTCAGTTTATCTCTTATTCTACTACTTGTAAATCTGACTAACATCGGCATTTACTTTGCAAAATAATTTAAAAACCAATCAAAATCTTAAATAAATAAAATATTTATTTATTTTTCTTAAATAACTTTTATTCGAAATAATATAATTCAAAATCTAATCCTGGTTATAAAAATTAAATTTTCATAACCTCAATTCTATCGATTTACTTGACGGTGAACCACCATTTGTAAACAATTGATTTAATAGGCCATACTTTACCAAATACCCAACCAATCCCACTTATTAGTCTAAACCAACCAGATGTTGAACATGCAGCCAAATCAAATTTATCACATTCAACTGATAATAAATAACAACCATTTAGCACCAATCAAATAACCGAACAATTCAAACAACTAAGCACGCTTATAAATAAACGTAACCAACAGGGTGAGTTACCTCCGTTGGGTCCAATCGTTAAAATAACGATTTGGTATTCCACTGAAATTAAACACAGTTTAATTTCCTCGGTTAAATCAACAGTTAAACAGATAACTAGCAAAGCAGTCAACCATTTGCAAGCAGAACACACAAAATAAAAATACCCAATTTATATAAAATATAAAAAGGGTAACTGAGTGAGTTTAACTCACCTTGATTTTCGTCTATCGAGGTATCGACTCTTTCAATTAAACGCGTGTTTAATATCGGCATCCACGGTTCCAGCGTCCCCTGTTGGCCAATGCACCATTCTTCTTCACGTCAGCATTTTCTTCCTTCTGACACCACACGCAAACACCCATGCTTCTCTTCCTTCCCATTCTCTTTTGCCAATGTGCCTCCCATACATACTCCTCCTTTTGAATGCTTTGCTTCACGTCCCCTTTACATCCTTACTCTTCTCTCTTTCCATGACTGCCCCCGCCACCTTCAGACGAGGACAGCGCCACCGTCCCTCCTTTAGCTGCTGTACAAAACCACTATGCCCTGAGCTTCCTAACTCTGTATTTCGAAATCCTGCTTCCAGACTTCACGTGACAGCTAACCACATGAGACCTGTCCATAAGGAACTTCCCCCACCACCGTACACCCATCAGTTCACCTGACCGTCCCCTTTTTGTTTTACCTCCCTCTCCTTCTCATTTAATGTATTAAGCGAACCTCCTTTTTCTTTTTCGTTGATCAGCTTGGAAGATGCGAAGGGTTTGAGGGGTTGGTGTGTTGTTTTGTGTGGAGGTGCACACTACAGTTCAAATACTGAAGGAAGGGAGAGATTCTTATCTTTGTTTGTATTAAAAACGAAACTTGCTGTCAAAACTGGAGGAAGAGGGCAAAAATGGCGTAGAAAGGAAAGAAACGACGCTATGTATATATAGTGGAGGAAGGTCGTGGTGCGCAAGGTATCAGCATGTCATTTCATCCTATTTCCTTTGTCGGCACGGTTCAGTATGCTGATTGGAAAGCACATAGGGTAATGGTCTTCTTTCCAGATATTTTAGAGTAGCTGTGGTTGTATTTTCATTTCCAAAGATTTTCGTGATGTGATATTTCATTCTGCTCGTGTTGTCTGTGTGATGGAAAGGGAAGTTCTTTGTTTTCATTTCAGTTGAAAGAGATGGTTGAAGTAATATTTGAGGTAGGCGGTGCAGCATATATTCACTAGTGTAGTATAGGGTGTCTAAATAAATAAAATAACATATACGAAACTTCGTCCTAAAGTAACGCGATAAAATCACTACAAATGATTTCGGTTTACTGATAAAAAGACTAATCTTGGTGTAAAAAGATATTCCGGACACAATGGGACAAGTTTCGTCGAAATCCGAGGTCGTCTATATATATAATAAAAAGGTTATTTTTATCTTTCAAAGAATTTATTCAATACATGAACTTCATTCAACACATGAATTTCTATTCAACACATGAATTTCTATTCAACACATGAATATAGTTTCAACACATGAAAATAATTCTAACACATGAATATTATTGAAAATTTCGGCAGCATAACGGCAGGGTAGTTAAAACCGACACCGTCCCGAGTATGGCTCCTCGCTCTACCTTAAAGCCTCGTAGCTTTTGACAATGGGGATTTTCAGTATCTAGTTCGTACGCAGACGAATTTTCCCATATACTAATCCTATTGGGATTTCAACCATAATCAAACATTTCAAATCAACCATTCATGATATTCACCAAATTTCACATCAACCAATAATCCTAACAATATCACAACCAATATATATCGTCCATGGTCTGTTGATGAGGGGAGTATATATATATATACGCATATAACTATATTTCGATTTCATTTCAATTTATTTCAACGCATATATCACTTTTACAATGCATATATAATTTATACATCGAACATACAACTTATACAACGCTTATACAAGAGGTGTACAACGCTTATATAACTCATACATCGACTATATAATTTATACATCGTTGTTTTCCATATCGTTTATAATTTAGAAATCTCACATTGGTTTGTCGCTTTGCTAAAAATAGTAGCGAGCTCGGAAAAATCCCAGGACACTTCTAGAATATAGAGAGCGTCGTCACGGTCCCGATATCTCTTGTTTCATCAAATTTCGTTAACATAGCAAAAGATACGATTTTTAAACGAAAATCAAAATTAGTAACACATAAAAGTGTTATTTTCAGTTCTGAAAATCCAAGGCCGCACTTTTCTTGAATAGTTCAAAACTAGGTCACGGATTTACTTCAAATCTGTAGCACGATACGCCGATCGATTAGCACTACCTGAAAGAGGGAAGAAAGGCGCTTCCGGGTGTACCACAATGTCGAACTCGCTCTCGCCTGAGGGGGAGGAATTCAGGCTCGATAGGGGAAGCTTCGAGGGCTTAGATCTCCGCCGATACTTAACGAGAAGGGGTCAAACGGTTATGGATTTGTAGCTTGAAGAGGGCTCTTCAAAATCTGCAACTGGGTCAAAGGCTATCGGTGCGTGGATTGGTCGGAAAATGAACAGGAAGTTTTGAGGGGTCTTCCGTCGTCCGATTTGGGAGAGAAGCGGGTTTGGGGAGTTGTGAACGACGGAATTTGATTGGCTAGCTTTATATTTAAACATTTAATTTATTTTATATTCAAAAATATTCTTTTGTCCAAACGAACACCAATTCAAACCCAACTACTGTCGCCACTAGCTAAGTACCCCCATTCCGAACACAATGGGATATGTTTCGTAGGCCCATTCGACTGTTACAGTCAGTTTCTTTTCAAATTAAAATATAAAACATTCAATATTTGATTCGAACGTACATTTCAATTTGCCGGGGCCACATACTGATCCCAAAAATTCCAGAAAAATAAATCTAGCTATGTTTTGATGATACGGTCCCAACAAAACTGGTTTCGTCGAATTCTGAGACCATTTGAAAAATGACCCTTTTCTGATCGATCCAATTTAACTAAAATCAACCAAACATATTTTTCTTCGCCACGCTCACATATTAACTTCAAAAATTATGGAATTTGAAATCTAGCAATAATTTGACATCCCGGATCCAACAAAAGTGGTTTAATCGAATTCTGAGGTCATTTGCAAAATGGTTATTTTCATGGGCTATATAAATTCTATAGCGACCTTTCTGAAAATTCATTTGGCCATAACTTTTGACTCCCGCTATGAAACTTTGATTTTTCAGATTCGTTTGAAAGATATTCATAAACAGATTTAAATATATTTGGTTTCACTAAAATCCGTTTTAATTTGCACCTAATACAGTCAGTTAAAGTTCGAATTCAAATTTTGAAACCGCCGCGCCATTTCAGGCCTTGTTTATAATTAAAAATAATTATATTTATTTTCAAACATCGACTCAAACATACTTTTCATCGTTATTATTTAAAATAATTTATTTTAAATATTTAAAATCCAATAAAATAGCCAAATTAAAATTTTTAAACTGGCTCAGATTTTCTAGGTTGTTACAATGACCCCCACTTAAAATTTTCGTCCCCGAAAAGGAACGAAGTCGAAATTCGTTTAATTAATCAACTCAACTTTCCTTCTGGCTTCCATTCTCCAACTTTTCAGTTTCTAAGTATTTTCAAATTCTTCACAAATTTGGCTAACACCCTAAATTTTCGAAAAATTTCGCCATAACCTCCTTTTTACGGGGAGCTTCGGGATATTTCAAATAGCCTCCCATGGCCCTCACCAATCCAAAAGAAAAAGGAAAAGCCAAGCGGCTAGCCAATTGGCTCATAAAATCATCAAATCCCAAGAAATACAATAAACATGTACCTATTTGTCGGGCAAACAATTTTATTCCTCCTCTTAGCAGTTTAGCCATAACCTGTTCACACATATATAATGCACATGTATATATTTCTATCTATTTCTAAATCAGCACAATACTTGTTCAATTGCATACATTTAACTTCATTCTCTTATTGATTAAATTAACTATCATTCTAATAATTTAATTAATCAAATCCACAATCACACAACGCAACCAAAAATCAATTTGTTTTTAACTTTTCAAAAATATACTAATTAATTCATGTACTCTTTTAAAATCATTCAGACTATATAATTAAAAAGTTTACATGCATGAAAAGAAAACAACAGCAAAGTAGAGAACAAAATGGTAATGCAAAGATATGGTAAATGTACCTTGCACCAGAGTCAATCAGAGATATCCACCCTGCACTTAGGATAGGCTTTCTTAATACTCTCCTCAGTTTCCCAAGTACAATCTCGCGGATCTCCACTCCATTGCACTTTGACTAAGTGAACCTTCTTGTTCCTCAGTTCTTTGGTTTCTTTGCCAATATTATTTAGCGGCTCTCTTCTCACAGCCAATTCTGGAGTAATTTCCATATCCCATTGTGCTGCTTCTTCCACGATCAAGTCTGGATCATGAACATGCTTTCGAAGTTGAGATACGTGAAACACATTATGTACTCCAGGGAACCAATCTGGTAATTGAACCCTATAAGCTAGAGTTCCAACCCGTTCCAGAATAGGAAACAGACCAATAAATTTGGGCGCCAATTTCCCTGTTTTACCGAACCGGATAACTCCTCTCATCGGAGATACCTTCAAATACACGTGGTCGCCAACAACAAATGATATATCTCTTCTTCTCTTATCTGCACAGCTTTTCTATCGGCTTTGAGTGGCTAGTAATCATTTCTTAACGAAATTGACATTGTCCGCAGCTTCGCGAATCATATCGGGTCCCAATACGAGCCTATTACAAGGTTCCACCCAACGAGCAGGAGATCGGCACGGTCTACCATACAATGCTTCAAATGGTGACATTGTCAGGCTCACTTGGTAGCTGTTGTTGTATGAGAACTCGGCAAAATGCAAATGGTCTTCCCAGGATCCGCCAAAATCTATAACACAAGCCCGCAATAAATCTTCTATAATACGATTCACCCTCTCAGTTTGGCCATCTGTTTGAGGACGATATGTGGTGCTCAAGTTCAGTTTCATTCCCAATTCTTCTTGGAAGGCTTCCCAGAATTTACTCGCAAAAATCGGGTCACGATCACTAACGATGCTCATGGGAACTCCGTGCAGTCTAACTATTTCCTTGAAATAAATCTGCACCAGACTCTGAGCAGTTCTATTCGATCTGACAGGTATGAAATGGGCGGTCTTCATGAAACGATCTACGATCACCCAAATACTGTCATTTCCTTTCCTGGTTTTGGGTAAACCATCTATGAAATCCATAGAAATCTGTTCCCACTTCCAACTTGGAATTTCCAAAGTTTGCAACAATCCACGAGCTTCTGCTGATCGCTTTTGACTTGTTGACAAGTAGGACACCGGCTAACATATATAGAGATATCTCTTTTCATTGCCTTCCACCAGAAAGTTCGCTTGAGGTCATTATACATTTTAATAACGCCAAGGTGGATACACAACTTGGACTTGTGAAACTCGTCCAATACTTCTCTTTTGAGCTCAAGGTTATCGGGAACACAAATCCTTCCTTTCAATCTAAGAACTCCTGCGCTATCCACTTGAAAACTGGAGACTTCGCCCTTTTGAATTCTTTTGATCATCTCTTTAACAAAAATATCGTCTTTCTGAAGAACAGATATTTTATCAATCAATGATGGTGTAATGATAATACGGGCGATGATCACATTCTTCCTGCTGAGCGCATCAGCCACAACATTGGCTTTCCCCGGAGTATATAAAATATCAAGATCATATGCCGCGGGAAATTCTAACCAACGTTGCTGCCTCATATTTAGATCCTTCTGGGTGAATAAGTACTTCAATGATTGATGATCAGTATATAATTCGAACTTCTCACCTAATGGATAATTCCTCCAGATTTCCATAGCAAACACGGTAGCCAACAATTCAAGATCGTGAGTTGCATAATTCTTTTTATGTGGCTTCAATTGACGACTAGCATAAGCGACTACTTGGCCTCTTTGCATTAACACTGCGTCAAGGCCTTCTTTAGAAGCATCGGTCCAGACTTTCAAGTCTTGGTTGCCATCAATAATTGCGAGCACTGGAGCACTCGTCAATTTTAACTTTAGCTCTTGGAAAGCTGCCTCACATTCGAGAGTCCGGTTGAATCTCGAATGTTTCTTAGTAAGCTTCATTAAGGAACTAGACGTCTTCGCAAAATCCTTAATGAATTTCCGATAATAACTGGCCAATCTGAGAAAACTTCTGATTTCTGTGGCCGTACGAGGCCGTTTCCAATTCTGAATAGCATTGATTTTACTGGGATCCACTGAAATTCCTTGTTTTGACACGACGTGGCCAAGAAATTTGACTTCTTCTTGCTAGAATATACGTTTGGAAAACTTTGCTTTCAACACATTCTTTCTCAGAATTTCTAAAACTTGTTCCAAATGTTTTTCATGCTTGCTTTCTGATTTAGAGAAGATCAATATATCATCAATGAAAACCAGAACAAATTTATTCAGTACTTCTCAGAATACTCAGTTCATTATATCGACAAAATAAGCTGGAGCATTACATAAGCCGAACGGCATTACTAACCACTCATAGAATAAGTCTGGACCTCTGAATGCTATCAAAGGAACACACTCTTCGAAAATACGAAGTTGATGAAAACCTGTAGCTAGGTCCATTTGGGAAAATACTTGTGCGCCATTCAATCGGTCCAATAAATCATCAATCCGCGGCAATGGATATTTGTTCTTCAACGTCTGCTTATTCAAGTCACGATAATCCACACATAGTCTTAGAGTACCATCTGACTTCGGGAAAACTACCACTGCTGCTCCCCAATCGGAGAAACAAGGCCTGATCAGACCTTTCCATACTAGTTGTCGAGTTTGATTGTCTAACTCTTCTTTTTCCTTCAAGGTCATTCTTCGAATAGCGTGAACTACGGGCCTTGCATTCGGAACTAAAGAGATTTTAAAATCAATTTCTCTCTGCGGAGGTAAGCTAACGACTTCTTCGAACACATCCGCATAGTTCTTGACAACTGGGATATTTTCAATCTCGACCGGAATATTCTTCGAAACGACAGGAACAGGTTCGAATTGAGCAGGAGAAACATCCAAAGCTGACCAAAAATCTTTTCTATCAGAATTCGGCCCTTCACATGGAATGGTTATATAATTGCCTGATTTAATCTTTGCCCTTATGACTCTATCGGTGCATTTAACCTCAGCTTCAAATTTGTTTAACCAATCCATTCCCAGGATCAGATCAAACTTTGTAAAATTCAAGACAATACAGATAGTAGGGAACCGATAACAGGAAAAGAAACAGGAACCCCACAAACCCAAATAAGATCGAGGGAACCCCCCACCGGATTATGGACAGTAATGGGTGTTTTGAGATTTCTCAAATTCAAATCCAGTTTTTTTACCGCATTCTTTGCAACAAAGCTTCGCGAAGCGCTTGTATTAAACATTACTTTAACTGGAATATTTTTGACAGTAAGCGTGCCTTCTAAAACATCTGGCCTTCCCAGACTAGCTGAGGGTTCAGAAGTTTCTGCCACTTCATTTACTTAAGCAACTTTGGCTGCTTTCAACAGCCAGTAGTCTCGCTTTATATGACCAGCCTGATGGCAAAGATTGCACTCTCCGGTCACTTGAAACTTGTTCTTAGATTTAAATTTACCCTTTATTTATTTCTGAAGAGACTTACAACTTATCGACAGATGTCCTTGCTTATTGCAGTTAGAGCATATGGCAGTCGTTACTGGGTTTTTTCTTCTGATTTAACCTTTTTCCCTTTGAATCTAGGCTTCTTTCTGACCCCGGACGTCATACTTGACTCTTGCTGTGTACTTGTCTCTGGGCTATCAGCTTCAAATTTCCTTTTACTGCTAGTGCTGACTTCCTCTTCATCATCAAAAAGGCCTCGCTTATCTAGATCTTCATACTGATAAGCCATGTATATCATTTCAGAAAAAGGAAGCTTCACATGGCCCATTACATTGTTCTGGTATTTTCTTTGAAGACCATTAATAAACCTCAGATTCTTCCTCTTTGGATTTTGAATTTGATGAGGGGCAAAATGAGAAAGTTCATTGAATTACCTATGATATTCCGGAATGATCATATCTCCTTGTATCAGATAATGGAATTCATCACATAACCTCTCGGTTGCTTCTGGAGGAATAAATCTTTCACTGAAAATCTCTTTAAATCTATCCCAGGTAATATTACCTTCTGGACTATTCTTAATATTCGAATCCCACCAGAATAAAGCATCGTCTTTGAGTGCCCAAAATGCCAGTAATATTTTCTGGTCTTCTCTCAGCTTTAAACCTTCAAAGATTTTCTCAGCAGAATGAATCCAAGCTTGTGTTTTAATAATAGATTCTTCGCCCAAGAATGGTACTCCACCCATATTTCTATATCTCTTAAGTAGAGCTTCAATATCTGGTTCCAACCTACCTCTTCTACTTCTGCCACTCATTTTTTCAATGTCTGCAAATAGCAGACAAAATGTTAGGCCAATAGAAAAGTTAATTTTAAAACATAGAGATATATACTTGAATGTAAATGTGTCTATCAGGGTGTATTTCATTCTGCTTCACTCATTCTAGGATATTACTAATCCTATCTGAAATGAGCGATCCGTCTTAGAACACTACTTGTTCTATTTCTGATGAGTTCATTAATATGTTATATTCCAGAACTAAGCTTAACTGTGACGGCAAGGAATTTCGCTCGGTCCGAACCAGTCGCTAAACCGATCCAGGCCGTTCGAAACGCCCTATCGTTTGAGAACACGACAAAACAGAACGCATACAGAAGAACATTTCACTGTATATTACAACAATGCATCAGATTACAAGAATATACAGAGTATAAATGAATATTACACAGAAATATCAGAGATTTAAATTACATTTAAATACATAGCAGCGGAAAATAATACAATACACAACTAGAAGGAGATATACGGATACAAAGCTTTCCGGATATCGTTCCAGCTGTAAACCAGGATCCTGTGAATATAAATCTGCAAAACCAAAACTACTAGCTGCCCGTGTCAAAATAAGGGCACCCAGAGTTTAGGTTAAAACAATAAACTCCAGGTCAGTCATGGGACTGGTGTGAGAACTAAAACAGCTAATCTTTATTTTCAAAGGTAAATCAAGGGACCACGCCGTATAACACGGAACGGGTTTCCTCCCAAGAATACCAGTGCATAAAACAAACAGCGCAATGCTAAATAAAGAAAAATGAAGCTGTTATAAGACCCAGGTCCCATCACACAATGCAACGCAGCCGAGGATAGGGTTTTCCCTTATAACAGCCAAAGAATGCTTGATACGTTTAAAACAAATCATTTGATACTATTATAAGTGCATAGTGTATAAAACAACTGCAAATCATAAGTATCAATCATAGGCGGCATGGGTACCATATATCATGTCGCCATATATAGGTTTACAAATAAAACCGCAAATGTCACGTATTTGGAAATTGGGTTTCCATCTATGAACCGAGGCTAGGGGCAAGATCCTCAACCGATTCGAGACTGCCTAGCCCGAGTCTCAAGATCAGAACGCATCGACCCTTGGAGCGACAGGGCCGGTCCACACGGAGTGGATTAAAAATGCCTGAGCACTACGTTTCGCCGCCCTTTGGGGCGTAAGCGAGCCAACTAAATGACTCCATCGGTTCGAGAACGACCGATCAATCCGAGGCGCCTCGCAACAGCAACAACCACATAAGTCAAACTCGTCAGGGCGTGTAAAACCACTGACGCCACTTCTAGCTAGGAGGAAACGCAGGCCCTCCCTGAGGTCCGTCTCCCGTTTTTGGTTCATACCTGGTGTGAAACACGCGAGGTAAACGTTACACAAAGCTACGCCACAAAGGCCGTGCTTTGATCATCACCACAAGACTTTGCTTTTCAACAGAAGCCTTGATCATTTGCATCTTAGCATGCCACACAGGCAAACCATTCTATGCAACCGATATCAGTCACACAGAATGAAATCCGATGTCAGACAAACAGTCCATTTACAAGTCCGTCCTGGGTCTGAACGAAACCGGAGGCACCTAGTACCCCGCATATCCATCGATCTCCAAGTACGTCTGGACGATCACTAACTGTTTCCATCTTCTTGGGTGTACAGCCCAATCAAGATCATCAGTTATCACCCAAACGACGTGAAGACCTCCGGTCTTCGACCATCGTCTTCATCTTCGACTTATCGTCGTATCAGTTATCCAGAATGGGATAAACCCGGTCTTTCCGAATAACTCGCGTATATTTTAAATAAGTGTTACACAAACACAACATACGCCTCATTCCAATTCATTAGTCACTAACCGTAAATTAATCAAGAGAATAATTTCCCAAATATTAACCCCGAAGGCCGAAACCAACATCAGATCAATATCCAGAAAACCATTCTGCTTGGCTAACCGACAGTTAGTTTCTAAATTTCACGTTCAAATCTAATTAAAGATTTAACTATCGCCTGGAGCAAAACTGGTGATACTCCATTCTCGATCTTTTCAATCTAATTAAAGATTCATTAAAACTCCACTTAGTTTTAATCTGTGACTGGGTTAAAGAATCAGTGTCATTTAAAACACGGTTCACGATAAACCCAAAGTCACATCCCATTAATTATCGGGTTAAAGAACAAGTGTTATTTAAAACACTGTTCACGATAAACCCAAAAATCAATATCAATTCAATTCCAATTAAATATTATTTAATTGGCACACTTCATTAAATCTAAATAAAAAGATTTAATCTTTTCTCAACTGGGTTCAAGAACAGTGTTAGTGAAGACACCATTCACGACAAACCCAAATCACATTCATTAATTATCGGGTTAAAGAACAAGTGTTATTTAAAACACTGTTCACGATAAACCCAAAAATCAATATCAATTCAATTCCAATTAAATATTATTTAATTGGCACACTTCATTAAATCTAAATAAAAAGATTTAATCTTTTCTCAACTGGGTTCAAGAACGGTGTTAGTGAAGACACCATTCACGACAAACCCAAATCACATTCATTAATTATCGGGTTAAAGAACAAGTGTTATTTAAAACACTGTTCACGATAAACCCAAAAATCAATATCAATTCAATTCCAATTAAATATTATTTAATTGGCACACTTCATTAAATCTAAATAAAAAGATTTAATCTTTTCTCAACTGGGTTCAAGAACGGTGTTAGTGAAGACACCATTCACGACAAACCCAAATCACATTCGATATTCAATACAAGGCTCTGAATAGAAAATATATCAGCTTATATTCAATATCGAATTCTACGACTAACAAATGTCGTATTGGAAATAACGATATAAATATATATATCTTTCAAATTTCCATAACAACACCTGTATAATCACTAAATCCAACATCGAAATATTCCGAAGACAATTTCGATTCAAATCCACTCCAATGCAATCATTGGAAATTTTGGTTATTTTCAAAACCCTTTTCGAATTCAATTTATTTATTTAAAAATAAATAGAATTATAATTCTAGTTCAAAACTAGTTCATTTCGATAAAAATCTATTTTTATCTTTTCAAATATGGAGTTTTTCATCCCAAATCTTCACAAATCATTTCTTATGATTTTACATAAATTATTACTATTTTTAATAATTTTATCAAGGCCCGTACAGTCGATTTCCATCAATGGCCATCGAACTGCACTTACAGCGACCTTTCTCGAATTTGATTTGGACATAATTCCAAATCCAACCGTTATATTTCAAATTTCTAATTCTCATTAGAAAGCTCTTTTCGATACGAACCCAACGGTTCCGGTTTTAGGAGAATCCGACGGTCGGATCTCCCGTAATGTCCGTTTGAAATAAATGGTCGAAATTCGCGAACTGCCGCGGCGCGGCGCGTTCTATTCAGGCCATTATATTATATATATAATATATATAATATATATTTCGTCGATTTCTATTTAAAACGGATTATATAAATAGTTTTAAAATCGTTTCAAAACCTATTTCAACTTCTATTTCAATTCAAAGCCAAAATTGAATTCTTCTTTATAAATTCGTTTTAAAATTCATTTCTATTCAATTCGAATTTCAATTCAATTTGAATTCATTTTGATTCGCTTTCAATTCCATTTGAATTCGGTTTCCATTCAATTCATTTCGAAATCGTTTTCAATTCATTTTGAATTCGTTTTCAATTCCATTTGAATTCGTTTTCAATTCAATTTGAATTCGTTTTCAATCCAATTCATTTCGAAATCACTTTCAATTTACTTTGAATTTGTTTTCAATTCAATTCATTTCGAAATCACTTTCAATTCACTTTGAATTCGTTTTCAATTCAATTCATTTCGAAATCACTTTCAATTCACTTTGAATTCGTTTTCAATTCAATTCATTTCGAAATCACTTTCAATTCACTATAATTATCGTTCACGTCAAAATGGCGTCAATCTAATCAACACGGCTTCATATATTCCTTTATTTTCAAATATTCTATTTCAAATATTTCTTTTTCAAATATTTCTTTTTCAAAACTGGAATGAGGCCCAATCAATTACCATATAAAATTAATTATATGGATTTTCATACAACACATGTATATAATAGCATTGAAAATAATCAACCATCAACCAAAGTGCACTACACTGTATAAGCATCAAATATAGATATTCAACGCTTATAACAGCCTGTCAATCAATCGATCGACATATTTAATCAATCAGGATGAGTGAACTTCAAATTTCATCCCAACACCCGTGTGGGGTTTCAAACAATCAAACAAATATTTTATTCGTGCAGTTGGGCGATGTGTAAAATTTATCGTCCCAATCAATGTCCTTCAAATAGGTGTACATAAACAAACCGTCTGGTTTGTAAATGAATATTCTATTTTATTCACTTCACGTTAAAAATTATATTTTTAACGATAAAACATTTTATTTCAACCTATGAATTTCTATTATTCATTTATTCAATAAAATGATATTTTTATTTTTCTAACATGTTTTAGAAAATTTCGGCGGCATAACGGCACGATACTAGAAACGGGACAAGGCCTAGCCTTATCCCCGGTCTAGTGAAGGCCCACGCCATTCACACATCAATCATATCAATTTCATCTCACCAAACAATTCAAACAAATAATCTAACTAATCTATGCAACCAAACAAACAAGTCCATGGTCTGTGGACGATTGTGTCGGGTGCTACTAAGCACCGTCTGCATCCTAGTATATATATATAAAACTAGAAAATAAAATTGAAAGGTGAGAAATTCTCACATATAGCTATCCTAGCTCCACGGCTCTTCTTCTGCAGAAGTCTTCGTCGTTTCGCCTTTTTGTCACCTTTGTTGCCCAAGGCCACTATATATATAAAATCGAATTTTTACCTCGCTATTCAATATATAAAAATCGAATTTTTATTTCAAAGTTCAATATATAAAAATTCTATTTTTCTATCGAAGTTCAATATATAAAAATTCTATTTTTCTATCGAAGTTCAATATATAAAAATTCTATTTTTCTATCGAAGTTCAATATATAAAAATTCTATTTTTTATTGCTTTAAAAATATAAAAATATGATTTTTACTTTTGACTTCTTAAAGAAATCAGTTTTTATATCTTTTAAAAATCAGTTTTCCCAAACTGAAAAATAAAATCAGTTTTATCTTTTTATTTAAAATCTGTTTTAACTTTTTATTTAAAATCAGTTTTATTCTTAAAATCTTTTCTAAAAATTTCAGTTTTTATTCTTTTTAAAAAAAACCTGTTTTAATACTTTAAAAAATCTGTTTTAATCTTTTTTTTAAAAAAATCTGTTTTAACACTTTTATAAAAAAATCTGTTTTAACACTTTTATAAAAAAATTCAGTTTTAAAAATCAAAATAAAAAAAACAGTTTTCAATTTTAAATTTCTGTTTTTTTTTTAAAACTCTTTTATATAAAAAAAACAGTTTTAAAACTTTATAAGAAAAACAGTTTTTATAACTTATTAAAAAAAATCAAATCTGTTTTATATCCTCTAAAAAAAACAATTCAGTTTTTATTTTAAAAATCGAAATCAGTTTTTACTTTAAAAAAAACGAAATCAGTATTTACTTAAAAATAAACGAAATCAGTATTTACTTAAAAATAAACGAAATCAGTATTTACTCTAAAATAAAAATAAAAGTAAAATAAAAATAATAAATAAAAAAAAAACTTACTGTATGCGAAGAGGGGGGGGGTTCCTATCGGCGGTGGGGTGAACGGAGGTGGGGCGGTTGTGGGTTTCGCGGCGCCTGGCGCCTGGAGGGGGGGGGTCGGGCTTGAGAGTCAGAAGGGAAAGGAGGAGTAGGAAGGAGGGCGGCCAGGCGGAGAGGGGGCGAGGTGGGCGGAGCTCGCCTGATCGGCGTCAAGCAGGAGCGGCGGCTCCGTTCTTCGATCGCTTGGGGTTTTTTTTTTTTTTTTTTATATTGATTCTGAAATAAAACGAACGGGGGGGGGGGGCCTAGGTAGTTAAGGAGAGAGGAGAGTGGAGGGTTTTTTTTTTTTTATTATTTAATTATTAAAAAGTTGACTTTTACATACGACCTCGAAACGAGGTCCACCGCCTGTCGCCCATAGCGTTTCACCCCTATTCCGAACACAATGGGATATGTTTCGTATGTTGATTCGATCGATTGAATCAGTTTCCGTTGAATTAACATATAAATCACTATATTGAATTTTAAACGTACATTTCAAATTACCGGGGTCACATACTAACTAGAAAAATTCCCGAAAAATATTTTCTAGCTTCGTATTGACGATACGGTCCTAACAAAACTAGTTTCGTCGAATTCTGAGACCGTTGGAAAAATGGCCAATTTCCAGTCGATTAAAATCAACTGAAACTGGTCAAACGCGTTTTCTTTTGCCACGCTCACATATTGATTCGAAAAATCATGAAATTTGAAACCTAGCAATAACTTTACATCCCGGACCCAACAAAACTGGTTTCGTCGAAATCCGAGGTCGTTTGCAAAATTGCTATTTTTAAGGGCCTTATATATATAAAAATATATATAAATTCCACAGCGACTATTTCTAATTTTAAACTGGACATATCTTATCATTTCTAAAATGAAACCTCAGTTTCTTAACTTCGTTACAAAGATATAGTTATACAGATTCAAATATTTCTTGTTTCGTTCAATTCTGACTTATATTGAATTCTGTATATTCATTTGAAATTAGAAATCGAATTTTCGAACTACCGCGCCATTTTCAATTCCATTTATAATTATATATAAATATTTATATTCTAACGACGACGCGTATAAATATATACGTTCGAATTATATTCAAAATAAATTTCTCGTCGATATTATTTAAAATAATCTATTTTAAATAATCAAAATTCGCTAAAATTGCCAAAATAAAATTTTCAAACTGGCCCAGATTTTCGGGTTGTTACAATCTCCCCCACTTAAAACTTTTCGTCCCCGAAAAGGAACAAAGTCGAAAGTGGTTTGATTAATTCAACTCTACGATCGATCAGGCTTCCATTCTCCAACTCTTTAGTTTCTGAGAATTTTCAAAATTCCAAAAATTTGGCTAACACCCTAAATTTTCGAAAAATTTCGCCATAACCTCCCCTGCACCGGGAGCATCGGGGAATTTCAAATAGCTTCCCCAGTCCTTCAGATCTCAAAAAGAAAAAGAAAAAGCCAAGCGGCTAGCCAATAGGCTCACAAAATCATCATCACCCAAACAAAACAGGAAATTATGTAGTAAACATGTACCTATTTGTCGGGCAAACAAATTTTATTCTCTGGCTCTAGCCTCCTTGCTATGACCTGTTCAAGGTAAGTACATATATATGCAAGCAAACGCAACCAAATTTCAATAAAACTCAATATTTGGTTCAATTAGGCATAATAGTTCAAAATTAGCAAACAAATAAACAAACAACACAAACATCAATCAATTAGTGAATTAGAGTCTCAAATTCATAATTTGATATATATACAAAAATCATGTTTTTGATACCAAATCACAACAATAGGCCCTATCTAATTTTGGTTCTCACACCAGTCAATAGGAAATATATAGAAAGCCCACTTTCGTCACTCGAACATAAATTCTAATGATGGAGCTCCATCATCAAAATCATCTCCGGGCGATTAGAGTGTAATTCTATATCTATCCAGTATATTAAAATTTCTAACACACGTGGATCAGACGTATACGCAAAATCTTTATATACTGGACTGTCCAAATCAATATAAATAAATAATCAACTACGAATAATTGATTTAAATTTTCAAACCAAAATTTGTTTTCACTTTAAAAATATACTCTTCACACTCGTTCTAGGATACTACTGATCCCATCTCTAACGAGTCATTCTCATTGGATATTGCTAATCCAATATCTGATGAATTCTTTCGTACGGTCCTAATGTGCCTTGTTCTCTGAGCTTTGTAAACCAAAGCTCTGATACCAACTGTGACGGCAAGGAATTTCGCTCGGTCCGAACCAGTCGCTAAACCGATCCAGGCCGTTCGAAACGCCCTATCGTTTGAGAACACGACAAAACAGAACGCATACAGAAGAACATTTCACTGTATATTACAACAATGCATCAGATTACAAGAATATACAGAGTATAAATGAATATTACACAGAAATATCAGAGATTTAAATTACATTTAAATACATAGCAGCGGAAAATAATACAATACACAACTAGAAGGAGATATACGGATACAAAGCTTTCCGGATATCGTTCCAGCTGTAAACCAGGATCCTGTGAATATAAATCTGCAAAACCAAAACTACTAGCTGCCCGTGTCAAAATAAGGGCACCCAGAGTTTAGGTTAAAACAATAAACTCCAGGTCAGTCATGGGACTGGTGTGAGAACTAAAACAGCTAATCTTTATTTTCAAAGGTAAATCAAGGGACCACGCCGTATAACACGGAACGGGTTTCCTCCCAAGAATACCAGTGCATAAAACAAACAGCGCAATGCTAAATAAAGAAAAATGAAGCTGTTATAAGACCCAGGTCCCATCACACAATGCAACGCAGCCGAGGATAGGGTTTTCCCTTATAACAGCCAAAGAATGCTTGATACGTTTAAAACAAATCATTTGATACTATTATAAGTGCATAGTGTATAAAACAACTGCAAATCATAAGTATCAATCATAGGCGGCATGGGTACCATATATCATGTCGCCATATATAGGTTTACAAATAAAACCGCAAATGTCACGTATTTGGAAATTGGGTTTCCATCTATGAACCGAGGCTAGGGGCAAGATCCTCAACCGATTCGAGACTGCCTAGCCCGAGTCTCAGGATCAGAACGCATCGACCCTTGGAGCGACAGGGCCGGTCCACACGGAGTGGATTAAAAATGCCTGAGCACTACGTTTCGCCGCCCTTTGGGGCGTAAGCGAGCCAACTAAATGACTCCATCGGTTCGAGAACGACCGATCAATCCGAGGCGCCTCGCAACAGCAACAACCACATAAGTCAAACTCGTCAGGGCGTGTAAAACCACTGACGCCACTTCTAGCTAGGAGGAAACGCAGGCCCTCCCTGAGGTCCGTCTCCCGTTTTTGGTTCATACCTGGTGTGAAACACGCGAGGTAAACGTTACACAAAGCTACGCCACAAAGGCCGTGCTTTGATCATCACCACAAGACTTTGCTTTTCAACAGAAGCCTTGATCATTTGCATCTTAGCATGCCACACAGGCAAACCATTCTATGCAACCGATATCAGTCACACAGAATGAAATCCGATGTCAGACACACAGTCCATTTACAAGTCCGTCCTGGGTCTGAACGAAACCGGAGGCACCTAGTACCCCGCATATCCATCGATCTCCAAGTACGTCTGGACGATCACTAACTGTTTCCATCTTCTTGGGTGTACAGCCCAATCAAGATCATCAGTTATCACCCAAACGACGTGAAGACCTCCGGTCTTCGACCATCGTCTTCATCTTCGACTTATCGTCGTATCAGTTATCCAGAATGGGATAAACCCGGTCTTTCCGAATAACTCGCGTATATTTTAAATAAGTGTTACACAAACACAACATACGCCTCATTCCAATTCATTAGTCACTAACCGTAAATTAATCAAGAGAATAATTTCCCAAATATTAACCCCGAAGGCCGAAACCAACATCAGATCAATATCCAGAAAACCATTCTGCTTGGCTAACCGACAGTTAGTTTCTAAATTTCACGTTCAAATCTAATTAAAGATTTAACTATCGCCTGGAGCAAAACTGGTGATACTCCATTCTCGATCTTTTCAATCTAATTAAAGATTCATTAAAACTCCACTTAGTTTTAATCTGTGACTGGGTTAAAGAATCAGTGTCATTTAAAACACGGTTCACGATAAACCCAAAGTCACATCCCATTAATTATCGGGTTAAAGAACAAGTGTTATTTAAAACACTGTTCACGATAAACCCAAAAATCAATATCAATTCAATTCCAATTAAATATTATTTAATTGGCACACTTCATTAAATCTAAATAAAAAGATTTAATCTTTTCTCAACTGGGTTCAAGAACAGTGTTAGTGAAGACACCATTCACGACAAACCCAAATCACATTCATTAATTATCGGGTTAAAGAACAAGTGTTATTTAAAACACTGTTCACGATAAACCCAAAAATCAATATCAATTCAATTCCAATTAAATATTATTTAATTGGCACACTTCATTAAATCTAAATAAAAAGATTTAATCTTTTCTCAACTGGGTTCAAGAACGGTGTTAGTGAAGACACCATTCACGACAAACCCAAATCACATTCATTAATTATCGGGTTAAAGAACAAGTGTTATTTAAAACACTGTTCACGATAAACCCAAAAATCAATATCAATTCAATTCCAATTAAATATTATTTAATTGGCACACTTCATTAAATCTAAATAAAAAGATTTAATCTTTTCTCAACTGGGTTCAAGAACGGTGTTAGTGAAGACACCATTCACGACAAACCCAAATCACATTCGATATTCAATACAAGGCTCTGAATAGAAAATATATCAGCTTATATTCAATATCGAATTCTACGACTAACAAATGTCGTATTGGAAATAACGATATAAATATATATATCTTTCAAATTTCCATAACAACACCTGTATAATCACTAAATCCAACATCGAAATATTCCGAAGACAATTTCGATTCAAATCCACTCCAATGCAATCATTGGAAATTTTGGTTATTTTCAAAACCCTTTTCGAATTCAATTTATTTATTTAAAAATAAATAGAATTATAATTCTAGTTCAAAACTAGTTCATTTCGATAAAAATCTATTTTTATCTTTTCAAATATGGAGTTTTTCATCCCAAATCTTCACAAATCATTTCTTATGATTTTACATAAATTATTACTATTTTTAATAATTTTATCAAGGCCCGTACAGTCGATTTCCATCAATGGCCATCGAACTGCACTTACAGCGACCTTTCTCGAATTTGATTTGGACATAATTCCAAATCCAACCGTTAGATTTCAAATTTCTAATTCTCATTAGAAAGCTCTTTTCGATACGAACCCAACGGTTCCGGTTTTAGGAGAATCCGACGGTCGGATCTCCCGTAATGTCCGTTTGAAATAAATGGTCGAAATTCGCGAACTGCCGCGGCGCGGCGCGTTCTATTCAGGCCATTATATTATATATATAATATATATAATATATATTTCGTCGATTTCTATTTAAAACGGATTATATAAATAGTTTTAAAATCGTTTCAAAACCTATTTCAACTTCTATTTCAATTCAAAGCCAAAATTGAATTCTTCTTTATAAATTCGTTTTAAAATTCATTTCTATTCAATTCGAATTTCAATTCAATTTGAATTCATTTTGATTCGCTTTCAATTCCATTTGAATTCGGTTTCCATTCAATTCATTTCGAAATCGTTTTCAATTCATTTTGAATTCGTTTTCAATTCCATTTGAATTCGTTTTCAATTCAATTTGAATTCGTTTTCAATCCAATTCATTTCGAAATCACTTTCAATTTACTTTGAATTTGTTTTCAATTCAATTCATTTCGAAATCACTTTCAATTCACTTTGAATTCGTTTTCAATTCAATTCATTTCGAAATCACTTTCAATTCACTTTGAATTCGTTTTCAATTCAATTCATTTCGAAATCACTTTCAATTCACTATAATTATCGTTCACGTCAAAATGGCGTCAATCTAATCAACACGGCTTCATATATTCCTTTATTTTCAAATATTCTATTTCAAATATTTCTTTTTCAAATATTTCTTTTTCAAAACTGGAATGAGGCCCAATCAATTACCATATAAAATTAATTATATGGATTTTCATACAACACATGTATATAATAGCATTGAAAATAATCAACCATCAACCAAAGTGCACTACACTGTATAAGCATCAAATATAGATATTCAACGCTTATAACAGCCTGTCAATCAATCGATCGACATATTTAATCAATCAGGATGAGTGAACTTCAAATTTCATCCCAACACCCGTGTGGGGTTTCAAACAATCAAACAAATATTTTATTCGTGCAGTTGGGCGATGTGTAAAATTTATCGTCCCAATCAATGTCCTTCAAATAGGTGTACATAAACAAACCGTCTGGTTTGTAAATGAATATTCTATTTTATTCACTTCACGTTAAAAATTATATTTTTAACGATAAAACATTTTATTTCAACCTATGAATTTCTATTATTCATTTATTCAATAAAATGATATTTTTATTTTTCTAACATGTTTTAGAAAATTTCGGTGGCATAACGGCACGATACTAGAAACGGGACAAGGCCTAGCCTTATCCCCGGTCTAGTGAAGGCCCACGCCATTCACACATCAATCATATCAATTTCATCTCACCAAACAATTCAAACAAATAATCTAACTAATCTATGCAACCAAACAAACAAGTCCATGGTCTGTGGACGATTGTGTCGGGTGCTACTAAGCACCGTCTGCATCCTAGTATATATATATAAAACTAGAAAATAAAATTGAAAGGTGAGAAATTCTCACATATAGCTATCCTAGCTCCACGGCTCTTCTTCTGCAGAAGTCTTCGTCGTTTCGCCTTTTTGTCACCTTTGTTGCCCAAGGCCACTATATATATAAAATCGAATTTTTACCTCGCTATTCAATATATAAAAATCGAATTTTTATTTCAAAGTTCAATATATAAAAATTCTATTTTTCTATCGAAGTTCAATATATAAAAATTCTATTTTTCTATCGAAGTTCAATATATAAAAATTCTATTTTTCTATCGAAGTTCAATATATAAAAATTCTATTTTTTATTGCTTTAAAAATATAAAAATATGATTTTTACTTTTGACTTCTTAAAGAAATCAGTTTTTATATCTTTTAAAAATCAGTTTTCCCAAACTGAAAAATAAAATCAGTTTTATCTTTTTATTTAAAATCTGTTTTAACTTTTTATTTAAAATCAGTTTTATTCTTAAAATCTTTTCTAAAAATTTCAGTTTTTATTCTTTTTAAAAAAAACCTGTTTTAATACTTTAAAAAATCTGTTTTAATCTTTTTTTTAAAAAAATCTGTTTTAACACTTTTATAAAAAAATCTGTTTTAACACTTTTATAAAAAAATTCAGTTTTAAAAATCAAAATAAAAAAAACAGTTTTCAATTTTAAATTTCTGTTTTTTTTTTAAAACTCTTTTATATAAAAAAAACAGTTTTAAAACTTTATAAGAAAAACAGTTTTTATAACTTATTAAAAAAAATCAAATCTGTTTTATATCCTCTAAAAAAAACAATTCAGTTTTTATTTTAAAAATCGAAATCAGTTTTTACTTTAAAAAAAACGAAATCAGTATTTACTTAAAAATAAACGAAATCAGTATTTACTTAAAAATAAACGAAATCAGTATTTACTCTAAAATAAAAATAAAAGTAAAATAAAAATAATAAATAAAAAAAAAACTTACTGTATGCGAAGAGGGGGGGGTTCCTATCGGCGGTGGGGTGAACGGAGGTGGGGCGGTTGTGGGTTTCGCGGCGCCTGGCGCCTGGAGGGGGGGGGTCGGGCTTGAGAGTCAGAAGGGAAAGGAGGAGTAGGAAGGAGGGCGGCCAGGCGGAGAGGGGGCGAGGTGGGCGGAGCTCGCCTGATCGGCGTCAAGCAGGAGCGGCGGCTCCGTTCTTCGATCGCTTGGGGTTTTTTTTTTTTTTTTTTTATATTGATTCTGAAATAAAACGAACGGGGGGGGGCCTAGGTAGTTAAGGAGAGAGGAGAGTGGAGGGTTTTTTTTTTTTTTTATTATTATTATTTAATTATTAAAAAGTTGACTTTTACATACGACCTCGAAACGAGGTCCACCGCCTGTCGCCCATAGCGTTTCACCCCTATTCCGAACACAATGGGATATGTTTCGTATGTTGATTCGATCGATTGAATCAGTTTCCGTTGAATTAACATATAAATCACTATATTGAATTTTAAACGTACATTTCAAATTACCGGGGTCACATACTAACTAGAAAAATTCCCGAAAAATATTTTCTAGCTTCGTATTGACGATACGGTCCTAACAAAACTAGTTTCGTCGAATTCTGAGACCGTTGGAAAAATGGCCAATTTCCAGTCGATTAAAATCAACTGAAACTGGTCAAACGCGTTTTCTTTTGCCACGCTCACATATTGATTCGAAAAATCATGAAATTTGAAACCTAGCAATAACTTTACATCCCGGACCCAACAAAACTGGTTTCGTCGAAATCCGAGGTCGTTTGCAAAATTGCTATTTTTAAGGGCCTTATATATATAAAAATATATATAAATTCCACAGCGACTATTTCTAATTTTAAACTGGACATATCTTATCATTTCTAAAATGAAACCTCAGTTTCTTAACTTCGTTACAAAGATATAGTTATACAGATTCAAATATTTCTTGTTTCGTTCAATTCTGACTTATATTGAATTCTGTATATTCATTTGAAATTAGAAATCGAATTTTCGAACTACCGCGCCATTTTCAATTCCATTTATAATTATATATAAATATTTATATTCTAACGACGACGCGTATAAATATATACGTTCGAATTATATTCAAAATAAATTTCTCGTCGATATTATTTAAAATAATCTATTTTAAATAATCAAAATTCGCTAAAATTGCCAAAATAAAATTTTCAAACTGGCCCAGATTTTCGGGTTGTTACATTAACCAAAGCTCTGATACCACGTTTGGGATGACCCCAAACCCCATACGACGGTGGCAAGGGTAATCTTTGGAATATAACACATAAGCAGATAACAACAGAACATAAATAAATAACTACACCAGATAATGTACAATAGAATACACTGGATAAACATAATCATCAGAGTTACACAGTATACAGGATCATACTTAGTATAAATACGGTTCAGCTATACATAAACGTCTACAACGGAAAACATAACATAATATGTACAATAGGAGCTGAACAACATAAAAAGAGATAAATGATAGAATCCATCTTTAGCTCCAGCTATCCAGAAAGAGCCTGCTTAAACCTGAATACAAGGCTGCCCGTGTAGAAAAAGGGGCACTCGAGTTTGCAAGTGAAACAAACTACGAGTCAGTCATGGGACTGGTATGAGAAATCTATTTTAACTTATTTTACAATTTGGCCAATCACCGGACCACGCCACTTTCGCGGAACGGGTTTACTCCATTGGATTGCCAGTGCTTCGAAACAAGTAAATCTTTTAAACATCGCAATGCTTTTTTATAAAAATGAAGCCATTATAAGACTCAGTTTCAATCACACAATGCAACACAAACCGAAGGATAGAGTTTTCCCTTATAATGGCCAAAATATGCTTGATACGAATAAAACAAAAGCATTTGATATTATTACTAGCGTTTATATGTTTCAAAAACAGTTTCAAATCATAAGTATCAATCATAGACGACATTAATGCCCAATACCACTATGTCGCCATATATAGGTATACAAATAAAACCGCACGGTGTCGTATTTGGAAATTGGATTTCCGTCATGAACCAAGGCAACGGAATGTCCTTACCGAATTCGAGACTCTCTAGCCTGAGCCTCAGGCAAGCGCGCAGGAAAGCCTTGGATCGTCAGGGCCAGTCCACCGATGTGGATTATTATGCCTGAACACTACGTTTCCCCGCCCTTTGGGGGGCGTAAATGAGTCCTATGACTCCATCGGCTCCACATAGTCACCGATGTATCCAAGGCGCCTCGCAATCCAACAACCACACAGGTGAAAATAATATAAATGTCAGGGCTGGTATGTCACTGACACCACCCTAGCTAGAAGGAAACACATGCCCTCCCTGATGTCCTCTCCCGTTTCTGGTTCATACCAGGGTGTGAGGCTTACGAAACAGCGCTATACACAATGCTATGCCACACAGGCCGCGCTTTGATCATCAACCACAAGACTTTGCTTTTCAACAGAAGCCTTGATTACCTGCCACTTAGGCGTGCCACACAGGCAATTCACTCCATGCGACTGATTTCTATCGATATATAACCTCTGAGCTCGTACGTCTCAGAGAAGGGCGTTAAGCAAGAGAATAAATTCTTCGCCACCTAACAGATATATATTTAATAGAGATCAATCAGCACAGAACAAAATCCAATGTCATACACACAGTCCATTTGCAAGTTCGTTCTGGGTGTGGACAAAACCAGAGGCACTTAATACCTCGCACATCCGTACAATCAACGAGTATGTCCAGACGACTACTACTTAAGCCCACTCAAGGTAGCTACTCCTATCATGAGCATCAGTAGCACCCCTCCATTCGACGTGAAGATCATCGGTCTTGCACCGTCTTCATATCTTCCACTTTCGATTGTCGATCAATTATTTGAAATGAGAATCAACTCGGCCTTTTCAAATAATTCATGTATATTTAGAATTTCAAGTCAATTCATTTCAATCGTTAAATTATTCGACATCAATAATTCTGTTCTTTAAGGTAATTTTCATGCCAAACATATTCAACCATCAAATATCAAATAAACCGAGCAAATTCAGTTTATTTCCATTCCATATCGTTTATAATATTTTATCATGATTTATCGCTATTTTTATTTATTTAAAAATAGCCAATTCATTCAAACTACGCTTCAGGCCATAACGCGGACGTGGCGCTGTTCTTCTTCAGATTTGATTTACATATATATGAAAATCTAACTGTTGGATCTTCACAAATTTTATATCATTGGAAAGATCTTTTCAAATCGAATCCAACGGTTTCAGTTTTGGGAAAATCCGACGGTTGGATCACCCGGTACAATCGTTTGAAGTTACGATTTCAAAATACGAACTACAGCAATGTTATTCGATTTAATTTAATTATATATATATAATCGATTTTGGCGCTGTTTTTCTTCAGATTTGAATTAAACATTCCAGACAATCCAACCGTTGGATCTTTACAAAGTTGGTGTCGTTGGAAAGATATTTCCAAACGAACCCAACGGTTTCGGGTTTGGGAAAATCCGATAGTCGGATCTCCCGCACTAATCGTTTGAAGTCACGGTTTCAAAATACGAACTACGGCTTCGTTATTCGATTTATTTTAATTATATTTATATATATATTTAAATATAATTCATCTTCGATTTCAAAACTATACTCACTTCATACATTTGATAAAAATGATATTTTTATCCAACAGATATTTATTTCAACACATCACCATTTTTAACAAGTTGTTTACATGATAAAAATGATATTTTTATCATCAAAAATATTTATTCAACACATGAATATTTTTAGCACTTCATATTCACAATAAAAATGTAAATTTTATTGTTCAATCTATATATTCAACACATGAATGTTTTCGACTTCACACATACGATAAAAATATGAATTTTATCGTTCTAGTCCTTTATTCAACACACAAATGTATTCTATAGTTTATATATATAATAAAAATGGGATTTTTATTGTTAAAACAATTTATTTCAAAACACGATTATTTTATGTATTTCATACATAAGGTAAAAATGTTATTTTTGGTGTTAAAACAATTTATTTAAAATACTAATATTTTATATAGTCTATATATATAATAAAAATGTTATTTTTATCTTTCAAAAAATTTATTCAATACATGAACTTCATTCAACACATGAATTTCTATTCAACACATGAATATAGTTTCAACACATGAAAATAATTCTAACACATGAATATTATTGAAAATTTCGGCAACATAACGGCAGGGTAGTTAAAACCGGCACCGTCCCGAGTACGGCTCCTCGCTCTACCTTAAAGCCTCGTAGCTTTTGACAATGGGGATTTTCAGTATCTAGTTCGTACGCAGACGAATTTTCCCATATACTAATCCTATTGGGATTTCAACCACAATCAATCATTTCAAATCAACCATTCATGATATTCACCAAATTTCACATCAACCAATAATCCAAACAATATCACAACCAATATATATCGTCCATGGTCTGTAGACGAGGGGAGTATATATATAGATATACGTATATAACTATGTTTCGATTTCATTTCAAGATCATTTCATTTTATTTCAACGCATATATCACTTTTACAACGCATATATAACGTATATATCGAACATACAGCTTATACAACGCTTATACATGAGGTGTACAACGCTTATATAACTCATACATCGACTATATAATTTATGCATCGTTTTTTTCCATATCGTTTATAAATTAGAAATCTCACATTGGTTTGTCGCTTTGCTAAAAATAGTAGCGAGCTCAGAAAAATCCCCAGACACTTCTAGAATGTAGAGAGCGTCGTCACGGTCCCGATGTCTCCTGTTTCATCGAATTTCATTAACGTAGCAAAAGGATACGATTTTTAAACGAAAATCAAAATTAACAACACATAAAAGTGTTATTTACAGTTCTGAAAATCCAAGGCCGCACCTTTCTTGAATTGTTCAAAACTAGGTCACAGATTTACTTCAAATCCGTAACACGATACGCCGATCGGGTAACACCACCTGAAAGAGGGAAGAGAGGCGCTTCTAGGGGGTACCACAATGTTGAACTTGCTCCCGCCTGGGGGGACGAATTCGGGCTCGAACGGTGAAGGTTCGAGGGCCTAGATCTCTGCCGATACTTAACGAGAAGGGGTCAAACGGTTATGGATTTGTAGCTTTAAGTGGGCTCTTCAAAATCTTCAACTGGGTCGAAGGCTATCGGTGCGTGGATTGATTGGAAAATGAACGGGAAGTTTTGAGGGGTCTTCCATCGTCTGATTTGGGAGAGAAGCGTGTCTGGGGAGTTGTGAACGATGGAATTTGATTGGCTAGCTTTATATTTAAATATTTAATTCATTTTATATTCAAAAATATCCTTTTGTCCAAACGAACACCAATTCAAACCCAACGACTGTCGCCCCTAGCTAAATACCCCCATTCCGAACACAATGGGATATGTTTCATAGGCCCATTCGACTGTTATAGTCAGTTTCCTTTCAAATTAAAATACAAAACATTCAATATTTGATTTGAACGTACATTTCAATTTGCAGGGGCCATATACCAATGCCAAAATTTTCATAAAAATAAATCCGGCTATATTTTGATGATACGGTCCCAACAAAACTAGTTTCATCGAATTCTGAGACCGTTTGAAAAAATGGCCCTTTTCTGGTCGATCCAATTTAACTAAAATCAACCAAACATATTTTCCTTCGCCACGCTCACATATTAACTTCAAAAATTATGGAATTTGAAATCTAGCAATAATTTGACATCCCAGTTTCAACAAAAGTGGTTTCGTCGAATTCTGAGGTCATTTGCAAAATGGCTATTTCCACGGGCAATATAAATTCTATAGCGACCTTTCTAAAAATTCATTTGGCCATAACTTTCGATTCCCACTATGAAACTTCGATTTTTCAAATTCGTTTGAAAGATATTCATAAACAAATTTAAATATTTTTGGTTTCACTAAAATCCGTTTTAATTTGTACCCGGTATAGTCAGTCAAAGTTCGAATTCAAATTTTGAAACTGCCGCGCAATTTCAGGCCTTGTTTATAATTAAAAATAATTATATTTATTTTCAAACATCGATTTAAACATAATTTTCGTCGTTATTATTTAAAATAATTTATTTTAAATATTTAAAATCCACTAAAATAGCCAAATTAAAAATTTTAAACTGACTCAAATTTTCCGGGTTGTTACAAGTTCTTCATCTTGTTGGTTTGGCTACTCACCCATTTTGGTTTTTATTCAGTGGTTTCAACTCTATTGTCTATTGTTAGTTAATATTGAATAAAAAATGGTTGGTACTAAAAATTACTTATTGTGCATGTGCCGTTAGATATACAATACATGACCATGCTTCTGCAATTCATATACTGTCCGAAAATTCTATTGCAACATTTGTACATTGTTAAATGCCAACTGATTTTGTAAATTAACATCGCTATTTGGTTTGGAATTCTTTTGTGGAAAAATATAAAGCCATTACTCAAGAATTAATTTGTGCATGAAATGTTCTTACATGTGTTGTACTTTGGTAACTTATCATACCTTTGATCTTAGGTTAGTTCAGAACATGTATTTCGTAATTTTCTTTCTTTTTACATCTCCCATCATTGGTGGCTACAGAAATTTGAAATTAATGATACATGCTATCCTTTGGAATCGGTTCTTATTTAATGTTTCAAATATTTAAATACAAAACAATTGATTGTTATGTATGTAGAAGCTTTATGCAGATAGACTACATCACCTTGAGCTTGGGAATAACGCTTAATAAGGTTCTGACTAGAGATGTACTTCATTATGTATTGGTTTCAAAAGAATTTTTATGCAGATTTAATAACATTAGAGATCAATAGTGCAATGGATGCTCAGCTTAGTAGAAAGTTTGCATTGTTGGTCTCTTGTGCAACTAAATCTACAATAGAGGCTCGACTTATCAGTTTATTTCTTGAATCTTATCTTTTAATAAAATGTATGGTGAGTGCGCATTCTAGATGATCAAGATAATTTTTCGGGTGAGATTTTTATCATGGATTTATGTTGAATCAAGATAATTCATGTATATGGTTATGGTCTCAATACTATTCAACATTTTTTCATATTCTTTTACAGTATGTCATGCATTTTGTAATTATAAAGTATACAACATGATTGATTCTACAAACTATTTTATACTACTAATTTGCTGGCCTTAAAATTCTATTTTAGTTGCTTATTAACTGCGCTAGGTCATCAAAAGATCTGAAGTAATTTTCCAAAGAAGTGAGTGTCATTCCCTCTTGCACGTGTTATGTGTTTATGACTTCTTTGTTTAGTTAAGTTTGAGCTAATATTTATATTGGATGAAATTCCATGTATTCTTATGCTCTTTAGACTCTCTGACCTATGCAATCTTCTTCTTAAATAAGTGATTTTGTAGTTGAACAAGTACAACACTAATGTCAAAAAGATTTTTTTTTACTTTTACAATAACATAGTGTTTCTGTGAGGGGTGTTTTACTTTGGATATGTTGTTGTTGTTTTGACTTTAGTGCTGTGTTCATTGTATAAGGGTAGATGTACTTCATTTTCGGGTGGTGGCCTTGCCGGAATTCGATTTTGAAGTACGATGGGCGGTGGTTTATCCGGAGCTCATCAATCTACTAACTTATACATTCACGCAGTCACGTTTTTGTACTATATGAGCTGACCTTGTAGCTTTTTATATACATACATATACATATGTGTGCTCTCTTCATTTTTGAAGATCACACATTTTTGTTTTCAAAAAAAAAACAATAACATAGTGATATAATTTAACCAGCGCTATAGTGTTTAAAAAGTTAGAGAGTGGGTATTATTTAATGTTTATATGGGTAACCAGCTTACATAATGTATACAATAATACATCATTAAACGTAATCGAAAACAAGGTCGATCAGAACAACCAAAACCTGTTGTCAGAGGTAGCTATCAGAAAGCAATAATGTTTTGTACTTTAACATTTGATTACATGTTGTTAATAAAGTAGTATGTTATATATTATGATGTGATGGTATATTAATGATTAACAAATGAAGGCATCTTTATTTTGTAGTTAGATCTTAATGAGTAATTGAAATATTCATTATTATCCTTTTGGTAACCATGTTCTTGAGAAATTGTTGATCAAGGTGGTTTGCTTCAGAATGATATATGTGGTAGCGATTATTTACAACTTTTATCTGGGTTGTCACTTTGATTTAGAAGCATGGTTGTAAGGTGAGATTTAAGTCACAATTAATTTTAATTTCAAGTTTATTGATTCACATGAAATAGTAGATATATAATAGTTGACAATTTCATTTATGTCTGATTCGGTCCTTTATTAAGTAATAAACATTGATGTTGTCTATAAGTCATTGGGGTCATCAACGTGTATTTGGGCATTTTAATGTGTCATACCTGATAGTTTCTACTGCGTATTTACCATATTGTATTTGGTGACAATGTGGTATATTTGCAAGCCTGGCCATGACTGAGAAAATTTTGTTGCATTTCTTATAACCTGAAATCTTGGGCACTTCCCATTGCTGTCTTAAACTAGCGTAGTGACCCGGACCCATACATGCTGGCCTTAATTCTTGATTAATGGTCAAATATATCAAAAAGAAGTTTGTTTGTATATGTGTATGTGTATGGTACACGTGTATATGTAGTTGCTTCACTGTGTAAATGCATGTAGCAAATTGACACTGGTCTTAAAGTAGCCTGCATGCTTATTGGTGCGCACTGTGCTTCACTGTGTAAATGCCTATAGCAAATTGACACCGGTCTTAAAGTAGCACGCATGCTTGTTGGTGCGCACTAAACGTGTATTTCTAATTTATTCCAAAGAACAACCAGTTTTATCCAAACAAGCCTATTTCTTGCAGCATGTGAAGGTCTAGAACAACTTGTTTATATTCATATATCTGATATTTGAAACTAGTGACCAGATGCTTCTGTTAATTATGGTAAAAAATTACTGTTGCTCTAGGCCATGAATTTCTGCTAATTGGCCAACATTTTGGAATCAACTGAAGACCCTTGCATATGCTAATAGGCCATAAATACGCTGAAACAATCCTACAGGTTTGATCATTTCTCCATGCGCTCTGTGTGCGTAACACTTTCACAGAATATCTGAATTTAGTTTTCAGACTGCAAGGTTCTCTCTAAAGCCAGATGTTACCCGAGTTTTTGTTTTACTTAGTTTACTTAAGGTAAGATTCAATTTTCCAGCATTACAAACTATAATGGTTAAAGATTTGTTCAAGTTGTGCCTATATAACAGACAATTCCTTCTTTGTGACTAAAACTAGATATTTGATATAACATTTTTAGAAATAGTACAATCATATTGTAATGATATTTTCTTGACTTTATGCTTTTTATCATAAATACTTGCATCGTATTGTTACTTTTGTATAATGCCTTAGATTTAGTTTGAGTATTTCATATTTTCTTGGCTTAAGATCTTGTCATTAGTGGCGTAGCCAAGAATTAAGCTGGCGAGGTCACAATACAAAAAAACACGGGATTTCGAAGGCGATAGGCCCTGATTTTTTTTGACAATTATTTAAATGGATATAAAATGAAGCATAACAAATCAATTAATAATCATAAAAAGTATGTGATATGATAATATTTTATTACAAAAACAATCTTCTTAAACTTAAAAAAAACCCATATAATAGACTATAATAATTTAAGGCTATCCACTTATAGTTCTCATATTTTGAAAGTTGTTGGTAACTATGCTCAAATCGGTACAAACCAAAATTAGTGTTAGTAGATTACCATCAAGATTGGCGCGATGCGAAGAAGGAAAAAAGACGATGTGAGAATGGATGATATCCAATGCCACAGGATGCAAGATCTATTGGGAAGGGGAAAATGTATAGTGTGCTTTATTCTTAAAATAAAATCTTGGAAGATACTAATAAAGATCGATTTATCTTGGGAGTTACTAAATTAAGTGACTACAATAAATGGACTGACAATTAATTTGAATCGTAACACTAACATGGTAGGATCTCCTATCAAAGTTCATTGTTAATGTATAGTAGTGTTGTTAAGAGGTATATTTCAGATCCATGTCGACAGGGTGATTAGTACTTTTAGGATACTACGACATATTTCCATGAAAATGGAACACTCACGTGTTATTAAGAAAAAAAACATGAGTTGTACGCATATACGTGGAGGTAAGAGAGGTATTGACCAAGCTTTCTATTGACTAGTTGTGGGAACACTTCGAAATTATGAAAATTATAAAATAAAGTTTTCAATCGTTAAAGAGCTTCGCAAAATGCCTAGGGTTTGTTAACCCGAATAATTTAATAACTCAAGTTCCGAAGATCAAGAAGTTTCAACGGATCAATTCAATCATTCCCAAGATAAATCGTGGTTAGTCAGTTTGTTAACGAAAACTCCCGGGAAGTAATGATCAACTTTATCATTTCGAAGCATTTCCTCAACCAGCCCACAAAAATCTTGCTCAGTACCTCTAATATCTCCAGGTAATATGCATATAAATCATGATTTAGTACTTAATAAGATGTGAATGTTCCATCTTCATGGAATTTGTCGCAGTATCTTAAAGATACTGAACACCTCGTCGACATGGTTCGATAATAAACATTCTGGCAGTACTACTTAACAGCAAGGACACACCCACTATAGGCCTAGTGGGGTCAGGCTCTCCCACTCATATTTTGAGAATGTAGGAACGCCATCACCCATGGCAATGAACTAGGAAAAACCCCACTCAACAACAAAAGTAGTTGGGTTGATGGCAGCTAAAGATTGGAATAAAAATCAGTACATGAGTCTTAAATACAAGACACGCGCAACTACAGAATGGTAGAAGGCAACGCATGGCACTAAGGCATGTATCATCACCAAAACTAACGGCCATTGCAATGAAAAGAAGGCAACGATGGTGCATGCAAACACGGTAAGAACGCTTGAAGACACAGAGGACAGTTCCACAAGTAAAATGGACAGAGCCATCAGTAGGGAACAGGATTGCATAACATATGTTATGTTTATGACTATATTGTTATATAACTGATACATATCATAAAAATTTCCCTGTAGGATCAGGAGAAGCATTATGTTACATAGGGTAACTCGGTTTCTTCTTAGTTGTAACATCCCATATTTTATGTATATTTAATTTTCAATTTTAAATAAACTGAAATAATATTTGATAAAATCAAATTTTGCTAATTTAAATGATGGTGCTTTATTTGAATGGAGTATAAATAGTTTTTTATTTAGTTATTTAGAAATGTTGTATTAGGGAATTTAATAATTTTAATTAAATTTAAGTTATTTGAGGAAAAAGGGGTTTCAAATTTGATTGGTTAAATGATGGAATATAAGTTGTCTAAGTTAAGTTTGAAATTCAAATTCAAATTCAAATAATCAAAATTGGGAACTTAAATTTGTGAAATTAATGTATAGAATTTATTTAAGTTGAAATTTGATAAAAATTGAATTTTATTAGTATTTAATTTGAATTAAAAACAATTAATCGAATAATTGAATATTTTAATGGGTGCGTTTTTTACAGGTCCCTATTAAGTTTCAAAATATAAAAAAAACCCGGTGATAAACATAATATAGAATACATCCCTATTTTTGAACTTCCGCTAAAAAAATTCCAGATTTACCCTTATACACCTAAAAAACTATCCAACAACTGTTTGTCCTCATTTACTCAGTCAATCGCTCCTATTATCTCGCCCATAAACCTAAATCAACAATTCTGGAAAACACTCGTTCAATCCAGCAGCAATTTTTTTATTACTTTTTTTTTATTTTTACGAAAAACTAGACAACTATATAAAAAAATATTACATAAAATGATTTTTTTATTACTTTTTTTTTATTTTTTACAAAAAACTAGACAATTATATACATATATTACGTAAAATTGCATACATTTATGCAACTAAGTGTAATAATTGCATGCATATATTAATATTATGCAGAAAATAAATTATTAGTTTTGCGTAGCTAAGTGAAATAATTGCATACATATACAGAACTGTACTGCGTAATTGCTGGAACAAAAAAAATGACAAAAAAGTAAAAACATATAATTATAACAAGATGCTTATATATATATATGCAAATAACAGAAACATGTGCATACTTACATGAAAAATTTCATAACATTTACATGTACTACATCAAAAAATAAGTACAGACCACATATACATGAACTACATCAAAAATTTCAAAACAATTACAAAGCAGAGATGACGGTCTTTTGAAGAACAAATAATTTTGTTAAGACCCAGCTTATTGCGCAAACCACATCTAGTAGTCTCTGTAGAAACACATGCAGATTTCAATCATTTGGAAAAGGATGGACGACCATTCTTCAACAACACGATAACACCAATATCTGCCGGAACACTGTTATATAAAAAAAGAAAATCAACATTAGTAGGCTTAATGTGCAGTAACCTAAATTAAAAAAAATTGCTTTAGAATAATATAAATACATGCGTACAATTCATCAAAATAACAATAATTTCTGAATATTTATATGCTAGTATTCCAGATATATGCATAGAAATATGAATATATTTGTAAAATAATATATTTTTCGGTTTGTTTGATAAAAAATTGCATACATATATGCATATATTAAAAATAGCTGCATATTTGTCCGCAACTTTTTATCAGAAGTTCAGCAAAAATCAGATATTTTCCTACATCTTATACAATAATTTCTAAATATTTATATGCAAGTATTCCAGATATATGCATAGAAATATGAATATATTTGTAAAATAATATGTTCTTCTGTTTGTTTGATAAAAAACTGCATACATATATGCAAATATTAAGAATAGCTGCATATATGTCCGCAACTTTTCATCAGAAATTCAGCAAAAATCAAAGATATTTTCCTACATCTTACAGATCGCGATTTTGAATATTTTTCTGTTTGCATTTTCATCAAAAATTGCATATATATATATGCATATATTTAAGAATAGCTGCATAATTGTCCGCAACTTTTTAACAGAAATTCAGCAAGAATCAACCATGTTGCAAAAGAAAACTTTAAAACTGTATACACTCTCAATTAAAACACACATTACAAAGTGTCATTCCAGGGAGTTGTCGAATGAGTTTTACAGATAGAAAATATAAATATAGTGACATAAAAATAAAATTAAAACATAGTCAAATGATTGAATTACTAGCCGCCCAAAAAGACTAGAAGAATACCTTTCGCTGAAATCACTTCGTTGTCGCGCCCGTCTGCCTGGATTGCTAATCTCTCCTTCTATGCAAATTGAAATCCAAATCGTTTGACTGGATTTGATGCGATACCTGCCAGAATCACTGGAATCGCTGCTGACTCTTCGTTAGAACCAAAAATTGAACGCGATAAGAATTTTGGGGATTAAGGGGTTTCGGTTGAAGGAGGAAGCAGCCACCGATTAGAGGCCATCAATTTCGTTGGAGCCGCCGCCGCCATGAAGAACGAATTTTAGGTTTCTGGAAAAGAAAAAAAAAGTAAATACGTAATGAATAGATCCAACCTAGCTAAATACAGCGTGAATTAAGAAAAAGGGCACTTTTGTAAAAATACCAGCCGCTGTTTGAAATTAGGGATGTAATTTATATGTTTTGAAACAGGAGGATGTGAGCCTAATTAAATTTGCTTTTAGGGATGTGTGCCTAATTTTCACTATTTTAATAATTTAATTAACCGCAAAATTTAACTGTTTTGGCGACTGTCTCGGAACTCGACGAAACTGGCGCCATTGGATCCGGAACGTTGATTTATGGTAGGATTTCATTTTTCGTTAAATTCAGACTTGTAATTTGATCGTATGAGAGAAACCGCGAATGGAATCAGTGAAACAGGATAATAGTTTGGTTATCATTTTTGGGCCTTCTATATTTATATAAATAAACCAAATTAGCACCTCATCAGTTCACTCTCCACATACGTACATTTCCACCTCCAAAGTCCTATTCAATGGCTGAAAACCTAATTTCAAAACCCTAGAAAAATAAAATACAACTCAAAAAGCAAATCTCTTCAAATCACAACAAATTATATACCATTTCGAAGCACTCGACGATACGAAGCTGCTGGTGTGATCAGTTTCAACATGCAGTGCACGGATTCGCCAGAAAACTCGGTCAAACTTTCAGATTTCGAAACCCTAATCATGATTTCGGTGGTTTTTGATTCTGGAGTTAATCGCGAATTCGAGCACATGGGTATTGTTCGTATCGTCGTCTGGATTGCAACGAACCTGGTCTCTCTATCTATCATCAAGTACATCGTCGGAATTTGGTCGATAAGTGGTGAAAACCCACTCCGTTTACAGCGCCGCCAGCAGCAGTTCTGACCACCGGAGGTCGCTTCGATGGAGTGGAAGGGGCGTCGGAGGATAAGCTTTCATTTGAGGGTAGTCTCGGGTCTTATCGTGGTCGGAGCTCGTTGCAATTGGTGGTCAACGCGGTTGTTTTGGTGGGTTCAAAGTTGGATACTGTAGCGAATTTGCTGAGGAGCGGGAAGAAGAGGATATAGGGTGCTGACGTGTCTCCCTATAATTAGGTGAGATTTGATTTAGTTAATTATATATATATTTAAAATTCAGAGAGTAAAACGCTGATAACTCTTTCATTTTGACTCGGATTTCGACGTGGTTTGTTGCGTTGGGATCACGGCGGAATTGCAGACGTTTTGGCACTAACCTGGCTGCGTTTGGTGACTGTCAAATTTTGGCCCTTAGTTGGACGTTCGATCAACTATGGACGCAAAGATGAGTGATTCTTCGCTCACGTAATATTGAATTATTCCCATATTTATTGAATTAAATTATGAAGTAGGTTTGGTTGCATGGTTGTGTTGGATTGTTGATGTGTGGTTTAAATTTAACATGCAAGTGTGTTAACATGCAATCTAAGTAAATGATTTGTTATTTAATTTAATTTTAATCTCTAGTTGAATTCGAACCCTTGTTAAATCCTGAAACAGTTTAATGCTGAATCAGTTAAATGAAATTGTTGTGATGGATGTTGGTTGAAATTTATTACTGAATTTATAGTGACATTTTTAAATGCTCTTTATTTCAGTATATTGTAATGCATGTTGATTGTGACGATAAATCCCATTTACCCTTGATGTTACGGGCATCTAATGAACCCGGGATTTATCGATAAAATAAATTAAGAACACGGAGTGAAATGATAAATCTCTGTGACCCTGATTTGGATTGAAATGATAGATCCATCCCTGAAATATCGAGAAATTAAATTTAAAATCACTTGGCCATTGGGTAGATAATTATATACAGACATCGGTTGGTTAAATGATTTTAAATATTTGAATTTTTTTTGATAGAATTTTCCTTTTAAAATAATGTACCGATACTCGATAATTCAATTCTTTAAAGATTCTGAGCTAGGATGTTGATTAAAAAGGGTTAAAGGAATTTTCCAAAACAAAGTGGAAATATTTAAATCGGGATTTGAATATGATTTAAAATCTTTTCAAATTAAGCGTTTGGATTAGAAGGAAATAAATTCTTATGTAATCAAATTATGGGAAATTTGGAAATCGAGGGTATCTGAGTTGTTTTAACTCAGTTTGAATATATATTTGAACTCTTGAAATCAAATAGTTGTTTTGAACGGGGTTGAAACGAGATATGGAATTTAATGAACTCCGTTGAGACCGGAGGATAGATTCAAGTATTTGAAATTTGGAAGGAAGGAAAGATTTTGATTAGAGAAATTTACTTTAAATATATTTATGCATTTGATTCCAAATAATTATTCTTTCTTTAAATTTATTACTTGCCTTTACTTATAACTATTGTATTTTTAAATAATTTTTTCCTTATAATTCATTTTTCAAAATTTTCTTGTAAACCTATATTTTTAAGTAAATATATAATATTTAAATTACTGATTTATTTTAATTATTATATCCTATATGTATATATATATATATTTATATAAAATTGATTTTTTATTATTATTATTACTATTGTTATTATTATATATAAACATTTAGTTTACAAGTGTTTTTGGAATTATAAATTTCTTCCGAATGGAAATGCTTGAGTTGAACCGCTGGTTCAAATGGAGCTAAGTTAAGAATCCGTGATAATTTGAAATCTTTGAGATAAATTATATTCTATTTGAGTATAAGTCGTTTTGAAATATTATATGATTATAATATACTGATATGAAATATATTCTAGTTTTAGACTGTAATCGGTTTGGGTATGATTATGATATGTTGATATGAAAATTTTATTTGTTTGAATATAAATTGGGTTCGAAACAGAAGATGATATTTTGATATGAAAGCGAACCTTTATCAAATATAAAAGAACCGACCGATGTGAAAGATGTAAGCGTTGGTTGTTAAAGAGACCGGAGTCGACATAAGGCATACTCTCTGTCTGTGTCGATACCACTTTGACAACTGTGAACGTTATGACGTATCCAGATTGAGTATGACGACTTGGAAGCGATATTGAATCGAAGAAGATGATCGATGACGAAATAGCCCTGACCTTCGGGCCAGAATTGAAATGACTAAAACAGGAGCTATACCGTGACTAACTGAGGTAGCACCTTTAATCGGACACACTTCTTCGATAATATTTCTATGACTATGATGATGATGATTTGGGCCCATTTATGACTTTGGGAGTGTGTTCCGAGGAGGGCGGTAGTGGATGCTATGCGTTACCACCGGTCCGGGAGTGCAATTGGTAGAATCCTACCCTGGGCATTGCCTCGAGTGCCTTGTCATATTATCCTTATCGAACCCCATACGATTTTGATTTGTATCGTACCTATGGAGTGCCCTCTGATGCCATCGTTTACAGTACTGTATAGACTACGGTATTATAAACGGTGTAAGGGTAAAATTGTAATCCCGCTTACGCTATTTTCAGTATTTATACTTTACTGAATAGACATTATAATAACAGCGTATTATTATATAGATATTAGTTAACGGATCCTCGAGAGATGAAAAAAATAAATCCCGTAACATCTCTTGAGTTACTGCACCCATGACACTGATATTAATTCGTATTTTAATTTGACTAATATGAGAATGATTTAGTGCTGATCCGAGTGTTTGTTGTGTTTTATTTTTATGCAATACGCTCGGGTCAGCAGGCGTTTGCAGTTAACAGGGATGACTGTGACTAGGAGATCGAAGACGAAGATTTGGTATATCTATTATCTATACACATGTATATCAGCTGCATTATTTCCGCTGCTTATTATGTACAGCTGTATGTATATGTAACTCTGATAATCATTGAATGTTATAACCGATGTATACATTTCAACTTCTTTTAAACTGCTATTTGTTTATTATATGTTGTCCTTCCGCTGTGAGGTTCTGTGATTGGTTTTTCTCTTCTTTCTTTCTTTTCTTCTTTTTTCCAATAATTACCTGCATTTGCGATTTGTTTGGGTCGACATGGGTGGTTTATTGTCGATTTGAACAGTCAAAAAATTTGGGTCGTTACATTTCGTATCAGAGCGATGGTTAGCGATAACCTTGGCTCTGTTTGGGAACCAGCTCATTAGAGATGGGGTTAGAAACGCCCTACAATGGGTTGAGTGATATGAGAGAGCGTACTTGTATTTTTAATATAAAGTGGTTTATGTTGTGTTGATTTATTCTGTTGAATATTTATGGGTTTTGGTCGATATATGGGACGCCATATCATCGTTAGGAATTCTTAAATAATCGAATAGAATGATCGACATAATATGGTTTCGATCATATTTTAAAATATATTGAACATATATATTTAGTTCAAGTATATATGTATTCGTTTTAGTAGGTGGTAATATTAAATTACTACCTATTTTGGTTGATTAGATAATAAATCTAATAAAGAGAATTCGAAGATTTATAGAATATTTGAAATGAAATGAAATCCTTTAAGTAAAATGGGGTGCATAATATATTTTGCAAACCAAATAGAAATAAACTTGAAACTTGATTCTTGGAAGCTTCCGAAATAGTTTGTCAAAGTTGAAAGGATATCGAATTATGAAGGATAATTTAGAAATAGTTTCTAAAGATTTTTAACAAAATAAGTGTGTAATCCCTCTTCAGACTCTAGAAATAGCTTGGGTAATGAGTGCACGCATTGCCGATGTTTATTTTGAAGAGTTGGAGTTGGGAAGAGACCACTCAACAGTTATTATAATGTAATGACACATGATTTTTGGATTTTACTCCACATGGTATAAATTTATATGAATTATTAGTATATGTTATTTAAGAGTTGAATTTAAATTAAACCAAAATTTGGAATTCCCATTTCCTTGATTTATTAAGGATTTGGATTTAAATGTCTGTATGGTTTTCTATATAAAAAAATTATAAACATGTATGTTACTCTTAAATTTAGTTTAAAACCGGAATTAAAGTATTTAAGTTCGCCTTAACAAATGATAATGGTTTAATTGTGAAAGTAACTCGATTCATTAGAAATTTTATTTTTGGAAAATATGAATTGGACTTAAGTATTGAAGAAGAGAAGTGGTTGTTGGCATGCTTAAACATGTGCGATAATATCGATTTATTGGAGTCTTAGATTTTTGAAACAAGGAAAGGGACCTGGGCGTTAGGACAAAGGAAATGGTCGTTAAAAATGCTATACATGAGCGATAATAAAATTTAAACAAACTCTAAGTTTGGTCGATATGAGAGTGGAGAAAAAAAAAGATTTAAGTATGAAAGTAAGTTCAATTGAAGTCGACCAAAATGAATGGAAGGATTTGGTTGGGTAATAAAGGCGACAACTCAAGACTTGGAGTAATTCATAAGTTTATTACACTAGCACGAGAAGGAATAAAGGCGATTTATGTTGTTGATAAATGTGAATGGTTGATAAAATAAGAATGAAGGAACTAAAGTGTAAAATGAATGAATGGAATGTAAATTGAAATGGTCGATAAATTAAAGATGATGGAATTAAGCGGGGAATTAGAGTATGAGTAGAATGAAGGTATAAAGATCTAAATGGATTAGACCCCATCTGGTCAATATATCGAATATCAACCTAAATATAAACCACGAAGGAATAGAGTGTAAACCTTTTTTTTTGTCGAATGAAAAATGATTTCATTTGAGAAGAGGAATCTAGTAAGTAAAGTTAAACTTAGGAAATCGTATATTAATTGATTGAGAACTAAGTATAAATTCGAGTTATGAACCATCCTTAATTTGAACCATACCAATTATTAATGGATAGGTAAGTAAGTGAAATTTAGAAAACAAGATGAAATAGAATGATTCGTATAAAAGACCGTAACTTATCCAGCTCATGGTTATGGATTCAAAGTTAACCAAATAGAACGAGGAAAAAGAAATAAACTTGAAATCGAAGATATGGAATAAGGTGTTGGAAATATAAGACCGAAGTCTAGTTTATTAAATTTGAATATCGAAAGGATTGGAACTAAATGGATTCAATTAAATCGAATAAACCGGAATAAATGGAAGTAAACTCGAGAAGTTTCAATTTATCGATTGGAACTAAATTTAAATGGATGTAAAAGGGTCGATTGAGAATTAAATGCTTAAGGAGAGAATAAATATTGAAATTGGAAATTTGATCCATGTTAATGAATTTAAAGATTGAATACCATTAGGTTAGTGGAAATGTTAGGATGAACTCAAGGCTTAACTTGAATTAATGCTTGAAATGAAACGGGAAATGAATAGAAAGTATATTGGGATGAACAAGCAATTGAAATGTGGAATAAGACTAAATTTAATTCGAGTCAAGTATTGACTCGATAAGAATTAACTTAGAGGACCGTATAATGGTTGCTTGGGAATTTAGTACTTAGAAAAGAAATGAGTTAATTTTGGTAAATTGATTCATGGTAAGGAATTAGAGATCTAACGTAATCAAGTCCGTTGGAAGTTTATAACGAATTCAAGTTTATTCGAAAATTTAATGCTTGAGAAGTAAATTCATTTAATAAAAGTGAAATAAGCATGAATATATTTAAGCAATAAAAGTATAGCATATTTGGAGCGATAACCCTTTTTGATGGTTAAGTGTTGAGTAAGTTTTAAAATCCGAAAGGTTGAAACTCCAAATATAAATTCATGTTTATGCAAAAACTTGAACTATTCAATAAGCTAAAATACAAGTTTAGTCGTAGTACTATACGCAGAAAATTGAAAGGCTGAGGTATACATCGATCTTGTTTCTACCATAACTTCCTAATGGAGCGTCGGATTTCGATGTGCGAGTACAATTCGGAAAGGCTAGAATGTAAACTAAAACTTTTCCTTTATGTGCTGAGTGTAAATTCAATGTTTAAAGGGTTAAAAACTGGGTGGAACCATTCAGACTTGCATTTTTCAGTGTACGGGTTGAGGTGTTCACCTTCACTAAAATAGTCATAACTTTCAAACGGATTGGCCGAATTCGACGAATCCGGACAATTCGGAAAGCCTGAAACGAATGCTACAACTTTTCCTAGTATGTTTTAGTCAAGTTCCATCATTTATAGTGTAATAATTGGTGATTTGTTTGCTGGCGTGTTGTGAATATTATAGTTTTATAGTTGAAATGTCGATGATATGTTGTGTAAGTTATATGCATTTGCTATTTAGTGTATATATGTCTGATTCTCATGTATATGTGAGTATGTGGCAGGTGTACGAAAGTCGTGCTACGCGTTGGAGCTCGCTTGCGCTAAATTCTAAAATGCTAAGGCAAATAAATTGCATAAAAACGCTAAAAGAGGTATGTATTTGGGGATTATATTGGTTTTGAGGTTTTGTTTTGTGTTTTTCCCCATTTTGGGATGCCTCATCGTGTGATGAGATGAATATTGGGTTTATATATACATTGGGATTTTTCCCGGACCTCTCCGTACAAAGGAGATGCTGCCGAAATTTTTCGTGATTTCGGGAGTTAGAAAATTTATGAGATTTTCAACTATATAACTTATTTTATAAATGTTATTTTATAAGTATGGTTTTGAAAGTATGATTTGTTTAATACCTTATCTCGTTCTCTTTTCGAGGACGAAAAGATTTTAAGTGGGGGAGAATGTAACATCCCATATTTTACGTATATTTAATTTTCAATTTTAAATAAACTGAAATAATATTTGATAAAATCAAATTTTGCTAATTTTAATGATGGTGCTTTATTTGAATGGAGTATAAATAGATTTTTATTTAGTTATTTAGAAATGTTGTATTAGGGAATTTAATAATTTTAATTAAATTTAAGTTATTTGAGGAAAAAGGGGTTTCAAATTTGATTGGTTAAATGGTGGAATATAAGTTGTCTATGTTAAGTTTGAAATTCAAATTCAAATTCAAATAATCAAAATTGGGAACTTAAATTTGTGAAATCAATGTATAGAATTCATTTAAGTTGAAATTTGATAAAAATTGAATTTTATTAGTATTTAATTTGAATTAAAAACAGTTAATCGAATAATTGAATATTTTAATTATTTAATTAACCACAAAATTTAATTGTTTTGGCGACTGTCTCGGAACTCGACGAAACTGGCGCCATTGGATCCGGAACGTTGATTTATGGTAGGATTTCATTTTTCGTTAAATTCAGACTTGTAATTTGATCGTATGAGAAACCGCGAATGGAATCAGTGAAACAGGATAATAGTTTGGTTATCATTTTTGGGCCTTCTATATTTATATAAATAAACCAAATTAGCACCTCATCAGTTCACTCTCCACATACGTACATTTCCACCTCCAAAGTCCTATTCAATGGCTGAAATCCTAATTTCAAAACCCTAGAAAAATAAAATACAACTCAAAAAGCAAATCTCTTCAAATCACAACAAATTATATACCATTTCGAAGCTCTCGACGATACAAAGCTGCTGGTGTGATCAGTTTCAACATGCAGTGCACGGATTCGCCAGAAAACTCGGTCAAACTTTCAGATTTCGAAACCCTAAGCATGATTTTGGGGGTTTTTGATTCTGGAGTTAATCGCGAATTCGAGCACATGGGTTTTGTTCGTATCGTCGTCTGGATTGCAACGAACCTGGTCTCTCTATCTATCATCAAGTACATCGTCGGAATTTGGTCGATAAGTGGTGAAAACCCACTCCGTTTACAGCGCCGCCGGCAGTAGTTCTGACCACCGGAGGTCGCGTCGATGGAGTGGTAGGGGCGTCGGAGGATAAGCTTTCATTTGAGGGTAGTCTCGGGTCTTATCGTGGTCGGAGCTCGTTGCAATTGGTGGTCAACGCGGTTGTTTTGGTGGGTTCAAAGTTGGCTACTGTAGCGAATTTGCTGAGGAGCGGGAAGAAGAGGATATAGAGTGCTGACGTGTCTCCCTATAATTAGGTGAGATTTGATTTAATTAATTATATATATATTTAAAATTCAGAGAGTAAAACGCTGATAACTCTTTCATTTTGACTCGGATTTGGACGCGGTTTGTTGCGTTGGGATCGTGGCGGAATTGCGGACGTTTTGGCACTAACCTGGCTGCGTTTGGTGACCGTCAAATTTTGGCCCTTAGTTGGATGTTTGATCAACTATGGACGCAAAAGTGAGTGATTCTTCACTCACGAAATACTGAATTATTCCCATATTTATTGAATTAAATTATGAAGTAGGTTTGGTTGCATGGTTATGTTGGATTGTTGATGTGTGGTTTAAATTTAACATGCAAGTGTGTTAACATGCAATCTAAGTAAATGATTTGTTATTTAATTTAATTTAAATCTCTAGTTGAATTCGAACCCTTGTTAAATCCTGAAACAGTTATATGCTGAATCAGTTAAATGAAATTGTTGTGATGGATGTTGGTTGAAATTTATTACTGAATTTATAGTGACATTTTTAAATGCTCTTTATTTCAGTATATTGTAATGCATGTTGATTGTGACGATAAATCCCATTTACCCTTAATGTTACGGGCATCTAATGAACCCGGGATTTATCGATAAAATAAATTAAGAACACGGAGTGAAATGATAAATCTCTGTGACCCTGATTTGGATTGAAATGATAGATCCATCCCTGAAATATCGAGAAATTAAATTTAAAATCACTTGGCCATTGGGTAGATAATTATATACAGACATCGGTTGGTTAAATGATGTAACAACCCGGAAAATCTGGGCCAGTTTAAAATTTTTATTTTGGCAATTTTAGTGAATTTTGATTATTTAAAATGAATTATTTTAAATAATATCGACGAGAAATTTATTTAGAATATAAATCAAACGTATATATTATACGCGTCGTCGTTAGAATATAAATAATTATATATAATTATAAAAGGAATTGAAAATGGCGCGGTAGTTCGAAAATTCGATTTCTAATTTCAAATGAATATACAGAATTCAATATAGGTCAGAATTGAACGAAACAAGAAATATTTGAATCTGTATAACTATACCTTTGTAACGAAGTTAACAAACTGAGATTTCATCTTAGAAATGATAAGATATGTCCAGTTTAAAATTAGAAATAGTCGCTGTGGAATTTATATATATTTTTATATATATAAGGCCCTTAAAAATAGCAATTTTGCAAACGACCTCGGATTTCGACGAAACCAGTTTTGTTGGGTTCGTGATGTTAAGTTATTGCTAGATTCCAAATTTCATAATTTTTCGAATCAATATGTGAGCGTGGCAAAGGAAAACGCGTTTGACCAGTTTCAGTTGATTTTAATCGACTGGAAATTGGCCATTTTTCTAACGGTCTCAGAATTCGACGAAACTAGTTTTATTAGGACCGTATCGTCAATACGAAGCTAGAAAATATTTTTCGAGAATTTTTAGAGTTAGTATGTGACCCCGGTAATTTGAAATGTACGTTTAAAATTCAATATATGGATTTAAATGTAAATTCAATGGAAACTGATTGTAACAGCCGAATCAGCTTGCGATACATATCCCATTGTGTTCGGAATGGGGGTAGAACGCTGTGGACGACAGGCGGTGGGCCTCGTTTCGAGATCGTATGTGAAAGTTAACTTTTTGCCAAATAAATAAATAAAATAAAAAAAATAATAATATATAATTTCCCTTCCTCCCTTATATGTTCTGGCCCCCCCCCCAAAATCATTTCGATACGGATAATAGAAAAAAAAAAAAAAAAAAAAGGGGGAGAAACCGATCGTCGAACCACCGAGCGCCGCCCAGGCTCGCCGCCGCTTCCCCTCAGGTGACCACCGACCCCTCCGCTTCTTCTCCTTCCCCTATCGCTCCTCCTCCCACAGACCATCGAACAACCCCCGCGACCCCTCCCCCCTAACCCTAAGCATCGCCGCCGCCTCGACGAAGACCCCCCCCCCCCCCGACGTGAGCCCCTGCCTGAAGACCTCGACCACCGTGCATCCTCCACCCCCCCTTCTTCTGGCAACCAGCGCAGTCCCCCCCCGTAAGTCATTTTTTTTTTATTTATTTGTTTTATTTTTTTTATATATGAATAGAAGTTTAAGAACTGAATTTTATTTTGATTTCGATTTTTAAAATAAAAACTGAATTGTTTTTTTTTTTTTTTTTTTTAAAAGTATAAAACAGATCTGAATTTTTTTAAAAGGAATAAAAACAGTTGATTTTAAAAAAAAAAAAAGGTTAAAACTGATTTTAATTTTAAGTTTAAGCAAAAGGTTTAAACTTTAAAAAGATCGGATTTGTAGTCGAGATAAAAATCATATTTTTATATATTGAACTTTGAAATAAAAATTCGATTTTTATATATTGAACTTTGAAATAAAAATTCGATTTTTATATATTGAACTTTGAAATAAAAATTCGATTTTTATATATTGAACTTTGAAATAAAAATCATATTTTTATATATTGAACTTTGAAATAAAAATCATATTTTTATATATTGAACTTTGAAATAAAAATTCGATTTTTATATATTGAACTTTGAAATAAAAATTCGATTTTTATATATTGAACTTTGAAATAAAAATTCGATTTTTATATATTGAACTTTGAAATAAAAATTCGATTTTTATATATTGAACTTTGAAATAAAAATTCGATTTTTATATATTGAACTTTGAAATAAAAATCATATTTTTTATATATTGAACTTTGAAATAAAAATTCGATTTTTATATATTGAACTTTGAAATAAAAATTCGATTTTTATATATTGAACTTTGAAATAAAAATTCGATTTTTATATATTGAACTTCGAACTAAAAATATGATTTTTATATATTGAATAGCGATGTAAAAATTCGATTTTTACATATGTAGTGAAAGCAACAACGAAGGTGACAAAAAGGCGAAACGACGAAGACTTCTGCAAAAGAAGAGCCGTGGAGCTAGGATAGCTATATGTGAGAATTTCTCACCTTTCAATTTATTTTTCTAGTTATATATATATATACTAGGATGCAGACGGTGCTTAGTAGCACCCGACACAATCGTCCACAGACCATGGACTTGTTTGTTTGGTTGCATAGATTAGTTGAATTATTTGTTTGAATTGAATTGTTTGGTGAGATGAAATTGATTTGATTGATGTGTGAATGGCGTGGGCCTTCACTAGACCGGGGATAAGGCTAGGCCTTGTCCCGTTTCTAGTATCGTGCCGTTATGCCGCCGAAATTTTCTAAAATATGTTAGAAAAATAAAAATATCATTTTATTGAATAAATGAATTGAATAGAAATTCATAGGTTGAAATAAAATGTTTTATCGTTAAAAATATAATTTTTAACGTGAATATGAAAATAGTGAAGTGAATAAATAAATATTCATTTACAAACCAGATGGTTTGTTTATGTACACTTATTTGAATGACATTGATTGGGACGATAAATTTTACACATCGCCCAACTGCACAAATAAAATCTGTGTTTGATTGTTTGAAACCCCACACGGGTGTTGGGATGAAATTTGAAGTTCACTCATCCTGATTGATTGAATATGTCGATCGATTGATTGACAGGCTGTTATAGGCGTTGAATATCTATATTTGATGCCTTTACAGTGTAGTGCACTTTGGTTGATGGTTGATTATTTTCAATGTTATTATATACATGTGTTGTATGAAAATCCATATAATTAACTTTATATGGTAATTGATTGGGCCTCATTCCAATCGTGAAAATAAAGAATATTTTTATAATAAGAAATATTTGAAATAGAAATATTCGAAATGGAATATTTGAAAATATCAATATATGAAGCCGTGTTGATTAGATGCGCCATTTTGACGTGAACGATATTTTTATCGATTTTATTCCTTTTGAAATGGATATTGAAAAGTAATTTTGAAATCAAATATTTCGAAATGAATTGAATTGAAAACGATTTCGAAATGAATTGAATTGAAAAACGAATTCAAATTGAATTGAAAACGATTTCGAAATGAATTGAATTGAAAACGAATTCAAATTGAATTGAAAACGATTTCGAAATGAATTGAATTGAAAACGATTTCGAAATGAATTGAATTGAAAACGATTTCGAAATGAATTGAATTGAAAAACGAATTCAAATTGAATTGAAAACGATTTCGAAATGAATTGAATTGAAAACGATTTCGAAATGAATTGAATTGAAAAACGAATTCAAATTGAATTGAAAACGATTTCGAAATGAATTGAATTGAAAACGAATTCAAAGTGAATTGAATTGAAAGTGATTTCGAAATGAATTGAATTGAAAGCGAATTCAAATTGAATTAAAAGCAAATTGAAATGAATTCAAATTGAATTGAAATTTGAATTGAATAGAAATGAACTTTAAAACGAATTTATAGAGAAGAATTCAATTTTGCTTTGAATTGAGATGGAAGTTGAAATAGATTTTGAAACGATTTTAAAACTATTTATATAATTCGTTTTAAATAGAAATCGACGAAATATATATATTATATATATTATATATATAATATAATGGCCTGAATAGAACGCGCCGCGCCGCGGCAGTTCGCGAATTTCGACCATTTATTTCAAACGGACATTATGGGAGATCCGACCGTCGGATTCTCCTAAAACCGGAACCGTTGGGTTCGTATCGAAAAGAGCTTTCTAACGAATATTAGAAATTTGAAATCTAACGGTTGGATTTGGAATTATGTCCAAATCAAATTCGAAAAAGGTCGCTGTAAGTGCAGTTCGATGGCCGTTGATGGAAATCGACTGTACGGGCCTTGATAAAATTATTAAAAATAGTAATAATTTGTGTAAAATCATAAGAAATGATTTAGAAAGAATTGGGATGAAAAACTCCATATTTGAAAAGATAAAAATAGGTTTTTATCGAAATGAACTAGTTTTGAACTAGAATTATAATTCTATTTATTTTTGAATAAATAAATTGAATTCGAAAAGGGTTTTGAAAATAACCAAAATTTCCAATGATTGCATTGGAGTGGATTTGAATCGAAATTGTCTTCGGAATATTTCGATGTTGGAATTCGTGATTATACAGGTGCTGTTATGGAAATTTGAAAGATATATATTTATATCGTTATTTCCAATACGACATTTGTTAGTCGTAGAATTCGATATTGAATATAAGCCGATATATTTTCTATTCAGAGCCTTGTATTGAATATCGAATGTGATTTGGGTTTGTCGTGAATGGTGTATTCACTAACACTGTTCTTGAACCCAGTTGAGAAAAGATTAAATCTTTTTATTTAGATTTAATGAAGTGCACCAATTAAATAATATTTAATTGGAATTGAATCGATATTGATTTTTGGGTTTGTCGTGAACAGTGTTTTAAACAACACTCGTTCTTTAACCTGATAATTAATGAATGTGATTTTGGGTTTATCGTGAACTGTGTTTTTAAATGACACGGATTCTTTAACCCAGTCAAAGATTAAAACTAAGTGGAGTTTTAATGAATCTTTAATTAGATTGAAATGATCGAAAATGGAGTATCACCAGTTTTGCTCCAGGCGATAGTTAAATCTTTAATTAGATTTGAACGTGAAATGGTAATTGAATTTACCGATAACACTGTGGTGTTAGATATGAAGTATTCACAGTTTTACTTCATGGGATGAATAGGTTGGGATTGGGAAATTATAACAAATGATTACTTCGGTAAGGTTCGCTAATCCCGACTAGTTTGAATTGATATTCAAAATTTGATTAAAGAATAAATTCAAGAATTTATCTTTGATAAAATTAATGGGAACCTTTCCCACGAATGTGAAATTTAGGAACTAACTGTCGGTTAGCCAAGTAGAATGGTTTTCTGGATATTGATCTGATGTTGGTTTCGGCCTTCGGGGTTAATATTTGGGGAATTATTCTCTTGATTAATTTATGGTTAGTGACTAATGAATTGGAATGAGGCGTATTTTGTGTTTGTGTAACACTTATTTAAAATATACGCGAGTTATTCGGAAAGACCGGGTTTATCCCATTCTGAATAACTGATGCGACGATAAGTCGAAGATGAAGACGATGGTCGAAGACCGGAGGTCTTCACGTCGTTTGGGTGATAACTGATGATCTTGATTGGGCTGTACACCCAAGAAGATGGAAACAGTTAGTGATCGTCCAGACGTACTTGGAGATCGATGGATATGCGGGGTACTAGGTGCCTCCGGTTTCGTTCAGACGCAGAACGGACTTGTAAATGGACTGTGTGTCTGACATCGGATTTCATTCTGTGTGACTGATATCGGTGGCATAGGATGGTTTGCCTGTGTGGCATGCTAAGATGCAAATGATCAAGGCTTCTGTTGAAAAGCAAAGTCTTGTGGTGATGATCAAAGCACGGCCTTTGTGGCGTAGCTTTGTGTAACGTTTACCTCGCGTGTTGCACACCAGGTATGAACCAAAAACGGGAGACGGACCTCAGGGAGGGCCTGCGTTTCCTCCTAGCTAGAAGTGGCGTCAGTGGTTTTACACGCCCTGACGAGTTTGACTTATGTGGTTGTTGCTGTTGCGAGGCGCCTCGGATTGATCGGTCGTTCTCGAACCGATGGAGTCATTTAGTTGGCTCGCTTACGCCCCAAAGGGCGGCGAAACGTAGTGCTCAGGCATTTTTAATCCACTCCGTGTGGACCGGCCCTGACGATCCAAGGGTCGATGCGTTCTGATCCTGAGACTCGGGCTAGGCAGTCTCGAATCGGTTGAGGACTATCTTTTGCCTCGGTTCATAGATGGAAATCCAATTTCCAAATACGTGACATTTGCGGTTTTAATTGTAATCCTATATATGGCGACATAGTGGGATGGGGCGCTTATGCCGCCTATGATTGATACTTATGATTTGAAGTTGTTTTATACACTATGCACTTATAATAGTATCAAATGATTTGTTTTAAACGTATCAAGCATTCTTTAGCTGTTATAAGGGAAAACCCTATCCTCGACTGCGTTGCATTGTGTGATGGGACCTGGGTCTTATAACAGCTTCATCTTTCTTTATTTAGCATTGCGTTGTTTGTTTTATGCACTGGTATTCTTGGGAGGAAACCCGTTCCGTGTTATACGGCGTGGTCCCTTGATTTACCTAATGATTTAAAATAAAGATTAACTGTTTTAGTTCTCACACCAGTCACATGACTGACCTGGAGTTTATTGTTTTAACCTAAACTCTGGGTGCCCTTATTTTGACACGGGCAGCTAGTAGTTTTGGTTTTGCAGATTTTATTCACAGGATCCTGGTTTACAGCTGGAACGATATCCGGAAAGCTTTGTATCCGTATATCTTCTTCTAGTTGTGTATTGTATTATTTTCCGCTGCTATGTATTTAAATGTAATTTAAATCTCTGATATTTCTGTGTAGTATTCCTTTATACTCTGTATATTCTTGTAATCTGATGCACTGTTGTAATATATAGTGAAATGTTCTTCTGTATGCGTTCTGTTTTGTCGTGTTCTCAAACGATAGGGCGTTTCGAGCGGTCTGGGTCGGTTTAGCGACTGGTTCGGACCGGGCGAGATTCCTTGCCGTCACATTTGGTATCAGAGCTTTGGTTTACAAAGCTAGAGAACAAGACACATTAGAAACATACGAAAGAATTCATCAGATATTGGATTAGCTATATCCAATGAGAATGACTCGTTAGAGATGGGATCAGTAGTATCCTAGAACGAGTGTGAAGAGTATATTTTTCAAATGAAAACAAGTTTTGTTTTGAAAATTTAAATCAATTATTCGTATTTGATTATTTATTTATATTGATTTTGGACAATTCGGTATATAAAGAATTTGCATATACGCCTTGCAAACGTATATTCAAAGTCTTAATATATTGGATAGATATAGCATCGCACTCTAGTCGCCCGAAGATGATATTGATGATAGCGATCGCATCATCAACATTTATGTTCGAGTTTCGAAGGTGTGATTTTCTATATATTTCCATTAGACTGGTGTGAGAACCAAAACTAATATAGCTAGAATTCATTGTTGTGATTTGGCCTCAAAACATGATTTTCTTTATATGTATCAAAAGTTATGAATTTGAAACTCTAATTCACTAATTGATTGATGTTTGTGTTGTTTGTTCATTTGTTTGCTAATTTTGAACCATTTAGCCTAATTGAATCAAATATTGGATTATATTGAAAATTGGTCGCATTTGCTTGCATATACATATATATCATTGAACAGGTCATAGCAAGGAGGCTAGAGCCAGAGAATAAAATTTGTTTGCCCGACAAATAGGTACATGTTTACTACATAATTTACTGTTTCGTTTGGGTGATGATGATTTTGTGAGCCTATTGGCTAGCCGCTTGGCTTTTTCTTTTTCTTTTTGAGATCTGAAGGACCGGGGAAGCTATTTGAAATTCCCCGATGCTCCCGGTGCAGGGGAGGTTATGGCGAAATTTTTCAAAAATTTAGGGTGTTAGCCAAATTTTTGAAGTTTTAAAAATTCTCAGAAACTAAAGAGTTGGAGAATGGAAGCCAGATCGAGCGTAGAGCTGAATAATCAAACCACTTTCGACTTTGTTCCTTTTCGGGGACGAAAAGTTTTAAGTGGGGGAGATTGTAACAACCCGGAAAATCTGGGCCAGTTTAAAATTTTTATTTTGGCAATTTTAGTGAATTTTGATTATTTAAAATGAATTATTTTAAATAATATCGACGAGAAATTTATTTAGAATATAAATCAAACGTATATATTATACGCGTCGTCGTTAGAATATAAATAATTATATATAATTATAAAAGGAATTGAAAATGGCGCGGTAGTTCGAAAATTCGATTTCTAATTTCAAATGAATATACAGAATTCAATATAGGTCAGAATTGAACGAAACAAGAAATATTTGAATCTGTATAACTATACCTTTGTAACGAAGTTAACAAACTGAGATTTCATCTTAGAAATGATAAGATATGTCCAGTTTAAAATTAGAAATAGTCGCTGTGGAATTTATATATATTTTTATATATATAAGGCCCTTAAAAATAGCAATTTTGCAAACGACCTCGGATTTCGACGAAACCAGTTTTGTTGGGTTCGTGATGTTAAGTTATTGCTAGATTCCAAATTTCATAATTTTTCGAATCAATATGTGAGCGTGGCAAAGGAAAACGCGTTTGACCAGTTTCAGTTGATTTTAATCGACTGGAAATTGGCCATTTTTCTAACGGTCTCAGAATTCGACGAAACTAGTTTTATTAGGACCGTATCGTCAATACGAAGCTAGAAAATATTTTTCGAGAATTTTTAGAGTTAGTATGTGACCCCGGTAATTTGAAATGTACGTTTAAAATTCAATATATGGATTTAAATGTAAATTCAATGGAAACTGATTGTAACAGCCGAATCAGCTTGCGATACATATCCCATTGTGTTCGGAATGGGGGTAGAACGCTGTGGACGACAGGCGGTGGGCCTCGTTTCGAGATCGTATGTGAAAGTTAACTTTTTGCAAAATAAATAAATAAAATAAAAATAATAATAATATATAATTTCCCTTCCTCCCTTATATGTTCTGGCCCCCCCCCCCCAAAATCATTTCGATACGGATAATAGAAAAAAAAAAAAAAAAAAAAAGGGGGAGAAACCGATCGTCGAACCACCGAGCGCCGCCCAGGCTCGCCGCCGCTTCCCCTCAGGTGACCACCGACCCCTCCGCTTCTTCTCCTTCCCCTATCGCTCCTCCTCCCACAGACCATCGAACAACCCCCGCGACCCCTCCCCCCTAACCCTAAGCATCGCCGCCGCCTCGACGAAGACCCCCCCCCCCGACGTGAGCCCCTGCCTGAAGACCTCGACCACCGTGCATCCTCCACCCCCCCTTCTTCTGGCAACCAGCGCAGTCCCCCCCCGTAAGTCATTTTTTTTTTATTTATTTGTTTTATTTTTTTTATATATGAATAGAAGTTTAAGAACTGAATTTTATTTTGATTTCGATTTTTAAAATAAAAACTGAATTGTTTTTTTTTTTTTTTTTTTAAAAGTATAAAACAGATCTGAATTTTTTTAAAAAGAATAAAAACAGTTGATTTTAAAAAAAAAAAAAAAGGTTAAAACTGATTTTAATTTTAAGTTTAAGCAAAAGGTTTAAACTTTAAAAAGATCGGATTTGTAGTCGAGATAAAAATCATATTTTTATATATTGAACTTTGAAATAAAAATTCGATTTTTATATATTGAACTTTGAAATAAAAATTCGATTTTTATATATTGAACTTTGAAATAAAAATTCGATTTTTATATATTGAACTTTGAAATAAAAATCATATTTTTATATATTGAACTTTGAAATAAAAATCATATTTTTATATATTGAACTTTGAAATAAAAATTCGATTTTTATATATTGAACTTTGAAATAAAAATTCGATTTTTATATATTGAACTTTGAAATAAAAATTCGATTTTTATATATTGAACTTTGAAATAAAAATTCGATTTTTATATATTGAACTTTGAAATAAAAATTCGATTTTTATATATTGAACTTTGAAATAAAAATCATATTTTTTATATATTGAACTTTGAAATAAAAATTCGATTTTTATATATTGAACTTTGAAATAAAAATTCGATTTTTATATATTGAACTTTGAAATAAAAATTCGATTTTTATATATTGAACTTCGAACTAAAAATATGATTTTTATATATTGAATAGCGATGTAAAAATTCGATTTTTACATATGTAGTGAAAGCAACAACGAAGGTGACAAAAAGGCGAAACGACGAAGACTTCTGCAAAAGAAGAGCCGTGGAGCTAGGATAGCTATATGTGAGAATTTCTCACCTTTCAATTTATTTTTCTAGTTATATATATATATACTAGGATGCAGACGGTGCTTAGTAGCACCCGACACAATCGTCCACAGACCATGGACTTGTTTGTTTGGTTGCATAGATTAGTTGAATTATTTGTTTGAATTGAATTGTTTGGTGAGATGAAATTGATTTGATTGATGTGTGAATGGCGTGGGCCTTCACTAGACCGGGGATAAGGCTAGGCCTTGTCCCGTTTCTAGTATCGTGCCGTTATGCCGCCGAAATTTTCTAAAATATGTTAGAAAAATAAAAATATCATTTTATTGAATAAATGAATTGAATAGAAATTCATAGGTTGAAATAAAATGTTTTATCGTTAAAAATATAATTTTTAACGTGAATATGAAAATAGTGAAGTGAATAAATAAATATTCATTTACAAACCAGATGGTTTGTTTATGTACACTTATTTGAATGACATTGATTGGGACGATAAATTTTACACATCGCCCAACTGCACAAATAAAATCTGTGTTTGATTGTTTGAAACCCCACACGGGTGTTGGGATGAAATTTGAAGTTCACTCATCCTGATTGATTGAATATGTCGATCGATTGATTGACAGGCTGTTATAGGCGTTGAATATCTATATTTGATGCCTTTACAGTGTAGTGCACTTTGGTTGATGGTTGATTATTTTCAATGTTATTATATACATGTGTTGTATGAAAATCCATATAATTAACTTTATATGGTAATTGATTGGGCCTCATTCCAATCGTGAAAATAAAGAATATTTTTATAATAAGAAATATTTGAAATAGAAATATTCGAAATGGAATATTTGAAAATATCAATATATGAAGCCGTGTTGATTAGATGCGCCATTTTGACGTGAACGATATTTTTATCGATTTTATTCCTTTTGAAATGGATATTGAAAAGTAATTTTGAAATCAAATATTTCGAAATGAATTGAATTGAAAACGATTTCGAAATGAATTGAATTGAAAAACGAATTCAAATTGAATTGAAAACGATTTCGAAATGAATTGAATTGAAAACGAATTCAAATTGAATTGAAAACGATTTCGAAATGAATTGAATTGAAAACGATTTCGAAATGAATTGAATTGAAAACGATTTCGAAATGAATTGAATTGAAAAACGAATTCAAATTGAATTGAAAACGATTTCGAAATGAATTGAATTGAAAACGATTTCGAAATGAATTGAATTGAAAAACGAATTCAAATTGAATTGAAAACGATTTCGAAATGAATTGAATTGAAAACGAATTCAAAGTGAATTGAATTGAAAGTGATTTCGAAATGAATTGAATTGAAAGCGAATTCAAATTGAATTAAAAGCAAATTGAAATGAATTCAAATTGAATTGAAATTTGAATTGAATAGAAATGAACTTTAAAACGAATTTATAGAGAAGAATTCAATTTTGCTTTGAATTGAGATGGAAGTTGAAATAGATTTTGAAACGATTTTAAAACTATTTATATAATTCGTTTTAAATAGAAATCGACGAAATATATATATTATATATATTATATATATAATATAATGGCCTGAATAGAACGCGCCGCGCCGCGGCAGTTCGCGAATTTCGACCATTTATTTCAAACGGACATTATGGGAGATCCGACCGTCGGATTCTCCTAAAACCGGAACCGTTGGGTTCGTATCGAAAAGAGCTTTCTAACGAATATTAGAAATTTGAAATCTAACGGTTGGATTTGGAATTATGTCCAAATCAAATTCGAAAAAGGTCGCTGTAAGTGCAGTTCGATGGCCGTTGATGGAAATCGACTGTACGGGCCTTGATAAAATTATTAAAAATAGTAATAATTTGTGTAAAATCATAAGAAATGATTTAGAAAGAATTGGGATGAAAAACTCCATATTTGAAAAGATAAAAATAGGTTTTTATCGAAATGAACTAGTTTTGAACTAGAATTATAATTCTATTTATTTTTGAATAAATAAATTGAATTCGAAAAGGGTTTTGAAAATAACCAAAATTTCCAATGATTGCATTGGAGTGGATTTGAATCGAAATTGTCTTCGGAATATTTCGATGTTGGAATTCGTGATTATACAGGTGCTGTTATGGAAATTTGAAAGATATATATTTATATCGTTATTTCCAATACGACATTTGTTAGTCGTAGAATTCGATATTGAATATAAGCCGATATATTTTCTATTCAGAGCCTTGTATTGAATATCGAATGTGATTTGGGTTTGTCGTGAATGGTGTATTCACTAACACTGTTCTTGAACCCAGTTGAGAAAAGATTAAATCTTTTTATTTAGATTTAATGAAGTGCACCAATTAAATAATATTTAATTGGAATTGAATCGATATTGATTTTTGGGTTTGTCGTGAACAGTGTTTTAAACAACACTCGTTCTTTAACCTGATAATTAATGAATGTGATTTTGGGTTTATCGTGAACTGTGTTTTTAAATGACACGGATTCTTTAACCCAGTCAAAGATTAAAACTAAGTGGAGTTTTAATGAATCTTTAATTAGATTGAAATGATCGAAAATGGAGTATCACCAGTTTTGCTCCAGGCGATAGTTAAATCTTTAATTAGATTTGAACGTGAAATGGTAATTGAATTTACCGATAACACTGTGGTGTTAGATATGAAGTATTCACAGTTTTACTTCATGGGATGAATAGGTTGGGATTGGGAAATTATAACAAATGATTACTTCGGTAAGGTTCGCTAATCCCGACTAGTTTGAATTGATATTCAAAATTTGATTAAAGAATAAATTCAAGAATTTATCTTTGATAAAATTAATGGGAACCTTTCCCACGAATGTGAAATTTAGGAACTAACTGTCGGTTAGCCAAGTAGAATGGTTTTCTGGATATTGATCTGATGTTGGTTTCGGCCTTCGGGGTTAATATTTGGGGAATTATTCTCTTGATTAATTTATGGTTAGTGACTAATGAATTGGAATGAGGCGTATTTTGTGTTTGTGTAACACTTATTTAAAATATACGCGAGTTATTCGGAAAGACCGGGTTTATCCCATTCTGAATAACTGATGCGACGATAAGTCGAAGATGAAGACGATGGTCGAAGACCGGAGGTCTTCACGTCGTTTGGGTGATAACTGATGATCTTGATTGGGCTGTACACCCAAGAAGATGGAAACAGTTAGTGATCGTCCAGACGTACTTGGAGATCGATGGATATGCGGGGTACTAGGTGCCTCCGGTTTCGTTCAGACCCAGAACGGACTTGTAAATGGACTGTGTGTCTGACATCGGATTTCATTCTGTGTGACTGATATCGGTGGCATAGGATGGTTTGCCTGTGTGGCATGCTAAGATGCAAATGATCAAGGCTTCTGTTGAAAAGCAAAGTCTTGTGGTGATGATCAAAGCACGGCCTTTGTGGCGTAGCTTTGTGTAACGTTTACCTCGCGTGTTGCACACCAGGTATGAACCAAAAACGGGAGACGGACCTCAGGGAGGGCCTGCGTTTCCTCCTAGCTAGAAGTGGCGTCAGTGGTTTTACACGCCCTGACGAGTTTGACTTATGTGGTTGTTGCTGTTGCGAGGCGCCTCGGATTGATCGGTCGTTCTCGAACCGATGGAGTCATTTAGTTGGCTCGCTTACGCCCCAAAGGGCGGCGAAACGTAGTGCTCAGGCATTTTTAATCCACTCCGTGTGGACCGGCCCTGACGATCCAAGGGTCGATGCGTTCTGATCCTGAGACTCGGGCTAGGCAGTCTCGAATCGGTTGAGGACTATCTTTTGCCTCGGTTCATAGATGGAAATCCAATTTCCAAATACGTGACATTTGCGGTTTTAATTGTAATCCTATATATGGCGACATAGTGGGATGGGGCGCTTATGCCGCCTATGATTGATACTTATGATTTGAAGTTGTTTTATACACTATGCACTTATAATAGTATCAAATGATTTGTTTTAAACGTATCAAGCATTCTTTAGCTGTTATAAGGGAAAACCCTATCCTCGACTGCGTTGCATTGTGTGATGGGACCTGGGTCTTATAACAGCTTCATCTTTCTTTATTTAGCATTGCGCTGTTTGTTTTATGCACTGGTATTCTTGGGAGGAAACCCGTTCCGTGTTATACGGCGTGGTCCCTTGATTTACCTAATGATTTAAAATAAAGATTAACTGTTTTAGTTCTCACACCAGTCACATGACTGACCTGGAGTTTATTGTTTTAACCTAAACTCTGGGTGCCCTTATTTTGACACGGGCAGCTAGTAGTTTTGGTTTTGCAGATTTTATTCACAGGATCCTGGTTTACAGCTGGAACGATATCCGGAAAGCTTTGTATCCGTATATCTTCTTCTAGTTGTGTATTGTATTATTTTCCGCTGCTATGTATTTAAATGTAATTTAAATCTCTGATATTTCTGTGTAGTATTCCTTTATACTCTGTATATTCTTGTAATCTGATGCACTGTTGTAATATATAGTGAAATGTTCTTCTGTATGCGTTCTGTTTTGTCGTGTTCTCAAACGATAGGGCGTTTCGAGCGGTCTGGGTCGGTTTAGCGACTGGTTCGGACCGGGCGAGATTCCTTGCCGTCACAAATGATTTTAAATATTTGATTTTTTTTGATAGAATTTTCCTTTTAAAAGAATGTACCGATACTCGATAATTCAATTCTTTAAAGATTCTGAACTAGGATGTTGATTAAAAAGGGTTAAAGGAATTTTCCAAAACAATGTGGAAATATTTAAATTGATTTGAATATGATTTAAAATCTTTTCAAATTAAGAGTTTGGATTAGAAGGAAATAAATTCTTATGTAATCAAATTTTGGGAAATTTGGAAATCGAGGGTATCTGAGTTGTTTTAACTCAGTTTGAATATATATTTGAACTCTTGAAATCAAATAGTTGTTTGAACGGGGTTGAAACGAGATATGGAATTTAATGAACTCCGTTGAGACCGGAGGATAGATTCAAGTATTTGAAATTTGGAAGGAAGGAAAGATTTTGATTAGAGAAATTTACTTTAAATATATTTATGCATTTGATTCCAAATAATTATTCTTGCTTTAAATTTATTACTTGCCTTTACTTATAACTATTGTATTTTTAAATAATTTTTCCCTTATAATTCATTTTTCAAAATTTTCTTGTAAACCTATATTTTTAAGTAAATATATAATATTTAAATTAATGATTTATTTTAATTATTATATCCTATATGTATATATATATTTATTTATATAAAATTGATTTTTTATTATTATTATTACTATTGTTATTATTATATATAAACATTTAGTTTACAAGTGTTTTTGGAATTATAAATTTCTTCCGAATGGAAATGCTTGAGTTGAACCGCTGGTTCAAATGGAGCTGAGTTAAGAATCCGTGATAATTTGAAATCTTTGAGATAAATTATATTCTATTTGAGTATAAGTCGTTTTGAAATATTATATGATTATAATATAATGATATGAAATATATTCTAGTTTTAGAATGTAATCGGTTTGGGTATGATTATGATATGTTGATATGAAAATTTTATTTGTTTGAATATAAATTGGGTTCGAAACAGAACATGATATTTTGATATGAAAGCGAACCTTTATCAAACATAAAAGAACCGACCGATGTGAAAGATGTAAGCGTTGGTTGTTAAAGAGACCGGAGTCGACATAAGGCATACTCTCTGTCAGTGTCGATACCACTTTGACAACTGTGAACGTTATGACGTATCCAGATAGAGTATGACGACTTGGAGGCGATTATTGAATCGAAGAAGATGATCGATGACGAAATAGCCCTGACCTTCGGGTCAGAATTGAAATGACTAAAACAGGAGCTATACCGTGACTAACTGAGGTAGCACCTTTGATCGGACACACTTCTTCGATAATATTTCTATGACTATGATGATGATGATTTGGGCCCATTTATGACTTTGGGAGTGTGTTCCGAGGTGGGCGGTAGTGGCTGCTATGCGTTACCACCGGTCCGGGAGTGCAATTGGTAGAATCCTACCCTGGGCATTGCCTCGAGTGCCTTGTCATATTATCCTTATCGAACCCCATACGATTTTGATTTGTATCGTACCTATGGAGTGCCCTCTGATGCCATCGTTTACGGTGGGTTTACGGTACTGTATAGACTACGGTATTATAAACGGTGTAAGGGTAAAAATGTAATCCCGCTTACGCTATTATCAGTATTTATACTTTACTGAATAGACGTTATAATAACAGCGTATTATTATATAGATATTAGTTAACGGATCCTCGAGAGATGAAAAAAAAATCCCGTAACATCTCTTGAGTTACTGCACCCATGACACTGATATTAATTCGTATTTTAATTTGACTAATATGAGAATGATTTAGTGCTGATCCGAGTGTTTGTTGTGTTTTATTTTTATGCAATACGCTTGGGTCAGCAGGCGTTTGCAGTTAACAGGGATGACTGTGACTAGGAGATCGAAGACGAAGATTTGGTATATCTATTATCTATACACATGTATATCCGCTGCATTATTTCCGCTGCTTATTATGTACAGCTGTATGTATATGTAACTCTGATAATCAATGAATGTTATAACCGATGTATACATTTCAACTGCTTTTAAACTGCTATTTGTTTATTATATGTTGTCCTTCCGCTGTGAGGTTCTGTGATTGGTTTTTCTCTTCTTTCTTTCTTTTCTTCTTTTTTCCAATAATTACCTGCATTTGCGATTTGTTTGGGTCGACATGGGTGGTTTATTGTCGATTTGAACGGTCAAAAAATTTGGTTCGTTACATTAGTTGATCGCCCAAAGGGGACGGAGACAATTCGTTTTAGGATCTTGCCTTATGAATATCAATAATCGAGATTGTATAACTTCTTGTAGCTTTCTGCTGGCACAATTTATGTTAGGCCATCAATGATCAAGCTGAACCTGAAACGTATTTGCAATCTCGATTATTGATATTTATGAGGATAGAGTCGAATAACATAAAAATTGGGAAGATTCCTATTATCGAGTCCTACAATCAATGGGAACGACAATCCAATCCAATTCATTTATTATCATTTAATATATATATATATATTTGTATTTTCACTATCATAGCAACCCCCACTAATAAAATATATTTTTGCAGCCAGCAACTATATCTACCATCTCTGAGCTTGGTCCTGATGCTCTATACAAAACAATTGAAGAATTATGAATTTGCAGAAGCTTTTAACAAAAAGAAAATTGCAATAAATACTATTCTTAGATTAGGTTGAACTTATTTCTAGAATTCAAGTGAATATGTTGAAATTTAGCTTGCTTTAGCGGTTTTTATCTTTAAGTTTATTCTCTTTGAATTTAATGTTGCATCTACTCATTAATTTGTTAAGAAACTTCAGCTTTGCGGAAGTATTTAATCAATATGGAATAGGTGTGTTCATTATTTTATTTCCATTTTTTGAAGTGGTTGATTAGTTAAATAAACGAGGTTGTGTTCATTATAGATATTGCTATTGGTCATACCTGAATTGATGTGGGAAACCGAAAAGAGTAACCCACCTTCTTCCAAGTATTTTATAGGTGGTTTATTTTATTTTTATATGCATACATTATAGAAATAGAAATTCATTTAATCATAAATTTTGATTGATTTGTCTGATTTTGATGATTTCAGACATTTTCGAAAGTTGAGAACCCAATCTATAATTAAATTTTAAGTACATTTGGAGGTTTATTAGGCTAAAATTTTGATTTCGTAAAGCTGACCTGCAATTACAGTTCAGAAAATTTGAGCTGAACAAAACTTAGCATAACTTTCAAATGATTATTCGGTTTTTGATGATTTTACTCATTCTAGAAAGCTTAGAACTTTTATTTGTAGTGTTTTCCAAAATTTTAATGTTTGTTGGTCTGAAAACGTGATTAAAAACCACCGACCTACATATATATACTCAGAAAAATGAATTCTGAGCTGAAACCGTTATGGTAATAACTTTTTCCTCAATATGACTGATTGATATGTATGCATGCTTCAAGGAGCTCCAAAACAGAGAGGGAATTAGATATGTGGATTGTGGGTTATGCACTACATGAAAGACATCGTGGGAGACAAGAATAAACTATGGGCTGCTAAGGTAATATATATATACATATATATATATATATGCATATGTCTTTTGCAAACTGAATCCTTGTGCTTAAAAAAATATACTTTGTAACATACTATCTTTCGTCCACTTCAAGCCGGTGATTAAACCGACTCAAACCGTTCGAAATGACAGAATGTTATTAGCTTCTGAGGTAAATAGAATAAATCACAGAATCACAAACACAGAAAAACAAAATATCTCGCAGCGAAATAAATAAATTACACAATAGTAGTTCATGAAGCTATTTAATAAAAATCAAAATTTAATATAACGGAATTCTAAATACAAGAATTTCTAATACAAAGGAGAAATAGCCAGAATCAATAGGTAGAGATGATATCTTCAACAGTCACTAGCTTCAAAAGGTGAAATCTCAACACTGCAATACTCGATCTGACCCCAGCAATAATGCAAAACAAAACAACTCAGATCATGACTATCATTCTCATGGAAGTAAATCAACTCAAATGAAATGCATCAGTAACTTAAAGGATATTTGGGATCACCATCCTCTAAGGATCCATGAATATGTTATTATAATAGTGTCTATGTTTAAATATACTATGGAAAATAGTGTAAGCGGGATTACCATTATTACCCTTAGACCGTTTATACCGTTATCGTACAGTTTGCATATAAAACACCAGTGCGTCGGTGGATAGGGATGCGCCGTGATACAACAATGTTAAATCAAAATCGTAGGGGGCTCGATCTGGACAAATATGACAAGGCATCGAGGAAATACCCATCAGTAGCGATTCTACCGGGTTGCGGACCTAGGCCGGTGGTAACGCATAGCCGCGACTACCACCTACCCCAGACAATGCTCCCATAAGTCAAAGGCGCCATTCAATCACAAAGTAATGTATATGGTATCGAAGAAGCATGTCTGCTAAAAGGAGCTAGCTCACATTAACATGGGTATGGCTCCTGTTTTAGTCATTTTACTTATGACCCGAAGGTCAAGGCTATCCATCATCGTTCTCTTTCTTCAAATCCAGCAATCGCCTCCAAGTCAACCTACTTCATTTTGGATCTCCACTGTGTACACAATTGTTAAAGTGGTTTTCGGTGTTGGCAGAGAATATGACAATAGCTGATCCCGGTCTCTTCAACAACCAAAAATTTACATTTTTCACACCGTTGCTATTTTATAAAATCATATCTTGAAATAAAATGATTTAATAAATGTCTTTAATTCAAACTCAACAGTTTATGAATCAATTCCATATATAAATTTATTTCAATTCATATTTAGTCAATTTATAATCGAATTCATTTATTCATATAAATTATAAATTCAAATTCAAATCAATTACGTAATTCACGTTCATTTCCTATGAAGTTCAATATTTAAGTCAAATAAAAATTCACATTTATTTGATTTAAAAAAATCAAGTTCATTGAATCAAGTATTGTTATATAAATTTAATTCCTTAAAACTCGAATTTAAATCGCAAAATCAAAACTTATCCACCTATTGAGTTTATTATTAAAGTTTATAAAATATATAAAAAATAACCATTAACATTATATTTATAAGTTATAAATTTATATACAAAATAGCTTTATAAACATATATAAGTTTAAAATAATTTGGGGATAGGTTTAAAAATAATAATCTATTATAATATATTAATTTAAAGTAAAAAATACATTTATGATTAAATTATACAATTTAAAATAAATAAATTAAGTAAAGTCTTATATAAGCATATAAATACATTTTTAATCAAAAAATCATTTTAAAACATATAATTTAAGATTTAGAAAATCTAAGTATAAATCTTTAAAATATAAGATCTATAACTAATATTATCACAATCAAATTTTCCAAATCATTTTAATTCGAAAACATGACTAATGATGTCTGTATATAGTTTTCTACCCTATGGTCAAGTGATACGGATATTTATCATTTCAACCTGCGGTTTAAAAATTTTCTACGGGTTTATCGTTTCAACTCGCGATCCCAAATTCAGTAAAAATCATTCAAGTCTATCATTTCAACCCATAATGATTTTTCCCTAATCTAATGTCTGTTTGGTTATGTATCATTTCAACCCTTAGTGATTTTTTCTTAAGCTGGGGGTATCTACAAAATAACAATTAATTACATATAATCAATCACATCATAGTCATATATAATCAGTGTACATACATGTCATACGAATATCGCATCACATATGAATGTGTATATTTTGAACAAACAATTTCTACTGGCAATCCTATACATTTCATAAGAGTTCATTTAGTTGATCTAACATCTATGAAATAATGTGAGTCAGGCGTGAGATAAACTCACCTTTCGTGGCATAGAATGAAGACGACAAATGGATTGACATAGAATTGAAACGACGACTTGCAGGCATGATTCAAAATGGATTCAACTCGCTATCGCTCAATATATTTGTTTTATTTTATAAGAGAGTTTAGGGGATGTGTCAATTGATCGGTACGACAGCCGAGTTTTGGATGGGACGGTATTGGGTTTTGAAACAGTTTCGGAACTCAACCCCAAATTCAATTCGAAAAAGATAAAAATAAAGACAAAACTCTTTTATAAAATATTATATATATTTCTATATACATAAACATACAATAAACTTATACAATATATATATATATATTTGAAATTTAACGCACACCACAAACACACAAAGCAAATTATAACATATATATATATATATATTCTAAATTATGAAAACACCACAACATTAAATATATATTATAAATTATACAAATATATGTATAAACATATAACAAATCCCTTTTCAAAATAGTGTGTGCATATATATTATAAATGTATGCACAGTAATATTAATACATATTTATATATTTAAAATTCGTCACATTCCATATCTCCTACATAAATATATATATTAAATTATAAAACACCAAACCATATATATTTATAAATTACATACAACACAAACACACACAAATAAAACTGTAAAACACACATACACACACCCACATATAATTTATTTTAAAACAAGCACATACACACACACCATAAACACAGCACAAATTATAACATATATATTATAAATTTTATTAACACCCAAAACCAATTATATAACTCTATATACCATATATAAGCACACAAATTATATAACTATGTACTTATATATATATATTAAACAAATAAATTTCAAAACTAATAAATTTTAAAACTGCTCACACCAAACCATTGCAATATAAACTTTTAAATATATATATATATATATTCAAAATAAATAAAATTTTCAAAATTACTCATAAAAAAATATACCTATGTGCACACAAATACCTACACAGTCACGCTCTACATTCAACACCATAAAAATACACCGCATTACCATAGAAAAATAATGAAAACTCACGCATCAGACATATATATATACACACACACACATACACACCACGCGCACAACAGGCACAAAAAAAGACTCGCACACTAAACACATACATAAATATAGTACACCACACACATAAAAAAACCCACGCCATGCAAGAACAAAAATTAACACAATAAACACTAAAAACCCAAATACACGCACATACCCAATACCAAAACATGCAACTCCAAACCATACAGAAACAGAAATACAAACTTGAATATATGCAAACAACGTACCCCCACACAGAAACCGATATGCACATAAAAGGTAAATATGGGGACAAGGCTTGGAGCAAAGAGGGTTCAGACGCGAGTTGATACGGTGGAGCTGTGTGGTTTCAGGTGGAGCGGAGGGTTGGAATTTGGCTCTCGTCAATAGCGGTGTCTCGGTTAGGCGTGGGCTGGTGGTTAGGAGCGAGACAACGGAAGGTAATAGGCGTGGGCTTCACGATGGGTGAAGTGCAGGTGGACTTAGCTTCAGGCGGATGATTTTTTTTCTTTTTTTTGCGTGAGATGTGAACCTGGAGGTGTGAAGATGGAAGAAAGGGACGACGAGATCGGTGAACGTGGAGAGTGGAAAACAGTGAGAACTGTTGTGCCATTTCCAGTAAAGATGAAAAATGAGGGAACTAAAAGTGAAATTAAAATAAAAGTAAAAAAGGGGAAGGAATAAAAGTGAAGAGGTGCATAACATTTTTAAATAAAGAAGAAGCGAGAAAATCACGAGATGAGGAAGAAAAATGGGTAACGGCTGAAAATGCGGTGGAATAAAATAACGTGGGTAGAAAGAAAATTATGGAGATGGGGCCTTGAAAAAAGGAAGAAAGGGGATGCGTCTTTAATAAAGTACAACTTTGATAATGATTGGCAATGAATAACGTCAGGAAAGAATGAATTTAATTCCAGATAAAGCTTGCTAATTTCAAGGAACGAATGGATTTCAAAAAGGAAATTAAATATATTTGTCGCAAAATCTGGGAAGCAAAAGGAAATAAATAAAAGAAAACGAATGGTTTAGATTTAAGATGAACAGTTAAATTTTGAAAAAAATGAACATGCAAAGAAAGAAATTATACTACTGAATGGACGTTGAACTTTAAACAGATAAACATTATTTGCAAATTAAAGGAAACACTATAAATTTTTAATTTAAAGGAACGAATGGTTTTGGCAATATATTATTAACAATAATTTTGCAAATCGAATATAAAATAAACGTTATCAAAGGAAAAGAATCTAACAATTAAATTTTTTCTACATTTACATCAACAACACTCAACACGAATTGAAATTAAATTAAAGAACAATTAAAATTTTACTACATTTACATCGACAACACTCAACATGAATTGAAATTAAATTAAAGAACAATTCCGTATTGAAGATTGAAACACCCCACCTCCGTTAGGGTCACTCTCAAAGGGAATGCCCTAATTTTGGTGGAGGTTTATAAGTACAAGTCACAGATATACAAGACAGATATAAGAACACATAATTGTAAACAACGGAAGAACAACAAACTTTTATTTCATAAAGTCAAATACGTGTTACAACAACATCCTTTCCAAAAACATAACATAACACTTTCATAATCTGTCTTGAGTACATTATTTAAAGAAGCATAAATAAAACGTAGATAAACTGCAAAAGCCCCATAGTGGATTGTCCAAAGCCATAGTTCAAAACAGGAAAGTCCAAGCAATACATTTCTCTTCTTCAAGCTGGATGTTGAGGTAGGTCAAGCTGCTGTGTTCCCTCCCTGAGGACCTGGGGGGGGGGGGGAAATGGAAGAAAGAAGACGAAAGAAAAATAGAGTCAGACATAAAGCCTGAGTAAGTCTAGTACTATTTTGTCTATGAATAAAGAACTGGGTATGATAAGTATAAACAAGAAATGGGCATGCACTATAAACTTGGTTAAGTTGTCTAGGGTCGAATATACTATCGTACCCCATGTTAATCTCTGAACCCATATAAACTAGTTTCCCACTGGCACCCCATAATCAGGGTGATGTGATCCATTCTATGATGATCGGCTCCTACTCGCATAGTTACATGTGTCTTACGGCCCCCGATGTCTGTAGTTACCTATGCTGGTCCCACCATGGGGTGTATCAAGTCCCATAGTGGCAACCCGACACAACCTTAGAGTGCAAAGGTATGCTACTGGTGTCCAGTGCTTTATTTTTCTGCGCCGGAGTGCGTGCACGCCCGCACACCGTTAGAACCTACACTGCTACACCACCGCCGTCGATTTGACCTCTTACAATCAGCCCAGTAATCGTGCCCCACCCTGCCTAGTTTCAGGGTATCATGATACACCGTGTAGGGTTACTGCTGAAAAGGGTCCCCCGTTACTAGGTTTTCTATCTCTAGCCAACATGCTAAGTTGGTTAAGTGTTTTCTAACCTAACCCCACCAGTCCGTTTAGTTTAGCATGTTCCATTTTGATTAAGTCTTAGTCCACTTAATCCTAACAATCCTGATTCAGCCTTAATTGTCTTATTAAGGCCCTAACCTCTCACATTAGACAGGTATTGCTGTGGCTGCCTGTTGCCGGTTGGTTCCGGGCAGTCTTACGCCACAACTCAGTCTAACCTCGGGTCCTTATTGGGCTCCATGTTTAACCTCCCACATTGGATAGGTATTGTTGTGACTACTGGACAGCCGGGCGGTTCCGGGCAGGTTTACATCACAACTCAATCCAACCTCGGGTTAAACATATCGTATTTTCTACATTTATATATCTTGTCATTCTTCTTTATTTCTTATATGTAAATATTTGCGGCCCATTATTAAGTTAATGGTGTAAAGGTTACACCAATCATGGGCCCAACCCATACTTGAATTTGGGCCCTTCTACTTTAGTTTTCATTCATTAGTAATTTTAACCCAACATTATTTTCCCCCGTTTTACACGTCCGTTTATATATATTGGGCTTAGCCTTTTAAAGCCCAATTTAGCCATGCGAAAAGGGGAGGCTTAAAGCGTGATTACATACACAAAGAGGGGAAGGTGAGCGCATGAACTTGCATATGACGTTGGAAATACATAATAGAAACTGGTGTACTTGCATAGTGGTAACATAGGTGACATGAATCAAAGCATGTGAACTTGTAATTGAGATATCATTATTGACCCATGAACCTATATTTTTACTTAGGCATAATGTCAAACATAAGCATGGCATAAATACTTTTAGCATAAACATGGCATAATGTCAAACATGGCATAAATACTTCTAGCATAAACATGGCATAATGTCAAACATAAGCATGGCATAAATACTTCTAGCATAAACATGGCATAATGTCAAACATGGCATAAATACTTCTAGCATAAACATGGCATAATGTCAAACATAAGCATGGCATAAATACTTCTAGCATAAACATGGCATAATGTCAAACATAAGCATGGCATAAATACTTCTCTTTTTTCATGTTTTGCTGTAATATTTAAATTAAAGATATCTTCTTCATACGTTATCCGTTTTGCGCAAACTCGGACTCTATCTCAAGCAGAATTCCGAGACGAACGCAATGGTGATGTCCGTTTCCCTTAATTTTTCTGTTACAATTTAATTATACTTTAATTTGTTAATTTACTATTAACGGAAAAATCCGGGGTGTTACAAAGATAGAGGGTATAATTATATGAATTAAATATTTATATAACATTCAAGAATGAATGCAAATAAATAACTTGATTAAAATTTACCATAAATAAAATTCTAAAAAAGCAAATATTGAATTGTATTATTAAATTGTATTCATATCAAAAATAAAATTCATTTGTTTTATAAAATCCAAATAAATTTAGTTTTAAATAATCAGAATTTAAATTAAATCATTAAATAAAATATACTTAAAATTGAGGTTGTTACAATCTCCCCCACTCAAACCTTTTCGTCCACGAAAAGGAACAAGGTAGGAAAATATAAATAATTAATATATTTAAACCAAATTGTTCATATTTATCTTCATACCTGTATATATTTAGATATATATATATATATATAATTTTTTCCAAACATTTCAAAATAGTTTTTAAGTATTCACTCGACTTCTCGATTGGTTAAATATATTTATTCCACTTTCGAAACCTAAAATAGATATCGATGATGCCACAGTCATCATCAGAATCATTTTCAAGCGACTAGAGTGTGACTCTATATCTATCTAATACACATAGGATTTAACATATACGTTGATCAGACGTATACCCAAATCACTAAGTACTCGATAAACCAATTTTAACGTCAAATAAATACTCAAAACATCTTTATGTATTTAAACATAATATAAACCAAATTTTAAAAATCATATATTATAAATAATATAATTTAAGTCATAAGTTAAAAAAAATTAAGTAGGGAAAATTTATATCTCTTCGTACGCATTTATTTATTAAAAAATCAACCTAAATTCTTGATAAATATACAAACAATATTATTATTAAATCAAATACAAAATAATATTATTCAACCAAGATAAAATCAATTTCTCACAAAGTCTACATTATTAAATCTTATTCAAAATATATAGTTTATAAAATCTTAAAGTGTAAACATCAGATCTTTTCAAAATTTTGGAATTACCAGAACATAATATTATTTATGAATATGTACATCAAAATTTCCATAATGTATCAAGAAATCATATATTATAATACCTTTCAAAATAACAGTTCCAAATCAATATTAAACCAATATGGACTCGCTAGAAGTCTTATACTCTTCTTCTACTTCTTACCTTGTTATAGACAAGGATAAGTTATAGAATTCGAGTTAAAAGTTGAATGAATGAAAGAAACAAATCAAAGTGGACCTGTGATGGAAGATGGATTCGAATGAACGGGAAATTTCAGAAAAATATTTAAATATAAAACAATATTTTATATTCAGAAATATTTGTTTACAAATATTTTAAACCATTTTAAAAATTATTCATACTTCAAAATATGCTCTCTCTAGAAAGATTCTGCGACTGATTCTACTCATTCTTGGGTATCGCTACCCTATCTCTAATGAGCGTTTACCTCATAGGCTAAAGCTTTGATAAACCAAAGCTCTTATACCAAATGTAACATACCGTCTTTCGCCCACTTCAAGCCAGTGATTAAACCAACTCAAACCGTTCGAAATGACAGAATGTTATTAGCTTCTGAGGTAAATAGAATAAATCACCGAATCACAGACACAGAAAAACAGAATATCTCGCAGCGGAATAACTAAATTACACAATATTAGTTCATAAAGCAACTAAATAAAAAACAAAATTTATACATAATATCAGAGTTAAAAAATTTAATACAGTGGAAGTCTAAATACAAGAATTTCTAATACAAAGGAGAAATAGCCAGAATCAACACGTAGAGGTGACATATTTAATAGTCTCCGGCTTCAAAAGGTGAAATCTTAACACTGCAATACTCGATCTAGCCCCAACAGTAATGCAAAACAAAACAACTCGGATCAGTATTAACATTCTCATGGATGTAAATTAACCCAAATGAAATGTTAAATGAAATTCATCAGTAACTTAAACAATATTTGGTATCACCATCCACTAAGGATCCAATAAAATAATATCATATAATATAATACGCTATTATGATAGTGTCTACATTTAAATATACTATGGAAAATAGTGTAAGCGGGATAACTGTTATTACCGTTACACCGTTTATACCGTTATCGTACAGTTTGCATATAAAACACCAATACGTCGGTGGATAGGGATGCGCCATGATACGAAAATGTTAAATCAAAATCGTAGGGAGCTCGATCAGGATTAATATGACAAGGCATCAAGGCAATACCCATCAATAATGATTCTACCGGATTGCGGACCCAGGCCGGTGGTAACCCATAGCCACGACTACCACCCACCCCAGACAATGCTCCCAAAATCAAAGGTGCCATTCAATCAAAAGGTAATATATATGGCATCGAAGAAGAATATCTGCTAAGAGGAGCTAGCTCACATTATCCTGGGTATGGCTTCTGTTTTAGTCATTTCAATTATGACCCGAAGGTCAAGGCTATCCATCATCATTCTCTTTTTTTTAAATCCAGTAATCGCCTCCAAGTCAACCTACTTCATTCTGGATCTGCACTGCGTACACAGTTGTTATAGTGGTTTTCGGTATTGGAAGAGAGTATGACAATAGCCGATCCTGATCTCTTCAACAACCAAACGTTTACATTTTTCACACCGTGGCCATTTTATAAAATCATATCTTGAAATAAATTGATTTAAGAAATGTATTTAATTCAAACCAAACAGTTTATGAATCAATTACATATATAAAATTATTTCAATTCATACTCAGTGAATTTTTAATCGATTTCATATATTTATATCAATTATAAATTCAAATTCAAATCAATTATGCAATTCACGTTCATTTCCTATAAAGTTCGATATTCAAGTCAATTCAAAATTCGCATTTAGTTGATTTAAGAAAATTAAATTCATTGAATCAAATATCATTATATAAATTTAAATCTAATCGCGAAATCAAAACTTATCCACCTATTGAGTTTATTATTAAAGTTTATAAAATATATAAAATAAGCATTGAAATTATATTTACATGTTATAAATTTATATAGAAAATAGCTTTATAAACATATATAGGTTTAAAATAATTTAGAAATAGGTTTAAAAAGAATAATTTATTATAATATATCAATTTAAAGTAAAAAATACATATATGATTAAATTATACAGTTTAAAATAAATAAATTATAAGCAAAATCTTAAATAAGCATTTAAATACATTTTTACTCAAAAAATCATTTTAAAACAAATAAATAAAAATTTACAAAATTTAAGTATAAATCTTTAAAATATTAGATCTTAAAATAATATTATTACAATCAAAATTTTCCAAATCATTTTAATTCGAGAACATGACCAACGATGTCAGTATATAGTTTTCTACCCTATGGTCAAGTGATACGGATATTTACCATTTCAACCTGCAACTTATAAAATTTGTGCGGGTTTATCATTTCAACCCGCAATCCCAAATTCAATAAATATAGTTCAGGTCTATCATTTCAACCCTTAATGATTTTTCCCTAATCTAATGTCTGTTCGGGTATGCATCATTTTAACCTTTAGTAATTTTTTCCTAAGCTAGAGGTATCTAAAACATAACAAATCATCACATATCATCAATCACATCATAGTCATATATAATCAGTGTACATACATGTAATATGAATATCGTGTCACATATGAAAGTGTGTATTTTAAACGAACAATTTCTACTGGCAGTCCTATACATTTCATAACAGTTCATTTAGTTGATCTAACAGTTATGAAATAATGTGAGTCAGGTGTGAGATAAACTCACCTTTCGTGGCATAGAATGAAGACAACAAATGGATTGACACAGAATTGAAACGACGACTTGCAGGCATGATTCATAATGGATTCAACTCGTTATCGCTCAATATATTTGTTATATTTTATAAGAGAGGTTAGGGGATGTCTCAATTGATCGGTACGACAGTCGAGTATTGGATGGTACGGTATTGGATTTTGGAACGGTTTCAGAACTCAACCCCAAATTCTATTCGAAAAAAGATAAAAATAAAGACAAAACTCTTTTATAAAATATTATATATATTTCTAAATACATAAACACACAACAAATTTATACAATGTATATACATTTGAAATTCAGCGCACACCGCAAACACACAAAACAAATTATAACATATATATATATATTATAAATTATGAAAACACCACAACAGTGATTATATATATTATAAATTATACAAATATATGTATAAACACATAATGAATCCCTTTTCAAAATAGTATATATATATATATTTAATGTAACTGTATACACAGTAAAATTAATACATATTTATATATTTAAAATTCAACACATTCCAAATTACCTACATAAATATATACATATATTAAATTATAAAGTACCAAACCATATATATTTTTAAATTACATACAACGCAAACACACACAAATAAAACCGTGAAACACACACACACACAAACACACACACATATATATATATATAATTTATATTAAAACAAACACATACACACGCACCGTACACACAACACAAATTATAACATATATATATATTATAAATTTTATAAACACCCAAAGCCAATTATATAACTATATATACCATATATAAGCACACAAATTATATAACTATGTGTGTGTGTGTATATTAAACAAATAAATTTCAAAACTAACAAATTTTAGAACAACCCACACCAAACCGTTGCAATATAAACTTTTAAGAAATATATATATAATTTCAAAATAAATAAAATTTTCAAAATTACTCACAAAAAAAAACATACCTATATGCACACAACTACCTACATAGTCACGCTTTGCATTCAACACCACAAAAATACACACCATCCCCATAGAAAAGTAATGAAAACTCACGCATCAGACATATATATATATATATATATATATATATATACACACACACACACCACACACACAATAGGTACAAAAAAACTCACACACTAAACACATACATAAATACAGTACACCACACACATAAACAAATCTACGTCATGCAAGAACAAAAATTAACATAGTGAACACTAAAAACCCAAATGCACACACATACCTAATACCAACACATGCAACTCCAAACCCCACAGAAACAAAAAATACAAATTTGAACATATGCAAACAACATACCCCCACACAGAACCCAACACGCACACAAAAGGTAAATATAGGGACAAGGCATGGAGCAAAGAGGGTTTAGATGCGAGTTGATATGGTGGACTTGTGTGGTTTCAGGAGGGGTGGAGGGTTAGAATACGGCGCTCGGTAGCAACGACGTTTTGGTTAGGCGTGGAGAGGCTTAGCTATTGGGGCATGGGCTGGTGGTTAGGAGCGAGACAACGGAAGGTGGAGGCGCGGGCTTCATGATGGGTGAAGTACAGGTGGACTTGGCTTCAGGCAGAGATTTTTTTTCTTTCTTTTCTTTTTTTTTGCGTGATATGGGAACCTGGAGGTGTGAAGATGGAAGAAAGGGATGGCGAGATCGGTGAACGTGAAGAGTGTAAAATGGACAGAACTGTTTGGCCATTTCCGATGAAGATGAAAAACAAGGGAACTAAAAATGAAAAAAAAATGGGGAAGGAGTAATAGTGAAGAGGTGCATAACCTTTTAAATAAAGAAGAAGCAAGAAAACCACGCGATGAGGAAAAAAATAGGTAACAGCTGAAAATGCGGTGGAATAAAATAACGTTGGGAGAGAGAAAATTATGGAGATGGGGCTTTGAAAAAAGGGAGAAAAGGGACGTGTCTTTAATAAAGTACAATTTTGATAACGCTTGGCAACGAATAACTTCATAAATGAATGAATTTAATGCCTGATAAAGCTTTCCAATTTCAAGGAACGAATGGATTTCAAAAAGGAAATTAAATATATTTGTCGCAAAATCTGGGGAATAAAAGGAAATAAATAAAAGAAAATGAATGGCTTAAATTTCAAAAATAAACAGTTAAGAATGGAAACCAAAAGAATTAGAGTCAAAAATGGCAACGGATTATTTCACAAGGAATTAAAATATATATATTTTCACTAAAATAATAAAAGGAGATGATCAGTTAAATTTTGAAAAAAATGAACATGCAAGGAAAGAAATTATACTACTAAATGGATGTTGAACTTTAAACAGATAAACATTGTTTGCAAATAAAAGGAAACACTATAAATTTTTAATTTAACAGAACGAAAAGTTTTGGCAATATATAATTAACAACAATTTTGCAAATCAAATATAAAATAAACAATATCAAAGGAAAAGAATCTGACAATTAAAATTTTGCTATATTTACATCAACAACACTCAACATGAATTGAAATTAAATTAAAGAACAATTCCATATTGAAGACGGAGGGTATAATTATACGAATTAAATATTTATATAAAATTCAAGAATGAATGCAAATAAATAACTCGATTAAAATTTACCATAAATAAGATTCTAAAATAGAAAATATTGAATTGTATTATTAAATTGTATTTATATCAAAAATAAAATTCATTTGTTTTATAAAATCCAAACAAATTTAGTTTTAAATAATCAAAATTCAAATTAAATCATTAAATAAAATATACTTAAAATTGAGGTTCTTACATACTTCCAGCCCATATACGATACCGAATCCTTGTCCAGTATTGCACTTGCATGTTGGTAAACTGGGCTTTCCTCGAACCCTTTTAGGCTATTTAAAACTCATGCACTACCATACTTGTATATAGGCATATATCAAGATACATGCCGAGTAAAGTTAACCTCTGCATTTCATATTAGTTTGTAGTGGGAGAAGAGTGTAAACAGTAATTTTGGTCAACTTTGCCGATGTTGGTTTTGTTGAATTTTGTGTACACATGGGTTCAATTGCCTAGTTTGTGTAGTTTATGTTGAACTGATGCTAGTGGCATGTATTTGGATTTGGTGTATATGTTGATATTGTTTAATATTGTCAATATGATATTGTTTAATATTGTCTATATATAGCAAAAATCTGAACTACTCTATGTTGTCTGAATTGCCGTGTTATCTGAATTGCTCTGTGTTAGCTGAGTTGCTTTATGTCATTTCATTTGAGAAGGAACAACACATACAAAAACTGATTTGAGTTATGTTAATTTCTTTTAAAAAACATTTATCAGTTGTAAGAAGACGGTTGTGAAAATTAGTGGAAATATGCATTTTATTAAGATAACATAAAACCGTTATTCTATTAACTTTCAAACAACATATAATATTCATCACAACTATCTGTAAAATAAGAACATCACATTAGACAACACACGACTATGTTTTTATATGTTACTATCGTTCAAATCAGACAACAGGTTATATCTGTGGTCTGATGTAGAATGAGATGGCACAGGATTTAACGACAGAGATATATGCAATCAGAAAACGGTGGATATATGTCATCTGATTCGATTTCTGGCATAGTGTAGGTCCAACATATCAAAGTACTCCACATAATACCCTCCTCAAAAGGCCTCCATTGTCGCGCTACGAAAGCGTATAAGATCTCTATTGCTATTCTACAAAAGCATACTAGACCAGGCTATGAAGCGTACTAGGCCTCCATCTCCACGTTGCGAAAGCATACTATCTACCATCTGAGTACCACCATGAAACTCAGCCGGGGATCTCTATATCTAGCTTCGCTAGGCTTAATATATATATATATATATATATGTTGGTATGTCACTTATCTCAGTTGCTATGGCCCCACTCATACCCCTTTCATCTAATGAAAGACCATTTCGAGAGTTATGCGACCTTGCCCCTAACAAACAATATAAGCATCTATATTGGTGTTGTCCTTCATCTAATATACCGATAGTGAAAGAACATTGGCTTGTTTGTTTAGCTCTAGTCTTTCCCGTACTCTCTCTGACTTATAATGATAGGTATCTGACGACCTACTTTTCATACTGGGACCAGACCACGAAGCCTACTTTCGGAGCTGATGCAACTGCTGAATCCTAAAAACCATTCCACCAATCTCAGAGTATCCTCATGCTCTATCGAAGTCCCGAACTTCCTTCTGGTCTCGTCAAATATTAAATTAGACATGCTCCCACCATGTCTCTGGCACCGACAATGATTTGCCTCATTAGGCTCTTTGTTCCTTCAGACTATGTAACATCCCATAGTTCTCAATGTCACCCATATGAGGACTTCGTTAAGGAAATATAGAACGTTGTAGGTATAAAGACGTATATATCACAGAGGCTAAGATTTCATGAGACATAGAATAATAAATCTTTTATGGAAGAAGAAAACAATTTATATTAAAATGATAGAAAACCATATTTATTTCATTTTAACCAAAATGTTACAAAATATCATGTCTCAAAATCTCAATCAAAACAACATCACAATACAAAATAATATTATCCCCAAATAGTCAAAAAGAGACAACCTAACCGTGGAAAAGAAATAGAAAGTAATCCATCTTTTGAACGAATCCTTCAAGATAGAATCAACAATGAAATATAAACTATATACTTTCTCCCTGTTAGTCTGGGGTGAAGAAAAGAGCAAAGAAGAAAGGAAAATGGGTCTGACATAAAGTCTGGTGAGCTGCTATGATTACTAGCACGACTGATAAGTTAAGGAGAATAAATATGTAACACCCCGTAATTTTATAACACATTAAGATGATAAACTAAGTAATACTTAATTAAATATTTAGAATTAAGTGAAACAAACTACGCCATTGCGTTCGTCTCGTAATTTTGCTTGAGATAGACTCCGAGTTTGCGAAAAACGGACAACATATGAAGAAGATATTAAGGTTTGAAGTTTACACATATATAAGCTAATTATACATATATATATAATCATTTTAGAAATTCAGAACTAGTCCGAAAATCGAAGGCGGGACAACGCAGGAACCAGGCCCGTTGGGGGTCGACCCCTGCCCTAGAAGTATCGACCCCTGGGTCGACACCATAAGGAGGGTGTTGACACCTATGTCGATACCCCTAGACCCGGGCCTGATACATTTTAGTGTATGTGGACTGAATTCTTGACCAGATTCATGAATCCTAGGCTATAAATAAGACGCCATTCTCGTTGTTTTATTCATTCTAAACAATGGAGACTAGATGTTGCCTCTGCCTAGATTAAAATAGCCTATTCTTCTTCAACAATCAAGTCATTCAAGTTCAGAGACCTGTGATTCAACATCTGCTATTAATTCTTCTGTTTCTAAGATCCATTCTCTGTGAGTCTACATTATTTTTAGACATAAACACTTAAAAGTTAATCTTGACATGTTATGAATTGGATCTAAGCCTATGACTAATTGAATCATGTTAGATCTGTGATTATTTGTATGTCCAATTCGCTGATTAGATCTCATCATGCATATTTATGATAATATCACTATGCCTAATCAGTTCTATTATCACATGTTCATCAGATTTGTTCTTGTATGTCTATCTTGTCATTATGCCCAATTTTGTCACTATATGCTTATTTAGTTGCTATGCCTATTTCTGTCACCGTATGTCCATCTTGTCATTATGCTTATTTCTGTTCTCTTCCTTTCTTCTTTTCCTATTTTGTTTTATAGCCAGGCTACTTTCGAGCTTAGGCATACCGCTGAAATATGCGAACGCGTGAAATCGGGAACGAGGGGAAAACGTTAAAATTGGGGCATAACTTGTGTTGGGAAATTTGGGCATAAATTGAATTAAATACATAAATATGGATTTGGGGCATAAATCAAATTGTGATTTAGATCTTAATTTGTAGCATATGGTACACGATGAATATGATTTGGGAAAGGGGCATGGAAACCTATAATGAAATAGGAATAATTGGTTAATACAAAAAATGCCTAGATTTAGAGTAATTAGAAACTGTAACCGCGCTTAGACACGAGGTTAGATTACATTTGTCGTAGAAGTCTGCCCGGACCAGCTCGGCATATCCAGCGACCACAGGTGGTGAATCTAATGTGAGGGGTCTAAGTGCATAAACACGTAATGGACTAAGACATGAGGTTAAGTCCGACTTATGGAAGAAGTCTGCCCGGACCTACCCGGCATATATAGCATCCACAAGTAGTAGGCTTAATGTGGGAGGTCTAGCGCATTATCACCATAAATGAATGAATGGTAATGAACTTGAATACTTAACCTGTTGAATCCATAGGGATTACATAAACATGTCAACTAAGTAGGGGTTAAGTAAACTTGCTTGAAATAGTGGGAGGGTTAAGAATATCTTGGAGTGGGTGGGTAATATTTATTTAGGCCCACAAACTTAACCTGTTGGGTTTATACAATCTTGTTACTCTGGTAGGGCATAACCTGTGGAAATCCTAGTAGTGGGGATGAAAGCGTAGGGGGAACTTGTATCATCTTGTGTGTGGGACCCGTTTCAGTCAGTAACCCATATATAGGTATCAAAATGCCTAGATTTAGAGTAATTAGAAACTGTAACCGCGCTTAGACGCGAGGTTAGATTACATTTGTTGTAGAAGTCTGCCCATACTAGCTCGGCATATCCAGCGACCATAGGTGGTGAGTCTAATGTGAGGGGTCTAAGTGCATAAACACGTAATGAACTAAGACATGAGGTTAAGTCTGACTTATGGAAGAAGTCTGCCCGGACCCACCCGACATATCTAGCATCCACAAGTAGTAGGCTTAATGTGGGAGGTCTAGCGCATTATCACCATAAATGAATGAATGGTAATGAACTTGAATACTTAACCTGTTGAATCCATAGGGATTACATGAACATGTCAACTAAGTAGGGGTTAAGTAAACTTGCTTGAAATAGTGGGAGGGTTAAGAATATCTTGGAGTGGGTGGGTAATATTTATTTAGGCCCACAAACTTAACCTATTGGGGTTATGCAATCTTGTTACTCTGGTAGGGCATAACCTGTGGAAATCCCAGTAGTGGGGATGAAAGCGTAGGGGGAACTTGTATCATCTTGTGTGTGGGACCCGTTTCAATCAGTAACCCATATATAGGTATCAAACGAGTACTCCAAACTAGGTCGGATTTGGGGCATGCTTGTTGGGATAATTGTAAGAGATCCAAAATAGGGGACGGTGTGGGCGGCGCATTCAGGCGAGGTTATGTGCGTGCATGGGTCTGGACAAGAGGAGGCTAAGACGCCGTGACATCGATAGATATGGTTGTGCACATCGTGAAAACGATGGGTTGCCACTTTAGGAGGTGATACATCCTACTGTGGGGCCGACACAGGGTATCTACGAAGTAGGGAGCCGAACGATTGGGGTAGTAATTAGGGTACATATAGACTTTGGTATGTTTAGGAGCCCGTTGTTATCTTTAGGGGTAGCTCTGGTATGTTTAGTTGGGCTGCTTGTTGTTGTATGGGGTTAAACCTCTCACTAGAAGTACGCCTAAGTCTACCATCATGTACTTATTGGGGATTATACTGTTTATCATGTTACCTTGTCATATCTGCCTTATATGTTGTATCTCCCTTATTTAGTTTATATGCCTGTCATAATGCTTTTACTTATTTGTATGCTAAAAGTAACTAGACTCCGCATACTTTATGTCTGACCCATTTTGTTTCCTCTTCTTTCTCTTCCCTTTTCTCCCCTCAGGTTCTTAGGGTGTAACACCCCGTAATTTTAACAACACTAAGATGATAAATAAATAATTAATTAATTTAATATCCAGAATTAAGTGAAACAGACGAGGCCATTGTGTTCGTCTCAGAATTCTGGTAAAAATTGACACCTGGTTTGCTTAAAACAGACACCATATGAAGAATTATTAAGGTTTGAAGTTTGTATACGCATAAGAAGAATATATATATATATATAATTAGTCCAGAAATTCAAAACAGTTCAAAATCACATAAAATAGGGGAGCGGGAAAATTCCCACCCAGGGGTGTCGACTCCATCAAGGGGGTATCGACCCCATAAGGGGGTGTCGACCTATGGGTCGACCTTATAAAGGGAGGGTCGACTCCCCTACGGCAGATCTGGGCAGATTACGGTTTGGTGGCACCTATATATATGGCCCCATTTCTCTTGTTTTTCTACACAAAAAATAATGGAGAACTAGATGTTGCCTCTTCCTAGATTAAATCAAGTCTTTTCTTCTTCAGCAATCAACTAGAGTTTAGAGATTTGTGATTCAATATCTGCGATTTTTCTTCTATTTTTTCTAGATCCAATCACAGTGAGTCTATGTTAATTTTGGATCTAAATAATTAAAATTAAATCTTGACATGTCTATAACTTGGATCCAAGCCTATGACTATTTGAATCATATCAGATCTGCGATAACCTGTGTATTTGAGTTATTCTAACATGTCTATGAACTAGATCTAAGCCTATACCTATTTATCATGTCAGATCTGCCATTGTTAATTGATCTAATTTATTAGGTATGTCTCATCATGCCTGATTATGATATCCCTATTATGTTAGAATTAGTTCTGTTGTCCCATGTTCATCAGATTTGTTCCTATATGCCTATCTTGTCATTATGCCACTAACTGTTTATGCCTATTTTTGACAATATATGTCAATCTTGTTAGTATGATCATTTCTGTCCTCTTCCCTTCATTTTTTCCCTTTTATTTTTATAGCCAGGCTTTCGAGCCTAGGCATGTCTTTGAAATCTAAGAACACGTTAAATTGGGAAAGAGGGGAAAATGGTAAAATTGGGGCATAACTTGTAATTGGAAATTTGGGAATAATTTGAATGAAATATATGAATATGAATTTGGGGCATAAATTTAATTGTGATTAAAGACCTTAATTTGGGGCATACGATTCATTATGAACATGACTTGGGAAAGAGGCATGAAAACTTATAACGACATAGGAACAATTGGTTTATAATTGAAATGCCTAGAATTACAGTAATTAGAAACTGTAACCACAATTAGACACGAGGTTAGATTACGCTTGTGGTACAAGTCTGACCGGAACTGACCGACATATCCAGCAACCACAAGTGGTGAATTTAATGTGAGGGGTCTAAGTCCATAAACACGAGACATGCTAAGACATGAGGTTAAGACCAACTTATGGAAGAAGTCTGCCCGGACCCAACTGACATATCCAGCATCCACAAGTTGTAGGTTTAATGTGGGAGGTCTAATACATTATAACCATAAAAAATATGGTAATAAACTTGAATACTTAACCTAGTTGAATCCACAGGGATTTCTTATGTTAATTTGAGTAGGGGTTAAGTAAACTTGTATGAAACAGTAGGAGGGTTAAGTATACCTTAGGTTGGTGGGTAATATTTATATATAGGCCCACAAACTTAACCTATGGGTTTATGCAATCTTTTACTCTGGTATGGCATAACATGTGGAAATCCTAATGAGGATGCAAGAATAGGGGGAAGCTTGTATCATCTTGTGTGTGGAATCCGTTTCAGTTAGTAACTCGTATATAGTTATCAAACGAGTACTCCGAACTAGGTCAGAGTTGGGGCACGCTTACTAGGATGATTGTAAGAGATCCAACATGGGGGGATGGTGTGGGTCATGCATTCCGGCGGGTTCGTGTGCATGCATGGGTCCGGTAGAGGAGGTTTAGATGTCGTGACACCTGTAGATATGGTTGTGCACATCCTGAAAACGAAGGGTGCAACACAGGGTATCTAGGAGTACAGAGCCGATTGATTGGGGTAGTAATTAGGGTACATCTAGCCTCTGATATGTTTAGGATCTCGCTATTATCCTTAGGGGTAAACTCTGGTATGTTGTCCTTCCTGTTGATTGTATGGGATTAAACCTCTCACTAGAAGTACGCCTAAGTCTATCATCTTATAGTTGTTGGGATTATCTGATTCTGGTTATACTAGTATTGGTGCAGAGGAAAAGGGAAAGTACTAGAGAAGCGCAATATACTGTATCATGTTCAACCAGTTTACCTTATCGTGCCTGCTTTTGATGATGTTATCTCTCTTATCCACTTTATATGCCTATCATAATACTTTTACTTATTTATATGCTAAAAGTAACTAGACTAGCCAGACATTATGTCTGACCCATTTTGTTTCCTCTTCTTTCTCTTCCGTTCCCCCTTAGGTTCTCAGGGTAGGAATACTCAAGCTTGGTCAGGATTCTGCTTCCATTCTGCTTGGAGCTGCTTAGATGTATTGCTCGAGTTCTTATCTTTTCTACTAAGGTTATGTTTTTGGGGAATTATACTTCTTTTATTATTGTACTCTATTGTTTTATGTACAAGACAAAATTTTAGTGATGTACTGGGTTTTATGCATTTCAAACATATGATGTAACCATGTTTTGAACTACGACGCTTTATGATTAATAAAGTTTTAAATTTCCGATGCTATTTTATATCTGTCTTATAATGTTTCTGTTTCTGTTTACCTATAACGCTTCACGAAACTTAAAGCATTCTCTAAATGAGTGACATTAATAGACATGGGGTGTCACATTTGGTATCAGAGCTGAAGGTTACTAGATCAGATAAAAGATTTTGAAAATTATTTTCAAAAAGGTTTTAAAAGAAAGCATTTTCAAAAGAAAAAGTCTGTTTTGGAAAACATATTCCTGAAATCCATACGTAACATCTTTCGATTCTTTGCTTGAATCCCTTTTCCTTTTCTTTCAAGGATGTCTGGGGAACCTAGCATTCCTGAGGGCGTTACGATAACATGCTGGTTTTGTCGGTATCTTGAGGCCACGACGCCTACCGGTGGTCAAGCAGACATTCCTCCCCCAGCTGCACTCGCTGTTCCTCATCTTCTCCTCCATGAGCAGATAATTTCTCTAAGATCTGCAAAGATTTCTGTGTTATGGGTGGAAAGCCATTCCAAGGAACCGAAGCTTTCGTCGAGGCAAGGAATTGGCTCAAAGAGACGGAGGACTTGTTTGGAATTTTTGAAGTAGACGATCGCAGGAAGATCCAGTTAGCCGCTTGGCTGCTGAAAGATGAGGCTTCATTCTAGTGGGAAGTGACGCAAGCAAGGCGTCCAGTGGAGACTTGGGATGATTTTAGACAGAGGTTTGAAATGAAGTTTCTTTCTCAAGCTAAGAAAATCATGCAGATGGAATGGTTTCTGGCACTTAAGCAAGGAGGCATGACTGTTAAAGAACATGTTAACAAATTCAACCAACTAGCAAGGTTTGTATTTGATCTGATAGATACTCCGCATAAGAAAGCTTTGCGGTTTGCTAATGGACTAAATGAACCCCTCCATGGGTTAGCTATGTCCCATATTCCCATGGGAGCAAATTTTGAAAGGCTCGTTGATATGGCATTAATGCATAAGGAAGATAAAGCTGAAAAGAAAGAAGTTAAGGCAGCGGAAACACAAAATAAGAAAGTATGGCCTAGGAAGGGACAACAACAACAACAAAAGAAGGGAGGAAAGAACGGCATGGCTAAGGATAAGAGGAAGTGTCATAATTGTGGACGCGAGAGTCATTTGTTCAAGGACTGCAAATGAAGGAAGAATGCTTGCTTTAGTTGAGGAGAGGTCGGACACTTTTCTAAAGAGTGCCTGAAGAAGCAAGGACAAAGTCATAAGGCAGGAGCTTCTGGAGGGCAGGTGCATTCTCTCGTGACCAGTGCTCCAGATCGAGGTAGGAAAGTTTCCGTTGAAAGTTTGATTTCTCTTTCCAATCATCCAGTTAGAACCCTTTTTTATTCTGGTGCTTCGATTCATTTATATCTGATTTTGTGGTTGAGCTTCTGCACCTTAGTACTAGTATGATAGTGGATCCCATTGTTGTCTCAAACCCCATTGGTGGTATAGCTCATTTGTCCATGATTTGTCGGGGTTTGAGAATATCCGTGTTAGGTGTCGAGTTTGAGTGCGATGCATATCTGCTCGGTTTTATAGGCTATGGTTTGATTCTAGGTATGGATTGGCTAGCCATATGTGGTGCAATTCTGGATTGTGAGAGGAGGATCATTAGACTTTTGACTTGCCATGGGAGGATGCTCGAGATTTCTTGTGACCCAAAGGGGTATGTCATGGTTAGTTTCCTAGAGTCACTCAATGCATCTATCGATGATCTGCAATCTGTACCAGTAGTCCATGAGTATTCTGATGTTTTTGATGAGGTTTGGGGATTACCTTCGAGGTGCAAGAATTATTTTTGGATATATTTGGTGGACAATGCAAAGCCAGTTGCATTGCCTGTTCGCCATATGGCTCCAAGAGAAAGGAGGGAGCTCAACAAGCAAGTAGGGGAGCTACTTGAGAAAGGGTTTATTAAGCGAAGCATATCTGACTGGGGTGCTCCGGTGGTATTCGCAACTAAGGTGGATTGTTCGCTTCGCTGTTGTGTAGACTATAGAGAATTTAATAAACTCACTAAGAAGAACAGGCAGCCACTTCCGAGGGTAGGTGACTTGTTTGACCATCTTGTTGGTGCCTCGGTATTCTCTCAATTAGAGTTGGCCATGGGGTTTCATCAGTTGATGGTGGCCGACGATAGTATAGATAAGACCGCTTTTAGGACACCAGATGGTTTCTTTGAATGGCTAGTTGTGCCTTATGGGTTGACGAATGCACCCGCCTATTTTGTTGATTCGATGAGTAGGGTGTTTCGGGAGTTTCTAAATAAGTTCGTCATGGTCTTTGTAGATGATTTCTTGATCTTCTCGAAGATCAAGGAAGAGCATTCCCAACATTTGAGACAAGTCTTGAAAACTCTCATTGCACATCAGCATAAGGCTAAGTTCTCCAAATGTCATTTTTAGAGAAAAGAGGTAAGATTTATAGGGCATGTGGTCTCTAAAGATGGAATAGCAGTAGATCCCACAAAGGTAGTTACAGTTCAAGATTGGCAGATACCAAACAATGCAACAGTGTTGAGAAGTTTTCTAGGGTTGGTAGGCTATTATAGAAAGTTCATTAAGGACTTCGCAAAGTTATCATCCCCACTCACCAGGATGACAAAGAAGAATCTGACGTTTTCATGGGATATAGATTGTGATGTTGCTTTCCAACAATTGAAGAGGGCTCTGACAACAGCCCCATTCTTGACATTGCTCGATGGGAACAAAGTGTTTACAGTATACACCGATGCATGTGGTATAGGGCTTAGTGCGATTCTGATGCAAGAGGGAAGGGTAGTATGTTATGGAGGTAGACAACTAAGGGTTCATGAGATGAACTACCCTACCCATGACTTAGAGCTAGCTGCCATAGTGTTTGCGCTTAAGACATGGTGTCATTATTTGCTTGGAGAGAAGTTCGAGTTGTACACCCATCATAAATCTCTCAAGTACTTGTTCTCGCAGAAGGATCTTAATTTAAGGCAACAAAGGTGGATATAGTTCCTAGCATCTTATGACTTCGAGATTGCTTATACCCCTGGCAAGGATAATGTGGTGGCAAACGCACTGAGTAGCTAGGGGATGGCCTTATGTCCTCTGTTTGTGGAGAGGAAAAGCTTGGAGTTTATATTGACTTTTGACTTTAGACCCTCCACCGAGTTTTTTCCTGGTTTATTTGCATCACTGGAGGTGTGACCTACTCTTATGGATCAGATAGGAGCTTCGCAGCGAAAGAATCCACAGATTTTAGACATCTTGGATAGGCTCAGTTAAGGTGAGACTTCTAGTCACCTCAGTAGATATTTCATAGACGATAAAGGGTGGTTGCGATGAGATGGAAGGCTTTATGTTCTCCAAATTGGGAGTTTGTTAAAGATAGTCCTAGAAGAAGTCCATCATTCTAAGATGACTATTCATCTAGGCGGTGATAAGATGTAATGAGACATGAAGAGGGTTTTCTTTTGGGCTGGGATGAAGAAAGATGTGGCATAGTTTGTTTCTCAATGTTCGATTTGCTAGTAAGTCAAGGCTGAGCAAAAAAACCCGGTCATTTACTTCATCCTTTGGAGGTTCCACAGTAAAAGTGGGATAACGTCTCTATGGATTTCATCGATGGTTTACCTAGATCAAGGAAGGGCAATACCAGTATTTGGGATGTAGAAGACAGACTTGCTAAGAGCGCTTATTTCATCCCAGTTAAGAGTAAGAGGACAGCAGCATGGTTGGCGGCAGTTTACATTCATGAGATAGTCCGTCTTCATGGAGTACTTTCCAATATCATAAGTGATCGTGACCCCATTTTCACCAGTGAATTTTGGTGGAGCTTGCAAGAAGCATTAGGTACGCAGTTGTGTTTGAGAACCACTTATCACCCTCAGACTGATGGACAGACAGAAAGGGTGAACATAGTTCTTGAGGATCTTTTAAGACTGTGTATCCTAGACTTCAGAGGTACTTGGGAAGAGCATCTTCCTTTAGTAGAGTTTGCCTACAATAACAGTTATTAAGCTAGTATTGGCATGACACCCTTCAAAACATTGTACGGATGACCCTGTAGATCACCGACTTGTTGGTGGGAATCTACAGAAAGGCTACTACTTGGACCAGAGATGATTAGAGAAACATCTGAAAAGGTTGATCTCATTAGATAAGAAGAAGTCATATGTAGACAAGAGAAGGACTGACATTGAGTTTGAGGTGAAAGACATGGTTTTCATTAGGGAAATTGGGACTAAGGTTCGTAGGGCCATTTCCCATAATAGAGAGGATTGGCCAAATGGCCTATAGAGTAAAGCTACCAGAAATACTATCTGGTGTTCATGATGTTTTCCACATTTCACATTTCCGGAAGTCCTTGCATGATACCGCAGAAGTAGTAGAGCCGAGTATATTAGAGGAAGTATAGGTGGAATAGGAGGTGACATTTAGGCGAGTTCCTACCCGTATTCTTGGATCAGAAGTTAAGAAGCTACGCAACAAAGAAGTCAAGTTGATGAAAGTTCAGCCGGGAAATAACCCAGAGGATGCAACGTGGGAGACCGAAGACAAGATTCGTGCTTCGTACCCTTTTCTTTTCAAGGGTATGTTCTCAATTTTCTTTCCAAAGCTTTTGTTTATGCTTGTTTCTATCATTTAAGTATATCCTATCGATCGAATCTTCGACCTTTAGATAAGAAACCCATGGATGTAAACATGTGTTTGAGGCATGTTATGTTTGATGGATGCAAGTGTTTGCTAATGGTTGCTCGAGGTGCATATGGATGCATGTGCATTTTTTCTTTTTATCGATGGAAATGGATGTATCATCATATAGATATTGTATTTGGACGGATGATTGTCCACACACATAGAACTTACATGTTATAATAGGATTGTTTGCATACATGATGGATTCATGGCACTAACATACATTGCATTAAGGAGGTCAACTGAATCAGTAGACCGCCTGATCTTTCGCATCAGTATTGGGACATATACACACACCTTTACATACGTTCATATAAGCATTAGAAATTTTTAAGGACATTGGATTCCTGTGATTGGTGGATGAGTAGATGGGTGATGGATGTTATGATATAGATTCTTCTTAACTTAGAGATTTTGGGGACGAAATCCTTTGAGTAGGGGAGAATGTAACACCCCATAATTTAACAACACTAAAGATGATAAATTGAAGAATAACTAATTTAATATCTAGAATGAAGTGAAACGGACTACGCCATTGCGTTCGTCTCAGATTTCTGGTCAAAATAGACACTTGGTTTGCGTAAAATGGACACCGTATGAAAAAGTTGTTAAGGTTTGAAGTTTTTATACGCATAAGAAGAATATATATATATATATATATAATTAGGCCAAAAATTCAAAATAGCTCAAAATCGCAGAAAATAGGGAGCGGGGAAATTCCCGCCCAGGGGTGTTGGCCCCATCAAGGGGGTGTCGAACCCATAAGGGGGGTGTCGACCCATGGGTCCACCCTATAAAGAGGGGGGGTCGACCCCCCTATGGTAGTTCTGGGCGGATTAGGGTTTGGTGACAGCTATATATATGGCACCATTTCTCTTGTTTTTTTACACCAAAAAATGGAGAACTAGATGCTGCCTTTGCCCAGATTAAATCAAGTCTTTTCTTCTTCAGTAATCAACTAGAGTCTAGAGATCTGTGATTCAACATCTGCGACCTTTCTTCTATTTTTTTCTAGATACAGTCATAGTGAATCTATGTTCATTTTAGATCTAAATAATTAAAAGTAAATCTTGACATGACTATAACTCAGATCTAAGTTATGACTATTTGAATCATATCAGATCTGCTATAACCTGTGTATTTGAGTTATTCTGACATGACTATGAACTGGATCTAAGCCTATACCTATTTATCATGTCATATTTGCCATTGTTAGTTGATTTAATTTATTACTTAGATCTCATCTTGCCTGATTATGATATCCCTATTATGTTAGAATCAGTTCTATTGTCACATGTTCATCAGATCTGTTCCTATATGCCTATCTTGTCATTATGCCATTATATGTTTATGCATATTTCTGCCATTATATGTCAATCTTGTTAGTATGATTACTTATGCCATCTTTTCCCTTTATTTTTATAGCCAGGCTACATTCGAGCCTAGGCATGCCGCTGAACTATGCGAACGCGTTAAATTGGGAACGAGGGGGAAAACGGCAAAATTGGGGCATAACTTGTAATTTGAAATTTGGGCATAATTTGAATGAAATATATAAATATGAATTTGGGGCATAAATTGAATTGTGATTAAAGACCTTAATTTGGAGAATATAGTTCATTATGAATATGACTTGGGAAAGGGGCATGAAAACCTATAACGGCATAGGAATAACTGGTTAATAATTGAAATGCCTAGAACTATAGTAAATAGGAACTGTATGTAACACCCCACATTTTTAAGACAATAAAATATAAGTAACTTTATTAAATAATGAGAACTAAGTAAAACAGACTGCCCCATTGTGTCCGTCTCGGAATTCTGGTCAAGATAGACACCTGGTTTGCATAAAACGGACATCGTATGAAGAAGTTATTAAGTCTAGAAGTTTGTATACACACAAGATATATATTATATGTACAAACAAATAAATATACAAAAAATTTCAAAACAGCGAACGGAAGCCTCTATAGCCAATCCACCCCATTTTGGGGGTCGACCCGAGACCCGCAGGGTTGACCCAGGGTGTTTGGGGGCCGACCCATGGGTCGTCTCCGAGGTTGACACCAAAAGAGGGGGGTCGACCCCTATTCATATTTGGGCAGAATTTCGGTTTTTGAACGTGGACTCGTTTCTTAACCAAATACATTGCTGAGCACCTATAAAGCCTACCTAAGTCTCATATTTTTGAGACAACGCAGAATCTCTTCCATTCCTCTTCCTCCTCAATTCTCTTCAGAAAATTTAGATTATTAGTTTAGGAAAATTCTGAATCTAGATCTAGAGGAGAAGGATGAAAATCAATTACAAGATGTTCAAATCTCTTATCGAAGTGAGGTAATTTTCTAGATCTGGTCTATTTCAACTCTCTTTTTTTCTTTCCTTTTTCTTTTAGTTAAAATTATAGATCAATGGTTGTTAGGTTCTGAATCAAATTAAGGAAAAAACCATGGAATGCTAGGTCTGGACCAGATCCAGGATTTGGAAAGCATATGAAGTGAGTTGATTTAATTTATATCATTTTAGAAAATGATATATTATCGTTTAGCATTCCCCATTGTTATGAAATGTGAATTTGCCAAAGTGTTAAAATGTTGTTATGACATGTTGAGATATTAATATGAATATGTTGGAAAAAAATTCCTATGTTGAAACGGTTAAAGTGTTGAAATGTTTACACTTTGAAAACAATAAAATTGTTAGAATATGGATAGCAGCTACTGTTGTTCGTATTACATGTTAACTTGTGACAGTTATATACATGAACCCTTATTTGTATGAATTGGAATAGTTATATGATTAAATGGTTTCATGTTAGCATACAAAAAGGACATGCGACATAAAATAGGCATAATTTGATTTCCCTAAATGACCCCTTTTTGAGAACGTTGTTGCAAGTAAGCCACAGTGGACAATGTAAGAAAAAAAAAGATATTACTTGCAACCACGGATTTGGATAGGAATATGTTATGAAAATAAATCATTGATTCCTTCTGTAAATCAAACTGATAAGGTGCAAGAAGTGTTTTCCTTAATAAAATAAGGAACCTATATTATAGTGAATGAAGGATAATGGGTTACAACAGTAAATGGTTTGGAATAAACGGGGAATGATAATAACCTATTATAAATAAATTACATTAATGAAAATGTTATATAATAGGTAGACTTGTCCTAGGGAAAGTGGATATTATAACTTAGGTTATAATAAACTAGTGAGAAAATGAGATAACTTGTGTAATGAGATAAGTGGTACTTAATTGTAAATTAAGTAATCAGTAAATGAGGGAAAATTTATTAAATGCAAGAAGTTGCACTTAATTATAAATTAAGTAAATCTGTAAATTTGGAAATCTGAAATCTACTGATAAGAATAACATGTTAAGGCTTGTCCTAGGGACAAGTGGGGATTATAACACAAGTTACATTTATGGAAAGGAAACTTATTAGTACACCTTAGTTAAGAGAACTAAGTTAATAAGTAAACAACGATAAGTTGTAGAGATAGTATAAGATGGAATTATGATTTAATGAGAAAGAATGAGAAAGATTTACGAAATAAAAATAAGTTATATTTAATCATGAGCTATAAATGACATGTTAAATAGAAAACATGTGATTTGAGATATACTTAATTACATATTAAGTAGAACATGTTATTGTAACGGTAAAATCAAACAAGAGTATCAAGAGATTGTGAATTACAAACCTTATATCACAATCTAGAGAATAACATGTTGTGGGCTTATTAATAGGCTTAAATGGGTTAAGTTATATAACTGAAATAAATAAGCAAGAGGAACTCAGTAACTTGAATAAGAAATCAATATGAATGGGAATAACCAAGTTAAATGGAAACCTGATGAGGTAAAGAAAGTGCGTAAAAGAATGTTTAGGCATAGGGTCTAATGACACATTAAAACTAAGGCGCTTGGACCAGTCCGTACGTTTGAGGTTGAATAACCCAACGGGGTAGATCATTGTTGTGTCATGAGGCACGAAGTGAGCGCATGTTCATCAGATTATTCAATCGACTCCAAAGGATTGGAAGGGGAAGCACGTGGGTTCGTGAGATACGTAAGGTGCTCCTAGTAGTCCTTTGCGCGGTGGCAGATGTTTAGGCTGTGCTCGCAGAGGTTGGGTCTGCGCGTAACTACTAGGTGGGTGGACCTTGACTGCAAAATTTGATTTGCAGTTAGAATGTTGTGACGAGGTGACACTAGGGGGATTCGACGATCGCGTCAACAGTGAGGCAGAGGTCAGGACCAACAAGTATAGTAGATAATCGGGTACCCGTCATCGGTAGCCAGTGGGATGCGAAAAGACTAGAGCTAAACCCAATACACCATTCATCTTTCACTATCGAGGTACGGTGGTTGAGTGGAGACGCCAACTAGATGTTTATATTGTTTGTTAGGGGCAAGTCGCTTAGCTCTTGTAGTCTTTACTGGTTGAGGGAAGGGTCGAGGTGGGGCCATAGCCACCATGAAAAGAGACCCTAGGTATTTTAAGGCTCTTAAAGGCGGGCCTGTACCGATATGGAAAGCTTCCGACTGAGTTCTGTGTTTCTTATATAGCCCTTCCACGGAATTCGATGCACATTATATGCGGTTAAGGCATTGAATACGATTAACGATATGTACGTGGGACAGTCTAGATACATGTATGTCGGCTCTAGGTGGTGTATCGTAGACTTGAGGGCATTACTTTGGTATGAAATCTGATTCGATCGACGGTGGCAGTCCGTACACTTACGTAGCGTAGTAATGATAGATATATGCAGAATGTAACATTGTTATGTAGATATCCGTACGTCACTCCGGCATAGGATGAGGGACTGCGTTCATTTCTATGGTCTTACAGTGGAGACCGTGCGAGTGAGGTACCATGGGGTGTACCTTAATATTGAGGGGTAGCTACATATATATTGTATTAGGTTAATCCACTGGAAAGTAAATGGGTACGATGTGTGTGTAAGCTTGAGTGCTGTTAACCCAATACATAATAAAATGTGATTGAACGGTATATGTAGGATTATCCAAAGTGTATAATTTAAATCCGGTCACCAGAACTTGTGTTCTTACCACATCCTCATAACATACTCGCGGGTTAGATTTGTGGCATAGACATGATAGTTTTGGATACTGGTTAGGCAGTATTATTAATATGGTAAGGCTATACTTTGAGCATATTATATTTTATCCATTCTGTTGTGAGATATTTTTTGAGCTCTGACATATTTTATGCCTCTGTATTTTCTGTAGGATACCAGAGCAAACCAACACGAGTTTCCACATATTAGAATTTTGAAAAAAATTCGGTCTGTTGGAATTCGAGTTGTTACATATGATATCAGAGCTTAGTTTTAGGATTCCTGTATAGATAGTGAGTGAACGTATTTGTATTTTTAAAAAATATAAATGTATTATATATACACCTAGATCCATAGAGGAACCTGCTAAATAGAAAGAGTATAACATGGTAAGAAACGGGATGTTTGTTTTGTACACTAAAGGAATGGATATGGAAATTTGAGACCCTTAGGTAATTTTGGTGGAAATTGTACAAAGTACTTTGTATGGAAGGAAAGTGAATTCCAAATGATTAGTATTTTGGGTTAGTGAGCTTGAAAACCTTATAGATTGGAAAAGGTTAAAAAGAGAAAAATGGATTAGGAATATATATTGTTGAGAGAATTGACCTTGGGGAGTGTAAAATTGGAAACCCACTTTGAGTCTAACCCGTTTGTTAACTTTTAAGAACTTGAAATTATAAATTTTTTGGGAAAATGGTTTATGGTGTTTTCAAGTTTTAATCTTAAAAGTTATAGTTTTAAATAGGTAAAGTATACATATTGAGTTTTAAAGTAAAATAGGGTATATTTTGCAAATAGTGATTTCTTGCAAAAACTTTGTCTAAATTAAAATTCTCTTCGTAAAAGGTGCATATTTTAAAGCGTGTATAGCTCGCTAGATTTCTTATTATATTGAATGAAAGGATTAAAAAGCAAAACTTAGAAAGTATTGCATTTTGTTAAAATTCTCAATGATCAAAGTTTTGAAATCTCTATTCTTTCAGCAATCATTTTTGATAAATTTTTAAAGGAGAAAATTTTGTTGGGTGGAAAAAATGAGTTTTAGAAATTAAGAATAGAGTGAATGTTTGCACCTTGAAGTAAGAGAATGAACCGACCTTATATAGGTAAGAACAAGTTATAAACCTGATTCAGAAATAGTTGTCCGTATCTACTTCAGTTTTTGTGATTTGAAAAAAAAATGGTGACTTACATTTTTTTAAGATGACATGTTTTTTTATGGTTTGGCAAAAGCAAGTTTTGATGAGGAAAATAAAGTTTTGACACTTTTAAATTTCTGGAAAAAAATTTAAATAAAAACGCCAAACTGTGTTTTAAAAGGATGGAGTAGGTAAGGATTAGAGCCTAGGGAAGACGGGAAAAGTTTTGAGGCTATGAAGTAAATAGTGATAATTATGTTGGAAAAATGGTAAGTTCCCGTAAAATGCATAAGCATTGGAAAGCCAAGGGTGTTGATTGAAATAATTATTGGTACACAGCTAGGCTAGTGGTGACTACTAGATAGTAAAAAGGGAAACTAAGTGTTTAGATCCTATTGCTAATTTTCATGTTAGTGGTAAAACCCGTTACCGCATTTGTGTTGGAATTGTTCCGTTATTTTGTTCTTGTTGGGTAGTTAGGGTAACACCTAAATCTGTCGTGGATCCCATAGTTCGGACTTTTCTATCTGAGGGGTACATAGTCTCGAGATTCTCGACCCTTAGTAGTAGTTGTGTAGGGTGTTTGTTCTCCTGTTTTAGTTGAAAGATTAGAAGGCTTATTTAAATTTAAACTTAGATCAGATGATTAAACAAGCTAAGTGTAATGGCCCGCAAATCCGTACTATCTGAGTTGACTACATACATCACACGTCCAACCCAAATATCACAGAAATACGAATCAATTATTTGTTAAGATAAGAAAAAGGTGAAAGAAGAACAGAAATAACAACACAGAATCTCACATTGCAGCGGAACAAAATATAATATATCATAACTTTTGAAATACAAAATTTTAACTGTATAACATACACTTATCAGAGTACAACACTTACAACACAACAAAAATAAAAATACTACATATCTAACACTGAAGCCTCCAGCCCCAAGCTCCTTTAGATAAATCTGTAAAATCTTGAACTACTTGACTGCCTGTACAAATTTGGGCACCCAAGAGTTTAGGTAAAACAAAACAAACTCTGGGTCAGTCATGGGTGTGATGATCCCAAACTTCCGTAGTACGAAATCAAGGATAATCACTGGAATATAACATAATTTCAACAATAGCAGATCTCAGATAACATCATAACACATAAATCATTGCAGCGGAAATAGAAATGTCATCAACATCACAACACTAGAACATCAGAGTGGCACAGTTACAGGATACAACTCAGCGAATAAAGGTCTGAGCGAATAGAAATAAGTCTAAAAATCCATCAAGTACATTATAGATAAAGGATGTCTAAATGTCTCAAAGTAGAAATAAACAGATAAAAATGTTCTTTATCTTCCTTCCATAAGCATGCTCCGATCCAGCATATGTCCATAATAACATGAATCTGTCACTTGGCTGCCCATGTGAAAAAGAGGGCACTAGAGTTTGCAAAGTGAAACAAACTACGAGTCAGTTGTGGGACTGGTATGAGAAATCTTTCCTAACTTATTTAACCATATGGCTGATCACAGGACCACGCCGCTTATGCGGAATGGGTTTACTCCATTGGATTGCCAGTGCATAATTTAAATAAATTTTTATTCAAAACAATGCAATGCTTTTTAGAAAAATGAAATCATTATAAGACTCAAGTCCCATCACACAATGCAACGCAAACCGGAGGATAGAGTTTTAACTTATATTGATCAAACATGCTTGATACGTAGAAAACAATAATTTAATATTATTATTAGTGTCTAACGGTTTTAAGATACTTAAAAGTAAATGTATTAATCCTAGACGGCATAATACCCCATCCTACTATGTCGCCATATATGGTTTATAATCAAAACCGTAATGTCGTATTAGAAGTTGGGTTTCTATCATGAGTTGAGGCTAGGGATGACTCCTCACCGATTTGAGACACTCTAGCAAAAGCCTCAGGATTCGGACGTGGCGAACCCTTGGACGCGGTAGGGCTGGTCCACAAATACTTTAGTGGATTAATTATTCCTGAACAATGCGTTTCCCGGTCCTATTGTACCTATCAATTGGCCACTATCGACCAATATATCTGAGGCGCCTCATAATCCATCATCTACATAAGTAAAATGCTGGGGCTTGCAAAACTCTAATACCACTTCTAGCTAGAAAGAAACGCATGCACTCCCTACGGTCCTTATCCCATTTTTGACTCATACCGGGGTGTGAGGCTCGCGAAGTTACGCTATACAAAAAGCTACACCTAAACAGACCGTGCTTTGATCATCAACCACAAGGCTCTGCTTTATAACAAAAGCCTCGATCATTTGCATCTTGGCATTCCATATTGACAATTCACGCCATGCGATCAGTAACTACAATATATAACCTCTAAGCTCGTGTGTCTCAGAGAAGGGTGTTAAGCAAGAGAATAAATTCTCTGTCACCAAACAGATATATATTAAATAGAAATCAATTCATATAGAATGAAATTCAACGTCAAACACACAACCATTTACAAATCCATTCTGGGTCTGAACGAAACCGGAGACACCTTATTCCTCTTCCCGTATGTCTAATACGGAAGAGAGGTGCTCGCGTATCCGGACAATCAACAAGTATGTCCGGACAACTCCCACTTTATCCCTTTACTGGGAGCTACCCAATGTCGGTCATCAGTAGTCATCCATTCGATGTGAAGATCGCTGGTCTTCAATCACCGTCTTCAATATCTTCGATTTAAATCACCGTATAATTATTTGAAATGAGATTGAACTTGGTCTTTTCCAATAATTCTTGCATATATATAATTTAAACCACTTTATATCATTAATATTATTTTATAATGATTTATCATTATTTTTTATTTATATAAATATAGCTCAATTTAATTTAACGATGCTTCGGGTCAATAGACGACCCTGGCGCTGCTTTTATCAAAATTTGATTTACGCATATCCCGAAATCTAACCGTTGGATTTTAACAAAATTTATATCGTTGGAAAGAAATTCCCAAAGCAGTCGTAACGGTTCCCGTTTTGGGAAAATCCGACGGTCGGATCTTTCGGTATAATCGTTTAAAGTTACGATTCTGAAACGTGAACTACCGCGCGTGATTCGTTTAATTTTAATTTATATATATAATTATATATAAATATAAACCATTTGATGATTCCACTAACGTATTTAACATGCCAAATAAAAGAATGTTTTATTGGCATATCATTTCTACATATTCATAATGTCAAATAAAATGTATTTTATTTACATGACAATTGAGCTATTGACAAATAAAAAGCTAATTTTTATTTGTATTCCTATATTTAACTTTAACAAATAAAAAGAAATATTTTATTTGTATGTAGTTTCAATGTATATTTTGACAATAACAATAATTCTTTAACTTACATACAAATTCTAATGTATGTTGTGACAATAAAAATGATTCTTTAATTAACATACAAATTCTAATGTATGTTATGACAATAAAAATGATTCTTTAATTAACATACAAATTCTAATGTATGTTGTGACAATAAAAATGTTTTTTTAATTAACATACAAATTCTGATGTATGTTGTGGCAATAAAAATAATTCTTTAATTAACATACAAATTCAATTTCAACAAAATGCATAAAAAGTGGTACATTCATTTTTGTCGACAATTCAATTTCAACAAAATGATAAAAAGTGATAATTTCCTTTTGTTAACAAATCTAGTTTAACAAAACGAATATAAGTGATGGTTGCATTTATGTTGACGATTCTAGTTTGACAAAATGATTAAAAAAGTTATTATTCATTTTTGTTGACAATTCTAGTTCAATAAATGACTAAAATGTGATTATTCATTTTCATTGACAATTCTAGTTCAACAAAATTAATATTTGTACTCAATCACAAATCTATTTAACAAAAATGTAATTTTTGTTATAACTCAAATTTATTTAACCAAAATGTAATCTTTGTTTTCAACCATCATATTTTGACAAAATGTAAATCTTTATTTCAACTAATATATTTTGACAAAAATGTTCATTTTGTTTCAACTAGTATGTATTGATAAAAATATATATTTTGTTTTCTACTAATATGTATTGACAAAAATGTATATTTTGTTTTCTACTAATATGTAAAAATGAGTATTTTGTTTCAACTAAACTAATTTGACAAATATATATATATATATATATATATATCGTGATTCAACTAATCTATTTTGACAAAATTGTATATTCTTGTTCAACAATTATATTTTTACAAAAATGTATATTTTTATTTCAACTAATATGTTTTGACAAAAATGTATATTTTTGTTTCATCATTGCTAATTTGACAAAAATGTATATTTTTGTTCAACAATTCTAATTTGACAAAAATGTATATTCTTGTTTGACAAAAATTTATATTCTTGTCCAACAATTCTAATTTGACAAAAATCTATATTTTTCTTCAACAATTCTAATTGACAAAAATGTATATCTTTGTTCAACAACTCTAATTTGACAAAAATGTATATTTTTATTCAACAATTCTAATTTGACAAAAATGTATATTTTTGTTCAACAATTCTAATTTGACAAAAATGTATATTTTTGTTAAACAATTCTAATTTGACAAAAATGTATATTCTTGTCTCAACTATAAAAATGATAATTTTTGTTTCTCTATCTTCTTACAACAAAATGTCCTTTTTGTTTCAACTATTTTGATTCAACAAAAATGACAAATTTAATTCAACAATTATATTTTGACAAAAATGTCAATTTTTATCTAATAATTATATTTTGAAAAAAAACGATAATTTTATTTCCATTATTCTAATTTGACAAATATGATAATTTTTGTTTAACTCAATTCTAATTAACAAAAATGTTAATTTTTGATTCAACTAATCTAATAAACAAAAATGATAAATTTTGTTTAACACAATTCTAATTAACAAATATGTTAATTTTTGATTCAACTAATCTAATTAACAAAAATGATAGTTTTTGTTTAGCTATTTTCTAATTAACACAAATGTTATTTTATTTTATTTTGATTTAACAAATCTAATAAACAAAAATGATAATTTTTGTTTAATTATTTTCTAATTAACACAAATGTTAATTTTTTTGATTCAACAAATATAATAAACAAAAATGATAATTTTTATTTAATTATTTTCTAATTAACACAGGTGTTAAATTTTTTTTGATTTAACAAATCTAATAAACAAAAATGATAATTTTGTTTAATCCAATTCTATTTAACAAAAAATGTTAATTTCAATAGATCTACATAATACACCAATCACAGATCAAAACACATATGACAATCAACAGAATATTACCACGCATGAGTAATACCACAATTATAATTACTAAATTTTAATTATAAAAAAAGTAGAATTTCTCACAGTCGGTTTTAATTCTGAATAATTCCGAATTGAATTTTTGTCCAAAATCTGATCTGCTCCGAATTCGATCTAATCAGTCTAGAAATGTAGATCTCAGGCTCACGATCGCAACGCTTCTGAAATTATTCAATTCCGAGTTCGTATGCATTAGCTATGAATTAATTAAGGTAAATAACATTTTAAAATAAATAAATTAAATAATAAAAAGGGAATATACCCCTTTCTTCCTCAATCAGACACAAGGCCGCGTTTTATCCACTTCGTTCGATTCTAGGTTAAGGCTTTCCGATCAATACACTGAGCTTCGCGACAATCGGAGATCACCACGCCGGAGAGGAAGGAGGCGCGCCTAGGATGGGACCCATGTGGTGGAGCTCGATCTGAGCAAGGAGGAGTGGCGACGGCCTTAACGCGGCTCCTTCGGGGTGCTGGAACTTGTTGGTTACTCGACGATAAAGGTTGTTGTCCGTATGGATGTGAAGCTTGTGAAATTCTCTTCAATAAACTCTAAAGGAGCAGGAAATTCTATAGTATGGATTGGAAGAAATTAAGGAAGGAAGAAGAGAGTGTTTCTGGCTATTGAAATGGGGGGCGGCGGCTGTGTAATAGTGGATTAGGGTTTAGTATAGGAGATATTTATATTAAAATAATAATAAATCTCTTTAATTATTAGTTTAAGCCCGTTAACCCCTTTCAGCTACAATTTCAACCCAACGAAAGTTGTCCCTACCAGATGCCCCCATTCTAGACACAATGGGCTAGGTCCCGTCAGCCCAATCGATTGTTTTCAGCCTGTTTTCTTTATATTAAAATTTAAATCATTTATTTATTTAATTCTTTCGTTCATTTAAATTTACCGGGGCCACATACGGACTCCAAAAATTCTCGAAAAATAAATCTAGCTACGTTTTAACGATACGTTCCTAACAAAATTAATTTCGTCGAATTTGGAGACCGTTTGAAAATTGGCCTTTTTAACGGTCGATTAAATTCAACAGAAATTATTGAACACCGTTTTTATTTACTACGCTCACATATTAATTCCAAAAATTATGGAAAATTAAACTTGGCAATAATCCGACATTCCGGATCCGACAAAAATGCTTGCATCGAAAATGGAGGTCGTTTGTAGAATGTCTATTTTTAATAGCTTTAATATTATTTAAAAATGGAATTTTTAAATTCTGGCACATTTTCTAACCAAATTTCTTAGAATAAATTTTTTAAATTGGTTTTGATTTTCCGGGTTGTTACAATGGGACTGGTATGAGTAAACGATTTGAAACAATTTGAGAAAATAAAAGATATCTCATAAGACCACGCCGTATAAGCCGGAATAGGTTTTTCCCCTATGAGAATCCAAAACACTTGATTCAACTTTCAAAATCCTTTTGAAAGAAATGACAATCTTTACATCAAAACTCTATTGATATTATAATAGAGTCTAAATCAAATAATTAACAATCTAGTGGAACGTTTGCATCTCACGTTCCACATATATATAATATACTATCAAAACCACGAGCACTTATTGGGTAATGAATTTCCAACCATGACAAGGTATGGAACCACCATTTGATAGTGTATCTCTAGAAGAGAATACACTGCGTTCAACAAGAACATATTGTAACCCGGCCATACATAACCGACCACTCATTTCGCTTGAGTGTATCGAATGTCTTTCACCAACAGTTAGGATCAGCAACTGTTTTCCCGAATGGGACAACATCGAATAGAATAAAGAATGAAATGAATTTCTCTAAATAGGTGATAATACACCCGAATTGGGAGCTACCCACTTAGCCATGCTGCCTGCCCGATTTTTGTCATTTCCCGGTTGTTGGGGCCTGAGGCTATGATTTCTTACCATTCGCTGATAGCACAATCACTTTGAATGCCACATTGTCAGATCCGTTAATCATCAATTGGTTTTCATAAATATAATCTAGATACTATGCTAAGAGAATATATTCTCCGTCACTATATATATTTATACAGACCAACGTATGTGATCATTGGAAATACTTCGTCAGACATTCGTCCATATACGTTCGTTTTGGAATTGAACGAAACCGAAGGGGTAATTTCCATTAGTCCATCTTAAGCAATTTCTACCTAGGATTAACAGAAAAAGCCCTTGAACTTTACTCCTTCTTCGATTATCTTCATATAAATCAGATTCGCAACGCTACTGCCAATACAGAGTGGTTCTCGGATATAAATCCAACCGATCTCTCCATATTGACAATGATATTGGCAAATACTTCGATAGTCGGTTATTTAACTATCGAAGTAAAACAAGTAAACATTCATCCATAACAATAAACAATCACTAGGCCCCTTAATTAATATTTCATTAATTAAACCACTTCTCTATTTCCTTATCAATATTTGTTAATCCAATATTTTCAACAATTATCTTGGCCTCTTACGCTATTTGGAAAACATTTACATATATCGCCTTCTTTTATTTTCTGTACTTAGAAAATACCTTCTATTAATAATTGGAAAACATTCCAAGTACTTCTCCCTTTCACGGCCATTCATTTTTTATACTTTGGAAATATTTATTATTATATTTCCAAAATACCTCTTACTTGGGTCAAAACAATGTTGAGTAAAACATCGTTACAAACAACCCAAAACACTGCATTCAATTCAATCTTATTCAACATTTTCTCTTCGAGACGAAATCTTGTTATTTATCGTTTAATAATGGAATCAATCAAGTTGGGGTATAACTACCTCTCAGACCTTAACTGAAAACATCATTAACTTTAAAACAGACAAGACACTTGCCTCGAATAATTAACATCATATAAACCAATTACCCATTTTTAAAACGTGTCTACGTTTCTCTTTCTATTTTTACCAGATTTAATGATGGATTTCCTTTTTTGTTTATAGTATTATATTTAAGTTTGTTTCCTTTTCGAATTCTATATATATCGATATACTAATTTCTAGTTATCAATTTTTCTTAAAAATACTCTAACTCCTTAAATTTTCAGAAAATTTCCCCAGCACCTTCTTTGTACCGGTCAATAGTTCAAACCGCAACTCGCCTCTCTAGTCCCTCTCCATTCAAAAAGAAAATTAAAAAGCCAAGCGGCTTGCCGATTCGGCGCATAAAAATTCATATGGAATTTAAACGTGTACCTTTTTGTCGGGCACACGATTTAAAATCTTCATACACTTCATTCCATATATGTTTAACCCATATACTTCCATTTTTAATTTATTCCAACTCAATCCGGTCATTTTTAACTCAATTCGCTAATTTATTCTTTAAGTAGCTATTTTGCCTATTTGACATTTATTTGAACACATCACGCTCAAATATATAGATTAATTTCTTTATAAACCAATTGGATGCCATTTCTAATTCAAGTTTCATATTCGATTTCGAATATGAAATTACAAACCCCTTTTCTTATTCAAAGTCCAATTTCGATTTAAAATTCCATTAACTAGTTATTCTTCAAATTAGTTAATTCTATTCAATAATTAAAAATTTTATTTTTGTTTCAAAAATCGGTTCATTTACTTTGCTTGAGTTCATATTTATTTTATAACTCAAATCTGGATTTTTCTAGTGGAAATTCGGATTTTATTTACTTAAAATCTTTTTATTTATTTAAATAAACCGTTATGGTTTTATAATGGTTATGGCTCTGTTTTTTTGAAAATTTTATTTTGACATAACTCAAAATCTATAAGAAGAAATGTAGACTTTTCTCTTCCATTAGAAAACTATTATCAAATCGGTCTCGACGATTCTTGTTTCAGAGAATTCCGATTTAAATTAAGTTTTGTATACTCAATTGAAGTTCGAAACGCTAAATTACGAACTACCACGCTACGACAAGTTCGTTTTAATTATATTTAAATATAAAGGTTAAACATCGTTTATTTAATAAATTCCAACTCCATTGTTTATTATTTAAATATAAATTAAACTGGTTTTCTAAACCTAATTTAAACAATTCCAATTTTCCTAAATCATCAATTATTCCCTTCAACATATAACTTAGTTATAACCTCAATTACAATTTGAATTCTATATTACTTCCAATTTTTTTGGAAACAAATTATTTTATGTAATTCGATGAAATCGAATTCCATAAATACGTCCTTTGGATTTATTTCTGTCCAGTTTATATCCCGAGTTCTGAAATAAAATTTATCGTTCTCTTCTCGAAATGATTTCCATTTCACTTTCAAATTCATACTTGAATTTAAACTTTTCAATTATCTAATGATAAATTACCTTGCTATATTGATAAACATTGTTTAGAATTTAAATTCCTTGTTTATTTATTAAAAACAAGCTCCATTTAAAAATTTATTTAAAACCCAAATCTAATATGGAATATTTTATTTATTATAACTTATATATAATATATATTCTATTTTCATATTTTTTTCAGTTTCTATTTAACACAATTTAAATATCCTTTCTAGATATAATTTATTCTTATAAATTTGACATAGTCAAATTCTAACCATAAATCCATTTGGACTTATTTTAATTTATATTCCAAACATCAGAATAGATTTCCTCATTTCCCTTTTAACACGGTTCCCAATTCTCATTTTAAATTCATGTTTGAATTTAAATATTTAAATTATCCGATGATAATTTTTTCACCTTTCTTTATAAACATCATTTATTTTACTTGTTTATATTTTTAAACAAGTCTTGATTTCAAATTCATTTTTGAAATTAAATTTCTACTTTGGAAAAAAAAATTCCTTTTAAAATTCACACTTGTATTTACATTTTCCTAATTATCCAATGATAATTCATTTCTCTTTATTTATAAACAATGTTTATAAATTCACTTCAGTTCCCTGATTATCTAATGAAAATTATTCCATTTTATTTATAAATACCGTTTATAAATTTACTTCAATTCCCTGATTATTTTATAAACATCATTTATAAATTTAATACTTGTTTTATCTATTCAAAACAAGTTAATATCTTTATAGTCCATTTGAAATTCAAATTCTATTTTAGAAAAATAGATTTTCCATTTTAAATCTAAAAACCCTTTTTCACGATATTTTTATAATCAACATTTAGGGCCAGTAATATTCAAACAGTCAAAAGCACACAGTTATCAACCACGGGTTTTCTAACACATCATATATGATAATATATATGAAAACAAACAAATAATAATATTTTTGAGGAATCCAGTTGGATCCCTCCAACCGGTTTTCCTGCATCCATAGACGTTAGCCAACATAAATAATACTCATCATGCTTCGAGGCCGGATATCGCGGTATAGAAGGTCATCCGCTAATGATACTGTGGGCATCTGCTAATGGTACTACGGGAACTATCCAATCACCAATATATACAATAACCAAAAACACCAATCCTAAATAACTAATATATATTTAATAGCCATAGTAATATGTTAATGCAATCAAACAACCATCAATTATTTTTAACGACTAAAAATAATTCTAAATTATGAATTGAGTGAGATTTTACTCACCTGATTTTATTTGCCGAATATCTGATTTAAATTAAATCGATTACCGTTTGATTTGAATTAAATTTTAGCCAAAGATCGACTCCAAATGAACTCCATATTAAGATCTGCAATTATGAATTCTATTTTACGATTTTACTTCTTTGTATTAAATTCAATACGTTGCAATATACAATTTATATTTTTTATTATATAAAAATTAACGAATTACCTAAATTAATTATTAATGTTAATTACCTTCTAATATCGTTTAAGAATTCCCGATTTCGAATCAACTTCACGATTTGAAACCTGAACCAACCTCGTTACCTAAACCTAATAAGTTATTATCATTTAGATTTTATAGAAATTAAACCCAAAAATTAGAATTTATTGAAAAAAGGAATTATCCTCAATTTAACCTTACTGTGACGCGACTTCCACAACATCCTACATCGAGACTCCCAAGCATCACAAATGCCTCAATCCATGTCATCGCACTTCAAATTTCATCAGGAGCTCAATGTTTCCCCCACCATCGCAGACCGCTCGTACACCTCCTTCGTAAACTCGCAGTCCCCAAGTTCACTGATGCGACTCCTAAATCAACTACTGTCGAATCCCAGATCTCGAATTGCCATCATCATTCCTATGTCATTGTGAGTAAATCGAGCTACCCCCAATAAGTACGCAATGCAAACGAATGGCATCAGAGGGGAAAATGCCTTTTCCCCCTATTGCTAACTTCAGAGAACCACGTAACTTGAGTCGAGCTTCAATTTGCTGTGAACAGAACCTAGCAGCGAACTAGCGATTGATTTAGAGAATCGTGATACCCATCAACGATTTTAGATCTCGATCCTTTTTTTTATAACAGTGGTTTTTGATTTTTGGAATTGAAAGTCTTCGTATAGATTTGGATTTAAGGAACCAGAAAAAGAATGCCACCCTTCGATTTATATGTTTTTGATTTAAAAATAAAGGTAGTGGCTTCCATTATTTATTTATTTAGCTCGAAGCTTTTGTTTCATAGAATGGAAACAAAGAAGAGGGATGCGCGATATATAGAAGAATATTACTTAGGAACTAAGTAATTTGGTCTACGCAAGGGTACAATATATTTAATGTGATTTGAGTTTAAAGAGATTTTGTTTCTTTTTAAATAGAGACCGATTTGATTTTGAACCTATCCACAATCAAAAATCTCCGGGTCCATTAATTCAAATCACGAACCGCCATTTTAGTGTATAAATCGACATTTAAATGAAATATTGATATTCTAAGCTCAACAGAATATATTTTGAATTTTAATTTGAACGTGTATATATGAAAAAAACCATAATAAATTAATATAATATGATTTAAATTCAGAAACAAAACAATTTCTCGATAATAAATTATTATTATCGTTTATAGTCAAATAAAATTCCTATTTATCATCTGAATCATTTTGATTTAGTTTTTAACTTTGATTTCCATTATATTTCGTATTACGAAAATTAAATATATTTGATATTAAATCGAAATCGATAACTTAAAATAAAAATTCATTTATATTATCAACACAATATTTAAAATGATATTAAATATTTAAAATTATTGTTTTAAAATCTGGGTCGTTACACTAAGAAAAGAGAAATGGCATAACTAAAAAGGAAACAACAAATTCAGTCAAGCAACAAAGATGATAAATTATGAGAAAAGATGGATAAAGATAAAAATCTCTAAGATGAGATGAAAAAGAAAATCACTAACAAAAGAAAATTTTCTTATGTGGGCTGTGCTTGGATAGAAAAATTTGGAATCTTTATAAATAGTTACATAAAATCCAAGAACGGATGGAAAAGGTACATAAAAGAAAAACGGAAGACACACACGACGGATGAACATTATGTGAGTGGTTATTTGATTTTACCCTTATCAAATTTCGGCGATGAAATTTCCTAAGGGTGGGGGAATGCAACACCCCGCATTTTTAAGATAATAAATGATAAGTAACTTAATTAACTAATGAGAACTAAGTAAAATGAACTGTGCCATTGCGTCCATCTCAGAATTCTGGTCAAGATAGATACCTGGTTTGTGTAAAATTGGCATCATATGAAGAAGTTATTAAGCCTAGAAGTTTGTATACACACATTATATATATACAAACAAATAAATATAGAAAAAAAATCAAAACAGCGAACGAAAGCCCCTATAGCCGAACCGCCCCATTTTGGGGGTCGACCCAGCGTGTTTGGGGGTCGACCCATGGGTCAACCCCTATTCAGATCTAGGCAGAATTCCAGTTTTTGAACGTGGACTCATTCATGGACCGAATACGTTGCTGAACACCTATAAATAAGCCTGTAGAGCCTACACTAAGTCTCATATTTCTGTGACAATGCAGAAGCTCTGCCATTTCTCTTCCTCCTCAAATCTCTTTAGAAAATTTAGACTATTAGTTTGGGAAAATTCTGAATCTAGATCTGGAGGAAAAGGATGAAAATCAATTAGAAGGTGTTCAGATCTCTTATCGATGTGAGGTAATTTTCTAGATCTGGTCTATTCCAATTCTCTTTTCTTTCTTTCCTTTTTCTTGTAGTAAAAATTATAGATCCATGGTTGTTAGGTTCTGAATCCAATTAAGGGAAAAACCATGGAATGCTAGATCTGAACCAGATCCAGGATTTGGAAAGCATATGAGGTGAGTGGATTTAAGTTATATCATTTTAGATAATGATATTATCATTTATCATTCCCCGTTATTATGAAATGTAAATTTGCTAAAAGTGTTAAAATGCTGTTATAACATGTTGAGATATTAATATGAATATGTTGGAAAAATTCATATGTTGAAACGGTTAAAGTGTTGAAATGTTTACACGTTGAAAACAATAAACTTGTTAGAATATGGGTAGTGACTACTGTTGTTCGTATTACATGTTAACTTGTGACATTTAAATACATGAACCATTATTTGTATGAATTGGAATTGTTATATGATTAAATGGTTTCATGTTAGCATAGAAAAAAAGACATGCGACATAAAATAGGAATAATTTGGTGACATGTAAATTATATTACAATAAAAATTTAGGAAGAATAATATGCCTAAAATTTACAGTAAATAGAAAATTGTAACCGCGCTTAGATACGAGGTTAGGTTACACCTATGGTAGAAGTCTGCTCGGAACCGCCCGGCATATCCAGCAACCACAAGTGATAAATCTAATGTGAGGGGTCTAAGTACATAAAACATGTAACGGTGCTAAGACACGAGGTTAAGTCAACTTGTTGTAGAAGTCTGCCCAGACCCGCCCGGCAAATCCAGCATCCACAAGTGTAGGCTTAATGTGAGAGGTCTAGTGTATATATATATGTACACATGTATATGTATATAACAAGATATGAATAGATGGCAATGATGGTAATTAAATGCCTAACTTAGAAAATAAGAAAGGAAGGGATGTAATGGACTGAGTTAGTGTGATACAAAGGAAAAGTGATGTATTTCCCTAAATGACCTCTTTTTGAGAACGTTGTTGCAACTAAGCCATAGTGAACAAAGTAAGAAAAAAAGAAATCACTTGCCACCACGGATTTGGATGGGAATATGTTATGAAAATAAATCACTGATTCCTTCTGTAAATCAAACTAATAAGGTGCATGAAGTGTTTTCCTTAATAAAATAAGAAACCTATATTACAGTGAATGAAGGATAATGGGTTACAACAGTAAACGGTTTGGAATAAACGGGGAACGATAATAACCTATTATAAATAAATTACATTAATGAAAATGTTATATAATAGTTAGACTTGTCCCAGGGACAAGTGGATATTATAACTTAGGTTATAATAAACTAGTGAGAAAATGAGATAACTTGTGTAATGAGATAAGTGGTACTTAATTGTATATTAAGTAATCAGTAAATGGGAGAAAATTTATTAAATACAAGAAGTTGTACTTAATTATAAATTAAGTAAATCTGTAAATTTGGAAAATCTGAAATCTACTGATAAGAATAACATGTTAAGGCTCTTCCTAGGGACAAGTGGGGATTATAACACACTTTATATTTATGGAAAGAAAACTTATTAGTAAACCTTAGTTAAGAGAACTAAGTTAATAAATAAACAACGATAAGTTGTAGAGATAGTATAAGATGGAATTATGATTAAATGAGAAAGAATGAGGAAGACTTATGAAATAAAATAAGTTATATTTAGTCATAAGATGTAAGTGACATGTTAAATACAAAGCATGTGAATTGAGATATACTTAATTACATATTAAGTAGAACATGTTATTGTGACGGTAAAATCAAACAAGAGTATAAAGAGATTGTGGGTTACGGACCTTAGATCACAATCTAGAGAATAACATGTTGTGGGCTTATTAATAGGCTTAAATGGGTTAAGTTATATGACTGAAATTAATAAGCAAGAGGAACTTAGTAACTTGAATAAGAAAGATGTGAATGGGAATAACCAAGTTAAATGTAAACCTGATGAGGTAAAGTAAGCGCCTAAAAGAATGTTTAGACATAGGGTCTAATGACCCATTAAAACCGAGGTGCTTGGACCAGTCCGTACGTTTGAGGTTGAATAACCCAACGGGGTAGATCATTGTGGTGTCATGAGGCACGAAGGGAGCGCACGTTCATCTGATTATTCTATCGGATCTGAAGGGCTGGAAGAGGAAGCACGCAACTTTCTGAGATTTGTTAGGTGCTCCTGGTAGTCCTCTGCGCGGTGGCAGATGTTTAGGCTGTGCTCGCAGAGGTTGGGTCTGCGTGTAACTACTAGGTGGGTGGGTATTGACTGCAAAAGTAGGTTTGCAGTCAGAATACTGTGACGAGGTGACACTAGGGGGATTCGGTGATCGCCTCAATGGGGAGGTAGAGGTCAGGACCAACAAGGATAGTAGATCGTCAGGTACCCATCATCGGCTGCCAGTGGGATGCGAAAAGACTAGAGCTAAACTCAATAGACCATTCACCTTTCACTATCGAGGTATGGTGGTTAAGGGGAGATGCCAACTGGATGTTTATATTGTTTGTTAGGAGCAAGTCGCTTAGCTCTTGTAGTCTTTACTATTTGTGGAAGGGGCCGAGGTAGGGCCATAGCCACCATGAAAACAGACCCTAGGAATATTTGTATTTTTAGGCTCTTAAAGGTGGGCCTGTAAAGATATGGAAAAGCTTCCGACCGAGTTCTATATTTCTTGTATAGGCCTGCCACGAAATTCGGTGCACATTATGTGCGGTTAAGGCATCGAGTACGATTGACGATATGTACATGGGACAGTCTAGATACATGCATGTCGGCTCTAGGTGGTGTATCGTAGACTTGAGAGCATTACTTTGGTATGAAATCTGATTTAATTGACGGTGGCAGTCCATACGCTTACATGCGTAGTAATGATAGATATATACAGAACGTAACATTGTTATGTAGATATCTGTACGTCACTCAGGCGTAGGATGAGGAACCCATGCTTCGCACATGGGCAGTAGTTTGACCTATGTTGTATTAATACTGTTAGTTCCTTATGTGTTTATGATCTTGCTCAAAATGACTGTACAACCATGGCATATATTATGTCTTACATTGTGTTCCTATTTTAGAAACAGTGAAGTGTAAGGAGTTAATACAATGTTGTAATGTATAATGAAAGTTTAGATAAGAGATAGGTTTAGGCATGAAAATGTCGATACATGTTCTTCTAGGACAAACTAATCAAATAACATAAAAACAATTAAGTGAAACGAAAACATATGTAGGTGCAAAGTTCTGGTACATGGATATTTTATATCTTCAAGTTAAAATTTTGCATGGTCATACAGATGATGGTAGTGCAGTCAGTGAGGTTTACAAATGTGTCAACAACTTATTAGCAAAATTGCAATATAAACTCAGTCAAAAGTTATAGTGAAGACACGTTGGATTTATAATAAAATACAGTGTTCCATATTAGTGTTTTGCCTATTCTACTTTCTATTATAAATAATTGATATCCTCCACTATTGTAGGAATTTTAAATTTAGAATAATTTGTTCTACCTACTGGAAAAAGTAATGATGTTACTCTTGATGATGCCACAGCTAGGACAACCTTATCTTTTTCTCTTAAAGAATTTACGTAGCCTTCCATAATAAAAATCTTGTGCTATCAATACTGTAGATGAAATAAAAACCATCATCAGAACTTTCAATGACATGATGTACAACATCAATTATAGTTCTTTGATTCAAATTTAATGCTGGCACTATATGACGCAACCGAGTCACTATTTCATTAATAGCATAGGGTTTCTTTGTGACGACCCGTGTTTTTGGCACCCAAATATATATTATAATTTATTTAATTTAAATATTATATTTGGAATAGCGATGGGAATTAATATTGAATTCGTTATTTAAACGAAGTTCGAACGTTATATATATTTGTATAATTATAAATCGAGCTTGAAAATGGAGTGCAGTTCGTAAATTCTAGTTTTTAACTTCAACTGAGAATACAGGATTCGATATAAGTCAGATTTCTGTGAAACAAGACACGTTGGAACCGTATTGACGATAATTTTCATATGAAAGAGAAAAATCTAGATCTCGTGTTATAAATTTTAAGTTATGGCCAAATCAAAATTTGAAATAATCGCTGTGGAAATCGTTATTAAAATATCGACCTTTAAAATAGCCATTTTGCAAATGATCTCGGATTTCGACGAAATCAGTTTCATTGGGACCGTAACGTTAAATTATTGTACGGTGGTGAATGGCGTGGCAAACCGATGTCGTATGTGACCACGGTAGCCATAAACGCCCGTTCATTTTCTATAGCGCATATTTAAATAAATAAAGAGATATTTGAGTATAACTTGAACAGACGATCGAATTAGGCCACGAAACTAGTCCCGTTGAGTTCATATCGTCGATTAGAGTTAGGATAGGTATATAGTTTGTTATTTTTAGAGACCGGATAATTTGGCATTAAAAAGGGTATTGCGGTACGCGGTAAAAATAGCCTACCGTGGAAATAGTCTCAGAATGCGACGAAACTGGTGTCGTTGGGTTCGTATCGACAAATTATTATAGGATTTGAAAGTTTCAAGTTGATTTGGTTTATCTGGTGACCGTGGAAAAATTAAACGCGTGTTCATTTCTGGTTTTATAAAGGAAATTTTTTCATACGATATAAAATATTAGTATTTTAAATAAATTGTTTTAACACCAAAAATAACAATTTTACCTTATGTATGAAATATATAAAATAATCATGTTTTGAAATAAATTGTTTTAACAATAAAAATCCCATTTTTATTATATATATAAACTATAGAAAACATTCATGTGTTGAATAAAGGACTAGAACGATAAAAATCATATTTTTATCGTATGTGTGAAGTCGAAAACATTCATGTGTTGAATATATAGATGAACAATAAAATCTACATTTTTATTGTGAATATGAAGTGCTAAAAATATTCATGTGTTGAATAAATGTTTTTGATGATAAAAATATCATTTTTATCATGTAAACAACTTGTTAAAAATAGTGATGTGTTGAAATAAATATCTGCTGGATAAAAATATCATTTTCATCAAATATATGAAGTGAATATGGTTTTGAAATCGAAGAATTAATTATATTTATATATATAATTAAAATAAATCGAATAACGAAGCTGTAGTTCGTATTTTGAAACCGTGATTTCAAACGATTCGCGCGGGAGATCCGACCATCGGATTTTCCCGAAACCGTTGGGTTCGCTTGGAAATATCTTTCCAATGACACCAACTTTGTAAAGATCCAATGGTTGGATTGTCTGGAATGTTTAATTCAAATCTAAAGAAAAACAGCGCTAGAGTCGATTATATTTGTATATATATAAATATAATTAAATTAAATCGAATAAGGACGTTGTAGTTCGTATTTTGAAATCATAACTTCAAACAATTGTACCAGGAGATCCGACCGTCGGATTTTCCCAAAACTGAAACCGTTGGATTCGATTTGAAGAGATCTTTCTCATGATATAAAATCTGTGAAGATCCAATGGTTAGATTTTCAGATATGTGTAAATCAAATCTGAAGAAAAACAGCGCCACGGTCGCGTTATGGCCTGAAGCGTAATTTGAATGAATTGGCTACTTTAAAAAAATAAAAATAGCGATAAATCGTTATAAAATATTATAAACGACATGGAATGTAAATAAACTGAATTTGCTTGGTTTATTTGATATTTGATGGTTGAATGTGTTTGGCGTGAAAATTATCTTAAAGAACAGAATTATTAATGTCGAATAATTTAACCATTGAAATGAATTGATTTGAAATTCTAAATATACGTGAATTATTTGAAAAGGCCGAGTTGATTCTCATTTCAAATAATTGATCAACGATTGAAAGTCAAAGATATGAAGACGGTGCAAGACCGATGATCTTCACGTCGAATGGAGGGGTGCTACTGATGCTCATGATAGGAGAAACCACCTTGAGGGGGCTTAAGCAGTAGCCGTCCGGACGTACTTGTTAATTGTACGGATGTGTGAGGTATTAAGTGCCTCCGGTTTCGTTCATACCCAGAACGAACTTGCAAATGGACTGTGTGTCTGACATTGGATTTTGTTCTGTGCTAATTGATCTCTATTAAATAAATATATCTGTTTGGCGGCGGAGAATTTGTTCTCTTGCTTAACGCCCTTCTCTGAGACGTACGAGCTCAAAGGTTATATATCGATACAAATCAGTCGCATGGAGTGAATTGCATGTGTGGCACGCCTAAGTGGCAGGTGATCAAGGTTTCTATTGAAAAGCAAAGTCTTGTGGTTGATGATCAAAGCGCGGCCTGTGTGGCATAGCTTTGTGTATAGCGCTGTTTCGCAAGCCTCAAACCCCGGTATGAACCAGAAACGGGAGAGGACATCAGGGAGGGCATGCGTTTCCTTCTAGCTAGGGTGGTGTCAGTGACCTACCAGCCCTGACATTTATATTATTTTCACCTGTGTGTTTGTTGATTGCGAGATGCCTCGGATATATCGGTGACTATGTGGAGCCGATGGAGTCATAGGACTCATTTACGCCCCAAAGGGCGGGGAAACGTAGTGTTCAGGCATAATAATCCACATCGGTGGACCGGCCCTAACGATCCAAGGCTTGCCTGCGCGCTTGCCTAAGGCTCAGGCTAGAGAGTCTCGAATTCGGTAAGGACGATCCCTTGCCTTGGTTCATGACGGAAATCCAATTTCCAAATACGACACTGGGCGGTTTTGATTATATACCTATATATGGCGACATAGAGGTATGGGGCATTAATGCCGTCTATGATTGATACTTATGATCTGAAATTGTTTTTGAAACGTATAAACACTAGTAATAATATCAAATGCTTTTGTTTTATTCGTATCAAGTATTTTTTGGCCATTATAAGGGAAAACTCTATCCTCCGGTTTGTGTTGCATTGTGTGATGGGAACTGAGTCTTATAATGGATTCATTTTTATAAAAAGCATTGGGAAGTTTAAAAGATTTACTTGTTTTGAAGCACTGGCAATCCAATGGAGTAAATCCATTCCGCGAAATTGGCATGGTCCTGCGATTGGCCAAATTGTAAAATAAGTTAAAATAGATTTCTCATACCAGTCCCATGACTGACTCGTAGTTTGTTTCACTTGCAAACTCGGGTGCCCCTTTTTCTACATGGGCCGCCTTGTATTCAGGTTTTAGCAGGCTCTTTCTGGATAGCTGGAGCTGAAGATGGATTCTATCATTTATCTCTTTTTATGGTGTTTAGCTCCTATTGTACATATTATGTTCTATTTTCCGCTGTAGACATTTATGTATAGCTGAACTGTATTTGTACTAAGTATAATCCTGTATACTGTGTAACTCTGATGATTATGTTTATCCAGTGTATTCTATTGTACATTATCTGGTGTAGTTCTTTATTTATGTTCTGCTGTTATCTGTTTATGTGTTATATTCCAAAGATTAACCTTGCCACCGTCGTACGGCATTTGGGGTTGTCACAGAACTGTAAAAGAGTACAATTGCAGTAAGAACAATATCCAAATTTCCCAATAATAGAACCATCAATAACATCCGATAAATCACCAAATTGTCATCATAATTTCATAAACAAAAGGAAAGAGAATTGGGATTTACCTTACTATCGCATAGATTAGGGCTTCGCTGCTGAATCATCGAGATTAGGTTTCGAGTGGGTTTTAAGATAGGGAGTTTGTCAAGAGAGTGAGAGAGTGAAAAATAATAAGAAGAGGAAGAGGAAAAATAAAACGTGAGTGGGAAAGTAAAGTATAATATGGATCACAACATTTAATATTTTCACAACCCCAACAAACAACGGAAGCAACTAAACATAGAGGTGGAGCAGACCGAAAAGTAAAAATTTTGACTACTTCTTCAAACAACAGATAAATTTGGTCCGAATACAAAGTTAAAATATGAAATGGAAAAGTCAAAATGTTGACCAGTTTTTGGAGGGAGAGCAAATTTCTTTGGATCCAAATCTAATTTTTTTTTATAACTCTAATCAAATAGCATAAAAGTATGGTTTGAAATGAAATCTAAAATATGAGAGGGAAATAAAACATTAACCAACATTTTGGAGGTAAAAACATTTGCGTGAATCTAATTTTTTTTAATAACTGCGATCAAACAATAAACTGTTGTCTGAATGTCATGCTTGAAATCTTCATAACATAATGATTTCATGGGACTTGCTAGACAACAGATGATTTCTCCTTATGTTGTGCAAAAATATGGGATAACAAAGAATCTATCTTATGTTGTGTGATCATTGTTGTCTGATTCAATTTGTGGCGTAGTGATATAGCTACATATATATGATCTATTAGGTTAATCTACTTTGGAGTAGACGGGTACGATTTATGCATTAATATGAAGGTGTAATGTGTAATAGACCCAAATTACTTAATAAAGATAAAGCAATGATAAAATGGTATTTGTAGTGTTATTATAGAAAGTGTAATTTGTCTATTCACCGGAACTTTTTTCTGACCCTCTCCTCATAACAAACCCGCAGGTTAGACACGTGGTAGAGATTTAACAACTTAGAGACACTTGTCAGTCATTGTCATTATTATGGTAAGTATTTACCTATTATTATATTTCATTCAGTTTTGTTGTGTTATATTTACTATGAGCTCTGATATATTTATCTTTGTCTTTTTGTAGGATACCAAGCAAACCAACTCGGGTTTCAGTAGACTTGGATCTTAGCGCTTTTGCAAAAATTCGGGCCTGTTGAAACTTGTTTGTTACAAAATTTGTATGCATGTGAGCATAAATGACTATTAATTAATATTAATGACACATAGACTTGACGTTATCTCCTACATGTAGTAGAAGCCAGCCCGGAATCAACCGACATAACTAACATTTACAAGAAAGCCAGATTAACGTGAGAGGTCTAGGTCTCATAGGCCATTATAATTAGTATACGAGGACACGAGGTTAAGCCCAACTTTTTATAGAAGTTTGCCCTGAACCGCCCGAGAAATCTAACATCTACAAGTGTTCAATTTAAGTGGAAAACCTATCTTATTTAGGTATTAAGTGGTTAGGACATTAGGCCTCTTCTAATATTTATTCTTTAGATGGGTTGAATTCATTGGACCCGCCCTTATTAGGTCTTCACTGGTCATTGGGTCCACCTTTCTTTTTTAAGCTTATGGGGTATTAAATGGTCTTAACAAAAGATAGACGCATAAGTGGGGTAGTTCCCTGTATTTATGGGATACTAATGTACCTTGTTATGACATTTGGAAATCCCTATGTAACAAAAGTATTATGGTATTTATGAAAGAGTATATTATCTTGAATAGTATATTTATCCCATTCGTTGTGAGATTTTGATTTCATTTTAGTTTGGCTCTTTTTATTAATTCCTTATAGGAACCAATGACTCATTTAGAATGGCTCTAAGTTCCGATAGGCCTTTTCTGGGTCGAGATTTAGGCCCATTCCGGGCGGACTTTTACATGTGGTATCAGAGCTTAGGTTACTCGATTATGGAAGATTATATGTATGAGAGTGTACTAGTTATTTTGAAAAAGGGTTTTCAAAAAGTTTTATTATATAAGTATATATATATTTATTTATTTAAATTACACATATGTCTATAAAATAGTATTTTTAGGTCCATTTAGGAAAAGATTGACCTTAATTTCTAGAAATACCCTAGAAACTATATAGTGATTTAGCAACTTCATTATCAACCTAGAAATCTGTAAATACATAATGCTTGCAAGGACAACAAGGTTGGAAAAGTGGAAAGAATTTAAACTCTAGATTAAATAGGCAGTAAATGGAAATCAAATTGGTGACTTGACTATCATTTATAGGGAGGATAAGAGAGAAATAAATCAAAAGAATTTAGAGTAAGTATCCGTTAGGATAACTAGTAATAAAGACAAATTTTTGTTCATTGCACAAGAATATCTTGAGTTTTAAGGAACGACGAAAGTACAGCTTTTGTTAAATGGTATAAACTTCCATAATAATAAATATGGAAACTCGAAATTCGAAAAATCACTAAATGGTCTAAAAGTGAAAGAATATGATAAACAGAAAATATTAATGAAGTAATTAAGTCCACTTATGCAAAGGTTTGAATATTTGACTTTGAATTGGATAATAAATGTCCATAAGACCAAGCATTACTTAAAAAATTTAAAATGGATATAAAGGACATTTTTAAGTCGGCTATTAGGAATGTTAAGAGATGGAATAATAGGAATATGGAAGAAAGGTGTTAAGATAAGAAATTGATTTCCATGAAAAATGGACATCAATCTTTGTTGAAAAGAGAGTAGGTAGAATACGATGAAGGAAAAGAATAAAAATATTTTACTAAATTGGTAAAAAAAAATTGCTTGAAAACCTAAAAATGATTCTTGACTGACCACTAAATTATTTTGTAAAAATGAAATTTTGATGTAACCATGGAACATTTAATTTATATGCTTAGATTATGTAATAGTTCCATTCAGAAAGAAATTGGAAATATGATTTTTGAAAACATAGATGTTTTTACAATTTCTTCTACTAAACAGTATATATATATATATATTAGAGAGAACATAAGACGAATTCTTTAAAAGAAAAAAGTTTAATAATAAACCAATAACTGCAAAAGTTTACATTTATGAGCTTTAAATAGCAAAGAAATAAAATTCTTTGTAAAGCGACAAATATGAAAAGTTTAAAAGGTAAATTTACAGCTGTTACAATTTCCAAGTAATAGCTTCAAATTTTTTTGCAAGAATTTTCATTTTTCTTGTTTTAGTTAAACTCCACATAAAGTAAATAAATTTATAAAGTTCTTTCCTTCAAAACTTTGTAGTGGTTGTGACTATAGATGTGAAATTTATTTGAGTACAAAGTGGGTAGAAGGGAAGATGTAACACCCCGAATTTTCTGAAAATATTAAAATTAACAAATTCAAGAACACTTAATTTTTAGAAGAAGAATTAAGTGTAATGGGTTGCGCTATTACGTTCGTCTCAAAATTTTGGTCAAGATAGACATTTGGTTTGCATAAAACGGATACCTTATGAAGAAGTTATTAAGCCTTGAAGTTTGTATGCATATGAGAAATATATATATATATAAATTAAATAAATAAATATGCAAAAAAGTTCAAAACAGCGAATCGGGAGGGGGAATAACTGTACCGGCCCATTTTTGAGGTCGACCTGAGCTCTTCTGGGTCGACTAGGGGTTGATTCAGGGTGTTTGGCTGTCAACCCGTAGGCCGATTCGCTTTAAGGCAGATGTGGCATCTGATTGGTTCTCATGGTTCAGGGTTAATCTAATGGTCCTAAAACACTCTCTACAACTATATAAAGACCCTAAACTTAAAACCTAATTTTATTATTCACTCTCATCTAAACCTAGCCGCCACTAAAACCAAAATCAAATCAAAACTAATCTAATTCAACTGAGAGAATTCAACGATCTACATCAAAGGCGAGCAATTCAGTTTCAGAATACAGATCCCTGAAATCAAGTTTTTCCTTTTGATTGTAAGTATAGTTATCTTTCAGAAGTGAATAAATTAAAGACATGATTTGTACTGAATTGTGAAATAGAATTGTATCAAGTTGTATGTGATGCTGATTCATGTTTATTCAGGTCTATTCTATCATATATGCCTATGAACTATTGTGGTCTATTGAACCTATCATGTTATGTGGAAATTGGTGAGTAAACCTATGATGTTGTATAGGAATTTGGGAATGAAATTATCATAAGTAAGTTTGGTGATATTATGATACATACAAGTTTTAGGCTAAGTCATGTCGTTTATGCCTAATTGTTTAGAGCCATTATGCATACATGTTTAGATCTACGACCTTATATGTTTAGATCTACAACTTTATATGTTAGATCCATATGCCTTTATGATAGATCTAATTTGCAAGTTCACAACTACATGCCAAGTTTAACTTGTATAGTTTTATGTAAATTCATATGCTTGTGGTTCATGTTGCATAAATCAAATTTGCAAGTTCATAGTTAAAAGTATATTATTCTATGCCAAATCCATGTGACATATGTGTAGTTAAATCCGTACTTTTGTATGATGTTGGAATGCGGCAAAGTTCCTCTTTTCCCCTTTTTATTTTATAAGTTAGGCTAAAATATCGAGCCTAACATTCTATGTAATTTTGCGAACGTACAACGGGGGTAACATTGGGGAAAACATGAAATTACATGTAATTGGCATGTTTGACACATAAGCATGATAAGTGGCATGAAAATGGTATAATCTATATAACTAAAATTTTGAATGTGATTTAGAAGGAAAGTGGGCCGTGACAATAATTTATTTATAATTTACATGTAAATATGTAGGATAAACATGAAAAATTACATGGCATAGATTGGTTCATGAAATGGTATATTTAGTATACCACTAATTGTGAGCATAATTAAAAGGATAATTATGGCATAATTAAATTGGGAATAATTTACATATGGAATTTGTCATAAATAAGAAATATGTAAATTTAGAAAAGACGAATATGACTAACCCAAGGTTAGACTGAGTTGTGGTGTAAAACTACCCGGAATCGACCGACACATCTAGTGACCACAACAATACCCATCTAATGTGGGTGGTTAGTGCATTGAGCCCAAAAAGGACCCGAGGTTAGACTGAGTTGTGGTGTAAAACTACCCGGAACCGATCGGCACATCCAGTGACCACAACAATACCTGTCTAATGTGAGTGGTTGGTGCTTTAATAAAGTAAGTCAAGATTGGTAGGGTTAAGTCAATTAAGGAAACACTTAACCAATTCAACTGTTAACTAAACTGATGGGTGAGGTTAAGTAAATTTAGAACACTTAACCGTTATAACATGTTAATTAGACCCGTGGGTGAGGTTAAGTAAATCTAGAACACTTAACTGTTATAACATGTTAATTAGACAAGTGGGTGAGGTTAAGTAAATTTAGAACACTTAACCATTATAACATGTTAATTAGACAAGTGGGTGAGATTAAGTAAATTTAGAACACTAACCTTTATAACATGTTAATTAGACAAGTGTGTGGGGTTAAGTAAATTTAGAAACACTTAACCAATATAACTTGATTTGTGGAAAGGTTAAGTTAAAATAAGAGGGCAACACTTAACCAATATAACTTGATTTGTAGTAGGGTTAAGTTAACACAAGAAGGCAACACTTAACCAAAGTAACATGACACGAAAGTGGGTTAAGTTAACTTGAATTGATTGATGACACTTAACCAATACAACGAGACGAATACGTGGGGTTAAGTTAACAAGAAACACTTGACCAATATAACTTGATGACGAACGGGGTTAAGTGAATAGGAAACACTTAACCGATCCAACATGATAAGTAAGTAGGGTCAAGTTAATAAGAAATGCTTAACCAACATGACATGATGAATGAGTGGGTTAAGTTAACATGAGTGGACAACATTTAACTGATATAGCGTAATGTGCGGGAGGGTTAAGTACATATCGGGTTGGTAGGTAATATTAGTAAATATAGGCCCACAAAACTTGACCATTAAATAAACATGCTTGAATCAGTGGAAGGGTTAAGTACATATCGGGTTGGTGGATAATATTAGTAAATATAGGCCCACAAAACTTAACTGTTAAATAAACATGCTTGAATCGATGGGAGGGTTAAGTACATCTCGTGTAGGTGGGTAGTATTAGTACATATAGGCCCACAAAATTTAGCCGTTTATTAAAAATGCTTGAATCGAAGGGAGGGTTAAGTACATATCGGGTTGGTGGGTAATATTAGTAAATATAGGCCCACAAACTTAACTAATAGGGAACCCTAGTAACGGGGACCCATTTCAGCAGTAACCCACATGGATGTATCATGGTACCCTGAACTAGGCAGGGTGGGGAACGATTACTGGGCTGATTATAAGCGGTCAAAGCAGCGGCAGGGGGTACGTCAGTGTAGGTTCCGACGGTTTACGGGCGTGCACGTACTCCGGAGTGGGAAAAAGCAGGCACTGGGTACTAGTAGTTATACACTGTGCATCTTGAATCGTGTCGGGTCGCTATCATAAGGATTGATACACCTTATGGTGGGACCAGCATAGGGTATCTACATGCAAGAAAGGGCTGATTGACACAGACACATGGAACATGAATACAAGTAGGGAGCCGATCGATATGGTAGTAAGGGTACATCCAACATGTTCATGGCAATTAGGATGACTGAGGTGGAATCCTCACGATAGATGTACACCTGAAGGCTACCATAGTTACGGGGGTTGGGATCACGATTATCATTTTATACAGATTACTAGTTGGGACACTAGTTTGGTGGTGCATAGATAAATATAGAAATTAGATTAACAAAGTAGTAGCGAAGCAGAGAAAAAGTAGAAGCGCATTCAGTTCACCTTGCACTTATCTTGTCTTTAGTTACCTTGTTTTTATGGCATTGTCCTATTTTCGGTTTATTCATGTCATGATCCTTTATCTTTTTTGCATGATGGAAGATCACTAGACTTAACAGGCTTATGTCTGACCTAGTTTGTTTTTCGCCTCTTTGCTTCCCCCCCCCTCCAGGTAGTCAAGGAGGGAATAGCTCAGCCTAACTTGGACCTCTTCTCTTTCCAAGCTTGAAGATTAGTTGGTGTATTGTTTTGGACTCTCTCTTCCACTGCTATGGCTGGTTCATGCTTTATCGGGGAATATCATTGTTTTTATGCATCTTTTATTCTTGGAAGTTTTTAAATCAAGACAGAAGTTTTATGTATTACATTTAAGTATGATTGAGGAAATTTTTGTAAAAGCTTAACTAAATTAAGTTGTTTATAAAATGACTTTATTTTCCACTGCTTTATTTGTCTGTCTTGTAATTTATCTACATCTTTTACTTATAATGCTCCATCGAAGTTAAGGCATTCCCTCTGTGAGTGACCTTAATGGAGGTAGGGTATTTCACTTGGTATCAGAGCTAAAGGTTACCGGATCAGATAAAAGATTTGAAAAATTATTTTCAAAACGGTTTTAAAAGAAGCATTTTCAAAAGAAATTTTTTGTTTTAAAGGCATATTCCCCAAAGCCATATGCACTATCTTTTGATCCTCTGTTTGAATCCTTGTTTCCTTCTTTCCTGAGTCTCCGCAGCTCCTGGCTTTCTGGGAGGTAACCTCATCACGGCATGGTTCCGTAGGATCGACGAGACTACGACACTTGTTAAAGGGCAAATAAGTGCCCAACTTCCATCTATAGCCGTAGTAGCTTCACCTGCAGCTAATTTTCTTTCGAGCTTTGTAGGATTCTTCGTGCGATGGAGGCAGCTTTCGAGAGACCTGTCAACAAGTTACACAAGGATGGAAAAGATGAGAATGAGGGAGTTTGGCTGAGGAGCACAACACAAGGATGAAGTACTCATGGATATGGACTTGGTTCACAAAGGAGGGGAGAAAAGAATAGTAAAACCTAAAACAAGAGGAAGTATCTTTATTTTGGTATAACGGGTTGTATAATTAAGGGCAAGGGCAAGAACAAAAGACAGGATTTTCCGGAAGGCAAGTGCATGCTCTCACCACCAGCATACCTAAGAGAGAGGTAGTAAGGTTTCTGTTGAAAAGTTTAGTTTTTCTTCTTGATCATCCTGCTAGTACTCTTTTTGATTTTTGCGCTTCGCATTCGTTTAGATTTGCTTCCATAGTTGAGTCTCTACACCCTAGAGCTTGTATAGTAGAGGATCTCATTATTGTCTCAAGTCCAATCTGTGGTGCGGCTCATTTATCTTTGGTTTGTAAGGATTTGAGATACTTATGTTTTTGGTTTTATGGGCTATGGGTTGATTCTAGGCATGGATTAGTTAGCTAGTAATTGTGAAAGGAGAATAGTTAGACTTTCGACTTGCCTTGGGAATACCCTCGAAATTTCGTGTGATCCTAAGGGATCAGTTTTCTTAGCTACCTAGAATTACTTTATGTATTTATCGACGATTTTCGATCCGTTAGAGTAGTCCATAAGTACGCAGATGTTTTTTTGATTAAGGTTAGGAGTTTTCCCCTTAAAAACTTGAGATAGACTTCCGCGTATATCTAGTTGACAATGCAAAGCTAGTTATGCGATCAACGATTGTTTTGGAGCAGGATTGGCGAGGATAGCCAGAGTCGGTTAAGTGCTCAATTGTTTGGTTGTTTTACTAGTATCATCTCACATAAATCGTCCAAATTCGGAGGAGGTATTCCTTGGTTGCTTGTCTGAGGCCTTTGGGGCTTGTACTTGAGGGATGCCAAGTTCGACTAGGATGGTTTGCGTGAGAGATATCGACCCTTATATTTGTGACATGAGGGATAAGCTAAGTAGAAGAGAGACCTTTAATCATCTTAGTATATACACTTGGTATCATGGTTAACTTCTATTTATCTTGGAAAGATAGTTCGACAACATTGGATACCTTCTAGCATAGTAAATGATCGAGGTCCTATCTTTACTAGTGGGTTTTGGAATTGGAGGTCAAGAAGCTTCACAATCGTGAAGTTAAATTAGTTAAGGTACAGTGGAGTGAAGCTCAAGGAAGATGCGATTTAGAAGACTGAAGACTAGATACGCGCATCATACCCTTTTTGAGGGTATACCCTTGATTCCTCCTTTTTCTGTAATATTTACTTGCATGCTAGTCTTTATCTTTTATGTATATCCTCTCGATCCTATCCTCGATCCTTAGGTAGAAGCCAATGGATGAAAACTTGTGTTTGAGACATGTTATGATTGATGGTTGCAAGTGGTTGCAAGTGTTTGCTAGTGGTTGCCCGTGGATGCATATACACACATTGAGCACTAGATCGACTCAGTCACTTTCATATTGCATATGCATATGAATGTATTTGTATATGGATTGAAACTTGATGTGTTATCATATGGATGTTGCATATAGATGAGTGAATGTGCACACATATAGTATTTACATGATTAGGGATATTTGCATACATATTGGATGCATGACAGTCTCATGATTCGCATTAAGGAGGTCAACTGGATCAGTAGACCGCCTGATTTTGCACTAGATAAGAGACATACACACACACTCTGCATATGTTCATATGGCATTAGAAGTCTTTTAAGGACAATGGATGCTTGTGGATGATGGATGAGTAGATGGATGATTGGATGTTAGGATGCATTCTTCTTAACTTGAAGATTTCGAGGACGAAATCCTTTAAGAAGGGGAGAATGTAACACCCCGAATTTTCTGAGAATATTAAAATTAACAAATTCAAGAACACTTAATTTTAGAAGAAGAATTAAGTGAAATGGGTTGCATTATTACGTTCGTCTCAAAATTTTGGTCAAGATAGACATTTGGTTTACATAAAACGGATACCTTATGAAGAAGTTATTAAGCCTTGAAGTTTGTTTGCATATGAGAAAAATATATATATAGATATATATAAAAATTATATAAATAAATATGCAAAAAAGTTCAAAACAGCGAATCGGGAGGGGGAATAACCGAACCGGCCCATTTTTGAGGTCGACCCGAGCCTCGCTGGGTCGACTAGGGGTTGATTCAGGGTGGTTGGCTGTCAACCCGTGGGCCGATTCGCTCTAAGGCAGATGTGGCATCTGATTGGTTCTCATGGTTCAGGGTTAATCTAATGGTCCTAAAACACTCTCTACAACTATATAAAGACCCTAAACCTAAAACCTAATTATATTATTCACTCTCATCTAAACTTAGCCACCACTAAAATCAAAATCAAATCAAAACTAATCTAATTCAACGATCTACATCAAAGGCGAGCAATTCAGTTTCAGAATACAGATCCCTGAAATCAAGTTTTTCCTTTTGATTGTGTAACAAACCGAATTTTAATAACATATTAAAACAAGAAATCAAGGTATAATTAATTTTTAGAATGAGAATCAAGGGAAACGGGTTGCGCCAATGCGTTCGTCTCGGAATTCTAATCGATCCAAAGTTTTCGAAAATCGGAGTCCGGATGAAGAAGTTATGGCCTATAGAAGGTTCAACAAATTTCAGGCAGCACAGGACTAGGCAGGTCGACCTGGGGGTCGACCTACCCCCCTAGGTCGACCATGTGGTCGACCTCCCCCCTTACAGGTCAACTGGTCGGCCTGTTTTGACCCAGAACCCATTTTTGAAGCCTGAGACATGTTTTGATGGACCGTATTGATTCTAGGGTTGATCTAAGGGCCCTAAATAGTTCCTACACCTATAAATATACCCTAAGACCTAACCTAATTCATAACAAATCATTCTTACACCATTATGCTGCTAAAATATCTCTTGAACCATGGCCGCCATCTCCAAATCAAAATACAAGCATTCAAACTCAAATCAATTCAAAGAACAAGGCTTCTATAATGATTCAAGACAATAAATCAACAATGCCGCAGCATTTTTACAACAAATTCAGTTTTTAATTCCTTGTCCACAATCTGTTAGTTCTAGTTATTTTCAGATTAAAATTATTAAATTTAATATGGACATGTGATGAAGTGAAATTGGACTTTTGATTCAAGTCTATTCTTGTTTCTTCTTGGATCTTGATTTTGGGAACTTTTCTATCTTTATTCTCATGACAAGTTTATGGTCTATTCAGCTTGTTGTGAATCAATTTTCTTGGTTCATGTTGATATTATTATCAAGATCTATTCTTTATGCCTAAGATGATGTTTTTATGCTGTTTTCTCTCTGATCTTGTTTTTATTGCAACTTCTACCTTCCCCTATTTATTTTCTTTTGATGAACCTAGGTCAATTTCGGACCTAGGCCTAAACTACGATATACGTGCGATGGTATACGGGGGAAATTTGGAATATTGCCTAGTGGAATATATGTGTTTGGTGGAATTGATGGCATAACATAAATATTGGATATTTGGGTATTACTACCATCAACATGAAATTGGATATTTGGGTATTGTAATTAAAATGGTAATTGCAAGAATGGGGATTGGCATATGTAATTTGATATGGATCTTGATATATGTAATATGGCTAGGACTTGTTATGGGTAAATTGGTGTAAATGTGGTATACATGTAATTTTGGGTATAAAACTTGATCTGTATAACATGTAAATCGTGAATCTTGACATATGTAAAACGGCATGAAACTTGGTATATGTGTAAATTGGCATAAAAATTGGCATGCATGTAAAACGACATGAATTGAACATATGAAAATTTGGTATGAGTTGGGAATATGTAAAACTGACATGAAATCTAGATCTTGGGCATATGTTAATTATGTAAAATTTGGAGTTGAAACATATATAATAATTTATTACTTGGTAGAGGTTTAATATGAACGCGCCTAAGTTGGGTTTTGGGTAGTTGGCATGTATTGTAAATAAAAGGCTATAACTTGGCATAACCTTATAGTGAATTATGATAATAATTTGGGAATACGTTTTGGGGCAAAAACGTGAATTATGAACTTGATAATTGGCATATAACTGGAAATATGAACGTGGTTGAAACATGAACATTTTTATATGTTAAACACATGAACTGATATTGGGGTTTTGGGGGGAATACGACCATTAATGAACCTTTGACACGAGGTTAGACTCGGTTTGTGGTGCAAAACTGCCCGGAACCGCCCGACAAATCCAGTAGCCACAAAGTGTCAGTCTAATGTGAGAGGTCGAAGGTCGAATTGTATGCGTAACGGTTTATGACACGAGGTTAGACCTAGTTTGTGGTGTAAATCTACCTGGAACCACCCGGCAAATCCAGTGGCCACAAAGTGCACGGTCTAATGTGAGAGGTCATGATTCGTGCGTCATAATGATTGAATTAAGGAAGTACTAACCATAATAAGACGTGGGTATGGTTAGAGGGTTAGGTGGGATGGCATGGAAATTTGACATGTAAATATGGACCTAATCGGTATGAGTTAAGAACACGTAAAACTTATAAGTGTGGGCTTAACCATCATAACATGTTAATTAGACCAGTGGGTAGGGTTAAGTAAATTAAGAACGCTTAACCAACATAACTGTTAATCAGACCAATGGGTGGGTTAAGTAATATGACTAGACTAATGACACTTAACCGATATGACATGAATGGGTGGGTTAAGTAATATGACTAGACTAATAGCACTTAACTGATATGACATGAATGGGTGGGTTAAGTAATATGACTAGACTAATGACACTTAACCAATATAACATGACACGTGACAGGGTTAAGTCAACTTGAACATATAGATAATACTTAACCAACTTAGCATGATACGTGGGCGGGTTAAGTCATGAACTGCTTGAAAACACTTAACCAATTTGATATGCTAATATAGTGGGGTTAAGTTATGAATCACTAGACATCACTTAACCAACTTGACATGATACGTGGGCGGGTTAAGCCATGAATTACTTGAAATACTTAACCAGTGCAATCTGACGAATGGGAGGGTTAAGTTAAATGGGTTGGCAATGCTTAACCAATATGACATGGTGTGTGGTAGGGTTAAGTAAACACGCGAAGGCAACGCTTAACCGATATAACAAGACATGTGGTAGGGTTAAGTAGCACCAAAGAGAACACTTAACCCAAGGTAACATGATGAGGGGTGGGGTTAAATTAACTTGAATGAATAACACTTAACCAACCTGTGGGGTATACGAATAGACCCTAGGAAAACCCTAGTAGCGGGACCCGTTTCAGCAGTAACCCACACTAGGTATCAACGGTACCCTGAGCTAGGCAGGGTGGGGCACGATTACTGGGCTGATTGTAAGCGGTCAAAACAGCGGCGGGTGATGCAGCAGTGCAGGTTCCAACGGATTACGGGCGTGCACGTATTCCGGAGTGGAAAATTTAGCCAATGGGCATCAGTAGATATAAAGCTGTGCATCAAGAATTGCATCGGGGTTGCCATCCTAGGAATTGATACACCCTAGGGTGGGACCAGTACAGGTATCTGCAAGTAGGGGGCGCAAGAACTAGGTCGAGTAGGAGCCGATCGATTTGGGTAGTAAGGATACATCTAACACATTCATGGCAATTGGGCTGGTTGAGGTGAAACCCTTATATTAGATGTAGTCCCGAAGGCTACCACAACTACGGGGTTGGGATAACCTTAGTGTATAACACATGTGAAACATTGTAAGTAAGAGCCGATCAAATAGGTACGGTGGGGACATGAAACTGTCAATATGAGGTGGGACCCTCATCGTAGGATATGTACCTAAAAAACTATCATGTGGGTTATGGGGGATCACTTATCTTGTAATTACAACTAAGTAAACTAATTGGAACGCTAGTTAGGTGGTGTAGAGAATATAGGAAATCAGGGAAAATAGGGTAATGGTGAAACTTAGAAATCTTGCGACGTTATAGAAACCTTGCAATGTGATACTTGGTAGGAACCTTGTGATGCTAGCCTTGATAGGAAGTATGGGATGTTATACCTGATTCATCATGTCTGTAGCTTACCTCGTCATCATGCTTGTGCTTACTTTCAGTTTATTCATGCCATATTATCTTTACCTTCTTTTATGCTGAAAGTCACTACGACTTACTCAGTCTTTATGACTGACCCGGTTTGTTTTGCCTCTTTTTCTTTCATTCCCCCCCCCCCGGTTCGTAGGGTGGGAATACATCTTTGTTCGGATCTTACCAAACTTCAAGGCTCTTTCATGTACGGCTTGGATTTCTCTTGGCTATGGCTTGTTTTATTGGGGAATTCTACAATTTATTTTTATGCTTCTTTGTTTTTGAGCAAGACAGATATTTTAGCTATGTAATTGGGTATGGGAAGTTGATGGGCTTTTACTGTAAACAACATAAATTTAATAAATGATTTGAAGTACTTCTACTTTACCTTCCGCTGTTTTTTTATATGTCTGTCTTGTAATATTTCTGTTCTAGTACCCATAATGCTCCATTGAAGTTAAGGCATTCCCTTTGTGAGTGACCTTAACGGATGTGGGGTGTCACAAATTGTAAGTGTGGTTATCTTTCAGATGTGAATAAATTAAAGACATGATTTGTAATGAATTGTAAAATAGAATTGTATCAAGTTGTATGTGATGCTGATTCATGTCTATTCTATCATATATGTCTATGAACTATTGTGGTCTATTGAACCTATCATGTTATGTGGAAATTGGTGAGTAAACCTATGATGTTGTATAGGAATTTGGGAATGAAATTATCATATGTAAATTTGGTGATTTATGATACATACAAGTTTTAGGCTAAGTCATGTCGTTTATGCCTAATTGTTTAGAGCCATTATGCATACATGTTTAGATCTACGACCTTATATGTTTAGATCTACAACTTTATATTTTAGATCCATATGCCTTTATGATAGATCTAATGTGCAAGTTCACCACTACATGCCAAGTTTAACTTGTATAGTTTTATGTAAATTCATATGCTTGTGGTTCATGTTGCATAGATCAAATTTGCAAGTTCATAGTTAAAAGTATATTGTTCTATGCCAAATTCATGTGATATATGTGTAGTTAGATCCATACGTTTGTATGATGTTGGAATGTTTCAAAGTTCCTCTTTTCCCCTTTTTGTTTTATAAGTTATGCTAAAATATCGAGCCTAACATTCTATGTAATTTTGCGAACGTACAACGGGGGTAACGTTGGGGAAAACATGAAGTTACATGTAATTGGCATGTTTGACACATAAGCATGATAAGTGGCATGAAAATGGTATAATCTATATACCTAAAATTTTGAACGTGATTTAGAAGGAAAGTGGGCCATGACAATAATTGATTTATAATTTACATGTAAATATGTAGGATAAACATGAAAAATTACATGGCATAGATTGGTTCATGAAATGGTATATTTAGTATACCATTAATTGTGAGCATAATTAAAAGGGTAATTAAGGGATAATTAAATTGGGAATAATTTACATATGGAATTTGTCATAAATAAGAAATATGTAAATTTAGAAAAGACGAATATGCCTAACCCGAGGTTAGACTGAGTTGTAGTGTAAAACTGCCCGGAACCGACCAGCACATCCAGTGACCACAACAATACATGCCTAATGTGGGTGGTTAGTGCATTGAGCCCAAAAAGGACTTAGACTGAGTTGTGGTGTAAATCTTCTCGGAACTGACCGGCACATCCAGTGACCACAACAATACCTGTCTAATGTGAGTGGTTGGTGCTTTAATAAAGCTAAGTCATGATTGGTAGGGTTAAGTCAATTAAGGAAACACTTAACCAATTCAACATGTTAACTAAACTAATGGCTGTGGTTAAGTAAATTTAGAACACTTAACCGTTATAACATGTTAATTAGACCAGTGGGTGAGGTTAAGTAAATTTAGAACACTTAACCGTTATAACATGTTAATTAGACAAGTGGGTGAGGTCAAGTAAATTTAGAACACTTAACCGTTATAACATGTTAATTAGACAAGTGGGCGAGGTTAAGTAAATTTAGAACACTTAACCGTTATAACATGTTAATTAGACAAGTGGATGAGGTTAAGTAAATTTAGAACACTTAACCTTTATAACATGTTAATTAGACAAGTGGGTGACGTTAAGTAAATTTAGAAACACTTAACCAATATAACTTGATTTATGGAAAGGTTAAGTTAAAATAAGAGGGCAACACTTAACCAATATAACTTGATTTGTAGTAGGGTTAAGTTAACACAAGAAGGCAACACTTAACCAAAGTAAAATGACATGTATGTGGGTTAAGTTAACTTGAATTGATTGATGACACTTAACCAATACAACAAGATGAATACGTGGGGTTAAGTTAATAAGAAACACTTGACCAATATAACTTGATGAACGAACAGGGTTAAGTTAATAGGAAACACTTAACCGATCCAACATGATAAGTAAGGAGGGTCAAGTTAATAAGAAATGCTTAACCAACATGTCATGATGAATGAGTGGGTTAAGTTAACATGAGCGGACAACACTTAACTAATATGGCTTAATGTGCGGGAGGGTTAAGTACATATCAGGTTGGTGGGTAATATTAGTAAATATAGGCCCACAAAACTTGACCATTAAATAAACATGCTTGAATTAGTGGAAGGGTTAAGTACATATCGGGTTGGTGGGTAATATTAGTTAATATAGGCCCACAAAACTTAACCATTAAATAAACATGCTTGAATCAGTGGAAGGGTTAAGTATATATCGGGTTGGTGGGTAATATTAGCAAATATAGGCCCACAAAACTTAACTATTAAATAAACATGCTTGAATCAATGGGAGGGTTAAGTACATCTCGTGTAGGTGGGTAATATTAGTACATACAGGCCCACAAAACCTATCCGTTTATTAAAAATGCTTGAATCGTTGGGAGGGTTAAGTACATATCGGGTTGGTGGGTAATATTAGTAAATATAGGCCCACAAACTTAACCAATAGGAAACCCTAGTAACAGGGACCCATTTCAGCAGTAACCCATATGGATGTATCATGGTACTCTGAACTAGGTAGGATGGGGCACGATTATTGGGCTGATTATAAGCGGTCAAAGCAGCGGCTGGGGGTACGTCAGTGTAGGTTCCGACGGTTTAAGGGCATGCACGTACTCCGAAGTGGGAAAAAGCAGGCACTGGGTACCAGTAGTTATAAACTGTGCATCTTGAATCATGTCGGGTCGCTATCATAAGGATTGATACACCTTATGGTGGGACCAGCACAGGGTATCTACACACAAGAGAGGGCCGATTGACACAAACACATGGAACATGAATACAAGTAGGGAGCCGATCGATAGGGTAGTAAGGGTACATCTAACATGTTCATGGCAATTAGGCTGATTGAGGTGGAATTCTCATGATAGATGTACACCTGAAGGCTACCACAATTACGGGGGTTAGGATCACGATTATCATTTTATACAGAGTACTAGTTGGGATACTAGTTAGGTAGTGTAGAGATAAATAAATAAATCATATTAACAGAGTAGTAGAGTAGTAGAGAAACAGTAGAAGCGCATTCAGTTCACCTTGCACTTACCTTGTCTTTAGTTACCTTGTTTTTATGGTATTGTCCTATTTTCGGTTTATTCACATGATCCTTTATCTTGTTTGCATGTTGAAAGATCATTAGACTTACCAGACTTATGTCTGACCTAGTTTGTTTTTCACCTCTTTTCTTCTGTTCCCCCCCAGGTAGTCAGGGAGGGAATAGCTCAGCCTAACTTGGACCTCTTCTCTTTCCAAGCTTGAAGATTAGTTGGTGTATCGCTTTGGACTCTCTCTCTTCCACTGCTATGGCTGGTTCATGCTTTATCAGGGAATATCATTGTTTTTATGCTTCTTTTATTCTTGGAAGTTTTTAAATCAAGACAGAAGTTCTATGTATTACATTTAAGTATGATTGAGGAAATTGTTGTAAAAGCTTGAATGATTTAAGTTGTTTATAAAATGACTTTATTTTCCACTGCTTTATTTGTCTGTCTTGTAATTTATCTTCATCTTTTACCTATGCTCCACCGAAGTTAAGGCATTCCCTCTGTGAGTGACCTTAACGGAGGTAGGGTGTTTCAGAAGACATAGGATCAACAAGAAAAAATTGCATAATTGGAAAATATGGAGAAGAGTTACTGGAATAGAGGAAATTATGGAATAGTTAATCTTTTTCCAATTATATCGATCATCCTGCGTGGAGTAATAAGAAAAAGATAGAAGTTATCATTAATTACTCCGAATAAATAAATTATGTAATGTGTAATTATTAAAAGAATTTTGAAAGGCAACTTTAGAGATTCAAATAAATTAGAATCAATGGGTATGTTTCTTTAGAAACATTCATGGATAACAAATGTTGTTCAAAATCTTAAACATAGATTAAGTGTGAAATTTAAAATACACATGTCAATAAAAATTCTAGTGTGCATATATATAACTACATGAATAGATTATTAAGGTTTATTGCTAAAAGGAATACAGACCATTAAAAATATGTCAACAAGTATTTTTTGGAAGTAACAACATATTTTGAAAATCTAGCAATAAATGTCATTAGACATTTTAGGAGGCTTAATTATCACCTAGTTCAATTTGGGAAATTAATTAATGTTTTATTCTCAAAAAAAAAGAATGATCATTTATTGTACTAGTTATTAAAATGTTTTTATGTAAAAACTTAAAACGTTTATCGTTCTTGAAAAGTGTTAGTGACTGCCATTCAAAATGTTAATAAATATAAGTGTTAAAAAGGAAAGTCATTTCGCCCTTATTTTATAACATTTAGTAAATGCTTCCAAAACTTTAAAATGTGAAAAGAGGCATTTAATCCCTTATCGCAACATTTTAAAAAAATGGAATTCTTGATAAAGAATATTTTATTAAAACAAAACATATATTGATATTTAGTTTAGTAAGCATTAAACTCTACCCCAAGATCTATATTTTAGAGAAAAGTGCAAAATTTGGCATTTTAGGTTCTAATAAGAGATTGAACACCTAATTTTGAATTTGTGCAAGTTTTAGAATTAATAATGACATAACAATTGTCTGAAAAATATATCTTATTTGTATAACTACTAAAATTACACATTATAAGTAGAAATATTCCAGAAGTAAATAAGGGTAGCAAATTAAGAAAGTCATAATTAGGTTTTAAGACTATATAAGAATAAGTTGTAAACCTAATCTCGAAATTTTAGTGTCAGTCCTAAAGGTTTATATTTGAAAAGTTGCGTAACACCCTGTATTTTTAGTGTAAGATAATAAAATAAGAATAACTTATTTCAATATTCAGAATTAAGTAAACCGGACTATGCCATTGCGTCCTTCTCGAAATTCTGGTCAAGATAGACACTTGGTTTGCGTAAAATGGACACCGTATGAAGAAGTTATGAGCATTAGAAGTTTGTATGCATATAAGGAGCTTATATGTACATATATTAAATAAATATATCCAAAGAATTCAAAAATCAGTTCAAAAATCAAAATCGCGAGCAGGAAAGTTCGGAGGGAAAATGGACCACTGGCGGTCGACTTGGGGGTCGACCCACCAACAGGGGGGTCGACCAAGGGGTGGACCCACCCACGAATCTGGAACCTTCTTTTCTTACGTGGACGATTCTGGTATTTAAGATTTTGATCTGAGGGTCCTGGTTCCTCCGCTACTCCTATAAATAAGACCCTAGGCCTAACCCTAAATCTCATAACTCGACGGCTACGCTGGAGCTCCGCCATTTCTTCCTCTCTCTCTCCTCAAACATATTCAAAAATTTAGATTTTTAAATTAGGAGGGAAGAGATTGGTGTTTTTATTCAAAGGCGTTCATAATTACGTGAAAAGCAAGGTAACGTTCCAGATCCAATCTATTCATATTCTTTCTATTTTCTTTTCCTTCCCTCTTAATGAAAATAGTCGATCCACGTTATTAGGTTTCAAATCAAATTAAAGAGAAAAGGGAAACCATGGATGATAGAACGGATCGGATCCAAAATTTGGGGAAAGCATGAAAGGTGATTGGGTTTAAAGTATACTTTTTGAATAATAGTACCTCTATCGTTTGGCATTCCCCATAATTAACATATTGGAAGGTTTAATTTGATGAGATGCATTACTGCGCTAAAATGGATAATATGTTCAATTAGTTAATATGTTGAGATGAACTTTTACTTGAATGTCTAAGAAAAATGAATACCGTTGTATATATCCATTTTATGAACCTATGAATTGGGTAAATGATACACTATTGAAGAACTACATGTTATTTTAAATAAAGTTAATTACATGTAGAAAGACACGCGATACATATTGGGATTTGGAGCATAATTTGAAATGGGATTTTGGAACATAACATATATTTTGTTTTGAGACTTTAATTTGGAGGCGCAATCTGATATGAACATAAGTGGTTGAAAATTCATACATAAAATTAGTTGAAATGTTGGAAATGTTTATATGTTATAGAATTGTTTAAAATAATGGCAGTAACTACCACTGTTTATATCACATATTGATTTGTTCCATTTATATACCAGAGCCCTTATCTGTGTGAATTAGAATGATTGTATAATTATATACATAGAATTGAATAAATGAAGATGAATATGCCTAGGATTACAGTTAGATATTTTAACTGCACTTATGGCACAAGGTTAGGTTGCATTAGTGGCGGAAGTCTGCCCGGACCCGACCGGCAAATCTAGCAGCCACTAATGTTGAACCTAATGTGAGAGGCCTAAGTGAAAAATTAAAAACATGTAATGGTGCTAAGACATGAGGTTAAGTCAACTTGTGGTAGAAGTCTACCCGGAGCTGCTCGGCAAATCCAGCATCCACAAGTGTAGGCTTAATGTTAGAGGTCTAGTGCTTATATATATATATATAAATATATGTATATAATAAGATATGAATAAATGACAATTATGGTAATTAAATTTCTAACTCGAAAAATAAGAAAGGAAGGGATGTAATGAACTGAGTTAGTGTGATAGGAAGGAAAAGTGATGTATTTCCCTAAATGACCCATTTCTGGAAAAGTTGTTGCAAGTAAGCCACAATAAATGAAGAAAAGTAAAGAAATTACTTGCTACCACGGACTTAGATGGGAATACGTAATGAAAGTAAATCATTTATTCCTTCTATCAAACTGATAAGGTGCATGAAGTGTTTTCCTTAATACAATAGGGAATGTATATTATAGTGAATGAAGAATAATAGTTTACAACGGTAAATGGTTTAAGAGGGGAATGATAATAACCTATTATAAATAAATAATATGTTGTATAATAGGTAGAATTTTCCTAGGGACAAGTGAATATTATAACTTAGGTTATAATAAACTATTAAGGGAATGGGATAACTGGTGAATTAAGTTAAGGGACACTTAATTATAAATTAAGTAATAAGTAAAGGGGAAAACTTGAAACCAGTTAAGAAAAGGGGGGAAATATATTGTACTTAATTATAAATTAAGTAAGCTTGGGAGTCTGAAACCCATTGGTAAGAATGTTTAGGCTTGTCCTAAGGACAAGAGGAAATTATAACATAGGTTATAATAAATGGATAGAGAAACTTATTAATGGGCCTTAGTTAATAGAACTAAGTTAATAAGTAAACAAAGATAAGTTGTATTGACAATGTAAAATGGAATTATGATTAAATGAGAAAGAATGAGGAAAACTCATAAAATGAAATAAGTTATATTTAACCATAAATGGTAAGTGACATGTTAAATAGAAAACATGTGAATTGGGTATACTTAATTACGTATTAAGTAAAACATGTTATTGTAATGATGAAATCAACAAGAAGGTAAAAAGGGGTTGTGTATTACACACCTATGGCCACAATCTAGAGAATAACATGTTGTAGGCTTATTAATAAACTTAAATGGGTTAAGTTATATAACTGAAATTAATAAGCAAGAGAAACTTGGTAATTTGGATAAGAATTCAATGTGAATGAGAATAACCAAGTTAAAAGGAAACCTGATGAGGTAAGGCAAGCACATAAAAGAATGTTTAGACATAGGGTCTAATGACATATTAAAGTGAGGCGCTTGAACCAGTCTGCACGTTTGAGGGTGAATAACCCAACGGGGTAGATCATCGTGGTGTTACAAGGCACAATTTGGAGCACACATTCTTCTGATTGTTCTGACGGCTCCAAGGGACTGGAAGGAGAAGCACGCAACTTCCTGAGGTATGTAAGCATCTCCTAGTAGTCCTCTGTGCAGCGGCAGATGTCTTAGGCTGTGCCCACAGAAGTTGGATCTGCGTGTAACTACTAGGTCGGTGGACCTTGACTGCAGATGTAGCTATGCAGTCAGAATGCCGTGACAAGGTAACACTAGGGTGGTTCGACAGTTGCCTCACGAGGAAGCAGAGGGTCACGACCAACAAGGATAGTAGACCATCGGACACCCTTCACCGGCAGCCAACGGGATGCGGAAAGACTCGAGCTAAACCCAAGATACCATTTCACCCTTCACTATCGGGGTAAAGGGTTGAGGAGAGACGCCACATGGATGTTTTGATTGTTTGTGTATGGTCAGTTGCTTAACTCTGGTATTCTTTACTAGTTGAGGGAGGGGCCGAGGTGGGACAATAGGCACCACGAAAACAGACCCTAGGTATATCTGTATATAGAGGCTCTTTAAAGACGGGCTTGTGCATATATGGAAAAGCTCCCGACCGAGTTTCGTGCTTCTTGTATCGCCCTGCCACGGAACTCGGTGCATATTAGAGGATTTGCGATTGAGGCATCGAGCTATAATTAAAGATATGTATGGTGGACAGTGTAGATACATGCATGTCGGATCTGGGTGTGTATCGTAGACTTGAGGTCATTACTCCGGTATGGAGTCTGATTCGAACAAAGGTTCGAATCAGTACGTTTACGTAGCACAGTAATGATAGATATATGCGGAACTTAATATTGTTATCCGTACGTCACTACGACGTAGGATGAGGGACTGTGTATATTCCGATGGTGTTATGTTGGAGACCGTGCGAGTGAGGTACTATTGGTGGTAGCTACATATGTATGGTATTAGGTTAATCCATTAGGAAGTAAATGGGTGCGACGTATGTGTAAGCCTTGAGTGCTGTTAACGCAAGTAACCTAACAAAAAAGAAAATATGATTGAACGGTATGTATAGGATTATCCAAAGTTTATAGTTTAAATCCAGTCACCAGAATTTGTGTTCTGACCCCCTCCTCATAACATACTTGCAGGTTAGACTTGTGGCAAAGACATGATAGCTTCGGATACTGGTTAGGCTGTATTAATAATACAGCAAGGCAATGTTTTGATTATACTATATTTTATCCATTCCACTATGAGATATTATCTAAGCTCTGACATGTTTTATGTCTCTGTCTTTTCTGTAGGAAACCAGAGCAAACCAATCCGAGTTTCTATAGATTGGAATTTTGAAAAAAAAATCGATCTGTCGGAATTCGGGTTGTCACATCTAGTATCAGAGCTTTGGTTTATGATTCCTATATAAATAGTGAGTGAACGTATTTTTATTTTTAAAAATATAAATATATTATATATACACCAAGATCCATAGAGGAACCCACTAAATAGAAAGAGTATAATGTGGTAAGGAATATGATGTTTGTTTTGTATACTAAAGGAATGAATAAGGAAATCTGAAACAGTTAGATAATTTAGGTGGAGAGTGTACAATGTACTTTGTATGGATGGGAAGTGAATCCTATATGATTAGTATTTTGGGATAGTGGCTTTAAAACCTTATAAATTGGAAAAGGTTGAAAAGAGAAAAATGGATTAGGAATATATATAGTTGAGAGAATTGACCTTGGGGGAGTGTCTAGGAAAGCCTAGAAAATTGGAAACCTGCTTTGAGTCTAACCCCATTGTTAACTTTTAAGAACTTGAAATTGTAAAAGTTTTGGGAAAATGGTTTATGGAGATTTCAAGTTTTAATCTTGAAAGTTATAGTTTTAAATATGTAAAGTATACATATTGAGTTTTAAAGTAAAATGGGGTATATTTTGCAAATAGTGATTTCTTGCAAAAAAATTGTCTAATATAAAATTCTCTAAAAAAAGGTGCATATTATAGAGCATGTATAGCTCGTTAGTTTTCTCGTTATATTTCGTACAAGAATTTTTAATAAAGAAAGATTTGGAACCTCTATTCTTATGACATCCCTTTTTGATAAATTATTATAAGAAAATTTTGTGGATGGACAAAATAAGTTGTAGAAAATAAGAATAGAGTGGATGTTGGCACCTTGGAGTAAGAGACAGAACTGACTTTATAGGTAAGAACAAGTGATAAACCCGATTAAGGAAGAGTTGTCCGCGTCTACTCTAGTTTTTGTGATTTAAAAAAAATGATGATTTACATTTTTTTAAAGATGACATGTTTTTATGGTTTGGCAAAAGAAAGTTTTCACGAGGAAAATAAAGTTTTGACACTTTTAATTTTTGGGAGGAAATTTAAATGAAGAGGGCCAAACCATGTTTTAAAAGTATGGAGTAGGTAAGGTTTGGTGCCTTAGGAAGACGAGAAAAGTTTTGAGGCTATGAAACAGATAGCGAGAATTGTCTTGGAGTAATAGTAATTTCCCATAGAATGCGTAAGCATTGAAAAGCCTACGGTATTGCTTAAACTAATCGTTGGTACACAGCTAGGACTAGTAGCGACTAATAGATAGAAAAGGGAAAGTAAGTGTTTAGATCCCGTTGTTAATTTTCAAATTAGGGGTAAAACTCGTTATCGCATTTCTGTTGGGATCATTCCGTTATTTTGTTGGGTAGTTAAGGTAACACCTAAACATGTAGTAGATCCCATAGTTTGGACATTTTGTCTGTGGGGAGGACATAGTCCTAAGATTCTTGGCCCTTAGCAATAGCTGTGTAGGGTGTCTTTCTCCTATTTTAGTTGGAAGACTAGAGGCTTATTTAAATTTAAACTAAGATCAGATAATTAAATAAGCTAAGAAAAGAGAAAAGGTACAACTGAAAAGGAAACAGGAAATTTAGTAAAACAACAAAAGTGGGAAATTATGAGAAAAGATGGATAAAGATAAAAAATTCCAAGATAAGATGAAAAAAAATCAGTAACAAAGAAAATTTTCTTATGTGGACTGTGCCCGGATAGGAAAATAGGGAATCTTTATAAATAGTTACATAAAAATACGAGTACAGCTAGAAAAAGGTTGAAAAAGAAAAGCGGGAGATGCGGAGTTTTCCGTTTTCCACCTTTTTGTAGCATAAGAAATCGAATTTAGAAAATTAGGTTTTTCTGAAATTCCAAAATAAAGTTGGTTGGTAGGGTTATGGATGCAACAATTGGATGAACTATGCTCTTACTCAGTAAGAGTGTGGGAAATTTTGGATGAAAAATCTTTTTGATTTTCAAAATATTGCATTTATGTAAAACTGCAGTATATTTAGGATGTGAGCGTCATATTTTAAAAGGATTTTTGAAAAACTTGCATACACATAGGAGGTACCGCTTAGGCATGCATGCATTATTATGTTGTACTTCACTTTGCACAAGTGCACAATGTTTGCAAAAATTGGATGCATACCTGATGGATATATATTATGCGAGGGGTTAATTTATTTTACCCTTATCAAATTTCGGGGACGACATTTCCTCAGGGTGGGAGAATGTAACACCAGGTATTTTTAGTGTAAGATAATAAAATAAGAATAACTTAATTAAATGTTCAGAATTAAGTAAAACGTACTGCGCCATTGCGTCCATCTTGAATTCTGGTCAAGATAGACACTTGGTTTGCGTAAAACGGACACTGTATGAAGAAGTTATGAGCATTAGAAGTTTGTATATATATAAGGAGGTTATATGTGTGTATATATATATATATATTAAATAAATATATCCAGAAAAATCAAAAATCAGTTCAAAAATCAAAATCCCGGGCGGGAAAGTTCAAAGGGAAAATGGATCGTTGGGGTCGACCCACCAACAGAGGGTTGACCTAGGGGTCGACCCACACAAAGAGGGGTCAACCTAGGGGTTGACCCACCCGCGAATCTAGAACCTACTTTTCTGACGTGGACGATTCTGGTGTTTTAGATTTTGATCTGAGCGTCCTGGTTCCTCCGCTACTCCTATAAATAAGATCCTAAGCTTAACCCTAAATCTCATAATTCGGCGGCTATGCTGGAGCTCTGTCATTGCTCTCTCTCTCTCCTCAAACATATTCAGAAATTTAGATTTGTAAATTAGAAAATCTTAAATTAAGATCTAGAGGGAAGAGAATGGTGTTTTTATTAAAAGGCATTCTGAATTACATGAAAAGCTAGGTAACGTCCCAGATCCAGTCTATTCATATTCTTCCTATTTTCTTTCCCTTCTCTCTTAATGAAAATAGTCGATCCACATTATTAGGTTTCAAATCAAATTAAAGGGAAAAGGGAAACTGTGGATGATAGAACGGATCGAATACAAAATTTGAGGAAAGCATGAAAGGTGAGTGGGTTTAAAATATTTTTTTGAATAATAGTACCCCTATCGTTTGGCATTCCCTATAATGAACATATTGGAAGGTTTAATTTGATGAGATGCATTACTGCGCTAATGTCACGCCCTACTTATACACCCACTATCGTCCAGTTCATTTCAGAGAAATGTCGTAGGCTATAACAGAAAATGAGGTTTGTGAAGAGTGACCGATTGTATGATTACTCCATGTGAGGAATGCATAACGAATTCTGATACCGATTAAAATTTCGACATGACCATTCGACACATAGGGCAACTACACAATGGCTATATGCAATCCGGAAAGAAGTATAAAATAGAAAAACAGCAATAAAATAAGTATGGTGTATCTCACAGCCAGACACAGAATAATCATATCACAAAGGCGGAATAGATATGAATAAACCAAGAATGTGTACACAAGCTAGTGGTCAACAAAGACTCAATAATACATGTAACATGATCTAAATAAAAGAATATGTACATAACGATAAATAATGTCATAGGTACTAAAGTACATAAAGCTGCAGAAACAGAGTGGCAAGCTGAAAGCGGAAGATCAATCCTGCGATGAGACCCAAAGGAGCACCTAAAATGACTCGGCCTGACCCGAGTATTATTTATAAGAAAATAAAAGGATTAGTCTAGCTGTACTTATCAAATAAACTGAGATAATAAGAGACATAATGCAGGATGACATGATTCTAATGATAATATCTAATTATAAACAAATATGAAACATCTCATGTCAACACAATCAGGAAATGATAATGGAATGTCAGCACACAACTATCTCTAAATAATCTCCTAGCTAATGTAGAATGCAACATTCAAATATTAGCACACAACAGGAAATGACAGAGGAACTAAAATAATCAAGAATCAGAAATCGTTTATCAAATTGATGTGCATCGCATCAAAGTAATCAAGAATCAGAAATCATTTACCAAATTGACGTGCATCACGTTAAAGTAATCAAGAAGCAAAAATCATTTATCAAATTGACGCGCATCGCATCAAAGTAATCAAGAATCAGAAATCATTTATCAAATTGATGTGCATCGCATCAAAGTAATCAAGAATCAGATATCATTTATCAAATTGACGCGCATCGCATCAAAGTAATCAAGAGTCAGAAATCATTTATCAAATTGAGGTCAAAGTGGTCAAATTGACGCGCAATGCATCAAAGTGGTGAGACACATCTCTAGGTAGCGAACCCATTTGTTTGAGCCGAAGCTCCCCATGGAGCCGGGTCATGACCCCGGATGATGAAAATACATAAATCATAGAAAGTTGGACTGAAGTCCCATAGATGAAGGTCCCAAATCGTAAATTCCCACAAGGGCGATTGTGAACCAAAACAACTATGTCAGGAGGCGGATACCAATGATACGGGTGAGTATGAATTACACCAAGATAGTTAATATAAGAAAATAGCTAAATGTCCCATAACCACTCGCTATTATCGAACATTTACGAACCCGTTGTTAGTTCATTCTCAAAACATCAAGAATAGTCAAAAACGGATCACATCAATCCGGTCGAATAGAAATTACTCCAGGCTAGTTAATATAAGAAAATAGCGACGTGTCCCATAACCACATGCTATTCTCGAATATTTATGAACCCGTAATTGGTTTCTATTCAAAACAGAGAAAATCACAACACATGTTCGAACGCACGAGTCCAAGAAATATTCACCGAAGTAAACGTATAAGGGGTCATAGTTCTGAGTTTTACTAAGGTAAATAAACTAAATTTCTCGCCCGATCGAGTAAAGAGGATCTGTACACACTAATAGATTGGAATCCGTAAAAGGATTGGTGTCCATTAATAATATATAAAACCTCTTATAATTTGAAGTTACAATAAACAATAGTACGATTGCTGAGGCAAATCGATCAAGGGGATTTACATGAAAATGACGTAAATTCAAATCATAAATCATCAAATGTAAATTCGATAAATCGAATATACATATAGCCCGTTAGTGAATCCAGTGACGTTAAGAAACGATTAGAAACCACCCTGGAGCGACAGGAAACAAAGACACAAAATTTGGTATCATGGATCAAAGTACAATCACCAACGTGATCTATAATGCGAAATTCACATTACAACAACTTACAGGAAATCAAAGGGATAACGGTTGTACTTTCGATCAACGAACGAATCAAAATCCCAGACTAACACCCAAGGTTCTAAACTATAACAGAATAGACTCAAAGGATAACGAGTCAATAATTCGCATTTTAATGGCGTGAATCATATTAACAAGAGTATCGAATAAATTCGATATACAAAATAGAGAACACGGGCTTTAGAATGATCATTTATTCAATTCACATGGTAAACAATGTGAATAGGCCAAAAAGAATCAACATTGGAAGAATTAAATGAGAATCAAAGTCGATGAATCGAGCTGTTGGAATCTGTGAATTCGTAAAGCTGAAGTTCACAAACGAAGTCCGAACGGCCTGAGCTCTAGTTAGGAAAGAGCCTGGAGGAGGGTAGACTGTGGACCGCGGTCTCTCCGGTCCACAGCCTAAAACCGGTCAACCGGTCAAATAAGGGCGGTCGACCGTTTTTACACAGAAGTAAAACCGGTCGATCGCCCCAATATGAGCCTGTCGACCAGTTTTGGCTTGGGTTGTTGCCTAGGACAAACTTAGGGGAATTCGTCCCTCGCGAGCATCCAACGTCGATCGTTGAGGTTCGTGACTTCTTCGGGACATCAACAAGACTTCTCCGATCTCCCGTATCGACTCGTAAAGCTCGAATGCAAAGATTTTGATTATAGGTTCCAAACGAACCAAATTTCGAAATCAAAACGAGTAAACGCGATATAAGCGAATTATGAAGTCTTAGAACTTGCCGGGTGCGACAATGGTACTTCGCAACACCACTTAATCGATTCAAATCGTGTGCATTGATCGTGTGAATAAGACATGTTCATAAAATTGCAATGATTCGGTTTATAAATTTAAATATGAACTAAATTCCAAACCAAAGCACACTAAAGCGATTCGAGCGACTTGTGAAGACTTAGAAATTTTTCGGGGGCAACGAAGCTTTACAACATCACCAAATCAACTCATAGCATACGCATTAGATCGTATGAACAATCCTTATCATAACTTTCAACTCAATGAAACATAAAAACACAAAATCGTCTAAGTTACCCTAACATAACCAATTCACTAGCAGATGCAAACTCATATGAACACTAAATTACACTTGTACAAGCCAATGGCTTGTGGCATAGATGTGAGTTCAAAAAGAACTCACCTTTGGCTCTTGAATATCAAGAACAAGCTCCAACAAGGAAGAACAAGCACCTAAACAAAGCTCTTCTCTTTCATCAATTGCACCTCCGAAATCACCTCATACATTCACATCCAAACATATATGTGTTAGGGTTGTGAAGAAAAATCCGAAATTGAGAGGAGGATAAGGTAGAGAGGGAGAGTAGAGAGCTTACCCATGTCTTAGAATTGGATTTGCACAAGAATTGAGCTCTGGATTGAAGGCCCTAGACTATGAAATTTCTATTTCCTATTCCCTTCCCCATTTTCTATTTTCTTTGAAGTGAGAATGAATAAAGGAGGAGAGAGAGCTATATGGAGCTCTTAAGTGAATGAGCTAGGTTGGCTAACCAAGCCCTAGCCAGGGTACCAAAATTCCAAAGTTTGGAATAAATCGAAGTTTATACTTTTCGAACTCCTAAACGACGTTTTGAACTAGATGGAAGTGGTTTCGAGTCAAAATTCATTCGTATGCGAAAAGTGATATTTTGGTCATACTGTAGTGTCCCGAAATTCAGGTACAATTTGAGCTGACCAAATAACACAAGTCCAACCCAAATTACACTGGAAACCAGAAAACTAATAGAAAGAAAACATAGGGTGAGAATAGATAAGATAGAAACTTAGAATAGAAGAAGAAGAAGAACATACAACATCAGAGTAACATGAATCTCACAGCGGAACGAACAACATATAATAGATAACATATCTTTGAAATAAAATCAGTATATGTACACAGTAACATTATCAGAGTACAACACTTACAATATAGCGGAAATAACAATAACTATAAAATCCTGAAGCCTCCTGCTCCAAGCTCTCCAAGTATATCTGTAAAATCCTGACTTGACTGCCACACAAAATTGGGCACCAAATAGTTTAGGGAAAACAAAACAAAATAAACTATGGGTCAGTCATGTGACTGGTGTGAGTAAAACAATTTAAAATAGTTTGAGCAATTAAACGATATCTCATAAGACCACGCCGTATAACGGAACGGGTTTTTCCCTTATGAGAATCCAAAATAATCTTTGTATCAAAATTCATTGATATTATAATAGTGTATATCAACCACAATATAATAATCTTCTAGCAGAAACGCTTTCATCTCACATTCTACATACATAGTATACAATCATAACCGTGAGCACTTATTGGATAATGGATTTCCATCCATAACAATGTATGGAACCACCTTCCGATAGTGTACCTCTAGATAGGAATACACTGGGTTCAACAAGAACATCTTGCAACCCGACCACACATGACCGACCACTCATTTCGCTTGAGTGTATCAAATGTATATCACCAATGGTTGGGATCAGCAACCGTTTTCCCGAATGGGACAACATCGAATAGATTAAAGAATGAAATGAAACTCTAGATTAGGTGAAAATACACCCTAATTGGAAGCAACCCACTTAGCCATGCTGCCTACCCGATTTTTGTCATTTCCCGGTTGTGAGGCTAGAGGCCACGCTTATCTGTGGCAGATCACACAATTATTCACTTTGAATGTCACATCATCATACCCGCCAAATCACAAATTGATTTCCCCAAAAACACGACGGGTATACAGCTAAGAGGAACGAATTCCTTCGTCACCAAACATATATCCGTTTGAAGAGATCAACTTACGCGATCTATTAAATATACTCTGCCGGACATCCTTCCATACAGGTCGTCCTGGGACTAGACAAACCGAAGGCACTATTCTGTAAATAGGACAACCCTTGCATAACTCCATCTTTAATTATCTTCCTCATATTTGATCGCAATGCTAACGTCCATACAGAGTGGTTTTCAGATAACGAATCTGATCCTGGTCTCTCTGTATTGACGAAGGAAAAATGGTCAAAAACTTTGATAGTCGTTGAGTGAACTATCAAAGAAAAACACGTGTGCAAACAACGATATTATTTCTAGATGGAAATTTTATCGATCAATCATCATTTAACATTTATCTCTTTAGTTCATTAATTTATTCATTTTTCATCTCTTGTTTCCATACATTCAACATTTCGTATTTTCTAAATTTAGAAAATATACGTTATTAAAATTGGAAAACATTTCCCTTTCTTATTTTCTATATTTGGAAACATTTATGATTCTTATTTGGAAAATATTTCCAAAACTCCTACATTGTATTTAAACAGATGCTTAAATAAAACATCGCGATGCCAACTCAAACCATTACACTCACTAACTAAATTCACTTAACCAACCTTCACTATCGAACCTTAACCATTCCTTTGTTAAAAAGGAAGTCAATCAAGTTAGGGTATAACTACCTCTCAGACCTTAACTGAACAACATTTCTAACCTCAAAATAGAAAAAGTTCACCTTCTAAATCTTTAACAAACTTCCTTACGTAACTTTCGGATTCTATTTACGAATCCACTTCTTTTTCAGAAATTATTTGATTCTAACAATAGTGTTATAATCTCATGCTTCCGAGATATAATAATTTAAGTATAACTTTTATTTATTAGTTTGGATAAATAAACAAACAAATAATTTATTTATAAATAAATAAATCTTGATTAAGAACAGAAAGTGAATAGTACTTTCCCGAATTCGATATAATCGAATTCAATGTATAATTCTCTTTCGAATAATCTTTATTCGATAACTCCTTTTAGAATAAACTATATTCGATTAACTCTCTTCGAATAACTAATATTCGATAATCTCTCTTTCGAATAAACTATATTCGATAATCTATATTCGAATAACTAATATTCGATAATATCTCTTTCCAATAAACTATATTCGATTATCTCTTTTCTTTGAACAAAATATATTCGATTAACTCCTTTCGAATAACTATATTCGATTAACTCCTTTCTTCGAACAAACTATATTGGATTAGTTCCTTTTCCAAATAAACTATACTCGATAACTCCTTTCGAATAAACTATATTCGATTAATTCCTTTCGAATAACTATATTCGATTAACTCTAACTCAATTAACTCTAATTTGATTAACTCTAATTCGATTAACTCCTTTCAATTACTCTAACGCGATTAACTCTAATCGAATAATTCTAATTCGATTAACTCTAATCGATTAATTCTAACTCAATTAACTCTAATCGATTAATTCTAACTCGATTAACTCTAATCAATTAACTATAATCGATTAACTCTAATTGATTAACTCTAATCGATTTACTCTAATCGATTAACTCTAAATGATTAACTCTAACTGATTAACTCTAACTGATTAATTCTAATCGATTTAGTCCAATTGATTAACTCCAATTGATTAACTCTAATTGATTAACTCTAACTTATTAACTCTAATCAATTTACTCCAATTGACTAACTATAATCGTTTTGCTCTAATCGATTTACTCTAATTGATTAACTCTAACTGAATAACTAATTTCAAATAACAAAATTTGATAACTCTCTTCAAATTACTATTTTTCAAATAACTATATTTGATAACTTTTATTTCGAATAACTCTATTCGGTAACTCCCTTTTTGATTAACTTTAATCAATTAACTCTATTCAATTAACTCTATTTGATTTACTCTAATCGATTAACCCTAATCCCTTTAATATTCCTACTTACTCTCCAAATATTTCCTTTTATGATATCTTATTTATTTTTTAAATAAATATTCCTTTTATCTTTCTATTTATTTTTCCAATATATATCTCTTTTCTCTTCTTTTTGTTCAACAAATATTTCCTTTTCAATTCTATTTATTTAACAAATAAATATTCCCCTTTCAATTCTATTTATTTAACAAATAAATATTCCCTTTTCAATTCTATTTATTTAACAAATAAATATTTTCTTTTCAATTCTATTTGTAAATGTTTTACAAATATTTCCTTTTCTAATTGTTTCACAAATATTTCCTTTTATATTTTTCTTTGATTTTATAATTTTCTTTTATAATATTCTTTTCCTTTTATATATAAAATCCATTGGTTTTATATAAATAATGCAGTTTCAAAATATACTTTGAAAATCCCCTTTTCTACATCCCAGAATTTCTTATGGTATTTAAAATACCAAATAACAATGATTGATATCATTCAAACACACATAATCAACACAGATTATATATCACATCATATATTACAATATATGAAAACAACAGTATTATAAATATTGAGGAATCCAGTTGAATCACTCTAACCTATTTCCCTGCATCCATAGATGTTAAACAATATGATAACATCGATTTCATTTCGATATGAAATATCATGATAAACAGAATTAATATTTGATTAATGATTTATATATATATATTATCTATAATTTCAACCAATACATAAGTAGTTCAACCAAACAATCAACACACAGCAATCAGTCATCATTTATCAGTTCTAAATATACGTTATAAAAATATGAACTGGTAAAGTTGGTGAGTTTTACTCACATTGGCAATTCATCGTTAAATAATGGTGAACTGTTGTTGATTCGGATTAGACAATTTGTTTTGCTATAAATTGTAATGAGCCCCGATTCACTCCCAGTCAGTTCCATGTTGTAGCCCCCGCCTATACGATCCCAACGGATCTGACTGTTTGTCAATCTGATATTGTATGACCAAGATATTCACTCTACAAGTTTATACTATTTTAAATAAAAACAAAACTTCAATCTATTTTCAAATTTGGGATTAACCAAATACCAACGGCCCATCTTCTACCCATTAAAGCCCAGATCCGCAAAACCCTTCTTCATGTCGCGACTTCCTGTAGGAATTCATGGCCATTTCGACAACTCATTCAAAACGTACTTCCATCTCCCTCCACGATTTCAAAATCGGACAACACCAAAATCCCTCTTTTCAAATGATCTTCTCCCCCATACCAACCTTACACCATTTGCATCATATCTTGACGACCGACATGATGCTTTACAGGCTTGCATCAAGGAGCACGCAACCAACCACAAAGCAGCGCACCCCGTTAAACTAGGTTTACGCGTGTACCTCGCCTTCCCGAGTTCACCCATCTCCTCCTCCTATCCTCCGTCGCCACCCAGATGAAATGACAGCCAACCGTAGTTTCAACTACCCAAAACGATCTTAGGAAAACCACTATCGCACTATACAAAAATTATACGGAAATGAAGCTCTCAACTCATAGTCTCCATCATACAAGTTTCGGAATTTATTGAAAATCCTTTGATTTTATTTTGAATTTACATTCTTACGTTGAAAAGAAAAAAGTTGCGGCTACAATTTCTACGCTGACTAAAAGGAGAAAATAGTTAGGGTTAGGTTAAGATATGAGGCTATTTATAGGGTTGGATTAGCTTACAAAGAGAAGCTTTGTATTTTTTTATTTTTTTATATCCTTTTTCCATTTGTATTTGTCATTCAAAAATTCCTGTGGTCACACACGATTTCCAAAAATTATGAAAATGGACGTACACCTTTAGTTCGACTGCAGACCCAACGAAACTTGTTTCGTCGAATTCCGACTCCGTTCGCTCACACAACGTATTTTTAACCGTCAAACTATCGACTGTTTTTCACATTAAAAATCGGTACGACTACATACTGACTTCAAAAACCACGAAACTTGAAATCTAAAAAAAATTGACATTACGGATCGAACAAAATTAGTTTCGTCGAAAATGGAGTTCGTTTGCAAAACTGGTTATTTTAAATCTCTAAATAAACCCTTTTAAATATTTATATATCTAAAATAATTAAATTAAATATTTATAAATTAATATTATCGTATATATTCACATAGAATATCATACAGCTCCAGAATATTCCTATCTGGATTTGTAACTCCATATTTCAAATCCAGAGTTAAATCGATATTCAATTTATATTTAAATCCTTTTATTATATAATTAAATCGTTACAAATTATAAAGGAACTCCAAAGCGACTATTTTAAAATTTGATTTGGACATAAATCAAAATCTACATAGTGAAATCCCGATTTTTTTCTTTCATTAGAAAAATATACTTCACCAGCTCCGAACGTTTCTTGTTTCACGGAAATCCAATTTAAAACGGATTATGTATATACATTTAAAGTTCGAATCGCCAAATAGCGAACTGCCGCGCCATATCGAGCTTGATTATAATTATAATATAAATTATACATTCAACTGTCGTTCAAATAATATATTCGTTATTCTAATTCAAATTCCAAGATGAATTAAATATTTTACATTGTTCAGTTCACATTATATTGTCAATTCACTATTTCCGACTATCTCGGAATTACATATATTTTTCTATTATTTAAATTAATTAAATATTCAATATTATTTAATTAAACGACCCTTTAATTCTCTAAATCACTAATTAAATAATTAAATAAATTAATTATTATATCGTAGAAATACAGGATGTTACATTCTTTCCCCATTAAAATAATTTCGTCCTCGAAATTGCTAAGGCAGAAAACAAACCCTACTAACTGGTTAAAAATTATTTGTTTACTTCTTTTTGAGTTTCAACTGAACAAATAAATTTCAATTAAAATATTAATTCATTTTGACTAATGAAAATTTTCAAAAATTCTGAAAATTTCCTAACACCCGAAATTTTAGAAAAATTTCGCCAGCACCTCCTTTGTACTGGTCAATCGGTACAACTACAACTCGCCTCTCTAGGCCTTCTCCAACCCCAAAAGAAAATCAAATGGCCAAGCGGCTTCCAAACAGGCTCATAAATCACCAAACTCATATAAAATAAACTTGTACCTTTTTGTCGGGCATATCATTATATCATTTCCATCTGCTACCAATTCAGCGTATACCGATGTCATGTTAATCAAACTCCAATCAATTTATCTTCAAATCTGACCACTGTCTTAAAACTAAGCCAATTTCCATTTTGGGCTTAAAGTCCATTATCCATTCTAAATTCAACCCAACTTACTCGATACCACTATATTCTAATTCAATTTCCACTTAATTGACTTCTGTTTAATTCTAATTTGTTTTCACAAATTCTAATTTATTTTGTTTCAATTCAAACAGTCTTCCCCAGGATATTTCAAATAGTTTTGCTTTTCTAAAACCAGATATCCCCTTTCAGGATTCAAAACAACTTGCTTTTCACAAAACAATTCAAAAAAAATCCTTTGTAGTAATCCGTCACTTAGCAACTCAAAAATGAACACTAATGATGTCGCGATTCATCATCAGGGTTATTTCCTAGCTGTCGAAGTGAGTTCAATACTATATCACTTTCAAAACCATATCTAAACACTTCCATTTTGAAATTCATTTCAAAATACCCTTTTCAATGCTTGTAAAAAATTTAAAATCTCCCAGGATTTTAAAATTCACATATATTTAACCCAGATTCATTTACAAACACTTTTATAACCTTCTAGGGTTTTAATTCCAATTCTAATTTAAATTCAGATTTAAGTCATCTGATTTCACGTATTTCACTTATATGAATTCTGATTGGCCATTTACATAACCATTCCAACTATAATCTTATTCGATTATAATTACAACCAACACATCCAATATGCCATAATACTTCAAATATCTATACTTTGTTTATATCAAAATATAATTTGGGTAAAATTATTTCGTTTACCCTCTTTTCAAATCATACCATGTCGGTTTATCGTATTCGAGTGTTTAGAAACCCTTACCGATACAGCGGATCAAACTAATCGACCAGAACATATAAACAATTCAACCAATAAATCTCCACAATATAAAACAATTTTATATTGAAATCTACAAATACGTTCTCTCGTATATATACACTCAAACTCAATCTAGGGTATTGCTAACCCTATCTTTACTGAGTCACACCACAGAGCCTAGGTAATTGCTTAACCTTTAGCTCTAATACCAAATATAGTGTCCCAAAATTCTGGTACAATTTGAGCTGACCAAATAACACAAGTCCAACCCAAATTACATTGGAAACCAGAAAACTAATAGAAAGAAAACATTGGGTGAGAATAGATAAGATAGAAACTTAGAATTGAAGAAGAAGAAGAAGAAGAACATACAACATCAGAGTAACACGAATCTCACAGCGGAACGAACAACATATAATAGATAACATATCTTTGAAATAAATCAGTATATGTACACAGTAACATTATCAGAGTACAACACTTACAACACAACGGAAATAACAATAGTTATAAAATCCTGAAGCCTTCTGCTCCAAGCTCTCCAAGTATATATGTAAAATCCTAACTACTTGACTGCCCGTACAATATTGGGCACCCAAGAGTTTAGGGAAAACAAAACAAAATAAACTCTGGGTCAGTCATGTGGCTGGTGTGAGTAAAACAATTTAAAACAGTTTGACAATTAAACGATATATCATAAGACCGCGCTGTATAACGGAACGGGTTTTTCCCTTATGAGAATCCAAAATAATCTTTGTATCAAAATTCATTGATATTATAATAGTGCCTATCAACCACAATATAATAATCATCTAGCAGAAACGCTTTCATCTCACGTTCTGCATACATAGTATACAATCAAAACCGCGAGCACTTATTGCATAATGGATTTCCAACTATGACAAGGTATGGAACCACTTTTCGATAGTGTACTCTTGATAGGAATACACTGGGTTCAACAAGAACATCTTGCAACCCGGCGACACATGACCGACCATTCATTTTGCTTGAGTGTATCAAATATATATCACCAACGATTGGGATCAGCAACCGTTTTCCTGAATGGGATAGCATCGAATAGATTAAAGAATGAAATGAAACTCTAGATCAGGTGACAATACACCCTAATTGGAAGCAACACACTTAGCCATGCTGCCTGCCCGATTTTTGTCATTTCCCAGTTGTGAGGCTAGAGGCCACGCTTATCTCTGACAGATCACACAATTATTCACTTTGAATGTCACATCGTCATACATGCTAAATCACAAATTGATTTCCCCAAAAATACGATGGGTATACAGCTAAGAGAAACGAATTCCTCCGCCACCAAACGTACATACGTTTGAAGAGATCAACTTACGCGATCTATTAAATATACTCTGCCAGACATCCTTCCATACAGGTCGTCCTGGGACTGGACAAACCGAAGGCACTATTCTGTAAATAGGACAGCCCTTGCATAACCCTATCTTTAATTATCTTCCTCATATTTGATCGCCACGCTAATGCCTACACAGAGTAGTTTTCAAATAATGAATCTGATCCCAGTCTCTCTGTATTGACGACGGAAAAATGGTCAAAAACTTCGATAGTCGGTGAGTTGTCTATTAAAGAAAAACACATGTGCAAACAACGATATTATTTCCAGATGGAAATTTTATCGATCAATCATCATTTAACATTTATCTCTTTATTTCATCAATTTATTCAATTTTCATCCATTGTTTCCATATATTCAACATTTCGTATTTTCTAAATTTAGAAAATATACGTTATTAACATTGGAAAACATTTCCATTTCTTATTTTCTATTTTTGGAAACATTTCTGATTCTTATTTGGAAAACATTTCCAAAAATCCTACATTGGATTTAAACAGATGTTTAAATAAAACATCGTGATGCCAACTCAAACCATTACACTAACTAAATTATCTTAACCAACCTTCACTATCGAACCTTAACCATTCCTTTGTTAAAAACGAAGTCAATCAAGTTGGGGGTATAACTACCTCTCAGAACTTAACTGAACAACATTTCTAACCTCAAAATAGACAAAGTTCACCTTCTAAATCTTTAACAAACTTCCTTACGTAACTTTCGGATTCTATTTACGAATCCACTTCTTTTACAGAAATTATTTGATTATAACAATAGTGTTATAATCGCATGCTTCCGAAATATAATAACTTAAGTATAACTTTTATTTACTAATTTGGATAAATAAACAAACAACTAATTTATTAATAAATAAATAAATCTTGATTAAAAATGGAAAGTGAATAGAACTTTCCCGAATTCGATGTAATCGAATTCAATGTATAATTCTCTTTTGAATAATCTTTATTCGATAATTCCTTTTCAGATAAACTTTATTCGATTAACTCTCTTTGAATAACTAATATTCGATAATCCCTCTTTCGAATAAACTATATTCGATAATCTTTCTTCAATATTCGATAATCTATCTTTCGAATAAACTATATTCGATAATCTCTTTTCTTCGAACAAACTATATTCGATTAACTCCTTTCTTCGAACAAACTATATTTAATTAATTCCTTTTCCGAATAAACTATACTCGATAAATCCTTTCGAATAAACTATATTCGATTAATTCCTTTTGAATAACTATATTCGATTAACTCTAATTCGATTAACTCTAATTTGATTAACTCTAATTTGATTAACTCTAATTCGATTAACTCCTTTCAATTAACTCTAACTCGATTAACTATAATCGATTAATTCTAATTCGATTAACTCTAATCGATTAATTCTAACTCGATTAACTCTAACCGATTAACTCTAATTCGATTAACTCTAATCAATTAATTCTAACTCGATTAACTCTAATCGATTAACTCTAACTGATTAACTCTAACTAATTAACTCTAACGATTTACTCTAATTGATTAACTCTATTTGATTAACTTTAACTGATTAACTCTAATAGATTTACTCCAATTGATTAACTCTAATTGATTAACTCTAACTGATTAACTCTACTCGATTTACTCCAATTGATTAACTCTAATCGATTTACTCTAATCGATTAACTCTAACTGAATAACTAATTTCAAATAACAAAATTTGATAACTCTCTTCAAATAACTATTTTTCAAATAACTATATTTGATAACTTTTTTTCGAATAACTCTAATCGATAACTCCCTTTTTGATTAACTCTAATCAATTAACTCTATTCAATTAACTCTATTTAATTAACTCTATTTGATTTACTCTAATCGATTAACTCTAATCCATTTTATAATCCTACTTACTCTCCAAATATTTCCTTTTATGATATCTTATTTATTTTCTAAATAAATATTCCTTTTATCTTTCTATTTATTTTTCCAATATATATCTCTTTTCTCTTCTATTTGTTCAACAAATATTTCCTTTTCAACTCTATTTATTTAACTAATAAATATTTCCTTTTCAAATCTATTTGTAAATGTTTTACAAATATTTCCTTTTCTAATTGTTTCACAAATATTTCCTTTTATATTTTTCTTTGATTTTATAATTTTCTTTTATAAAATTCTTTTCCTTTTATATATAAAATCCATTGATTTTATATAAATAATTCATTTTCAAAATACACCTAGAAAATCCCCTTTTCTACATCCCAGTATTTCTTACGGTATTTAAAATACCAAATAACAATGATTGAAATCATTCAAGCACACATAATCAACACAGATTATATATCACATCATATATTACAATATATGAAAACAACAGTATTATAAATATTGAGGAATCCAGTTGGATCCCTCCAACATGTTTCCCTGCATCCACAGATATTAAACAATATAATAACATCGATTTCATTTCGATATGAAATATTCTAATAAACATAATCAATATTTGATTATCGATTTATATATATATATATATATATATATATATATCGTTATCTATAATTTCAACCAATACATAAGCAGTTCAACAAAACAGTCGACACACAGCAATTAGTCATCATTTATCAGTTCTAAATATACGTTATAAAAATATGAACTGGTAGAGTTGGTGAGTTTTACTCACATTGGCAGTTCATCGTCAAAAAACGGTAAACTGTTGTTGATTCGGATCAGACAATTTATTTTGCTACAAATTGTAACGAGCCCCGATTCATTCCCAGTCAGTTCCATGCTGTAGCCCCCGTCCATATAATACCAACGGATCTGACCGTTCATCAAACTGATATTGTACGACCAAGATATTCAGTTTACAAGATTATACTATATTAAATAAAAACAAAACTTCAATCTATTTTAAAATTTGGGCTTTACCAAATACCAACGGCCCATCTTCTACCCATTAAACCCCAGACCCACAAAACCCTTCTTCCACTTCTTCATGTCGCAACTCCGTGTAGGAATTCATGGCCATTTCGACAACTCAATCAAACCGTACTTCCATCTCCCTCCACGAATTCAAAATCGGACAACACCAAAATACCTCTTTTCAAATGATCTTCTCCTTCATACCAACCTTACTCCACTTGCACAATATCTCGACGACCAATATGATGCTTTACAGGCTTGCGATAGAGAGCACGCAACCAACCACAAAGCACCGCACCCCATTAAACTAGGTCTACGTGTGCACCTCGCCTTCCCGAGTTCACCCATCTCCTCCTCCTGTCCTCCGTCGCCACCCAGATGAAATGACAGCCAACCCTAGTTTCAACTACATAAAATGATCTCAGGAAAACCACTAACTATACAAAAATAATACGGAAATGAAGCTCTCAACTCATAGTCTTCACCATACAAGTTCGGAATTTATAGAAAATACTTTGATTTTATTTTGAATTTACATTCTTACGTTGAAAATAAAAAAGTTGCGGCTTCAATTTTTGCGCTGATGCGACGGCCCGCCCTGCACTAGCCGACATTTCCCATGAAAGTGCGTTATGCCGATGTCCAACCAGCACGGGACGGTCGACAAAGAAAGGGAAAGAAAGAAATTTGAACTAACAAGGAACAGGTAGAATGTCTCACAGCGCATGGAATAAAATATAATAATAACATACTTTGACATAAAACAGGCGAGACAGTGCGTAAGCTGAAAACTAAACATCATAGCAGCGGAAAATCCAAATACAGCTTATGTTCCAAATCATCATTATTACAACTTTTGAAAATTATCTCTAGAGCAAATAATTAAGGTACACTACTAATTCCCAAAGTAGTGATCGACACAGGGAGAATATATAAAGAGTAGTACGTGTAAGCCTCCTGCTCGTCTCCGGACAACTACTCGTGCACATCCAGCTAACCTGTCTCTAGTCTGCCCATTTAAGAGCACCTAGAGTAATAAGAAGAGACATAAAACTCTGGGTCAGACAAAAGTCTGGTATGAGCGATAAGCAGCAAAACAGAACAATAATAGGTATACTAAACCATACCTGAACCTGGACCTGTAACCAAAGAGTTAGCACTACATACTGTACAATACTCTAAGGTACCACTAACATATGGTGTAAAGATACGGGGGCGGGGGTGTGCATGTCATAGTGATGGCAAACAATCAATCATAGCAACCATCCTCACATCTCTCACTCAGTGCGTAAAGCATAAGATATCTACCACTTTGACCACCCTATGCCTTGCTATGATCACTCTGCTCCATGGAGTCGTAATGACACCACTGCACTGATCCATAGCCACTAATCCTTTGCTATATCCACTCTGCCCCCATGGAGTGATGATGGCTCCAATGCACTGGCTCATAGCCTTGCTACGATCACTCTGCCCCATGAAGTCATGACAACTTCACTGCACTGATCCGTAACCAACATCCGTCTTTCCGTGGTGAGTCAAACCTATAGACGTCGATAACCCCTTTACACGCGTCTCGCAGCAGAGGCCAACTCATGAAGTTAACTCGTTAGTTCCCAACTGGATCCTGAGTTCTACTTTCCATTTGGACTACCTTTGCATCTCAGGTTTTGGTCTCCTCCGGATCGGTTCGGGTCTCCTCCTCCTATCCGGTTCGGTTCGGGTCTCCTCCTCCTATTCGGTTCGGTTCGGGTCTCCTCCTCCTATTCGGTTCGGTTCGGATCTTCTTTCTATCTGGTTCGATTTGGGTCTCTTACTCCTATCCAGTTCGGTTCGGGTTTCCTCCTCCTATCCAGTTCGATTCGGGTGTCTTCCTCCTATCCGGATCGGTTCGGGTGTCTTTCTCCTATCCGGATCGGTTCGGGTGTCTTTCTCCTGTCCGGATCGGATCGGGTGTCTTTCTCCTATCCTGATCAGATCGAGTGTCTTTCTCCTATCCAGATCAGATCAGGTGTCTTGCTCCTATCCGGATCGGATCGGGTGTTCCTCCTAACCGGTTCTAAAAATCTGCAACTTTTTCCATCAAGCTATTTTCGCCAAACGACGGCATTTTCAACCATTCTAACCTTTCTATGACATATCAAAACATTCCAAACAACAGTAACAACATATAGAATCAATCAAAAACATTAAAACATCATTCACATGAAATATTTTAGATCAAATATACCCAAAAAACATGATTTTCCCCTTAATCCCCTTAATCATGACTTTACCATACAATTAGTAAAACATGTCCAAATTAACCAAAAAATTTATCAAAGCCCTGAAATAATATTTAAGAATTTTTCAATTTTTTCCAGATTTTTCTGAGCCATAATTTCGCTAATTATCATTAATCACCCCTAATTAGCCGTAATTAGTGAAAAACAATGCAAATCAATCACCTTTGCCACAAATAAACTGTAGATCTGAAATGATTCTCTGTTTGGCACGAATACTAATGTCTAACAGCAGTTCTAACCTTGCTTTGGTGCAACTTCTCCTTAATTTGATGTAGTTTAGCCTAATCTTCAATTAGAAAGTGGTTTAGAGGTATTTTAGATATTGGAGGCCATTACTAGGGTTCCAAGAATGAAAGTGGCGGCTGTAAAAGTGTCTAAAGAAATGGTTTCTAGCCCTAATCAGCCCCTATATACCCTAATCCCGAAATCTCCCAATGGGACTAGCTGTTAACTACCCAATTAAGCCCGATTAAGTTGTTTTTCACCTTGTAAACCTTAATTCAGCCATATCTCCAGAACGGTAAGTCCGTTTGGCTAATGTGACCACTCTATGAAAAGGTAAACCATCATCCGGATCTAACGAATGTGGTTTTAGGTCAAAACTCCTTTCCAATCCAAAATTATGGCCGAAACAAGATCAGCTTGGGGGTAAAACGGACATTTAAAAATCGGCAAAAATCATGAACATGGGAAATGACCAAAATAGTCGTTCCCCGAAGTTACATGACCATACGACTTCATACGAAAAAGAAATAAATATTCTATGATCTTCCGATGCGTAGAACGTGGGTCCTTACATTCTCCCCCCCCCCCCTTAGGAAATTTCGTCCCCGAAATTCCTTAACCAAAACAAACAAAGGGTCCCGCATGCCTACCAATCATTTACAGCAATCAACATACATAACAAACAAACAAGTCTATCCTAGCGTGCGGAAAACTAAATCGCAAGTAGAATCTTACCAGGAAAAGAGTTTTGCATACGCCTTCCTAATGCTCTCCTCCGTCTCCCAAGTACAGTCTTCCTCATCATCACCCCACTGAACTTTGACTAGTTTCGCCGCCTTCCTTCGAAGCTGCTTCGTATCGTTCCCAACAATACGCATAGGCCTGTGGTTCCCAACCGCCTCGGGTTCAACCTCGATATCGTCCAACTGATCCGTTGAATTAGTCATATCGGGGTCATGCACGAATTTCCTTAACTGGGAAACATGAAATACGTTATAAACTCCTGCCATCTTCTCTGATAATTCAACTTTAAATGCCATATTCACAATTTGCTCGAGAACTGGGAATGGTCCAACAAATCTTGGTGTTAACTTGTCTCTCCTCCCAAATCGAATCAAGCTCTTTAACGGAGAAATATTGACAAACACCAAGTCACCAATGGAGAACTTTAAATCTCTTCTACTCTTATCAGCATAACTCTTCTTTCTATCTTGGATAATCTGTATTCGCTGTCGGATAATCTTGATCTTATTTAAGGTTTCTCTTATTACATCTGGCCCTAGCACAAATTTCTCACCGGTTTCCAGCCAACATGATGGTGAGTTGCATGGTCTTCCATACAAAGCTTCAATGGGGCCATACCAATACTGGATTGATAACTGTTATTATATGCAAACTCTACTAGATGCAAATGGTCATCCCATGATCCCCCAAAATCCAATATACAAGCCCTCAGGAGATCCTCCAATATACGATTCACCCTCTCTATCTGACCGTCGGTTTGAGGATGGTACGCGATACTAAGATGTAATTCTGATCCCAACGCCTCTTCTAAGCTCTTCCAAAATCCACTAGTAAACAACGGATCTCGATCACTTACAATGCCCTTGGGTATTCCATGAAATCTCACTATCCACTTCATATACAGTTCGACTAACTTAGCTATAGTTCTACTCGACATGACAGGTATAAACCTTGCATTTTTAGTCAATCGATCTACGATTACCCAAATGCTATCATGACCTGATCTAGTCCTTGGTAAACCGTTGATGAAATCCATCGAGACTTGTTCCCATTTCCATTCTGGGATTTCTAATGGTTGTAACAAACCACTAGGCTTCTTTTGCTCAGCTTTAACTAACTGGCAATTCATACACTTGGGTATAAACTTCCAAACGTCTCTTTTCATCCCTTCCCTGTAGTAGATCTGCTTCATGTCTCGATACATTTTGTTACCACCGGGATGTATGGTCAGATTTGAGTGGTGACATTCTCTAAGCTCTTCATCTCTCAATCCATTCACATTGGGTACAACCAGTCTTCCACTCTTTCTAAGCCATCCATCTCGATCAAGCCCATACTCATTCATCTCCTCATCGATGCCCATCTCTAACTTGGAGATGATTTTCAAAAAGTTAGGATCGTCCCTCTGACTGGAACCAATCCTCTCAATCAAAGTGGGTCTGATAGTCAAACTTGATAACATTTCTGGATCTAATTCGCACTTTGGTCTGAAATCATACCCAGCGATGTACTCCAGTTGCTTCCACTCAAGAAACATAGCCCCTAAACTGGAATGTCTCCTACTCAACGCATCAGCTACCACTTCGCCCTTCCCTGGTGTATATGCGATATCGAAATCATAGGAAGCCAAAAACTCTAACCATCTTTGCTGACGGAGATTTAGATCCTTCTGAGAGAAAATATACTTTAACGACTTATGGTCAGTAAACAACTCGAATCTTTCTCCCAAGAGATAATGTCTCCACATCTTCAACGCGAACACGATCGTTGCTAATTCCAAATCGTGGGTAGGGTATCTTTGCTCATGTGGTTTCAGTTGCCGGCTTGCATAAGCTACAACCCTACCTCCTTGCATCAGCACATCACCTAGTCCGGTACCACATGCGTCCGTGTATACTGTCATTTCTTCATTCCGTTTGGGAATGACTAACACTGGTGCACGCGTCAACTTTTCCTTCAGACTCTTAAATGCATTCTCACACTTTTCGTTCCAGATGAAAGCTTGATTCTTCTTGGTCAACAAAGTCAACGGTGCTGCTATCTTGGAGAAGTCTTGGATAAACTTACGATAATATCCAGCTAACCTCAAGAAACTTCTTACATATGTTGCATTCTTGGGCGTAGACCAATCTTGTACCGTAGCCACCATAGCAGGATCAACAACAATACCATTCTCTGAAACAACATGGCCCAAGAATCTCACTTCCCTCCACCAGAAGTGACATTTAGAAAACTTTGCTTTCAATTGGTGTTTTCTCAACACCTCCATCACTATCCTCAAGTGTTCCTTGTGTTCTTCCTCTGTCCTCGAATAAACAAGTATGTCGTCCACGAACACAAGAACAAACTTATTCAACTGATCTCTGAATACCCTATTCATAAGATCCACAAAATATGCTGGTGCATTGGTCAACCCAATGGCATGACCAACCACTCATATAATCCAGACGACGTCCGAAATGGGGTTTTAGCTATACTTTCAGCTTCCACTCTAAGTTGATGAAAACCTGTCGCGAGATCCAACTAGGAGACACACTCGCGCCACTCAACTGATCAAACAAATCATCTATCCGTGGTAGAGGATACTTATTCTTCCTCGTCACCTTATTCAATTCGCGGTAGTCCACACACAAATGAAGGGAACCATCTGCCTTGGTAGCAAACACAACTGGTGCTCCCCACTCAGAAACATTTCTTCTGATAAATCCCTTCTTCAAAAGATCGCTTACTTGCACCCCGAGCTCTTGCTGCTCCCTTGGTTCCATATGACGAAGTGGCATTACTATAGGTCTGGCATCTTTCACTAAATCAATACGGAACTCAATCTCTCGGTGTGGTGGAAGTCTGGTCACTTCCTCGAAGACGTCCGGATATCGGCCAGCCACGGGCACATCTGACAACTCATCATGCAGGATGTCGAGGGAATTTAGAAAACTAGCCATTACCCCATCACTAGGTAGACCACCAAACACTACCCTTCGCCCATCATCCGCTCTAACTGTCACCAAAAATCCCTCACAGTCTACTACCACCCCGTATCTTTGGAGCCAATCGACTCCCAAAATAATGCCAAACCCAGTAAATCCCAAAACAAAGCAATCACAAACAAACATGCATCCATGACTCGATAAGACCACATTACGAAAAATCATGCTAAGGCTAGTCGAACCACCAATCGGGTTCGTTACCGCTAAAGGTCTATCGACTATCTCGGGTTCCCATCCCAACCTATCTACCAGGTCACTAGATATGAAGGAACGGGAAGCTCCGGTATCAAACAATACTCGAACAGGAACATCATAAACAGAAAGCATACATTGAATGACGACATTCTTTCCTTTCTCCGCTGCAGTTGGGGCATTCGACGAAGAAGGAACAGCATTGATAGCATATGCTTTCACAATCTACTTTTATTTAGGGGGTTGCGGACACTTGTCCTTGTGATGTCCCACTTGGCCACAGTTGGAGCACTTCCTATCCGCTGGCTTGGCCTGACATTCTTTGGCATAGTGGCCCTTCTTACCACAGCTGAAGGACTCAACATCTTTCTTATTCTTTTTCTTCTGGCCATCCTTGGTCTTATTCTTCTTTCTCTTATTCTGAGAACCATTCTTGCCTCCATTGCTTGCTTGCGGCTTTTGCTCCCCTGCAGATGCAACCTCAGTCTTCGACTTAGGGTATAGACTCTCTGATCTCAAAGTTTTCCCCACAATCGATTCAAACGTCTCATCGATGTGGTTAATAAGCCTTTCCCCCAAGTACTGATCCAAGCCAGTTATGAACTTCTCATTTTTCTTCTCGGGAGTGTAAATGAGGGATAATCCATACTTCGATAAATATCGAACTTTGCAACATACTCCGAGACTGCCCTACCATTCTGCTTAAGCTCCAGAAATTTCCTAAACAATTCTGACTTCTGGGAAGTTGGGATAAACTTATCCCTGAATCGAGCCTTAAACTGATCCCAAGTAACTTGATCCTCTAGAGTAGCTGCCTTAATAGCGTTCCACCAATTCATATCCCGTCCTTGCAGTTGACGGGATGCTAGTCTTCTCTTCATCGCATCCTCGATACCCAAGTCTTCGAAGATACGCTCACAGCTATCCAACCAATCCTGAACTTATGTAGCCGATTCTGTTCCATGGAACGACTTCCCACCAAGGCTAGTGTAATCCTTGCATAGCTTGGCGAAATCGACTCTAGGTGCCTGCACCGCTGCACCACCACCATTTGTAGCGTTGGGAACTGCTCCTTGCACATTTCTAAGCATCTCTCTCATGAAGTCAGTGAACATCGTCCTCATATCAGGAGCATTCCCATTATTAGCTCCTCTACCGGTACCCTAGTATATCGGCTCATCGTTCAATCTATAAGGAGAAAACGATTAACCATCTCTTCAGTGGTGTTAGTGCAATGCGACTTCATCCTTAAATATACTAATAGTATATATATAACTTTATGAAAACCAAAATAATCACAAATACGCGCTCTGATATACGTATTATCTCTCCATGATGTCTTCCCTAGGTTAACTACGCAACCTAGAGCTCTGATATCAAATATGACGGCCCGCCCCGCACCAGCCGACATTTCCCATGAAAGTGTGTTGTGCCGATGTCCAACCAGCATAGGATGGTCGCCAAAGAAAGGGAAGGAAAGGAATTTGAACTAACAAGGAACCTGTAGAATGTCTCACAGCGCATGGAATAAAATATAATAATAATATACTTTGACATAAAACAGGCGAGACAGTGCATAAGCTGAAAACTAAACATCATAGCAGCGGAAAATCCAAATACAGCTTATGTTCCACATCATCATTATTACAACTTTTGAAAACTGTTTCTAAAGCAAATAAATAAGGTTCACTACTAATGCCCAAAGTAGTGACCAGCAGCGACATAGGGAGAATATACAAAGAATAGTACGTGTAATCCTCCTGCTCATCTCCGGACAGCTACTCGTGCACAACCAGCTAACCTGTCTCTAGTCTGCCCATTTAAGAGCACCCAGAGTAATAAGAAGAGACATAAAACTCCAGGTCAGACAAAAGTCTGGTATGAGCGATAAGCAGCAAAACAGAACAATAACAGGTATACTAAACCATACCTGAACCTGGACCTGCAACCAAAGAGTTAGCACTACATATTGTACAATACTCTAAGGTGCCACTAACATACGGTGTAAAGATACGGGGGTGGGGGTGTGCATGTTATAGTGATGGCAAACAATCAAGCATAGCAACCATCCTCACATCTCTCACTCATTGCGTAAAGCAAAAGATATCTACCACTTTGACCACCCTATGCCTTGCTGTGATCATTATGCCCCATGGAGTCGTAACGACACCACTACACTGATCCATAGCCACTAATCCTTTACTATGTCCACTCTGCCCCATGGAGTCATGATGGCTCCACTGCACTGGATCATAACCTTGCTACGATCACTCTGCCCCATGAAGTCATGACAACTTCACTGCACTGATCTGTAACCAATATCCGTCTTTCCGTGGTGAGTCAAAGCTATAGACGTCGATAACCCCTTTGCACGCGTCCCGCAGCAAAGCCCAACTCATGAAGTTAACTCGTTGGTTCCCAACTGGATCCTGAGTTCTACTTCCCATTTGGACTACCTTTGCATCTCGGGTTTTGGTCTCCTCCGGATCGGTTCGGGTCTCCTCCTCCTATCCGGTTCGGGTCTCCTCCTCCTATCCGGTTCGGTTTGGGTCTTCCTCCTATCCGGTTCAGTTCGGGTCTCTTCCTCCTATCCGGTTCGGTTCGGGTCTCCTCCTCCAATCTGGTTCGGTTCGGGTGTCTTCCTCCTATCCGGATCGATTCAGGTGTCTTTCTCCTATCGGGATCGGTTCGGGTGTCTTTCTCCTATCGGGATCGGTTCAGGTGTCTTCCTCCTATCCGGATCAGATCGGGTGTCTTGCTCCTATCCGGATCGGATCGGGTGTCTTGCTCCTATCTGGATCGGATCGGGTGTTCCTCCTAACCGGTTCTGAAAATCTGCAACTTTTCCCTGCAAGCTATTTTCGCCAAATGACGGCGTTTCAACCATTCTAACCTTTCTATGACATCATAAAACATTCCAAACAACAGTAACAATATATAGAATCAATCAAAAACATTAAAACATCATTCACACGAAATAATTTAGATCAAATATACCCAAAAAGCATGATTTCCCCCTTAATCCCCTTAATCATGACTTTACCATACAATTAGTAAAATATGTCCAAATTAACCAAAATTTTAATCAGAGCCCTGAAATAATATTTAAGAATTTTACAAATTTTTCCAGATTTTTCTGAGCCATAATTTTTCTAATTATCTCTAATCACCCCTAATTAGCTGTAATTAGTGAAAAACAATGCAAATCACTCACCTTTGCCACAAATAAACTGTAGATCTGAAATCATTCTCTGTTTGGCACGAATACTGATGTCTAACAGCAGTTCTAACCTTGCTTTGGTGCTATTTCTCCTTAATTTGATGTAGTTTAGCCTAATCTTCAATTAGAAAGTGGTTTAGAGGTATTTTAGATGTTGGAGGTCATTACTAGGGTTCCAAGAATGAAAGTGGCGGCTGTAAAAGTGTCTAAAGAAATGTTTCCTAACCCTAATCAGCCCCTATATACCCCTAATCCCGAAATCCCCCAATGGGCCTAGCTGTTAACTACCTAATTAAGCCTGGTTAAGTTGTTTTTCACCTTCTAAACCTTAATTCAGCCATATCTCCAGAATGGTAAGTCCGTTTGGCTAATGTGACCACTTTATGGAAAGGTAAACCATCATCCGGATCTAATGGAAGTAGTTTCAGTTCAAAACTCCTTTCCAATCAAAAATGATGGCCGAAACAAGATCAGCTAGGGGCAAAACGGTTATTTAAAAATCGGTAAAAATCATGAACATGGGTAATGACCCCAATAGTCATTCCCCAAAGTTACACGACCATACGACTTCATACGAAAAAGAAATAAATATTCTATGATCTTCCGATGCGTAGAACGCGGGTCTTTACATTTTTTTTCCCTTTAGGAAATTTCGACCCCGAAATTCCTTAACCAAAACATACAAAGGGTCCCGCATGCCTACCAATTATTTACAGCAATCAACATACAAAACAAACAAAAAAGTCTATCCTAGCATGCAGAAAACTAAATCGCAAGTAGAATCTTACCAGGCAAAGAGTTCTGGATACGCCTTCCTAATGCTCTCCTCTGTCTCCCAAGTACAGTCTTCCTCATCATCACCCCATTGAACTTTGACTAGTTTCACTGCCTTCCTTCGAAGCTGCTTCGTATCGTTCCCAACAATACACATAGGCCTGCGGTTCCCAACCGCCTCGGTTTCAACCTCGATATCGTCCAACTGATCCGGTGAAATAGTCATATCGAGGTCGTGCACGAATTTCTTTAACTGGGAAACATGAAATACGTTATGAACTCCTGCCATCTTCTCTGGTAATTCAACTTTATATGCCAAATTCTAAATTTGCTCAAGAACTGGGAATGGTCCAACAAATCTTGGTGTTAACTTGCCTCTCCTCCCAAATTGAATCACGCTCTTTAACGGAGAAATCTTAATAAACACCAAGTCGCCAATGGAGAACTATAAATCTCTTCTCCTCTTATCAGCATAACTCTTCTGTCTACCTTGGGCAGCCTTTATTCGCTGTCGGATAATCTTGATCTTATCTGAGGTTTCTCTTATTACATCTGGCCCTAGCACAAATTTCTCACCGGTTTCCAGCCAACATGAAGGTGAGTTGCACGGTCTTCCGTACAAAGCTTCAAATGGAGCCATACCAATATTGGATTGATAACTGTTATTATATGCAAACTCTACTAGATGCAAATGGTCATCCCATGATCCCCCAAAATCCAATATACAAGCTCTCAAGAGATCCTCCAATATACGATTCACCCTCTCTGTCTGACCATCAGTTTGAGGATGGTACGCGGTACTGAGATGTAATTCTGATCCCAATGCCTCTTGTAAGCTCTTCCAAAATCCACTAGTAAACAACGGATCTCGGTCACTTACAATGCCTTTGGGTATTCCATGAAATCTCACTATCCACTTCATATACAGTTCCGCTAACTTAGCTATAGTTCTATTCTACTTGAAGGTTATGAACCTTGCACTTTTAGTCAATCGATCTACGATTACCCAAATGCTATCATGACCTGATCTAGTCCTTGGTAAACCATCGATGAAATCCATCGAGACTTGTTCCCATTTCCATTCTGGGATTTCTAACGGTTGTAACAAACCACTAGGCTTCTTTTGCTCAGCTTTAACTAACTGGCAATTCATACACTTGGGTATAAACTTCCCAACGTCTCTTTTCATCCCTTCCCAGTAGTAGATCTGTTTCATGTCTCGATACATTTTCTTACCATCGGGATGTATGGTCAGTTTTGAGTGGTGACATTCTCTAAGCACTTCATCTCTCAATCCGTTCACGTTGGGTACAACCAGTCTTCCACTCTTTCTAAGCCATCCATCTCTATCAAGCCCATAGTCGTTCATCTCCTCATCGATGCCCATCTCTAACTTGGAGATGATTTTCAATAAGTTAGGATCGTCCCTCTGACTGGAACCAATCCGCTCAATCAAAGTCGGTCTGATTGTCAAACTTGATAACATTTTTGGATCCAATTCTCACTTTGGTCTGAAATCATACCCAGCGATGAACTCCAGTTGCTTCCACTCAAGAAACATTGCCCCTAAACTGGCATGTCTCCTACTCAACGCATCAGCTACCGCATTGCCTTCCCTGGTGTATATGCGATATCGAAATAATAGGAAGCCAAGAACTCTAACCATCTTTGCTGACGGAGATTTAGATCCTTCTGAGAGAAAAGATACTTTCTCGGAATTCAAATAATATATTCGTTATTCTAATTCAAATTCTAAGATGAATTAAATATTTTAAATTGTCCAGTTCACATTATATTGTCAATTCACTATTTCTGACTATCTCGGAATTAAATATATTATTCTATTATTTAAATTAATTAAATATTCAATATTATTTAATTAAACAACCCTTTAAATCTCTAAATCACTAATTAAATAATTAAATAAATTAATCATTATATCGTAGAAATACGGGACGTTACACATACACTCAAATGAGAAAACGACCAAATTTTACCTAAATCCAAATGTATCGACGCTTATAGTCAAAAAGGTCGTAAACAACGATGCGGAATCAATGGAAGTGGTCCCAAATCCTAATTTTATCGTTTGTGAAAAACGACATTTTGGGTGACACGTCGGACACGACGATATATTTAAACAAAATATTTAAATCTATTATCATCGAATGAGTGGGTTGTTACAGACTTCCCCCTTTAAAAGAATTGCATCCCCGCAATTCCTTAAGAATGAAGTAATAAGTAACAACCAAAAATAATACCACGGAGTGGTACCACAAGAACCGACATGAAATGAAAAGTTCACACCAACGGCTAGGTGAGACCCCAGTTTCGTTTCACAAGATAATAAAAACTGGAGTTCAATCTTGAATTCCATTACCCATGAAGGTAGTCATCCCAAACGGGTAAAATAATTCCAGAAAAATTCATAAGCGCTATGAATTCAAATAGACTCTCCTTTCTTAGTATGATTCTCAAGGAATGAGAATCGATAGAATGCACAAAAAACCATGCGAATCTAATTTGGAATTTCAAGGAGCAACGGGACTGCGTCCTATAGACGCGAGATATCAGTGGTGGATATTTCTCTTAGGATATGAAATTGAAATTTACGATGGTTGACTAATCCATCCCCAAACTCAATCACGACGATGTAGCGAACATCGAACCTGAGCACTTTAGTCTTGCGACGAAGTGGCTGACACCCACAAAAGAACAACTCAGAGATTCCAACGAAATTAGCTAAGGAGAGCAATTCTCGAAGGAATAATCAATTCTAATATCAATGATTCAAGGTTGGTAACTGAATACTAACAAGCTAGAAACCGATAAACAAATATTGGTAACGGAATACCAATGAACTACAAGTCGATAATCAAATATTGCTAATGGAATACCAATGAACTAGAAATCGATAACAAATATTGGTAACGGAATACCAATGAACTATTCGGGGAAGTCGATTTCTATCCAGGTACTAAATCTCATTTAGTAACCATAAAGATGAATCATTAGGAATTATACGAAATTCCCAATATTCAAAAACTTGAGCATCGATTTTAGAAAATCAGAAACATCGAGAAGATGATGGATAAGTAATGCACAACTTACCATTTCAGAATAATAGGATTTAAGATAATTTTCCGCCAAAAATCTCAAATCACAAAACATCAGCAATTAATCAAAGAAGCAATAAACAATTTCTATAACAAGATGAGATTAAACCAAAGAGGTCGTAAAACCCAAAGATTTGATTGACAAGGGTTAACAAATATGCGGAGACACTTGTCAATCCAAATGATTCGAACAAACAAAGGAGGAATATCAAAAGAGCTCATCCTTTCGATATTCATTTCTAAGAACAAAGCAAGGCTAAGTCCATAAGTGAATTGACTATAGCACTTCGGGTTGATCGACTAGATCGTAGATTCGAAGAAAGGAATTTTTGAGTTTGCCGTGGATCGCAAAAACTCAAATTTCCCTACCCCATGGGATTCACATTCTCTCGAGTGATCGTTCATTAAAGAAAATAAGGAGACCCATGGGATCGCAAGAATAATAAATTCTCTTTAGCAAATCGAAACAAAAGGATTAAGAATTAGGCGAGATTCTCAATCACTAAGAATTCTCGAAAATCAAAGATCTAAAATCCAAAAACAAGAGACATAAATAAATAACTTTTTGGGTTGTTCCTGGAGTTATTTAATTTACTCAAAGAAAAGATTAAAGATAATTTCTAATTGAAAATCTTGAACATCTCAAATTCTTGGAATTTCTCCAAGGATATCTAGAAATAAATTATCCTGAAAAATAACAAACGATTACGAAAAATCCCAAAAACCCCAAAATGTTATTATTTTGATTAACTTATTAAGAGAATTTTAATTTTAGGAATCATTTCGAATTTCGGATTGTCACATAATGGTGTTTAGGAATTCCGAACTACAACATGGCGTCCCGTATCTCGTTTGGGATCCTTAATGCACCCGATGGACAAGTTAACACAAGAAAGTCCTCACGATTTCTACCATTCACACAGACCTCGCGAAAATATAAAAATTCAGTAAATCATTCGGGATGGCATAAAGGAAATAAAATTCCTTTATCAACTTACGAATAAAACAAAAATGATATCTTTTGATAACGAAGAACACGATCGACGTATATCAAAAGAACGCAAATAAAATAATCTCTGAACAAGGTAAATGACATTAAGGAATTAATGATACGTACCTTGACTCAAGAAGAGGGATCACAAGAAGCGGGATGCTTTCCCTTGTTCTTGATCTTGGGTTTGGAATGCAACGATAATTTGTTGAGTTAATTTAGCACAAATGCTTGGTGACTCACACCAGCATAATGAGGTAACAAATGAGTTGTTTTAGCCCGATGGCTTGGTGATCTCACACCGAACTAGAACTATATAGCTGACAACAAGGGAGTAGATTTAGTCACAAAGACATGGTATCTCCATACCGACCGACAAGTGATCAATAGACCATGCTAGGTACGTAACGACGTATGAAACAATCTTAACTAGAAATGAGGAAATATCAGGATCAAAGATGCTTACGACATGCATAACGACGCACGAGCAAGATATCCAATGATCAATCAACTACAAGAATATTAAACAGACATCGATTAGCAACTGAGTCATAGAATGAAACAAAAGCACCACTAGAGCATACGGGCCCTAGATGGACAATAGAAATCAACCCGAAGAGGACGAGTCGATAAGTATTCTAAAAGACTAAAAATAGGCCATTTGAGACATAATCACCCCACCCGTAGGAGATACACTGGGTGAACCGGCACTTGCATGGCTATGACCAACTATTTCGCTTCTTTAAGGAAAGAGAAGGAGGAAAATGTTAGTCTCAAGTTGAATCCAAACGACACGAATTTAATCAAAATGGAATCATATAGGAAGATAAGCTATGATGGGTCTTAAGACTCTAACTAAAACCCTAAAGCATGATTCCCGAGAGAGGCTTAAGACAATACCATCGTCATACTATCTTACACTATTCCGGAAAGTGGCTCTGATACCAACTGTAACGACCCTAGGCTTTGCAACCATCAGGCAGTGGGCTACCCTCCCACCGTGACATACAGTGATACCTCAGAACTGATTTTACGACCAACCTCTCGACTGCACAACCAACCCAAGGAAATATTGGAACGTGTAGGGTAAGAGTCTCTTTCTTGCCACCAAACAGACAGGCGAGAACCCCCTATCACATTCACTAACCAGTTCTGATACCAACTATCACACCCGGCCTCTATACCCACTATCGTCAAGTTCATTTCAGAGAAATATCGCAGACCATAACGGAGAATGAGGTTTGTGAAGAGCGACCGATTGTATGATTACTCCATGTGAGGAATGCACATCGAATTCTGATACTAATTTAAATTTCGACATGACCATTCGACACATAGGGAAACTACACAACGGCTATATGCAATCCGGAAAGCAGTATAAAATAGACAACATCAATAATACAAATATGGTATATCTCACAGCCAGACACAGAATAATCATATCACAAAGGCGGGATAGATATGAATAAACCAAGAATGTCTACAACAAGCTAGTGGTCAACAAAGATTCACTAATACATGTACCATGATCTAAATAAAATAATATGTACACAAAGATAGATAATGTCATAGGTACTAAAGTACATAAAGCTGCAGAAAGCGGAAGATCAATCCTGCAATGAGACCCAAAGGAGCACCTAAAATGACTCGGCCTGACTCGAGTATTATTTATAAGAAAATAAACAATAAACGGATCAGTCTAGCTGTACTTATCAAATAAACTGAGATAATAAGAGATATAACGCAGGATGACATGATTCTAATGATAATATCTAATCATAAACAAATACGAAACATGGCATGTCAACACAATTAGGAAATGACAATGGAATGTCAGCACACAACTATCTCTAAATAATCTCCTAGCTAACGTAGAATGCAACATTCAAATATTATCACACAACAGGAAATGACAGAGGAACTAAAATAATCAAGAATCAGAAATCGTTTATCAAATTGACGTGCATCGCATCAAAGTAATCAAGAATCAGAAATCATTTATCAAATTGATGTGCATCGCGTCAGAGTAATCAAAAAGCAAAAATCATTTATCAAATTGACGCGCATCGCGTCAAAATAATCAAGAATCAGAAATCATTTATCAAATTAGTGTGCATCGCATCAATGTAATCAAGAATCAGAAATCATTAATCAAATTGATGCGCATCGCATCAAAGTAATCAAGAGTAAGAAATCATTTATCAAATTGATGCACAATGCGTCAAAGTGGTCAAATTGATGTGCAATGCATCAAAGCGGTGAGATACGATCTCTAGGTAGCGAACCCATTTGTTTGAGCCGAAGCTCCCCACGAAGTTGGGTCATGACCCCAAATGATGAAAATACATAGATCATAGAAAACCATAGAAAATTGGACCGAAGTCCCATAGAGGAAGGTCCCAAGTCGTAAATTCCCACTTGGGCGATTGTGATCCAAACAACTATGTCGGGAGGCAGATACCAATGATCCAGGTGAGTATGAATTACACCAAGATAGTTAATATAAGAAAATAGCTAAATGTCCTATAGCCATTCGCTATTCTCGAACATTTACTAACCCGTTGTTATTTCATTCTCAAAACATCAAGAATAGTCAAAAACGGATCACATCGATCCGGGATAATAGAAATTACTCCGGGCTGGTTTATATAAGAAAATAGCGACATGTCCCATACCCACATGCTATTCTCGAATATTTACGAACCCGTAATTGGTTTATATTCAAAACAGAGAAAATCACCACACTTGTTCGAACGCACGAGTCCAAGAGTTATTCGCCAAAGTAAACATATAAGGGGTCATAGTCCTCAGTTTTACTAAGGTAAATAAACTAAATTTCTCGCCCGACCGAGTAAAGAGGATCCATACACACTAATAGATTGGAATCCATAGAAGGATTCATGGTCCATTAAAAATATATAAACCCTCTTATAATTTGAAGTGACAATAAATAATAGTACGATTGCTGAGGCAAATCGATCAAGTGGATTTACGTCAAAATGACGTAAATTCAAATCATAAATCTTCAAAAGTAAATTCGATAAATCAAATATACATATAGTTCGTTAGTGAATCCAATGACATTAAGAAACGATTAGAAATCACCCTGGAGCGATAGGAAACAAAGACACAAAATTAGGTGCCACGGATCATAGTACAATCACCAAGGTGATCGATAATGCGAAATTCACATTACAACAACATACAGGAAATCAAAGGGATAATGGTTGTACTTTCAATCAACGAACGAATCGAAATCCCAAACTAGCACCCGAAGGTTCTAAACTATAACGGAATGGACTGGAAGGATATCGAGTCAATAATTCACATTTTAATGGCGCGAATCATATTAACAAAAGTATCGAATAAATTCGATATACAAAATAGAGCACACGGGCTTTAGAATGATCCTTATTCAATTCAAATTGTAAACAATGTGAATAGGCCAAAAAGAATCAACTTTGGAAGAATCAAATGAGAATCAAAGTCGATGAATCGAGCTGCTGGAATCTGTGAATTCGTAAAGCTGAAGTTCACAAACGAAGTCTGAATGGCCCGACCTCCAGCAGGGAAAGAGCCTGAATGAGGGTAGACTGTGGACCGAGGACTCTCCGGTCCCCATCCTAAAAGTGGTCGACTAGTCAAATAAGGGCGGTCGACCGTTTTTACACAGAAGTAAAACCGGTCGACCGCCCTAATTTGAGCTTATCGACCAGTTTTGCCTTGGGCCGTTGCCTAGGCCAAACCTAGGGGAATTCGTCCCCCGCGAGCATCCGACGTCGATCGTCGAGGTTCGTGACTTCTTAGGGACATCAACGAGACCTCTCTGATCCCCCATATCGACTCGTAAAGCTCGAATGTAAATATTTTGATTATAGGTTCTAAACGAACCAAATTTCAAAATCAAAACGAATAAACACGGTATAAGCGAATTATGAAGTCTTAGAACTTGTCGAGTGCGACAATGGTACTTCACAACACCACTTAATCAATTCAAATCATGTGCATTGATCGTGTGAATAACACATGTACATAAGATTGCAATGATTCGGTTTATAAATACAAATATGAACTAAATTCCAAACCAATGCACACCAAAGCGATTCAACCGACTAGTGAAGACTTAAAAAATTTCCGAGAGCAACAAAGCTTCACAACATCAACAATCAACTCGTAGCAACATCACCAAATCAACTCATAGCATACGCATTAGATCGTATGAACAATCCTTATCATAACTTTCAACTCAATGAAACATAAAAACATGAAATCGGCTAAGTTACACTAACATCACTAATTCACTAGCACTTGCAAACTCATATGAACACTAAATTACACTTGTACAAGCCAATGGCTTGTGGCATAGATGTGAGTTTAAAAAGAACTCACCTTTGGCTCTTGAATATCAAGAACAAGCTCCAACAAGGAAGAACAAGCACCCAAACGAGCAAAGCTCCTCTCTTTCATCAATTGCACCTCCGAAATCACCTTATACATTCACATCCAAACATATATGTTTTAGGGTTGTGAGAAAAATCCGAAATTGAGAGGAGGATAAGGTAGAGAGGGAGAGTAGAGAGCTTACCCATGTCTTAGAATTGGATTTGCACAAGAATTGAGCTCTAGATTGAAGGCCCTAGCCTAGGGAATTTCTATTTCCTATTCCCTTCCCCATTTTATATTTTCTTTGAAGTGAGATTGAATGAAGGAGGAGAGAGCTATGTGGAGCTCTTAAGTGAATGAGCTAGGTTGGCTAACCAAGCCCTAGCCAAGGTGCCAAAATTCCAAAGCTCGGTATATATTGAAGTTTATACTTTTCGAACTCCTAAACGATGTTTTGAACTCAATCGAAGTGGTTTCGAGTCCAAATTCATTCGTATGCGAAAAGTGATGTTTTGGTCATACACTCAAATGAGAAAACAACCAAATTTTACCTAACTCCAAATGTATCGACGCTTATAGTCAAAAAGTTCGTAAAAGACGATCCGGAATCAATGGAAGTGGTCCCGAATCCTAATTTTATCGTTTGTGAAAAACGACATTTTGGGTGACACATCGGACATGACGATGTATTTAAATAAAATATTAAAATCTATTATCATCGAATGAGCGGGTTGTTACAGCTAAAGTGGATAATATGTTCAATTAGTTAATATGTTGAGATGAACATTTACTTGAATGTTTAAGAAAAATGAATACCATTGTATAGATCCATTTTATGAACCTATGAATTGGGTAAATGATACACTATTGAAGAACTACATGTTATTTTAAATAAAGTTAATTCCATGTAGAAAGAAATGCAACATACATTGGGATTTGGGGCATAATTTGAAATGGGATTTTGGAATAACATATATTATGTTTTGAGACTTTAATTTGGAGACGCAATCTGATATGAACATAAATGGTTGAAAATTCATACATAAGATTAGTTGAAATGTTGGAAATGTTTATCTATTATAGACTTGTTAAAAATATTGGTATTAACTACCACTGTTCGTACCACATATTGATATGTTCCATTTATATACGAGAGTCCTTATCTATGTGAAGTAGAATGATTGTATAATTATATACATAGAATTGAATAAATGAAGATGAATATGCCTAGGATTACAATTAGAAATTGTAACTACACTTATGGCACGAGGTTAGGTTGCATTAGTGGCGGAAGTCTTCCCAGACCCGACCGACATATCCAACAGCCAATAATGTTGAACCTAATGTGAGAGGCCTAAGTGAAAAATTAAAAACATATAATGGGGCTAAGACACGAGGTTAAGTCAACTTGTGGTAGAAGTCTGCCCGGACCCTCCCGGCAAATCCAGCATCCACAAGTGTAGGCTTAATGTGAGAGGTCTAGTGCTTATATATATATATACATAATATAAATATATGTATATAACAAGATATGAATAAATGACAATTATGGTAATTAAATTTCTAACTCAGAAAATAAGAAAGGAAGGGATGTAATAAACCGAGTTAGTGTGATAGGAAGGAAAAGTATTGTATTTCCCTAAATGTCCTATTTCTAAAAATTTTGTTGCAAGTAAGCCACAGTAAATGAAGAAAAGTAAAGAAATTACTTGTTACCATGGATTTAGATGGGAATACGTTATGAAGTAAATCATTGATTCCTTCTATCAAACTGATAAGGTGGATGAAGTGTTTTCCTTAATACAATAAGGAATGTATATTACAGTGAATGAAGAATAATGGTTTACAGCGGTAAATGGTTTAAGAGGGGAATGATAATAACCTATTATAAATAAATAACATGTTGTATAATAGGTAGACTTGTCCTAGGGACAAGTGAATATTATAACTTAGGTTATAATAAACTAGTAAGGGAATGGGATAACTGGTGAATTGAGTTAAGGGACACTTAATTATAAATTAAGTAATCAGTAAAGGGGAAAACTTGAAACTAGTTAAGAAAAGGGAGGAAATATATTGTACTTAATTATAAATTAATTAATCTGTAAGCTTGGGAGTCTGAACTCAGTTGGTAAGAATGTTTAGGCTTGTCCTAGGGACAAGAGGAAATTATAACATAGGTTATAATAAACGGGTAGATAAACTTATTAATGGGCCTTAGTTAAGAGAACTAAGTTAATAAGTAAACAAGATAAGTTATATTGACATTGTAAAATAGAATTATGATTAAATGAGAAAGAATGAGGAAAACTTATGAAATGAAATATGTTATATTTAATCATAAATGGTAAGTGACATGTTAATTAGAAAACATGTGAATTGGGTATACTTAATTACATATTAAGTAAAACGTGTTATTGTAATGATAAAATCAACAAGAAGATAAAAAGGGGTTGTGGATTACAGACCTTGGGCCACAATCTAGAGAATAACATGTTGTGGGCTTATTAATAAACTTAAATGGGTTAAGATATATAACTAAAATTAATAAGCAAGAGAAACCTGGTAATTTTAACAAGAATTCAACATGAATGAGAATAACCAAGTTAAAAGGAAACCTGATGAGGTAAGGCAAGCGCATAAAAGAATGTTTAGACATCGGGTCTAATAACATATTAAAGTGAGGCGATTGAGCTAATCTGCACGTTTGAGGGTAACCCAATGGGGTAGATCATCGTGGTGTTATATGGCACGAGGGGGAGCACACATTCATCTAATTATTCTGACGGCTCCAAAGGGATGAAAGGGGAAGCACGCGGCATCCTGAGGTACATAAGGTGCTCCTAGTAGTCCTCTATGCGGCGGCAGATGTCTTAGGCTGTGCCCACAATGGTTGGGTCTGCGCGTAACTATTAGTTGGGTGGGCTTTGAATGCAGATGTAACTATGTAGTCAGAATGTTGTGATGAGTTGACACTAGGGTGGTTCGGTGGTTGCCTCACGAGGAGGCAGAGGGTCATGACCAACAAGGATAGTAGACCGTCGAACACCCGTCATAGGCAACCAGTGGGATGCGGAAAGACTCAAGCTAAACCGAAGATACCATTTCACCCTTCACTATCGGGGTAAGGGGTTGAAGGGAGACGCCACATGGAAGTTTATATTGTTTGCGTAGGGGCAGTCGCTTAGCTCTGGTAGTCTTTACTAGTTGAGGGAGGGGCCGAGGTGGGGCCATAGTGTAATGACCCAAAAATTCACCTCGCGGAAAATCGCCGGATACACTAACTTTGGGCATACAACACATCAGAACAAATAACAAAAGAATTTATTACATCATAATAATGCAACATCAGAGTACAAAATATCAGCATACATCGAATATAATAATACAACGGAAGATTAATTTACAATAAACTTAACACAATGCAGCGGAAGACTATCATTGCTCTGGCCACAGCTTTAAGCTTCGATCCAGAATCCTGCCTAATAAATAGATATCTGCAAAACAAGCTACTCGTCTGCCCATGTGGAAAAGAGGGCATCTAAGTTTGCAAAGTTAAACAAACTACGAGTCAGTCATGGGACTAGTATGAGAAATCTTACTTAACTTATCTAATAATAATAAGTTAATCACAGGACCACGTCGCTAACGCGGAACGGGTTTACTCCATCGGATTGCCAGTGCAAGAAATAAATTAAATCGTTAAACAATGCAGTGCTTTTAGAAAAATGAACACATTATAATACTCAAGTGTGATCACACAACGCAACGCAAACCAGAGGATAGAGTTTCACCTTATAATGATAAAAAATGCTTGATACGATAAAACAGATTTGATATTATTATTACTGTATATATGTTTCAAAAACATTTCAATCATAATGTATCAATCATAGACGGTATAGCTACCATATACTATGTCGCCATATTAGTTATGCAATCAAAACCGTATGGTGTCGTATTAGAAGTTGGATTTCCATCATAAAACAAGGCAAGGGATTGTCCTTACCGAATTCGAGACAATCTAGCCTACCATGTCTCAGGATACAGCCGCAACTCCACCTTGGATCTTCAGGCCTGGTCCACAAATACTACAGTGGATTAGTGTAACGACCCAAGGATTTTCGGCCCCGAAAATCGACATAAATATCTTTACCGAAACTCATGCCGACCTTCCAGCTACCGAAAACACTGGACGTTATTAGAAAGAAAATAGAGGGTGAGATAAGAAAGAAAGAAATATTAGAATAGAAGAAGAAGAAGCACAACACAGAGTCTCACATCGCAGCGGAATAAAATATAATATGGAAATAACTTTAATTGAGAGCTTGAAATAACTTACAATCATCAGAGTACATCAATTTATCTGGACAGTTATAATAATATGTCCTCTTATACAATGCACAGCGGAAAAATACTAGATCTGAACGCCTTCAGCTTGTCTTGGGTTTCACAGTATTTGATAACCTGCACCTGTAAACCGGGCTAACCCGAACATTACAAACGACGGGTCAGTCTGGTGAACCAGAGTGAGAAAACATACTCAGTTTAAATAACACCCATGTTGATTTTAAAGTCAAAATCCGTTGAGGGGAAATGGATAATAGTAAGACAATCCACACATAAACACGGACGGTTTTTACCTTACTATAACCCAAAAACAGTTTTTGAAATCCATATCTTGTCTGATATTATAATAGTGTCTTAATACAAGTAATTAGAATCTAGTAGAACGCTTGCATCTCACGCTCTACATATATAGTATACAAACAAAACCGCAGGCACTTATTGGAGATTGGATTCCAAATATGACAAGGTATGGGACCACCTGCCGATCGTGTATCTCTAGAGACGAATACACTGGGTTCAACAAGAACGTCTTGCAACCCGGCCCTCACATGACCGACCACTCATTTCGCTTGAGTGTATCGAGTGTATATCACCGACGGTTGGGAGCGACCCACCGTCTTCCCGAAAAGGGACAGCATCGAATACATTAAAGAAGCAAATCAGATTTTCTCTAGATAGGTGATTATACACCCTAATGGGAGCGACCCACATAGTCATGCTGCCTGCCCGATTTTTGTCATTTCCTGGTTGCGAGGCTTGAGGTCAGAAACACATCTGGTCATCATACACTTTGGATGCCACATCATCAGATCCGCCAGATCACACTTGATTGACGTCTACAAACATACTCTAGCTATCTGGCTAGAGAATAACCATTTCTCCGCCATCAACTATGGTACGTTTGGAGAAATCAACGCATGTAAATCCTTTTGGAAATACTCTGTCAGACATCCGTCCATACAAGTCATCCAGGAACAGGATGAACCGAAGGTACTCTCCTACTGCATCTCATATAGGAATCACCCCATGGATCAGTAGCGAGAAGTCCTTGCAACCTGTAGATTCCAACCACGACAGGGCCACAGTTCATCTTTGGAAGCTTAACCAGAGATTTTTAGCAGTCCTTCCGCTTATGATAATCCACAGTCTTTAATGCTCCATCACGATCGTCTTCTGATCTCTTCATGTATTTGTTGGTCGGAATGGTTTTCGAATATAATTCGATCCCGGTCTTTCCACACCAACAAGCGTATTGGTCAACTTCGATAGTCGGTGTTTTAACTATCGAATAACAATGGTGTGAATTCAATTGGGTTTCCCAATTCAACACTTAACACAACTTGACCCCTTCTAAACATATTTAACGATATAAGCCAAATTTTCTCCAATTAACTCTAATTGATTTACTTTGATCGATTAACTCTAACCCGACTAACTCGATCTATTTAACTCGACTCACTTAACTTGATTACTCTTATCGATTATTTAAGACTTGACTTAACTCCATTTGCTCGACTCTAGATTGCAGCAATCACAATGGTTACGCCTGATTCCCTCAAGAAACATCCGACCGCCATAGGCTATCTGCAGCCCTGCGAATTCCGCTAGCAGTCGTACGCAATGGAAACTCTTCCCTGAATAACTCTGTTTGACCTAATTATACTCGACCAACTCTAATTAAATAACGATTTTACACTATCCTTATTTCTTTTGATGTAATATTGAAATATTACTTAATTTCCAAACCTTGTATTTAAGTTTGATATTTCTTAAATAGGGTAAAACCATTTTCAACATCCTTACTCACTCCAACAAATGCCATTCCTCGATAATAGTGAAGCCAATCAAGTTGGGGTATTTTAGTTACCTCTCAGACCTTGATCGACCCATTCTTATCTTAGAATAACATTAGTTCGCCACTTAACCATGGATATTCAAATTCAATTCCAATTATAGCTCTAAACATCTGCTTTATCTTTTTAAAATAGATTTGATATTACTCAACTCATCGAGTACCTAATTCCTTATCAGTATCGCTCTTATTTTACTTTCAACACTTGGTCCCCTAACTGGTTTATAATCACAAACCCTTATTACTAAATCCTTGTGCCCTTATTCCCATCTAAACTCCCAATTACTTATTTGATTCCACACTTAAGTACCTCACATGCTTGTTATAAGCCTTGGCTTAACACCTTAGGTTTTCTTATAACTCCTTTTATCTCTTTACTTGATCCAACCATTAAGTAAAACTTTTATTTGAACCATGGGTTCGCTTAAATCCCTTTATAGGTTCATTTAGTCTAATTATAACCCTGGTTAATAATTCCTTTCCAAGGTAAACTAAATCCATTTAAAAAAATTAGTTACTTCTCTACAGTGTCTCCTTTCAGAAATATCTCACAAATAAATCAAATAATATATTTCAACATTTACTGCTGTAAATCAGTTAAACTGCTTTATTTCTTAAAAATAAATAAATATATTTACCATTCAGCAATTCGTTTGTTAAGTTACTCCATTGAGTTAAAATCAATCTTAGTTGCCTGAACTCAATACAATTATTCCTTTAACCATCCTCAGTAAGTTCCTTTTTAAATTAATTCAAAATTAATTTAAATAACTCATTTAATTGTTTTTTTTTTTAAAACAATTAATCCAATTCTCGACCGTTAGATTATCACCATCTCATCTGCTTACATATTCCCTGAATACAAGTATTTAATTTGTCAAAGTAATTTAATAATAACTTTTAAATCCTTGAATAATAGCAATAACTTTTCCTTTTTGAATTTCCTTATTAAAATAATAAAATCCAAATAACTTTGTAATCCTCATAGAGATCGACCCACTTGCTGACAAAATCCATGATTGTCCGACAGACCAAGTGATACTAAATTACACAACTAAAATTTTCCACTGGTTAAACCAAACAATCGTTGAATCTCAATTCAACTGTTATCAATCAAATCAATTATCCAACCAAAACTAATTCCCTTATCAGATAATAACCATCATCAACCAACAACCAGATGACACAACTAATTCAACCATCTCAACCACGTTTGTTTTACAAACGTAAACAAATCAAGGGCAAACACTTTTATTTGGTTTAATCGTTAAAAATAACGATTATATAATTTAACTAAATTTAAACGACCTTTTAAACAATATAACTGGCAAGCAGTCAATAACAAGCAACCAGAGCACAAGAAATAAAAACCCAAATTATATAGAATATAATTTGGTAGAACTGAGTGAGGTTAACTCACATTGACTGGTTGGGTCGTCCAGCGCTGGTTTTTAAATTAAATTAAACAGCAGTTAATTTAATTACAAATTTTCTGTCCTTCCAGTCCTGACAGACACTGCTCCATCACGATCTCCTCGTTTCAACGGTTCCAACGAACCTGATTTTGCTAAAATCCGTTAAGGTATGAACGAGATATCGTGCAAACAAATCTATAAAGAAATTTAGTTATTTAAATTTAGAATTTAAATAAAAAGGAATGGGCCTTTTACCTTAACTGTTCGGCCCAACCTCTATCCAACCCGACCCGTTCCTCTCTTAAAAACCCTATCCGATCCTTTTTCATTTCATTAAACAGCCGCCACCCACAAATGGAGAAAACGAAACCCTACAGCACCTTGATGCTCTCGCCGCCGTCTTCCCCTCGGCCTTCTTCCGCAACCAGTCCTTCAATCAAGCTCAAACCGAGGCCTCCCTCCTCACAAGCTAAGTCTTTTTCCTAATTAAATTTTCTATTTTGGTTTTGATGTTCTTTTTTTTTCTTCGGTTTTTGATTTCTGTTGTGATCTGAAATGTGGTGTGTGTGACCTCTATTTATACTTGCGGTTCTCTCTTGATAAGGACGATGTCGATTTGATTTTGAATCATAGATTGTTAGCCTTAGTTGTTCCTAGTTCATAGGCGTTTACGTTTTTCGTCTCAGTCGTATTGTCATCTGTTTTCTGATAGCACAGAGGACGGTGCAGTATTTTTGTGATGGATCTTGTTGGGTTTCATTTACTGCTTGTGTTCAGAAACGCACATGAACCGAACTGTTCATGTATAAATTGATACGGTTATAAATCCATAAAGTTGTCATTGTTTTAATCATTTGGTCTTGTCTTTGAAACATACAACTATCGAATTGGATTGTCTACCATACAGTAAATGGTAATTTGTTTGTACAAAGGGTTTCTGAAAAAAAAATCTGTTTCGATTCTGTAAATATAAATTTACAGCTATTCCTATTACTGATCCTAGCTATAGCATTACTGTTCCCATGTGTATGTTACTGTTTTGTGTTGTCCATACCATTTGTTCAGCTATTTCGAAACATTATATAGATTATATAATATCTTCCTTGGTTTATGTCCCAATTTATACAACTGTTCTTTTCTTTTCTTACCTGTTCATGATTTTGAAAGGAGTTGATATGTTTAGCTGTTTTGATTTTGTGAAAAAGGTCGATGGTACATATACAGGATTTTCCTTCTTAGTTGTTCTTGTTTCAAAAGAAATCCCTAAGGATTTGATGTAACATAGATTTGCTGTTTTCCCCTTAAATTGCTCCTAGCTGTTTTATTGTTTTTGTTAGCTGTATACTCTATTCCCCTAGCTATTCCTGCCCTATCTTGTAAAATTGGATGTATGACTACACATAGATTTGCTGTTGATCTTAACCGTGCCTTGTCAATATACATGATCTGATGAATAGATTTTGTGTTCACTGTCTTGTTTCTTCTTTTTTTTTCTAATTGGAAATCGTTTTACTATTCTCAGGGACACACAGGATCAAACATGCAGGAGGAAATTGGTTTGAATGGTCACGTCCATTGGTGCAAATCATATGTATAAATCATGTATACATTCAATACATGTAAACAGTTGTACATATACAAACAAATCTTTTGTATCAAAACTATATATATATACATAAACAGGTTATTCTCTGTACTTCGTATTTGTACAAATCATGTATAAATATGTGTGATGTTTCAGTGTGTTATCACTTCCAGTTTTGTTTTATGTTGTATATTTTCCAGTTTTATTTATGTTCTTGTTTATGGCGTGCCCCTTTTATTTGTTGACACATATGTATTCATGTTTTTTTTTCTCTTTTTTTTTTTCCATTTCCTTTTGCTGAATCATGTGAATCGCTGATTGTTTATATACATATAGACATATATGTACACGTATATATTGAGGAATTGTAGTGCGAATATAAACTATGTGTATGTTGTTTTATGATTTTAAGGTTGGTATATTATATTTCGCCTCACATAAACCTTAATTAGAATAAGTTTTCAAGCGACAATAATAGATTAATATCAACGTCTTCAAGCAAACAACTTAAATAAAATTTTAGAACTCAATATTTAATAATTCTACGTTTATAAACGGTATTCTATTTTTATAAAAACCCTTAAATAAATGTATATTTATTTATTTAGCACGCCTATATATTATTTAATAAACGAACTATACCTTGTCAATTCATTTAGAAATGCTAAATCAATATTTAAAAATAAAATATATTAAATATTTAATACTCAAAAATACGGGTCGTTACATTCCTTCCCCCTTAAAATAATTTCGTCCTCGAAATTGCTAAGTAAAAGAGGGTCCTTATCTTGATTATTCCCAGAATAATTATTACGGGGTTATTTCCAAAATTCTAAGTTATACAATTTTCGAAAGATTCGTCAGCATCCCCGTTGCGTTGTTCGACCAAATTAACTGCAACCGCCATTCTGGGCCCACTTTGATCCAAGAAACCAAGAATCCAAACGAGTACCCGTTCAGGGTTATAAACCACCAAGCCACCTTTCCAACAACCAATCGACGATGCACAATCTACCTAACCAAATAAAACAACTTTTATTTCCAAACTCCAATTTCAATATCCAACACTTCGTTAAGTTGCAAATCATATTTGATCTACTTTTTCTTCTCTAATTTATATATCTCCATTTCAAATTCAATTTTGATTTCTATTTCAAACATTACACATTTTTTTTTTCCTCCTAATTTCATATATGAAAATTAGAGTCATATTAGACTATTTCAAATTCCTAGTCTAATTCGAATCTGATTCAAACAAATCAACCAACCCAAAATCAAATCAAAAGCTTATTCTTTTAATATATTAAAATATACTATGGCCAACATTAATTTGATCGTTTCTACAACAGTATTGCTTCAATTGCTAGTTTAAAATCGAACTAGTCAAATAACACAATATAAAATAATTTTATATAGAATTTACAAATACGCTCTCAGATATATATACATTCAAACTCAATCTAGGGTGTTACTAACCCCATCTCTATTGAGTTACGCCACAGAGCCAAGGTTACTACTCAACCAATAGCTCTGATACCACTGTAACGACCCAAGGATTTTCGGCCCCGAAAATCGACATAAATATCTTTACCGAAACTCATGCCGACCTTCCAGCTACCGAAAACACTGGACGTTATTAGAAAGAAAATAGAGGGTGAGATAAGAAAGAAAGAAATATTAGAATAGAAGAAGAAGAAGCACAACACAGAGTCTCACATCGCAGCGGAATAAAATATAATATGGAAATAACTTTAATTGAGAGCTTGAAATAACTTACAATCATCAGAGTACATCAATTTATCTGGACAGTTATAATAATATGTCCTCTTATACAATGCACAGCGGAAAAATACTAGATCTGAACGCCTTCAGCTTGTCTTGGGTTTCACAGTATTTGATAACCTGCACCTGTAAACCGGGCTAACCCGAACATTACAAACGACGGGTCAGTCTGGTGAACCAGAGTGAGAAAACATACTCAGTTTAAATAACACCCATGTTGATTTTAAAGTCAAAATCCGTTGAGGGGAAATGGATAATAGTAAGACAATCCACACATAAACACGGACGGTTTTTACCTTACTATAACCCAAAAACAGTTTTTGAAATCCATATCTTGTCTGATATTATAATAGTGTCTTAATACAAGTAATTAGAATCTAGTAGAACGCTTGCATCTCACGCTCTACATATATAGTATACAAACAAAACCGCAGGCACTTATTGGAGATTGGATTCCAAATATGACAAGGTATGGGACCACCTGCCGATCGTGTATCTCTAGAGACGAATACACTGGGTTCAACAAGAACGTCTTGCAACCCGGCCCTCACATGACCGACCACTCATTTCGCTTGAGTGTATCGAGTGTATATCACCGACGGTTGGGAGCGACCCACCGTCTTCCCGAAAAGGGACAGCATCGAATACATTAAAGAAGCAAATCAGATTTTCTCTAGATAGGTGATTATACACCCTAATGGGAGCGACCCACATAGCCATGCTGCCTGCCCGATTTTTGTCATTTCCTGGTTGCGAGGCTTGAGGTCAGAAACACATCTGGTCATCATACACTTTGGATGCCACATCATCAGATCCGCCAGATCACACTTGATTGACGTCTACAAACATACTCTAGCTATCTGGCTAGAGAATAACCATTTCTCCGCCATCAACTATGGTACGTTTGGAGAAATCAACGCATGTAAATCCTTTTGGAAATACTCTGTCAGACATCCGTCCATACAAGTCATCCAGGAACAGGATGAACCGAAGGTACTCTCCTACTGCATCTCATATAGGAATCACCCCATGGATCAGTAGCGAGAAGTCCTTGCAACCTGTAGATTCCAACCACGACAGGGCCACAGTTCATCTTTGGAAGCTTAACCAGAGATTTTTAGCAGTCCTTCCGCTTATGATAATCCACAGTCTTTAATGCTCCATCACGATCGTCTTCTGATCTCTTCATGTATTTGTTGGTCGGAATGGTTTTCGAATATAATTCGATCCCGGTCTTTCCACACCAACAAGCGTATTGGTCAACTTCGATAGTCGGTGTTTTAACTATCGAATAACAATGGTGTGAATTCAATTGGGTTTCCCAATTCAACACTTAACACAACTTGACCCCTTCTAAACATATTTAACGATATAAGCCAAATTTTCTCCAATTAACTCTAATTGATTTACTTTGATCGATTAACTCTAACCCGACTAACTCGATCTATTTAACTCGACTCACTTAACTTGATTACTCTTATCGATTATTTAAGACTTGACTTAACTCCATTTGCTCGACTCTAGATTGCAGCAATCACAATGGTTACGCCTGATTCCCTCAAGAAACATCCGACCGCCATAGGCTATCTGCAGCCCTGCGAATTCCGCTAGCAGTCGTACGCAATGGAAACTCTTCCCTGAATAACTCTGTTTGACCTAATTATACTCGACCAACTCTAATTAAATAACGATTTTACACTATCCTTATTTCTTTTGATGTAATATTGAAATATTACTTAATTTCCAAACCTTGTATTTAAGTTCGATATTTCTTAAATAGGGTAAAACCATTTTCAACATCCTTACTCACTCCAACAAATGCCATTCCTCGATAATAGTGAAGCCAATCAAGTTGGGGTATTTTAGTTACCTCTCAGACCTTGATCGACCCATTCTTATCTTAGAATAACATTAGTTCGCCACTTAACCATGGATATTCAAATTCAATTCCAATTATAGCTCTAAACATCTGCTTTATCTTTTTAAAATAGATTTGATATTACTCAACTCATCGAGTACCTAATTCCTTATCAGTATCGCTCTTATTTTACTTTCAACACTTGGTCCCCTAACTGGTTTATAATCACAAACCCTTATTACTAAATCCTTGTGCCCTTATTCCCATCTAAACTCCCAATTACTTATTTGATTCCACACTTAAGTACCTCACATGCTTGTTATAAGCCTTGGCTTAACACCTTAGGTTTTCTTATAACTCCTTTTATCTCTTTACTTGATCCAACCATTAAGTAAAACTTTTATTTGAACCATGGGTTCGCTTAAATCCCTTTATAGGTTCATTTAGTCTAATTATAACCCTGGTTAATAATTCCTTTCCAAGGTAAACTAAATCCATTTAAAAAAATTAGTTACTTCTCTACAGTGTCTCCTTTCAGAAATATCTCACAAATAAATCAAATAATATATTTCAACATTTACTGCTGTAAATCAGTTAAACTGCTTTATTTCTTAAAAATAAATAAATATATTTACCATTCAGCAATTCGTTTGTTAAGTTACTCCATTGAGTTAAAATCAATCTTAGTTGCCTGAACTCAATACAATTATTCCTTTAACCATCCTCAGTAAGTTCCTTTTTAAATTAATTCAAAATTAATTTAAATAACTCATTTAATTGTTTTTTTTTTTTAAAACAATTAATCCAATTCTCGACCGTTAGATTATCACCATCTCATCTGCTTACATATTCCCTGAATACAAGTATTTAATTTGTCAAAGTAATTTAATAATAACTTTTAAATCCTTGAATAATAGCAATAACTTTTCCTTTTTGAATTTCCTTATTAAAATAATAAAATCCAAATAACTTTGTAATCCTCATAGAGGTCGACCCACTTGCTGACAAAATCCATGATTGTCCGACAGACCAAGTGATACTAAATTACACAACTAAAATTTTCCACTGGTTAAACCAAACAATCGTTGAATCTCAATTCAACTGTTATCAATCAAATCAATTATCCAACCAAAACTAATTCCCTTATCAGATAATAACCATCATCAACCAACAACCAGATGACACAACTAATTCAACCATCTCAACCACGTTTGTTTTACAAACGTAAACAAATCAAGGGCAAACACTTTTATTTGGTTTAATCGTTAAAAATAACGATTATATAATTTAACTAAATTTAAACGACCTTTTAAACAATATAACTGGCAAGCAGTCAATAACAAGCAACCAGAGCACAAGAAATAAAAACCCAAATTATATAGAATATAATTTGGTAGAACTGAGTGAGGTTAACTCACATTGACTGGTTGGGTCGTCCAGCGCTGGTTTTTAAATTAAATTAAACAGCAGTTAATTTAATTACAAATTTTCTGTCCTTCCAGTCCTGACAGACACTGCTCCATCACGATCTCCTCGTTTCAACGGTTCCAACGAACCTGATTTTGCTAAAATCCGTTAAGGTATGAACGAGATATCGTGCAAACAAATCTATAAAGAAATTTAGTTATTTAAATTTAGAATTTAAATAAAAAGGAATGGGCCTTTTACCTTAACTGTTCGGCCCAACCTCTATCCAACCCGACCCGTTCCTCTCTTAAAAACCCTATCCGATCCTTTTTCATTTCATTAAACAGCCGTCACCCACAAATGGAGAAAACGAAACCCTACAGCACCTTGATGCTCTCACCGCCGTCTTCCCCTCGGCCTTCTTCCGCAACCAGTCCTTCAATCAAGCTCAAACCGAGGCCTCCCTCCTCACAAGCTAAGTCTTTTTCCTAATTAAATTTTCTATTTTGGTTTTGATGTTCTTTTTTTTTCTTCGGTTTTTGATTTCTGTTGTGATCTGAAATGTGGTGTGTGTGACCTCTATTTATACTTGCGGTTCTCTCTTGATAAGGACGATGTCGATTTGATTTTGAATCATAGATTGTTAGCCTTAGTTGTTCCTAGTTCATAGGCGTTTACGTTTTTCGTCTCAGTCGTATTGTCATCTGTTTTCTGATAGCACAGAGGACGGTGCAGTATTTTTGTGATGGATCTTGTTGGGTTTCATTTACTGCTTGTGTTCAGAAACGCACATGAACCGAACTGTTCATGTATAAATTGATACGGTTATAAATCCATAAAGTTGTCATTGTTTTAATCATTTGGTCTTGTCTTTGAAACATACAACTATCGAATTGGATTGTCTACCATACAGTAAATGGTAATTTGTTTGTACAAAGGGTTTCTGAAAAAAAAATCTGTTTCGATTCTGTAAATATAAATTTACAGCTATTCCTATTACTGATCCTAGCTATAGCATTACTGTTCCCATGTGTATGTTACTGTTTTGTGTTGTCCATACCATTTGTTCAGCTATTTCGAAACATTATATAGATTATATAATATCTTCCTTGGTTTATGTCCCAATTTATACAACTGTTCTTTTCTTTTCTTACCTGTTCATGATTTTGAAAGGAGTTGATATGTTTAGCTGTTTTGATTTTGTGAAAAAGGTCGACGGTACATATACAGGATTTTCCTTCTTAGTTGTTCTTGTTTCAAAAGAAATCCCTAAGGATTTGATGTAACATAGATTTGCTGTTTTCCCCTTAAATTGCTCCTAGCTGTTTTATTGTTTTTGTTAGCTGTATACTCTATTCCCCTAGCTATTCCTGCCCTATCTTGTAAAATTGGATGTATGACTACACATAGATTTGCTGTTGATCTTAACTGTGCCTTGTCAATATACATGATCTGATGAATAGATTTTGTGTTCACTGTCTTGTTTCTTCTTTTTTTTTCTAATTGGAAATCGTTTTACTATTCTCAGGGACACACAGGATCAAACATGCAGGAGGAAATTGGTTTGAATGGTCACGTCCATTGGTGCAAATCATATGTATAAATCATGTATACATTCAATACATGTAAACAGTTGTACATATACAAACAAATCTTTTGTATCAAAACTATATATATATACATAAACAGGTTATTCTCTGTACTTCGTATTTGTACAAATCATGTATAAATATGTGTGATGTTTCAGTGTGTTATCACTTCCAGTTTTGTTTTATGTTGTATATTTTCCAGTTTTATTTATGTTCTTGTTTATGGCGTGCCCCTTTTATTTGTTGACACATATGTATTCATGTTTTTTTTTCTCTTTTTTTTTTCCATTTCCTTTTGCTGAATCATGTGAATCGCTGATTGTTTATATACATATAGACATATATGTACACGTATATATTGAGGAATTGTAGTGCGAATATAAACTATGTGTATGTTGTTTTATGATTTTAAGGTTGGTATATTATATTTCGCCTCACATAAACCTTAATTAGAATAAGTTTTCAAGCGACAATAATAGATTAATATCAACGTCTTCAAGCAAACAACTTAAATAAAATTTTAGAACTCAATATTTAATAATTCTACGTTTATAAACGGTATTCTATTTTTATAAAAACCCTTAAATAAATGTATATTTATTTATTTAGCACGCCTATATATTATTTAATAAACGAACTATACCTTGTCAATTCATTTAGAAATGCTAAATCAATATTTAAAAATAAAATATATTAAATATTTAATACTCAAAAATACGGGTCGTTACAATTAGTTACGCCTGAACAATACATTTCCCTGCCCTATGGGGCATAAATATAGAGCCACTAGGGACACAAAACCGAGGCGCCTCATTCCATAATCCACATAAGTAAAATGTCTGGGCTCCATACCATGACACACTTCTAGCTAGAAAGAAACGTATGTCCTCCCTGCAGTCCTCTCCCGTTTCTGGTTCATACCGGGGTGTGAGGCTCGAGAAGTATCGCTATACACAAAGCTATGCTAACTAAATCCGTGCTTTGATCATCAACCACAAGACTCTGCTTTTCAACAAAAGCCTTGATCGTTTGCATCTTAGCATGCCACATTGTCAATCCACACCATACCATTGATTTCTGCTAATATATAACCACTAAGCTCGTACGTCTAAGAGAAGGGTGTTAAGCAAGAGAACAAATTCTCCGCCACCAAACAAATATCTATTTAGCAGAGATCAATGAATACAACATAAAGCAATACAACGTCAAACATACCATCCATTTACAAGTCCGTTCTGGGTCTGAACCAAACCAGAGACACCTTATTCCTCGTTCCGTATGTCCAGTACATGAGAGAGGTTCCCGCATATCCATCGATCTCCAAGTACATTTGGACGATCACAACTTATAACCTTGTCTTGGGATGCCTCCCAATCAAGACATCAGTAATCATCCAAACGATGTGAAGACCTCCGGTCTTCAACCACCGTCTTCATCTTCGACTCTTAATCATCGTAGTAATTAGTCAGAATGGGTTGAATCCGGTCTTTCTGAATAACTTGCGTATTTTATAATCAATAGTTAAGTTTTATAGAAATACATCATAAGCCTCATTCCAATTCAGAATATTCTTTTAAATAAATATTAACATTTTTAGGGAAAGGTTCCCATTAATTTTATAAAAGATAAATTCTATTAAATTTATTCTTTAATCTTCTTTTTAAAGATTCAATAAAACACCAACTTGGTTTTAATATCAAAAATTATTGCTTTATGATTATTCAATTTTAAGAAATTAATCTTGTCTTTAATTGGGTTAAAGAACCAATGTCATTTAAAACATAGTTCACGATAAAACCAAAATCATCTTCCATTAAATAGGGAATTTTCACAGAAATCATACACATATATAATTGATATAAATTTCCATGTCAGACTAAAAATATAAATGGAATAATGGCAAAGCCTTTCAAATTCCATATATAATAACGGTCTTCTTTTACAGAAGCTCATCTCAATTATTATCAAATCGAATTCCATTCAATTCCAATTTAATATATTAAATTGGAAAACTTTACTTTGGAAAATTTCGATTAAATTAAATAAAAAGATTTCAAAATTCCAAATCATATCTTCACTGTTAACTGGGTTAAAGAACAAATGTCATTTAAAACACAATTCACAATAAACCCAATTCACATTTTATTTTATTCCAATTACTAAATATAATTGGAAACTCTAATAATCTTAATTAAAAGATTTATTCTATTCATACGGGATTAAGAACAGTGTTATTTAAGACACCATTCCCGAAAAACCCAAAAATCCAATTTATTATATCTAATTCCAATTAAATATTAATTAATTGGAAAACTTCATTAAATCTTAATTTAAAGATTTATTCTAGTTAATAACTAGTTCATTTCAATAAAAATATATTTTTATCTTTTCAAATATGGAATTTTTCATCCAAAATCTTTTCAAATCATTTATTATGATTTTACATAATTTTTCCATATTTTTAATAGTTTTATTAAGGCCCGTACAGTAGGTTTCCAATAACGGCCATCGAACTGCATCCATAACGACCTTTTTCAAATTCGATTTGGACATAATTCCAAATCCAACCATTAGATTTCAAAACTCTTATATTCATTGGAAAGCTCTTTCCAATACGAACCCAACATTTCCAGTTTAAGGGGAATCCGACGATTGGATCTCCCGTTACATCAATTTGAAGTTAATGGTCGAAATTCGTGAATAGTCGTTGCACGGCGCGTTCTATTCAGGCCATTTAATATATAAAATATATATTATATATTTCATCGATTCCCATTTAAAACCTATTTTATAAATTTATTTTAAAATGATTCCAACTTCATTTTCAATTTAAATAAAATACGAATATCTTACATCTTTATCATATTAAAAAATTAATATTAATATTTCTAAGTATTAGATTTTGAAATCATTTCATTTTTATATTCATAATAAAACGGATAAAATCGATCGATAAACCCGTTCGGGTTAAAATGGCGTTTCTATACTTAACCTGGCTTCAAACTTATATTTTTATGTCCATCCAAAATCAGACATAAAGGTCATAATTTTATTCTACATCGAATTTTATTTTAAAATATTCGTTATTTTAAAATAGTCTTTATTTTGAAAGATTCTTTATTTTTGAATATTCTGAATCGAATGCGACTCAATCAATTACCATATAATTCCGTTATATGGATTTTATACATCACATGTATATAACATTAATGATAAATAATCATTAAACAATCCATTCACATCCAAAGTGAAATTTTACAGCTGTGTGAGCATTAAAATAAACAAATAACGCTCATCACAGATTATCAATCCATCGATTGACATATAACTAAATTGTGGGACTAGTGTATGTCAAATATCAACCCAATACCCGTGTGGGGTTTTCAGGCAACAATAGTTTTTTTAAACACGTCATTGGTTAATAAATTTAACCAATTATAATTCGGTTTGAATTATTTTCTATATAACAAATTTTCAGTGTTTAAATTATAAATGGATATTTATAATTTAATTTCAACTGCCATATTAATATTAACATTATTATGATAATGTTTTAATCTAGCACAAATCATATTTTTAACATATGACAAATTTTCTAATATTGCTAACATAACAATGATGACGTTTTATTCTTTAACATATTTTTGTATTTCTAACTCATGATCATTTTAATCATTTCTACATGCATTACAAAAATGTAAATTTTATCGTTGACATATTTTAACATAACATTTTCTAATAAAATAACATTTTTATTTCAGCATGACATTTTCTAATAAAATGACGTTTTTATTCCAACATGACGTTTTGTAATAAAATGACATTTTTATTTCAACATGACATTTTCTAATAAAATGACATTTTTTTTCAACATGACATTTTCTAATAAACTGACATTTTTATTTCAACATGACATTTTCTAATAAAATGACATTTTTATTTCAACATGACATTTTTTAATAAAATGACATTTTTATTCCAACATAACATTATTCTAAATAAATGACCTTTTTAATTTCACATAACATTATTCTAAACAAATGACCTTTTTAATTTCACATAACATTATTCTAAATAAATGACCTTTTTAATTTCACATAACATTATTCTAAATTAATGACCTTTTTAATTTCACATAACATTATTCTAAATAAAAGGACATTTCCATTTTAGCATGACATGATTCTAACTAAATTACATTTCTATTTTTACATGACATTTCTAATAAAATGACATTTCTATTTTAACATGACATTTCTAATAAAATGATATTTTTATATATCATAACATGAATCCAAATAAATGACATTTTTATCTAACTTACATTTTCAAACAAAAATGATATTATTAATTTAAGATAACATTTTCTAACAAAAATGATACATTTAATCTAACATAACATTTTCTAACAAAAATGATATTTTTAATCTAGCATAACATTTTCTAACAAAAATGATATTTTTAATCTAAGATAACATTTTCTAACAAAAATGATATATTTAATCGACAAAACACATTCTAACTAAATGACATATTTATTTACAACATGATTCTTTTTAACAAATCAAACATACAATGAAAATGTAATTTTTTTTGTCTAATCTCTTTTTTTAAAACAAGTTTCTTTTTAATGATTCAACATACAATAAAAATGTATATTTTATTGTCTAAACATTTTGTTTACAACATGAATATTTTTATTATCATAAATACAATAAAAATATGATTTTTATTGTAAGCAAATTCTAGATCTACACAATTTAATCCAATCAATTCATCTCAACCACAAACAACCAAAACTAATCTCATACATCACACACATGAATTTTAATAGCGAATACATGTAAATTTCACATCGAAATCAGCAATTAAATTAGATTTAAATTAGAGATCTCACATTTTTTATTCCTTCCTAATTTGCAGTCAGCTCCAAATCTATTTCAAACTGTTCCATCATGTAGATCTTGAATTTACGGTCGCAACGCTTTCAGTTTCATCAAATTCTGTTTTGATTTGTAGAAGATATTAACGTTTGAATATTTGATTACATAAAGGATTAATTAAATATATAATTAACTCTTAATTACTTTACTAATCTCTTCTTCCACGTTCTAGTTCCCTGGACCATGAAACCCATCGTCAGAATTGAACCTCCTCCGATCGCACGCTCCTTGCTTCGCCGTACTCCGATCAGAAACCACGCCATCGACCGCCTTCGCGCCAGCTCACCATCCCCTTGACCCCGCTGAACTCGATGCCACGTGGCATCTCCAAATTGCCTCCTAAAGTCGACGATTTTTGCTCGAAATTTGAGTAGCACACGACCCTAGAACCGATCATCACCTTACCAAAACGAGGACCTCACTCCCCTCTTTAATGTTTGCTTTGGTGTTGTGGATCAATTCGAAACGTGACGGGAGATTTTAAGGTTGAAAAATCGGATGAGATCGGCCATTGATAGAGAAGGGGCGGTGGCTCTGAATAGTAGAATTAGGTTTACGGTTTTCTTAGTTATGGGTTTTTATAATATTTTAATAATTTAATTCCTTAATTTTCAGAAAAAGCCTGCAACTCCTATTAGCCCCAAATCCAGCTCAGCCGATGTCTCCCCTAGCCAAATACCCCTATTCCGGACACAATGGGCTAGGTCTCCTCAGCCCATTCGGTTGTTTCAGCCCATTTTTATTTAATTTAAAATATAAAACATTTAATTATTTAATTTGATACGAACATTTAAATTTACCAGGGCCACATACTGATTCTAAAAATTCCCGAAAATTAAATCTAATTATGTTTTGACGATACGGTCCTAACAAAATTACCAAACACATTTAAATTTACTACGCTCACATATTAATTCCAAAAATTGTGAAAATTGGAATCTTGCAATAATTTGACATTCCGAATCCAACCAAAGTGGTTTCATCGAAAACAGAGGTCGTTTGCAAAATGGCTGTTTATATGAGTTGTATATTATATTAAATTCCATAGCGACTATTCTGAATATTTAACTGGCTATAACTTTTTATTCCCGCTATGAAATTTCAATTTTTCAGATTTGTTGGAAAGATATTTTTAAACAGATTTAATTATTTTTGCTTTGACTGAAATCCGATTTATTTTGAATCCTATACAGTCAATCAAAGTTCAAATTCAAAATTTCAAACTATTGCGCTATTTCTAACTCCTTTTATAATTAAAATAAAAAATTTCGTTCTAACTTCGATTTAAATATATTTTTATCATTATTATTTAAAATAAATTATTTTAAATATTCAAAATCCATTAAAATTACTAAAATAAAATTAAATTGGTTCCAAAATTCCGGGTTGTTACACATAGCCACCACGAGAACAGACCTTGGGTATATCTGTATATTGAGGCTTGTTAAAGACGGGCCTGTACAGATATGGAAAACCTCCTGACCGAGTTCTGTGCTTCTTGTATCGCCCTGCCACGGAACTTGGTGCACATTAGAGGACGTATGATTGAGGCATCGAGCTACAATTGAAGGTACGTATGGTGGACAGTCTAGACACATGCATGTTGGCTCTGGGTGTTGTATCGTAGACTTGAGGGCATTACTCCGGTATGGAGTCTGATTCGAACAAAGGTGGCAGTCAGTACGTTTATAGTAATGATAGATATACGCGGAATGTAATATTTTTATTTGTACGTCACTATGACGTAGGATGAGGGGCTGCGTATATTCCGATGGTATTATGTTGGAGACCGTGCTAGTGAGGTACCATGGGCAGTACCTCAATATTGGGGGTAGCTACATATATATGGTATTAGGTTAATCCACTGGGAAGTAAATGGGTGCGACGTATGTGTAAGCCTTGAGTGTTGTTAGCCCAAATAACCTAACAAATAAGAAAGTATGATTAAACGGTATATGTAGGATTATCCAACGTGTATAGTTTAAATCCAGTCACCATAACTTGTGTTTTGAACCCCTTCCTCATAACATACTCGCAGGTTAGATTTGCAGCAGAGACTTGATAGCTTCGGATACTGGTCAGCAGTATTAATAATGCGGTAAGGCTATGTTTTGATTATACTATATTTTATCCATTTCGCTGTGAGATATTTTCTGAGCTCTGGCATGTTTTGATTATACTATATTTTATCCATTTCGCTGTGAGATATTTTCTGAGCTCTGGCATGTTTTATGTCTCTGTCTTTTCTGCAGGATACTAGAGCAAACCAATCCGAGTTTCTATAGACTGGAATTTTGAATAAAAAATAAAGGGCTATTGGAATTCGGGATGTCACAAGTTGGTGAAGTACAGGGATTTCCAAATTCAAGGTTCGGTTGTAAAGTAGATTTCCCTAGATAGTTTTGTTTAGGAATTACTATGATTTTGAATGTATCTAACAATTACCAATATATATATAAATATAGGTATTGTGTAAGTAACGTGATCTACGATTTTCGAAAAAACAGGATTCACGGATATTAATTTGCAAATTTAATGGGTAATGAATTTTAGTTAGTTTTTGGGACCGATTTATAAAAGGAATTGATTTCAAAAAATGCATATATTTTCAAGTTTGAAGGGGCTAGAAGGAATTAAATAATTATACATGGAATGGTCTTGTTTGATGTATATATAGACGAATGATTGGAATGGTCTTGTATAATCATAATTTTGAAGAAACGTTGTTGATTTTTGGTAATTTATTCTATTCAACCTTCTTTTACTTCTATTTTTGGGGCAATTTTACCATGGTTCTGTATATAAGATTGTGTCTGGATATCTCAGTGCCTTATGTTTTGCATTGTTGTTGTTTTTACCTGTTTTTGCATTATCAAATTTTCGTGTACTGTTTGATGCTTATGCAGAGAGGTGTATGAAAATGTTTGAGAACTAGTATCAACTATTTGTCCTTATTTCTGACTTTCATTTCTTCTGGGTGTATGCGTATGCGTAAATATTTAAATATAATTTTTGGTAATTTATAATCTAAAATATATTTATTTTTGTGTACAATAAAATGATTTAAACATGTCTAAATTCTGATATAAGTTATTCTTATTTTACATAAAGACAAGTTATCGTTTACAGGTTATTAACTTTGCATAGTCAGTTTAACAATGTTATTTTATTAAGAAATCATAACGTATTTCCTTAATGATGTTCGATGGTTTTCAATCTTTGTCTTTTGTTATTTTAGTATATAAATTAAGTTTTGAAATTGTGTTCCTTTTTAACCCTTCATAAAAATTATCCGACCAACTAAAATTCATGCATCTGAAATGGAGATCTTTGCTTAACGATCAATTCCTGAAATCCATTGTCATTCACTGCTATTTAACATTCAATTTTGCTGGTTGATTGCAATTGATGGAAATCAAGTTTGAACAAAGAAATTTTTGGAACAAAATCACATTAAACCTATATCTGCATAATTTTTCTACAATCAGTGTGCAAATGATGATCGCTTATTGAAAGTGCAAGGTCAAACAATTTACTTCCATGTACCATGAATTATCAACGGAGGCACATTTTTATTCCCCTGGTTGCAATCACCCAACTATATGTACTATTCGTCAAAATCCGATTCATTCTTTTCTAAATTGATTCTACCAGCCTGCTGATTATGTTTCATAATGACACCAAAAAAATTCAAGCTTAAGATAGATGTATAACTATGCAACATGTATTTGTTTCTGACTACCGTTGTAACTATCGATTATTATTATTTTTGTGATGACCCCAAACTTCCACGGAAATGAAAGTAGGAGTAATCACTTGGAATACAACATAAATATAATAACACAGAACACAGATACAATATAGCATAGGAAATTCATAGAGTAACAACATCATAGCAGCGGAAAATATAATGTCATTAACCACAGAAAATCCACAGTCATAGGAAACTAAGATTATTACAACAAGTTTATAAAAAGAAATAATTTCCAACTCCAAAATAACATGAAATGGAAATAAGTCTGATGTCAGAGAGAAAAGGGAAAATGCGATAAAGCAAAAGATAAAGGGTCTTCGAAGCTCCAAGTCATCACCTCTCCACAAAAGCAAATCCAAGAGATAGAAAAAAAAGCAGCTTCAAAGAAAAGCTCCAAGCAAAGAATGAACCTGTCTACTTGGCTGCCCGTGTAGAAGAGAGGGCACCCAAGTTTGCAAAAAGGTGAAACAAACTATGGGTCAGTCGTGGGACTGGTGTGAGAATTCTTAACTAAAATAACTATTAGAAATAAGGCAAATCCAAAGACCACGCCGCTAACGCGGAACGGGTTTACTCTAATGGATTTCCGTGCATAATTTAAAGTGTCATAACAAATAATTAAATACATCGTAAACAACGCCATGCTTTTGGAAAAAATGGAATCACCATAAGACCCAAGTCTCATCACACAATGCAACACACACCAGAGGATAGGGTTTTACCTTATGGTGATTAAACTTGCTAAATACGGCAAATACGCATCTAATATTATTATTAGTGTATATGAAAGCATTTCAAAGTAAATGTATTAATCTTAGGAAGCATAGGTACCATATACTATGCCTCCATACTAGTAATACAATCAAATTCGTCGGTTCGTATTTGGATTTTGGTTTCCATCATGAGTCAAGGATAGAGTGGAGCTCCTTACCGATTCGAGACACTCTAGCTAGTTCCTCAGGATTCCCCACGGAGAACCCTTGGAAATGGCAGGGCCGGTCCGCAAATACAGCTTAGCGGATTGGCAATTCCTAAGCACACGTTTCCCGGTCCTATAGGACCTATCCGAGGCGCGCCACATTCCATCATCCACATAAGTAAAATGCCGGGCCGTGATAAAACCCAAACACCACTTCTAGCTAGAAAGAAATGAGCTGCTTTCCCTGCGTTCCCTTCGCCCGTTTTAGACTCAACCGGTGTGTGAGGCTCGTGAAGTTACGTAATACACAAAGCTCTACTTATTCAAGCAGTGCTTTGATCGTCACCATAAGGTTCTGCTTTTCAACAAGAAACCTTGATCATCGCATCTTAGTATGCCACACTGTCACTCCATACCATACCATTGCTTATCCATCAATACATAAATGGGTGTTAAGTAAAGAATAAATTCTTCACCACCAACATTTATATATTAACAGAAAATCAACAATATGATATATAACGAAGTACGATGTCATACACACCATCCATTTAAACTTATGCTCTGGGTCTGAACGAAAGTCAAATCCGTGAAATCAACGCGTACGTCTGGGCAATGATCTTGACCCATGAATTGGTAGCAAGTCAATTCAGGATCTCGATCGCTGTCCATTCGAGGGAAGATTTACGGTCTTCATGCGTCGTCTTCTTACTTCGATCTTTAACGCCGCTGGATTAATTCGGGGTGAGAATATCTCGGACTTCCCAAACAATCCTCGTATATATATATACATATATATATTTTGAAAATCCTTCTTATTTGTTAATAATTATTTTTATTAACAATTCATTCTATTTTAATTATTATATATAAATAAATAAATAAATCGTTAATTCTTATTCTTAGGTACATTTTCATTCTCTTATCTCTTCAATTACATTTACATGAAAATGCAATTTATAATTAGTCAATGAATCATTCCTCTTAATTTATTTTTATTATATTATTATAATTTACATTAAAATGTAAATTATAATACATGTTCAATTTATTTATTTTCATCTTTCCACTATATTATAATTCTATAAAATATTCATTTTCTCTTTAAGTGCATTCTTAATTGCAATCACGACAAAAATGTAATCTTATTTTACGATGTAATTTCCATTCCTAATTACATATAAAAATGTAATCTTTATTTACTTGCCACATTCCTATTTTTATATATACAAAATAAATGTGAACTTTCATTCTTATCACCATTCTTATTCAATTTACAAAAATGTAAATTTCCACTCTAGACACATTCTTACTTGATTTACATTAAATAAAAATGTAAATTGCACCTACGGTGTAAATTCTTATATATATCACATAAATAAAATGAAATCTTTTTCCTGCGGTGTATATTCATTTTTAATCACATTATAAAATAATGTAAACTATCAAACAGTTAAATTCCCTTTTTAATTACATTAAAAATGATGTAAATTTTCTACGGTATAAATCCTTTTTATAATACATTATAATATAATGTAAATTTACTTACGGTGCAATTCTTCTAATGTAAATTTACATACGGTGGAATTCTTTTACATTTCATTATAAGATAAGGTAAAATAACATACGGTGAATTTCTTTTCATTATTACATTAAGAATAATATACTTTAATCCTACGGTTAAATTCCTTTTTATTTACATTACAAAATAATGTAAATTAATCCTACAGTTAATTCTCTTTATATTAACATTATAAATAATGTTAACTTAACATGCGGTGTATTTCAATTATATTACATTATAAAATAATGTAAAATAGCAGACGGTGGATTTTCTTTTTATTACATTAACAAAATGAAATTTTTTTTCCCTACGATGGAAATCCTCTTTTTATTACATTAATAAAAATGTTAATTTAATATACCATGAATTTTCTTTTATTTAACATTGAAAATAATGTTAATTTAACATACCGTGCATTTTCTTTTATATTACATTATAGAAAATGTATATTCTAACATACGATGCATTTCTATATATTTACATTAAAGAAAAGGTAAATTTTAACATACGGTGAAATTCTAATCATTTACATTAAAGAAAAATGTATACTTTTTAATTACAATGTAAACACTACCTCTAATTCACATTGTAAAAAAAAATATAATTTTTGAATTGCAATATTATCCTACGGTGTTATTCCCTATATAATTTACATATAAAAATGTAAATCTTGACATACGATGATATTTACCGTTTAATTACAAAGAAAAATGTAAATTTTAACATACCATACCATTTCACTTTATAATTTACATATAAAAAAAGTAAATTTTGACATACGATGAAATTTACCGTTTAATTACAAAGAAAAATGTAAATTTTTCCTATACGGTGTAAATTCTTTAATATTAACACTAAAAATAAATGTTAATGTCATCCTACGGTTAAACTTCTATTATATTAACATTAAAAATGTTAATGTCATCATACGGTTGAATTTCTTTTGATATTAACATTAAAAATGTTAATTACATCCTATGGTGAAATTTCTTTTATTATATTAACATTAAAAATGTTAATTTCATCATACGGTGAAAATACTATTTTTCAAATAAAAAGTAATTTTTATACATGTCACATTCCTACTTTACTTTTACAATTAAAAAGTAAATTTTGTCATACAGTGAATCTTCTCTTTTAAATACCATTGAAAATAATGTAACTTATCCTACGATGTAAATTTCTTTTTATTTAACATAAATAAAGTGTGCAATTCTCATACGGTGAAATCATTCTAATGTTAACATTTAAAAAAAATTGTTAAATGTTCATACAGTAAATTTTCTTTTTATATCCACATAAATAAAATGTGAAATTCTCATACGGTGTATATTTCTCATCTTATGTACATCAAAGATAATGTACATTTATCCTACAGTTGAAGTTTTTTTATAATATTAATCATTAAAACGTTAATTACATCATACGGTTGAAATTTTGTAAAACTAACATAAAAACTATGTTAAGTTATACATGTGGTGAAATTACCTTTTTATTGACATTCAAAAACAATGTTAATTTTCATACGTTGCAAATACTTCTTATTTACATCAAAATAATGTTAATTTCTCTAACCATGTAAATCACTTATTGTTAACATCAGAATAAATGATAATTTTTCATACAACGTAATTTACTTATTATTAACATTAAACAAAAAGGTTAATATCTCATACGATGTAAATTTTACATAATAAAATGTAAATTTCATGTCATCACAAAATTCTAACTTTGATTTACATAATAAAATGTAAATTTTATATCATCGCCAACTTGTAACTTTGATTTACATAATAAAATGTAAATTTTATATCATCGCCAAATTATAACTTTGATTTACATAATAAAATGTAAATTTTATATCATCGCTAAATTCTAACTTTGATTTACATAATAAAATGTAAATTTTATATCATCGCCAAATTCTAACTTTGATTTACATAATAAAATGTAAATTTTATATCATCGCCAAATTCTAACTTTGATTTACACAATAAAATGTAAATTTTATATCATCGCCAAATTCTAACTTTGATTTACATAATAAAATGTAAATTTTATATCATCGCCAAATTCTAACTTTGATTTACATAATAAAACGAAAATTTTATATCATCCAACCAACAACCACATTCAAATATCCAAACAAGTATACATCTAACAATTCACATCAAAATCATATACAGGGTGATGTATATGTTGGCATATGACAAATCAGCGAGGTGTGATTAAATAAAATTAACAAATAATCTATTTTAATTAGCCAATAATTTCAGATCTAATATTTAGATCCGCGGATCTAACATCATATGGTCATAAACAACTTAGATCCGTATTCAAAATATCACTACATAGCGAATTTATCAATCCATATTCTTTAATCACAAAAGAATTAATAATTAAATAATTTAAATTAAATTAAATTAAATTCTCACCGAGGCCGGATCTGAAAGGAAGACTCGAGTTTGGTCAGATTTGGTGTTCGGGTTCAAAACAATTGCGGATCTGGGACAATTCTAATGCAAATTCATAGGAAAAATCAAAATCAGCTTTTTACAACTTGCCGTGTAACGCTTAAAAGCGTGGGGAAATCTGAAGTGAATTTTACCTTAGAACGTTCAAAACTTTGGTTTGTGATTTCGTGAGCTGTAGTTAACGGAATTGGACGCCGTTTGCTGGAGAAGGACCATCTCGGAGAGAGCTATGCTCGGCCAGAGGGGGGTGACGCGCGGTGGCGGCGTGTGGGCCCGGATTGGCTGCGTCCGGCGCTGGTTCGGGAGGGTGGTGGCGGAGATTCGGGCGACGATTCGAGGTGATTCTTGTCGGAGATTGCAGAGCTCGAGAAGAGCTTCGAAACGAGTATTTACACGAAGTTTTTCGTTGAGAAATGAGCTTGGAATCGGAGTTTGAATTTCTGAAGAATGGTGGGTTTGGGTGGCGGCTGAAAATGAACGTGAGGAAGAAGACCCGTACCTTTTTATATTATTATTTTATTAATTAATTATCCAATAAAGGCCCGTTTAAGCCCGTTTTGGTCCGAACTCCGATTCAGGCCGAACGACTGCCGTTCATACCATTTAGCCCCCGTTCCGGACTCATCTGGACCTGTCCCGTTAGCCCAAACTGTCATCTTGGCCTCCGTTTTTCAGTTTTAAATATAAATCATTATTTTAAATTCAAACGTACTCAGAAAATCACCGGGACCACATACGAAGTCAGAAAAATCCGGAAAAATTATTTTTGGCTTCCTTATGACAATACGATCACAACAAAATTTGATTCGTTCAATTCTGAGCCTTTTTGAAAAATGGCTATTTTCAAGGCGAATATATTTAATATTAAAAATACATTTTGAAACAAATATTTTCTGAAACTCAAAACATATAAGTGTTTACTATTTTTCAATGCAGAAACGTCATTCTGAACTCAATGGAAGTGGTTTCGAGTTCAAATTCCTTCGTATGCAAAAAGTGGCATTTCTGACCTTTATATATTATATATATACATTTCATAGCGACCTTTCTAAATTTTAATTTTGACATAACTTATAAATTTTAAAGTGAAATTTCAATTTTTCAGACTCATTAGAAAGATAATCTTAAACAGATTTAAATATTTTTGGTTTCACTAAAATTCGTTTTATTTTGGATCCTGTACATTCAGTTAAAGTTTAAAATCAAAATTTCAAACTGCAGCGCTTGTTTTAATCTCCTTTTATATTTAAATTAAATTTGTTCGTTTTAACTTTGATTAAAAATAAATAAATCATTAAAAATACTTTAAATTCATTAAAATAGAAATTTAAATTGGCCCTAAAATCCCGGGTCGTTACAATCTCCCCTCCTTGAGAACTTTTCGTCCCCGAAAAGGAAAAAGAAAAATAGAAGAGGAAAAGAGGAAGAATAAACACAGGGAATGTTTTTAACAGAGATGGTACCGTCTATAACATCAGGCTTTCCACCGAAGAAGTTGGTCCTTTCGCTCCTTCGTACACATGTGCCAATTGAGCATCGCCACTTCTCTTAGTCTTCTTCGAATGCACGATCAAGGGAAGAGTCAAAATACATCGGTAATGGTGATTCTAAGAGATAGAAAAGATCGAAGGATGAATGAAAAGATGACGATAAAGTGACTGGCTATTATGTATCTCATGAACTGTTCGCCATAGAATATAGTGATTCTACGTAAACGAATTATTATAAATATGTTATATTCCGCTTTGTAAACCAAAGCTCTGATACCAACTGTGATGACCCCAATCTTCCACGGAAATGAAAGTAGGAGTAATCACTTGGAATACAACATAAATATAATAACACAGAACACAGATACAATATAGCATAGGAAATTCATAGAGTAACAACATCATAGCATCAGAAAATATAATGTCATTAACCACAGAAAATCCACAGTCACAAGAAACTAAGATTATTACAACAAGTTTATAAAAAGAAATAATTTCCAACTCCAAAATAACATGAAATGGAAATAAGTCTGATGTCAGAGAGAAAAGGGAAAATGCGATAAAGCAAAAGATAAAGGGGTCTTCGGAGCTCCAAGTCATCACCTCTCCACAAAAGCAAATCCAAGAGATAGAAAAAAAGCAGCTTCAAAGAAAAGCTCCAAGCAAAGAATGAACCTATCTACTTGGCTGCCCGTGTAGAAGAGAGGGCACCCAAGTTTGCAAAAAGGTGAAACAAACTATGGGTCAGTCGTGGGACTAGTGTGAGAATTCTTAACTAAAATAACTATTAGAAATAAGGAAAATCCAAAGACCACGCCGCTAACGCGGAACGGGTTTACTCTAATGGATTGCCGTGCATAATTTAAAGTGTCATAACAAATAATTAAATACATCGTAAACAACGCCATGCTTTTGGAAAAAATGGAATCACCATAAGACCCAAGTCCCATCACACAATGCAACGCACACCAGAGGATAGGGTTTTACCTTATGGTGATTAAACATGCTAAATACGGCAAATACGCATCTAATATTATTATTAGTGTTTATGAAAGCATTTCAAAGTAAATGTATTAATCTTAGGAAGCATAGGTACCATATACTATGCCTCCATACTAGTAATACAATCAAATTCGTCGGTTCGTATTTGGATTTTGGTTTCCATCATGAGTCAAGGCTAGAGCGGAGCTCCTTACCGATTTGAGACACTCTAGCTAGTGCCTCAGGATTCCCCACGGAGAACCCTTGGAAATGGCAGAGCCGGTCCGCAAATACAGCTTAGCGGATTGGCAATTCCTAAGCACACGTTTCCCGGTCTTATAGGACCTATCCGAGGCGCGCCACATTCCATCATCCACATAAGTAAAATGCCGGGTCGTGATAAAACCCAAACACCACTTCTAGCTAGAAAGAAACGAGCTGCTTTCCCTACGTTCCCTTCGCCCGTTTTAGACTCAACCGGTGTGTGAGGCTCGTGAAGTTACATAATACACAAAGCTCTACTTATTCAAGCAGTACTTTGATCGTCACCATAAGGTTCTGCTTTTCAACAAGAAACCTTGATCATCGCATCTTAGTATGCCACACTGCCACTCCATACCATACCATTGCTTATCTATCAATACATAAATGGGTGTTAAGTAAAGAATAAATTCTTCACCACCAACATTTATATATTAACAGAAAATCAACAATATGATATATAACGAAGTACGATGTCAGACACACCATCCATTTAAACTTATGCTCTGGGTCTGAACGAAAGTCAAATCCGTGAAATCAACGCGTACGTCTGGGCAATGACCTTGACCCATGAATTGGTAGCAAGTCAATTCAGGATCTCGATCGCTGTCCATTCGAGGGAAGATTTACGGTCTTCATGCGTCGTCTTCTTACTTCGATCTTTAACGCCGCTGGATTAATTCGGGGTGAGAATATCTCGGACTTCCCAAACAATCCTCGTATATATATACATATATATATTTTGAAAATCCTTCTTATTTGTTAATAATTATTTTTATTAACAATTCATTCTATTTTAATTATTATATATAAATAAATAAATAAATCGTTAATTCTTATTCTTAGGTACATTTTCATTCTCTTATCTCTTCAATTACATTTACATGAAAATGCAATTTATAATTAGTCAATGAATCATTCCTCTTAATTTATTTTTATTATATTATTATAATTTACATTAAAATGAAAATTATAATACATCGTTCAATTTATTTATTTTCATCTTTCCACTATATTATAATTCTATAAAATATTCATTTTCTCTTTAAGTGCATTCTTAATTGCAATCACGACAAAAATGTAATCTTATTTTACGATGTAATTTCCATTCCTAATTACATATAAAAATGTAATCTTTATTTACTTGCCACATTCCTATTTTTATTTATACAAAATAAATGTGAACTTTCATTCTTATCACCATTCTTATTCAATTTACAAAAATGTAAATTTCCACTCTAGACACATTCTTACTTGATTTACATTAAATAAAAATGTAAATTGCACCTACGGTGTAAATTCTTATATATATCACATAAATAAAATGAAATCTTTTTCCTGCGGTGTATATTCATTTTTAATCACATTATAAAATAATGTAAACTATCATACAGTGAAATTCCCTTTTTAATTACATTAAAAATGATGTAAATTTTCTACGGTATAAATCCTTTTTATAATACATTATAATATAATGTAAATTTACTTACGGTGCAATTCTTCTAATGTAAATTTACATACGGTGGAATTCTTTTACATTTCATTATAAGATAAGGTAAAATAACATACGGTGAATTTCTTTTCATTATTACATTAAGAATAATATACTTTAATCCTACGGTTAAATTCCTTTTTATTTACATTACAAAATAATGTAAATTAATCATACAGTTAATTCTCTTTATATTAACATTATAAATAATGTTAACTTAACATGCGGTGTATTTCAATTATATTACATTATAAAATAATGTAAAATAGCATACGGTGGATTTTCTTTTTATTACATTAACAAAATGAATTTTTTTTTCCCTACGATGGAAATCCTCTTTTTATCACATTAATAAAAATGTTAATTTAATATACCATGAATTTTCTTTTATTTAACATTGAAATAATGTTAATTTAACATACCGTGCATTTTCTTTTATATTACATTATAGAAAATGTATATTCTAACATACGATGCATTTCTATATATTTACATTAAAGAAAAGGTAAATTTTAACATACGGTGAAATTCTAATCATTTACATTAAAGAAAAATGTATACTTTTTAATTACAATGTAAACACTACCTCTAATTCACATTGTAAAAAAATATATAATTTTTTAATTGCAATATTATCCTACGGTGTTATTCCCTATATAATTTACATATAAAAATGTAAATCTTGACATACGATGATATTTACCGTTTAATTACAAAGAAAAATGTAAATTTTAACATACCATACCATTTCACTTTATAATTTACATATAAAAAAAGTAAATTTTGACATACGATGAAATTTACCGTTTAATTACAAAGAAAAATGTAAATTTTTCCTATACGGTGTAAATTCTTTAATATTAACACTAAAAATAAATGTTAATGTCATCCTACGGTTAAACCTCTTCTATTATATTAACATTAAAAATGTTAATGTCATCATACGGTTGAATTTCTTTTGATATTAACATTAAAAATGTTAATTACATCCTATGGTGAAATTTCTTTTATTATATTAACATTAAAAATGTTAATTTCATCATACGGTGAAAATACTATTTTTCAAATAAAAAGTAATTTTTATACATGTCACATTCCTACTTTACTTTTACAATTAAAAAGTAAATTTTGTCATACAGTGAATCTTCTCTTTTAAATACCATTGAAAATAATGTAACTTATCCTACGATGTAAATTTCTTTTTATTTAACATAAATAAAGTGTGCAATTCTCATACGGTGAAATCATTCTAATGTTAACATTAAAAAAAAATGTTAAATGTTCATACAGTAAATTTTCTTTTTATATCCACATAAATAAAATGTGAAATTCTCATACGGTGTATATTTCTCATCTTATGTACATCAAAGATAATGTACATTTATCCTACAGTTGAAGTTTTTTTATAATATTAATCATTAAAATGTTAATTACATCATACGGTTGAAATTTTGTAAAACTAACATAAAAACTATGTTAAGTTATACATGTGGTGAAATTACCTTTTTATTGACATTCAAAAACAATGTTAATTTTCATACGTTGCAAATACTTCTTATTTACATCAAAATAATGTTAATTTCTCTAACCATGTAAATCACTTATTGTTAACATCAGAATAAATGTTAATTTTTCATACAACGTAATTTACTTATTATTAACATTAAACAAAAAGGTTAATATCTCATACGATGTAAATTTTACATAATAAAATGTAAATTTCATGTCATCACAAAATTCTAACTTTGATTTACATAATAAAATGTAAATTTTATATCATCGCCAACTTCTAACTTTGATTTACATAATAAAATGTAAATTTTATATCATCGCCAAATTATAACTTTGATTTACATAATAAAATGTAAATTTTATATCATCGCCAAATTCTAACTTTGATTTACATAATAAAATGTAAATTTTATATCATCGCCAAATTCTAACTTTGATTTACATAATAAAATGTAATAAAATGTAAATTTTATATCATCGCCAAATTCTAACTTTGATTTACATAATAAAATGTAAATTTTATATCATCGCCAAATTCTAACTTTGATTTACATAATAAAATGTAAATTTTATATCATCGCCAAATTATAACTTTGATTTACATAATAAAATGTAAATTTTATATCATCCAACCAACAACCACATTCAAATATCCAAACAAGTATACATCTAAAATTCACATCAAAATCATATACAGGGTGATGTATATGTTGGCATATGACAAATCAGCGAGGTGTGATTAAATAAAATTAACAAATAATCTATTTTAATTAGCCAATAATTTCAGATCTAATATTTAGATCCGCGGATCTAACATCATATGGTCATAAACAACTTAGATCCGTATTCAAAATATCACTACATAGCGAATTTATCAATCCATATTCTTTAATCACAAAAGAATTAATAATTAAATAATTTAAATTAAAATAAAATAAATTCTCACCGAGGCCGGATCTGAAAGGAAGACTCGAGTTTGGTCAGATTTGGTGTTCGGGTTCAAAAAAATTGCGGATCTGGGACAATTCTAATGCAAATTCATAGGAAAAATCAAAATCATCTTTTTACAACTGGCTGTGTAACGCTTAAAAGCGTGGGGAAATCTGAAGTGAATTTTACCTTAGAACGTTCAAAACTTTGGTTTGTGATTTCGTGAGCTGTAGTTAACGGAATTGGACGCCGTTTGCTGGAGAAGGACCGGCTCGGAGAGAGCTATGCTCGGCCAGAGGGGGGTGACGCGCGGTGGCGGCGTGTGGGCCCGGATTGGCTGCGTTCGGCGCTGGTTCGGGAGGGTGGTGGATGTAACACCCCACCTCCGCCAGTGCCACTCTTGCAAGGACACTAGCTTTGGAGGGGCATTTAAACAAGGTAAACATGCATGTAGATATCACAAGACAGAACGTAAAAACAGAGTAAATAAAGCAGCGGATTAAACTAGCATTTCAAAACCATAGTCATATTACAACAGAGTACTTAGTCATTATTTTCCAACAAACAAAGTCTAGATTAAAACATAAACTGAAAAACTGAAATACATAAAGTACTATCCCAAAAGTGAAGTGATAAACCATAGCTAGCTCAATGTCCAAGACCGTACATGAGCAAATCCAGTAAGCAAGCTAGAAAGATCCAAGCTAAGCTCCAATGTTCCCACCCTGAGAACTTGAGGGGGGGGGGGAACGGAAGAAAAGAGGCGAAAGAAAACAGGTCAGTCAAAAAGACTAGTAAGCCCTGCTACTATCTGTCTATGAACTAGTAAAGTTAACTGGCATGAGAAGCTGAGATGAACATAAGGATACCAACATACTGGCATGATGATTAACTAACAAGATAGATAAAGGTGTCATCGCATAGTTAAGGTTAAGTTTTGCACCACGGGTGTACTAGCATTCTATCATGTCAAGTAAAAACAAGAATCGATCCCTTGGCCCAAGCTTGGCCCATCATCATGAGGTGACCTAAAGTAAGGTCCAACTACACGGTCTAGTCGATCGGCTCCCTATAAGCCTAACTCGTCAAGTGTCGGTGTCATACGGCTTAATCATGTAATGTAGTTGACTGTGCAGGGTCCACCCTAGGGTGTATCAGGCCCTATGGTGTAACCCTCTGACACCATTCCATAATGCACAGTCCAAACCTACCGTAGCCCGTGTTCAACTCCGGACTTGATGTGCACGACCATGGTCCGCCTGAACAACCGGGGCATCATTCAGCCGTCTCTTTTGGTCTCTTACAATCAGCCCAGTAATCGTGCCCCACCCTAGCCTAGTCCGAGGGTCTTATGATACTACCAAGAAGGTTACTGCTGAAAAGGACCACGCAACTAGGGTTTCTTAACGGGTTAAATGTGGTTAACCCGATCCACACGTGGATTAAATCGGTTAAGGGTACCCAAGGCTCCCGACTTAACCTCGATTAATCCATCAAGCCCAAATTGGTTAAGTATTAAGTGGACCATGACTTAACCCTAATCAGGAGGCATTAATTAACTTAATGCGCTTTAACCTCTCACATTAGACTTTGTTGTGGTTACTAGTTAAGCCGGGCGGGTCCGGGTAGCTTTACACCACAACTAGGTCTAACCTCGGGTTCGAGCACAACATGACCAACTTCTCACATTGGGTCCTATTGTTTATAGCCACTAGTTAAGCCGGGCGGGTCCGGGTAGATTTATGCTACAAACTCAACCCAACCTCGAGTTGGCTACACTCATATTTTCTAAGTGTCATGTCCATTATGTTTCCAAAACATAATTACAAGTTAACATATCACGTTATGTTATAAAAACCATGTTTATGTCATCATGTTACCCAACCCCAACGTAATCCCATCGTTTACATAATCGCAACAACGCATAAAGGATAAAATAGGGAACTTGGCATAACCATGACATAAAGGTGTTGAAGCCACAAGTTTAACATGGTGGCATATGAAATGTACATATGTTCATATACTTGCATATTGCATTATTAGGCTTCAAAAGCATGCATAAAACCAAACTTAGCATATGAGTGATACATGGTGATAAATGACATGTAGAAGTTGCTAGAATTTCGCATTTTGTCTCACATGCAAGTTATCATAAGGGGTATGATAACTTTCATGTTGCCAAAATGCAACCTTTAATATAAAGCTTGGAGCTTTATGCTCAAAACCTCAAGTTTAACTTGCATAACATGATAACATGATCAACCCAAACTTGCATAACATAGCAACATGTGTCACACATAATGATTAAACCAACTTGCATAATGATCATCCAAACTTGCATATAATGATCAACCAAACTTGCATATAATGATCAACCAAACTTGCATATAATGATCAACCCCAAACTTGCATCATTCATTTAACTTTAGAGTTCAAAGAAAGAAAGTAGAAAAGGGCTTACAATGCTATGAAGACACAAATAAATATTTATTATAAAAATTGAGACGAAGCCCTTATGCAAGCACCAAAAACCCAAATATGCAAGCTCCAAATGAAAACCCTTGAGCCAATTCAATAAAAACCCTTGCTTTGAAATAGAAATGTTGCAACTTGACTTGAATGCAAGCTAAGAACACTCATACAAGTTTGAAAACACTTGTATGAACTCAAAATCTCTCATAGAAATTAACTTAGAAATTTTAGCATGAGAGTGGAGGCCATGAGAGGAACAAATTTGGCATAGTTTAGTTGTAGGATTGAATAATGGTGATTTAGGCTAGGTTTAGGGGTCTTCTTATAGAGTTTTAGGATAGTATTAGTCATAGGATTAACCCTAGATTCAATCCAAGCCATCAAAGCATGTCTTGGGGAAGAAGTCAAGTGTAGGAACCATCTAGGGCATTTAGATTAAAGCTGAACCATGAGAACCATTCAAATGCAAAATCTGCATTTGAGCGAATCGGCCCACGGGTTGACAGCCAAACACCCTGGATTAACCCCTAGTCGACCCAGCAAGCTCGGGTCGACCTCAAAAACCGGCCGGTTATTCCCCTCTCCCAATTCGCTGTTTTGAACATTTTTGCATATTTATTTATTTAATTTTCAATTATATATATATATATATCAATATATATATATTTCTCTGCGCAACCCATTTCACTTAATTAAGTATACTTTAATTTGTGAATTTTTCGTGAAACTTCGCGAGGCCATATCTTGGTCATACGGACTCCGATTTTCGAAAACTCGGACTCTATTTCGCGTATTTTTCCGAGACGAATGCAATGGCACAATCCGTTTCCCTTGATTCAGATTTTACAGTTTAATTCTGCCTCCATTTATGTTATAACATGTTATTCAAAAATACGGGTTGTTACATTCTCCCCTCCTTAAAGGATTTCGTCCCCGAAATCTCCAAGTTAGGAAGAACGTATCCTACCATCCATCATCCATCTACTCAAAACATCATCCACGAGCAATCATTGTCCTTAAAAGGTTCTAAATGCTGTATGATCGTATGCAAAGGTGTATGTATATGTACTTATCTAATGCGAAAATCAGGAGGTTACTGATTCAGTAAACCCCCTTAATGCAAAATATGTTAGTGAAATGAGTCCATATGTATGCAAATTCCTAACATAATTTATACTCTCTACATGAGTGCACATAACATTCATCCATATGCAACATCCACGTGATAGCGTACAAGTTTTCATCCATGAATAAGCATAAACACTCATGCATATGCGGTATGAAAGTGTGTGAGCCGATCTTAGTGCCTAACGTGTATTATGCATCCACGAGTATCCACTTGCAAACACTTGCAACCACTTGCAAACATCAAACATAACATGTTTCAAATACATGTTTCAACCAAGGGTTTCTACCTAAGGTTCTCATGACAAGATTTACGAAACAAGATAAACTAGATAAGCATGGATAGCAAAGGGAAGATATATCAATCTAGGAAAAGAGATTGAAAATGTATCCTCCAAGAGAAATGGATAAAGCACGCGCCTCTTCTCCTTGGTTTCCCAAGTTGCGTCTCCCTCTGTTTCACTCCATTGCGCCTTAACAAGCTTAACTTCTTTGCTTCTTAGCTTCTTTGTCTTCATTTCCATGATACGAATCGGAGCTCGTCTCAGGGTTGCTTCATCCTCTACCTCCATGTCTTCAAGAATACTTGGTTCAACCACTTTGGCGGGTCTGTGCAAACACTTCCGGAGATGCGAGACATGAAAGACATTATGCACTCCAGCCAGCTTCTCGGCAATTCCACCTTATAAGTCATCTTCCCGACTCTTTCTATAGTAGGGAAGGGTCCTACGATCCTTGGTGTCAGCGAACCATATTTCGCAAAGGAGAAATCTTCACAAAGACCATATCTCTAATTTTAAATTCCAAGTCTGTCCTTCGCTTGTATGCATAGGATTTCTGTCTGTCTTGGGCCGTTCTTATCCGTCATCGAATCAATTCAACCCTCTCGGATGTGTCCCTTATCATGTCGGGCTCAATTATAAGCTTATCCGTCTTCTTCCCACCAACATGTTGGTGGCTTGCACGGCCTCCCATACGAAGCTTCAAATGGTGCCATCCCTATGCTGGCTTGATAGTTATTATTATAAGCAAACTCTACAAGAGGAAGGTGGTCTTCCCAAGTACCACCGAAGTCGAGAACACAAAACTCAAAAGATCTTCTAGCACTCTATTCACCCTTTCGGTTTGGCCATCCGTCCGAGGGTGATAGGCTGTACTCAGATTCAATCGCGTACCCATTGCTTCTTGCAAACTGTTCCAGAACTGGCTAGTGAAAATTGGGTCACGATCGCTAACTATGCTAGAAGGAACTCCATGCAGCCGCACTATCTTTTGAAGATAAACAGATGCTAGCCGTGATACGGTCCTCTTGCTTTTCACCGGAATAAAATGGGCGCTCTTTGTAAATCTATCAATTATTACCCATATCCCATAAAGCCCAAATAGTTTGGTGGCGAACTTCTTCACCCCAACCATATATCACAAATAGGCTAGCCATACTCCTTAGGGGGTTTGTAACAGAACTAAGATTGAGGATAGGACTGAGAGGATATACTTAAAAGGTAGCATGCGAGTAAGCTCTACGAAACAATAGGGATCAAGGATATACTCTTAGAAAGAGATTAAATGCGCGTATCTAGACTTCAATCTTCTAAGCCGCATTTTCTTGTGCTTAATCCCATCGTGCCCTGACCGTCTTTTATCTTCGCAATTCCGTAGTTCTTAATTCTTGTTCCCAAAATATGAGTTAGAACTCATTTCACCGTTGCTTCTCGTTCCACTTCCACTTATTCTTTGCCTAAAATACTTGGCTTAAACATAACTGCGTGCTCTTGGTTCATGCAAGCTTTCCAAGATTCGTTAGTGAATCTTGGATCTCATTTACATACTATACGGTATCCCACGCAGAAAACTATCTCTTGAAAACAGTGCCAATCCATGTTGCCAAACTGGAGCTGAGGTAAGGGCTCTCTTGAGCCTTTGAAAAGCAAGCTCACACTCCAAGTCCCATGCACAGACTAAGTTCTTCTTCGTCAACTTAGTAAGAGGGGCTGAAATCTTAGCGAAGTCCCTGATGAACTTCCTATAGTAGCCCGCCAAACCGAGAAAGCTTCTTACTTCGGTTGCATTCCTAGGAGTCTTCCAGTCTTGAATCACAACCACTTTCGCAGGATCCACCGCTAAGCCTTGCTTAGAAACTATATGTCCAAGAAACTGAACTTCCCTTCTCCAGAAATGACATTTGGAGAACTTGGCTTTCAACTGATGCGCTCTAAGCGTATTCATCACTTCCTTGAGATGCCTAGCATGCTCTTCCTCATCCTTTGAGAAGATCAGAATATCATCCACGAAGACAACAACAAACTTGTTAAGGAACTCCCTGAACACCCTACTCATCAAATCTACGAAGTAGGCGGGTGCATTAGTCAAACCGAATGGCATGACAAGCCATTCAAAGAATCCATCTGGAGTCCTAAACGCAGTTTTATCAATGCTATCCTCAGCCACTCTAAGCTGATGGAATCCGGTGGCTAGATCGAGCTGAGAGAAAACAGAAGCACCTACAAGTTGGTCAAAGAGATCATCAATTCTCGGTAACGGGTGCCTATTCTTCTTTATCAGCTTGTTCAACTCTTGATAATCAACACATAGACGAAGCGAACCATCCGCCTTAGTAGCGAATACCACCGGAGCACCCCATTCAGAAATGCTTCGCCTAATAAAATTCTTCTCAAGCAACTCCTTGATTTGCTTACTGAGCTCCCTTCTTTCACAAGGGGCCATGTGCCTAACGGGCAATGATACTGGCTTGGCATTATCAACTAGATAAATGCGGAAATCTATCTCTCGTTTAGGGGGTAACCCCTTAACTTCTTCAAAGACATCGGGATAGTCTCGGACCACCCTTACAGATTGCAGATCATCAATGGACGAGTCGAGAGATTCAAGATAACATAACATGACGGGACCTCTAGGGTTACAAGAAATTTCTAGGGTATTACCGAGGCGAGTCATGAGCCTCACTACCCTATGCTCACAGTCAAGAATGGCTCCATAACTGGACAACCAATCCACCTCCAAAATCAACCCGTATCCCATAAACCCGAGAACCTAAACATTACACATGAATTCTATGCTCAAGATAGAGATTTTCAAATCCACACAAATCACAGGTAGATGGGCGGAACCCCCCCAATTGGATTTGAAACACAAACGGGATCCTCAACTAAGCTAGTACTTAGGTGCAAACTTTCAACAATATCAGAAGAGATAAAACTATGCGATGCGCCAAAATCAAATAAGGTGCGAACAGGAAAATCAGAAATGTAAACATGAATTTCTATAAAAACTCTACCTCGATCAAAAGCTGGAAGAGCGAGGAGAGCCTGCAATTGCCCTCCAGAGGGTCCTACTTGCCGAGTTTGTCCTTGCCCTTGTCCATGCTTCTTGGGACAATCCTTGCTAAAATGTTCAGATTCTCCGCAATGAAAACACTTGCCTAACTTCCTCTTCTTCTTCCTGTAATCCTTGGCTATGTGCCCAGTGATCCTACAGAAGTTGCACTTTCTTGTCTTTCTTGCCTTGTTGTTGTTTTTATCTCTTTTCTCGGTATCTTCCTTCTTGCCTTGGGACTCATTTGCCTTGACCTCCTTCTTGCCACTCTTATCTTCCTCTTGAAGTAGGTCCATATTCACCAAACCCTCGAAGGTCGCCCCCATGGGTATATGAGACATGGCCAAACCGCGCAATGGCTCATTCAATCCTAGAGCAAAGTGTAGGGCCTTCTTCCGAGCTGTGTTTACCAATTCTAGACCGAACTGAGCCAGTTGATTGAACTTATCCACGTATTCCCTAACGGTCATGTCCCCTTGCTTTATAGATAGGAACCTCTCCATTTGAAGGTTCTCTTCCGTCGATGATAGAAACTTTAGTCCAAACCTTCTCCTAAAGTCATCCCAAGTCTCAATTGGTCTAGTAGTGGTGGTGACTACCCACCAATAAGAAGCTTCCCCTTTCAATAGCCATACCGCCAACAGAACTTTCCTACGATCTTCCACATCAAAGATAGCAAAGAGGTCTTCAGTTTCCTTTAACCAGTTTCTTGCCTCCACAGAAGTCTCCGTTCCGACAAAATTCTTGCAACCCATCGCCTTAAAGTCTTTGCAAAGCTCCGCGAAATCTGCTTGCGGATTCTGAGGAGGGGGAGGATGAACCTCAGTTACGGGAGGAGGAGAGATGTTAGCGACGGGGGAAGGAGGAGGAATGTTCACGGGGCCGGCTTCATTCGCCCTTGCCTCCATAAATCTTCGGAACCAGACGGGTACTTGTACGCCTTACGGGATGTTAAAGCGATCGGCCATACTAAAACGAAGAAAAAGATAGATTCAGAACGAAGAAACGAAGGATAGTGCTATTGCTTTTGGGGAATAGCCTTTTTAAAATAACTAGACTTTTCTTGGAAAATACTTAATTGGTTTTGAAAATAGTTTTTCAAAAGGTAAGTTTTAAAAACACTTTTGCTCAATTCTTGTAAACCTTATGCTCCGATACCAAATGTAACACCCCACCTCCGCCAGTGCCACTCTTGCAAGGACACTAGCTTTGGAGGGGCGTTTAAACAAGGTAAACATGCATGCAGATATCACAAGACAGAACATATAAGTAAAAACAGAGTAAATAAAGCAGCGGATTAAACTAGCATTTCAAAACCATAGTCATATTACAACAGAGTACTTAGTCATTATTTTCCAACAAACAAAGTCTAGATAAAAACATAAACTGAAAAACTGAAATACATAAAGTACTATCCCCAAAGTGAAGTGATAAACCATAGCTAGCTCAATGTCCAAGACCGTACATGAGCAAATCCAGTAAGCAAGCTAGAAAGATCCAAGCTAAGCTCCAATGTTCCCACCCTGAGAACCTGAGGGGGGGGGGGAACGGAAGAAAAGAGGCGAAAGAAAACAGGTCAGTCAAAAAGACTGGTAAGCCCTACTACTATCTGTCTATGAACTAGTAAAGTTAACAGGCATGAGAAGCTGAGATGAACATAAGGATAACAACATACTGGCATGATGATTAACTAACAAGATAGATAAAGGTGTCATCGCATAGTTAAGGTTAAGTTTTGCACCACGGGTGTACTAGCATTCTATCATGTCAAGTAAAAACAAGAATTGATCCCTTGGCCCAAGCTTGGCCCATCATCATGAGGTGACCTAAATTAAGGTCCAACTACACGGTCTAGTCGATCGGCTCCCTATAAGCCTAACTCGTCAAGTGTCGGTGTCATACGGCTTAATCATGTAATGTAGTTGACTGTGCAGGGTCCACCCTAGGGTGTATCAGGCCCTACGGTGTAACCCTCTGACACCATTCCATGATGCACAGTCCAAACCTACCGTAGCCCGTGTTCAACTCCGGACTTGATGTGCACGACCATGGTCTGCCTGAACAACCGGGGCATCATCCAGCCGTCTCTTTTGGTCTCTTACAATCAGCCCAGTAATCGTGCCCCACCCTAGCCTAGTCCTAGGGTCTTATGATACTACCAAGAAGGTTACTGCTGAAAAGGACCACGCAACTAGGGTTTCTTAACGGGTTAAATGTGGTTAACCCGATCCACACGTGGATTAAATCGGTTAAGGGTACCCAAGGCTCCCGACTTAACCTCGATTAATCCATCAAGCCCAAATTGGTTAAGTATTAAGTGGACCATGACTTAACCCTAATCAGGAGGCATTAATTAACTTAATGCGCTTTAACCTCTCACATTAGACTTTGTTGTGGTTACTAGTTAAGCCGGGCGGGTCCGGGTAGCTTTACACCACAACTAGGTCTAACCTCGGGTTCGAGCACAACATGACCAACTTCTCACATTGGGTCCTATTGTTTGTAGCCACTAGTTAAGCCGGGCGGGTCCGGGTAGATTTATGCTACAAACTCAACCCAACCTCGAGTTGGCCACACTCATATTTTCTAAGTGTCATGTCCATTATGTTTCCAAAACATAATTACAAGTTAATATATCACGTTATGTTATAAAAACCATGTTTATGTCATCATGTTACCCAACCCCAACGTAATCCCATCGTTTACATAATCGCAACAACGCATAAAGGATAAAATAGGGAACTTGGCATAACCATGACATAAAGGTGTTGAAGCCACAAGTTTAACATGGTGGCATATGAAATGTACATATGTTCATATACTTGCATATTGCATTATTAGGCTTCAAAAGCATGCATAAAACCAAACTTAGCATATGAGTGATACATGGTGATAAATGACATGTAGAAGTTGCTAGAAGTTCGCATTTTGCCTCACATGCAAGTTATCATAAGGGGTATGATAACTTTCATGTTGCCAAAATGCAACCTTTAATATAAAGCTTGGAGCTTTATGCTCAAAATCTCAAGTTTAACTTGCATAACATGATAACATGATCAACCCAAACTTGCATAACATAGCAACATGTGTCATACATAATGATTAAACCAACTCGCATAATGATCATCCAAACTTGCATATAATGATCAACCAAACTTGCATATAATGATCGACCAAACTTGCATATAATGATCAACCAAACTTGCATATAATGATCAACCCCAAACTTGCATCATTCATTTAACTTTAGAGTTCAAAGAAAGAAAGTAGAAAAGCGCTTACAATGCTATGAAGACACAAATAAATATTTATTATAAAGATTGAGACGAAGCCCTTATGCAAGCACCAAAAACCCAAATATGCAAGCTCCAAATGAAAACCCTTGAGCCAATTCAATAAAAACCCTTGCTTTGAAATAGAAATGTTGCAACTTGACTTGAATGCAAGCTAATAACACTCATACAAGTTTGAAAACACTTGTATGAACTCAAAATCTCTCATAGAAATTAACTTAGAAATTTTAGCATGAGAGTGGAGGCCATGAGAGGAACAAATTTGGCATAGTTTAGTTGTAGGATTGAATAATGGTGATTTAGGCTAGGTTTAGGGGTCTTCTTATAGAGTTTTAGGATAGTATTAGCCATAGGATTAACCCTAGATTCAATCCAAGCCATCAAAGCATGTCTTGGGGAAGAAGTCAAGTGTAGGAACCATCTAGGGCCTTTAGATTAAAGCTGAACCATGAGAACCATTCAAATGCAAAATCTGCATTTGAGCGAATCGGCCCACGGGTTGACAGCCAAACACCCTGGATTAACCCCTAGTCGACCCAGCAGGCTCGGGTCGACCTCAAAAACCGGCCGGTTCGGTTATTCCCCTCTCCCAATTCGCTGTTTTGAACATTTTTGCATATTTATTTATTTAATTTTCAATTATATATATATATATATATATATATATATATATATCAATATATATATATTTCTCTGCGCAACCCATTTCACTTGATTAAGTATACTTTAATTTGTGAATTTTTCGTGAAACTTCGCGAGGCCATATCTTGGTCATACGGACTCCGATTTTCGAAAACTCGGACTCTATTTCGCGTATTTTTCCGAGACGAACGCAATGGCAAAATCCGTTTCCCTTGATTCAGATATTACAGTTTAATTCTGCCTCCATTTATGTTATAACATGTTATTCAAAAATACGGGTTGTTACAGTGGCGGAGATTCGGGCGACGATTCGAGGTGATTCTTATCGGAGATTGCAGAGCTCGAGAAGAGCTTCGAAACGAGTATTTACACGAAGTTTTTCATTGAGAAATGAGGTTGGAATCGGAGTTTGAATTTCTGAAGAATGGTGGGTTTGGGTGGCGGCTGAAAATGAACGTGAGGAAGAAGACCCGTACCTTTTTATATTATTATTTTATTAATTAATTATCAAATAAAGGCCCGTTTAAGCCCGTTTTGGTCCGAACTCCGATTCAGGCCGAACGACTGCCGTTCACACCATTTAGCCCCCATTCCGGACTCATCTGGACCTGTCCCGTTAGCCCAAACTGTCATCTTGGCCTCCGTTTTTCAGTTTTAAATATAAATCATTATTTTAAATTCAAACGTACTCAGAAATTCACCGGGACCACATACGAAGTCAGAAAAATCTGGAAAAATTATTTTTGGCTTCCTTATGACATTACGATCACAACAAAATTTGTTTCGTTCAATTCTGAGCCTTTTTGAAAAATGGCTATTTTCAAGGCGAATATATTTAATATTAAAAATACATTTTGAAACAAATATTTTCTGAAACTCAAAACATATAAGTGTTTACTGTTTTCCAATGCAGAAACGTCATTCTGAACTCAATGGAAGTGGTTTCGAGTTCAAATTCCTTCGTATGCAAAAAGTGGCATTTCTGACCTTTATATATTATATATATACATTTCATAGCGACCTTTCTAAATTTTAATTTTGACATAACTTATAAATTTTAAAGTGAAATTTCAATTTTTCAGATTCATTAGAAAGATAATCTTAAATAGATTTAAATATTTTTGGTTTCACTAAAATTCGTTTTATTTTGGATCCTGTACATTCAGTTAAAGTTTAAAATCAAAATTTCAAACTGTAGCGCTTGTTTTAATCTCCTTTTATATTTAAATTAAATTTGTTCGTTTTAACTTTGATTAAAAATAAATAAATCATTAAAAATACTTTAAATTCATTAAAATAGAAATTTAAATTGGCCCTAGAATCCCGGGTCGTTACAATTTTCTTCCTTGTGACTCAAGGAATTTTGATTTTAATTTTGGTTATTTGAATTATCAGGTATTTATGTTTGAAGAACTGCTATAGACAATCTTGATCAACCTACTTCAATCTTGGGAATTTTTTTACTTATATCTTCTGTTTACATATGCCTTCTTTTAATGGAATCCACTGAATTCACAATGATGAATTGAATTTGCTTTTTTTTTCAAACTACTTGGTGGTTCTCTCCTGAAGCTTAACCATACATAAGTAGGACATAAAAAGATTTGAAGCCTCTACCATTGATTCATTGGCTACCAAATTACTTAACTTCAAGCTCTTAAAAAAAATCTGCAATTTCTATAACTTTTCCACTCACTTAATGATTGCAGGAGACGATACAAAAAGAATTTTTCCTGTAGGTATTACTGGTTATTCTCAGATGGTCGTTTTTCCACTGTTTGTTTATACATATCGATGTTCGTTACTCTATTTGACATGCACATTCTTATTTTCTCTTCTATATTTATCCTTTATAAAAAACGTACATACAATGTTTGTGTGGATGGTAGATACGTATCGAACCATGATATTCAATGTATGCTTGTGCTTGTCGTAGTTTAACCATATGTTATACACTTGGTAAATTGAAATTTTAGGCTACATACTGAAATGAATGTGAGAATATGTAATGACCCGCATCTTCAGCGGTATAATAATTAATTTATTTAATTATTTAAAGAGTGGTTTAGAGAATTTAAATGGTTGTTTAATTAAACAATAATGAATATTTAATTTAAAATAATAATTAAATAATATATTTAAAATTCCAGAATAGTCGGAAATAGTAGAATTCACAATATTGTGTGAACTGGATCATATATAAGCTATAATTCAGTTTGGAATTAATTTACAATAACGAATATATTATTTAAACGAAGTTTGAACGTATAATTATAATATAATTATAATCGAGCTCGAAATGGCGCGGCAGTTCGCGATTTGGCGATTTGAACTTCAACTGGATATACAGAAGCCATTTTAAGTCGGATTTCTGTGAAACAAGAAACGTTAGGAGCTGGTGAAGTATATTTTTCTAGTGGAAGAGAAAAATCGAGATTTCGTCGTGAAGATTTTGATTTATGTCCAATTCAAATTTTAGAAAAGTCGCTATGGAATTTATTAATAATTTAATTCGATTTAAAAAGAGTTTTTGATCATAACTTGAGCTAACGATCGAATTAACCACGAAACGAATTCCGTTGAATTCGTATTGAAGTTTAGAGTCGGAAAACATATAATGTTTGTTATTTTTGAAGACCGAGTAATTTGGTGTTCAAAATAGCACTTGGTGTGCGTATGAAATAGCGTACCAGGAAATAGTCTCGGAATGCGACGAAGTGTGTATGCCGTTGGATTCGTATTTATTAATTATTAGAGGATGTTTGATTTTCGTGTCAAACGTACTTACCGTTTGATCGTGGTAAATTTAAACGTGTGCTTCCACCTGTGATTTATAAAGGAATTTTCACAAACGATACCAAAATTTGACAAAAACTGTTCCATTCGGTCTGGAATATTTTTCTATGCTAGGAATAAGAGTTTCATCTCGATCGGGTATCGTATGTGGTAGTTTTGTCGCGTTACTTCATAGTGAAGTATCGTTAATAATATTATACTTTAATTCTCTCCCTATAAATAAAACCACTCGGTTACAACCCTAGGTTTAATCCTCTGGTCAACGCAGAAATGAATCTGCTCCTCCAGCCTATTTAAAAGTAAAACTGAACGATTTCTAATCTTCGAAACAACTTCCTTCAAATCCTTTTCATCCACTGACTTAAATCAAAATTTCCTAGCAGAGAAATTATTCCCCTCATCAAGATTCCACTTCTGGACGGAGATGATCGGAATTTGAGAGCCGTACTAGCCGGAATTTGCACCAAAGAGGCACGGCGTTCGAAGCAAAACTGGAGCGAACTACAGCGTCGAGTTTAACAGTGTTACCGGCGATCGTTGTGGACATTAAGGCGCGTCATCTAGTGCATGTTGATCGACCGTCGGTCGACGTCACGCAGTACAGCGACAGGTGATCTCAAACAGTGTGTGTGGTAGGGTGTCATCGTTGAATGGGAGCAGCTATCTTGTAAAGACGTGAATAAAGGTCACGGATTTGTAAATGGAAACAAAATGGGTGTAGTGCAGTATCTTCGTCCATTGTTTGTTGGAGGTGCTGGGCTATGGTTTGGGAGCAGTTGTTAACAAAGTTCTCAACGTGAGGCTGAGGATATAATTGGGCTCTTAACAGTAGGAGAGAAGTTGGGTATTAAAAGTGAACGAAACAGTGAAGCTTGGGTTTTTGTGGAGCTAGAACCCTGTAGAAGGAAGCCGCGGTGAGGACTTGCATGGGAAACCGTGATGGGACGTTGGTGGCGTAAGTATAAGCCTGGAGTTGTGAAATGAAGAAATAGTTAAAAGGGAAAATATTTGGGTAAAAAGATAATGTGCAGTTCAAAGTGAAGACAGGGAAAATGTGGATCATCATTGGGAAGTTGGGCCAAGGGGAAATAAGGTTAAAGGCCCAAAAGATTTTAATTTAAGTTTTATTTAAATTCAAATAATGTATTCAAACTTATAAATCGTATAATTCATTCACATATTATCGGAATTCAGCGAAACAAGATCTGATGGGACAGTATGGACGAGAGCTTCACAATGAAGCTGACTGGAAGTGGATTGGGGCTCATATGAATTTATGGAGAAATAAATTGTTTGAATAAAATCAAATAACAGTTTATCGTTCTTTAACGATGAACTGTCAAAGTGAGTAAAAATCACCAACTCTGAACAGTTCTATTTTTATAACGTATATTTAGAACTGATAAATGATGACTGATTGCTGAGTGTTAACTGTTGGTTGAGTTGTTTGTGTATTGATTGAAATCATAGATAACGATACATATATATAAATCGTTAATCGAATATTGATTCTGTTTTTATCAGAATGTTTTATATATGTGTTGTTTAACATCTGTGATGCAGGGGAACAGGTTGGAGGGGTCCAACTGGACTCCTCAATATTTATGATACTGTTCTGTTCATATATTGTAATATATAATGTGATATATAATCTGTTTGATTATGTGTGTTTAAATGATATTGATCATTGTGGTTTGCTATTTTAAATATCACAAAAAGATCCTGGGATGTAAAAAGAATTTATTTCAATGTATATTGAAATAAAGGGATTTTATAAAATCAACAGATTTTATAAAAGGAAATATTTCAAAAGTAAATAAAAGGAAAATGTTTATAAAACGAATAGAGTTTTATTAAAAGGAAATATGTATTTGTTAAAATTAATAGAATAAAGGAATATCTATTTAGAAAATAAATAGAATAAAGGAATATCTATTTAGAAAATAAATAAAATAAAGGAATATCTATTTAGAAAATTAATAGAATAAAGGAATATCTACTTAGAAAATTAATAGAATAAAGGAATATCTATTTAGAAAATTAATAGAATAAAGGAATATTTATTTAGTTAATAAATAAAATTATAAAAGGAATATTTAGTTGGAAGTTAAGTAGGATTATAAAAGGATTTAATCAAACGTAGTTTATCAAAAGGAGTTAATCAGACATAGTTGTTTAGGATAAATTACCATTTAGCACGACTGCTAGCGTAATTCGCAGGGCTGCAGATAGCCTACGGCGGTCGGATGTTTCCTGAGGGAATCAGGCGTAACCATTGTGATCGCTGCGATCTAGAGTTAAGCGAATGGAGTTAAATCGAATATTAGTTAATCGAAATAGAGTTAAACAAGATTAGAAACTGACCAAAGATTAGTTAAGTTGAATAGTTTTCTAAGTTTCGATCTGATGTTGGTTTCGGCCTTCGGGGTTTATACTTATAGAATTGTTCTCATACTAGTTTACAGTCAGGGACTCATAGTTGTGAAATGATAGTGATATGTAAATAAACAATGGAAATGTTTTCCAGTGTTAATAACATATATTTTCTAAACATAGAAAATAAGGAAAATATGAAAATATATATAGATATATATATGATTGATGATTGATTGATAGAATTTCCATCTGCAAATAATATCGTTGTTTGCACACGTGTTTTTCTTTGATAGTTAAATCACAGACTATCAAAGTTTTGACCATTTTAACGTTGTTAATATGGAGAGACTGGTTGGATTATTATCCGAAGAACCACTGTATTGGCATAAGCGTTGTGAATCATATATGCCAAAGATAATTGAAGGCGGAGTTATGCAAGGGCTATCCTGTTTACAGAACAGTGCCTTCGGTTTGTCTTGTCCCAGGACGACCTACATGGAAGAATGTCTGATAGAGTATATCTAATAGATCGCGTGAGTTGATCTCTTCAAACGTATCCACGTTAGGTGGCGGAGGAATTCGTTTCTCTTAGCTGTATACCCGTGGTATTTTTGGGGAAATCAAATTTGTGATTTGGCGGGTATGAAGATGTGACATTCAAAGTGAATGAAGATATGATATGAAAAAGATAAGCGTAGCTTCTAGCCTCACATCCGGTAATGACAGAAATCGGGCTGGCAGCATAGCTAAGTCGGTCACTCCGAAGTAGGGTGTATAATCACCTATCTAGAGAATATTCATTTGCTTCTTTAATCTATCAATGCTGTCCCATATATATATACGGGAAACGGTTGCTGATCCCAACCGTTGGTGATATACATTCGATACACTCAAGCGAAATGAGTGGTCGGTCATGTGTGGCTGAGTTGCAAGATGTTCTTATTGAACTCCAGTGTATCGCTCCTAGAGTACACTGATCGGAAGGTGGTTCCATACCTTGTCATAGTTGGAAATCCATTACCCAATTCGTGCTTGCGGTTTGATTGTATACTATATAAGTAGAATGTGTGATGAAGGCGTTTCTGCTAGATGATTATTATATTGTGGTTGATAGACATTATTATAATATCAATGAGTTTTGATATAAAGATATTTTGGATTCTCATAAGGGAAAAAACCGTTCCGTTATACGACGTGGTCTTATGAGATATTGTTGCATTGCTCAAACTGTTTTGAACTGTTTTACTCATACCAGTCCCATGACTGACCCGGAGTTTATTTGTTTGTTTTCCCTAAACTCTTAGGTGCCTAAATTTGTACGGGCAGTCAAGTAGTCGGGATTTTACAGATATACCAGGAGAGCTTGGAGCAGGAGGCTTCAGGATTTTTTTGCTATAGTTATTTCCGATGTGTTGTAAGTGTTGTACTTTGAAAATAATGTATATTCAAGTACAGATGTATATTTCAAGTTATGTTATATATATATTATATGTTATTCGTTCCGCTATGAGGTTCGTGTTACTCTGATGTTGTGTTGTTCTTCTTCTTCTATTCTATGTTTCTACCTTATCTATTCTCACCCTCTGTCTTCTTTCTATTAGTTTCCTGGTTACCAGTGCAATTTGGGGTTGGACTTGTGTTATTTAGTCAGCTGAAATTCGACCGGATTTTCGGGCCATTACAGTTGGTATCAGAGCTTAAGTTAAGAATTACCTTGGCTCTGTGGCGTGACTCAGTAGAGATGGGGTTAGTAATACCATAGATTGAGTTTGAGTGTATATATACGAGTGAACTTATTTGTTATTGATATAAAAATTTATTTTATATTGTGGAGATTTATTGGTTGAGTCGTTTATGAGTTCTGGTCGATCAGTTTGGTCCACTGTATCGGTAGGAGTTAATAAACACTCGAATACGATGAACCGTCATGGTATGTTTTGAAAAGAGGGTAAACGAAATAATTTTACCCAAATTATATTTTGATATAAAGGATTTATATTGAAATGATTATAATATATTGGATACATTGGTTGTTATTATAATCGAGTAAGATTATAAAAGTAAAATGGTTATATATAACCAAGTAGAATTCGTATAAGTGTTACAAAGTGAATTAAATCTGAATTTAAACCAGGAATTGAATTAAAATTTTGGAAAATTGGATAAGTGTTTGTAAATGGATTTGGTTTAAAAATAAGGAAAATTTAAGATCCTGGCAGATTTTAAATTGTTTTACAAGCCGTGTGAATTATATTTTGAAATGAATTTCAAAGTGGAAATGTTTAGAAATAGTTTTATAGTATTGAACTCACTTCGATCGCTGGAAAATAGATTCCGATGGTGACAGCTGCATCATCAGTATTCATTTTCGAGTTGTAAGTGACAAATTACTACGAGAGATACTGTTTTGAATTTGTTTTGAGAAAAACAGGTTGTGTTGAATTTCAAAAAGGAAAATTTGATTTTTTGGAAAGAGTAAACTATTTAAAAACTCCCAGGAAAGACCGTTTGAATCAAAAATAATTTTAACAGAAATTTCTGAAAGCAAATTGGAATTAAAAATAAAGCCAATTAATGGGTAACTGAGTTTGAATTAGAATGATGTCAAGACAAATTGGATTGTGAGATTCAAATTTGAAGTGTAATGTGATAATCAAGTTAAGAGTTGGAAATCGAGAAGAAACTCGAGTTGAAATGATATTTGGCTCGGATATAAGCGAATGGTTGTGTTGTGGATAAAAGTAGATTGGAATTTGATTGGGATGACCCTTGTATCCGCTGAATTGATAGCAGGTGGAAAGGATAAAATGATATGCCAACAAAAGATACAAGTTTATATTTCTATTGGATATAAGATTTATGAGCCGAATTGGCAAGCCGCTAGGCTGTTTGATTTTCTTTTGGTTTGGAGATGGCCCAGAGAAGCGAGTTGGAGTTTGACCGATTGACCTGTACAAAGGAAGTGCTGGCAAAAATTTTCGAAAAGTTAAGGTGTTAGAAAAATTTTAGGATTTTTTAAAATTTTCGTTGATAAGAATTAATTAATAATTTAATTGAAATTAAATTGGTTCAGTTAAAACTGAAATTAGGAAGTGAACAAATAAGTTCTAAGTAGTCGATAGAGTTGTTTTCTAACTTAGCAATTTCGAGGACGAAATTATTTTAAGTAGGGAAGAATGTAATGACCCGCATCTTCAGCGGTATAATAATTAATTTATTTAATTATTTAAAGAGTGGTTTAGAGAATTTAAATGGTCGTTTAATTAAACAATAATGAATATTTAATTTAAAATAATAATTAAATAATATATTTAAAATTCCAGAATAGTCGGAAATAGTAGAATTCACAATATTGTGTGAACTGGATCATATATAAGCTATAATTCAGTTAGGAATTAATTTAGAATAATGAATATATTATTTAGACGAAGTTTGAACGTATAATTATAATATAACTGTAACACCCCGCCTCCGCTAGGGTCACTCGCAAAGGAATGCACTAGCTTTAGAGGGGCATTATGGGTAAACATGCACAGAAATATCACAAGACAGAACATATAACATAGCGGAAGTAAAATCAAACTTTCATAAACATTAATAATTAAGGTCTAAAGCCTTTTACATCAGAGTACATCAAAACCTGTCTTGCAATAATAAAGAAGCATAAAGACTTTTTCATAAATTATTCCCCAAGTAAAAACAGTAAAGTATCCATAGCCAAGGAAAGTCCAAGCCATCCATGATGACCTTCAAGCAGAAGAAGTCCGAACTAAACAGCAGTATTTCCTCCCTGTAACCTGGGGGGGAACGGAAGAAAAGAGGCGAAACAAAATGGGTCAGTCAAAAAGACTGAGTAAGCCCTATCTACTATTAGCATAAAAACTAGTAAAGTTAACTGACATGAGAAACTGAGATGAACATAAGCATGATAACAAGATAGATAAGCTAAATCAAAATAACAGGATGAACTACTGAACTCAGATAAACTAAGGTGTCATGATAAATTACGATGTCAAGATAAAACAAGGTATCACATCGTCAGGTTTCTATCAAGTATAATATCCCCAAGATATCTATCACGTATAACGTCCCATGGTATCTATCCTGTACATCTGCTCTGCACCTACCGTACTAGTATCCCAACTGTATCATGTGTTATCCGTGAATGACCCTTACTCAAAAGTCGTATAATGGTCCATGTCAACCTAATATATCGCATATATAGGTTACTCAACTCGTATGTTTTATTCCATGAAAGTGTTCAGTCCCTTGCCGTAGACCATACGGGCTTTCCCATGAGGTTCTATACTTCTTTAACATAGTTCCAGGATCCTTAAGATCGGTTTGGACTGTTACCCTAAACCTAGCTAGGGTCTTCCAGCATGAATTATCGTTTGTACAACTAGGACTTATGCTACCTAGGGCTACTAGGGATTACGCTTACCTATTGCACGTTTTCGTATCTCGGTTCTGGTTCAACCACCCAGGGCCACTGGGATTTACGCTAACCGTCAACCGCGCCCTTTTTCCCACGCATTCATCGTGAATCGTTTTCCATGACTGTATGCACATGTATCACATCGTGCCATCCGAGTCCTGTCACAGGGCAGACCAGGAAATACAGGACTCGGTCGGGAGCTTTCGATTTATCTGCCGATGCAGATGCTAAGGTCTGTTTTTCTATACGTGGCTATGGTCCCACGCGACCCCTCCCTCAACTAGTGAAAGACAAGACAGGATAAATCCTGTATGAGAACACAACACTGGCCAACCCACATCCAAGCCTTACCGCAACCATAATTAGATAGCAATTATGGTCTATTGGGTGTTCTCTGCCTTTCCGTACGTACACGCTTGACCAAAGATGGTAGGTAGCCTGACGAAAATGCTATCTAGGGTACGACCGTGTATCGTCGACTATCCCCTATCCATCCCCGTCTTTAGGTTGCTCGTATAGCAACCAAGGCATACTCTTGGTTCTTCTAACGCAGACCTTAACCTCTCATGAGCCTAGTATGATCACCTGGCAGCTCACAGAGGGATCCCAAGAATATCCTCACGTTCCCCCGAAGCCGCTGCTTCGCTACCCAGTTCGCTGGAGCCTTTATCTAAATCAGATACTTGCTCCTACTCGTATACTTAAACGATGACCTACCGTATCAGGTTACTCATTTATCTATGAACTGGTCCAAATTTCCTTGACTAAGAATCATTACTTAGTTATTCTTCAACTAAGGTTTACCACTTAGCCTTATTCCCGTTATCCTTGTTAACTACGGTTACCCACCTAATCCTCCGAATTAGGGTTTATATAACAGATTGAGTGTCACTTAAGTTCATGACTTAATCCCGTCTACAAATCATGTCAAAATTGGCTAAGTATCCAAGTTCGAGACTTAACCCGTCTACAAATCATGTCAAGTTTGGCTAAGTATCCAAGTTCAAGACTTAACCCTACAAACCATGCTCAAGTTGGTTAAGTATATATTAACTTGACCCTATCAAATTACTTAGTCAAACCGGTCAAGTGTATTCAAGCGATTCATGACTTAGCCTTATCATGTTTTCACGCTATATTGGTTAAGTATGGGTTAACTTAACCTCAATAAATTCACGAGTTAGATTGGTTAAGTATAGATCACTTAACCACATCAAATTAACGAGTTAGATTGGTTAAGTTTAGGTCACTTAACCACATCAAATTAACGGGTTAGATTGGTTAAGTATAGGTCACTTAACCACATCAAATTAACGAGTTAGATTAGTTAAGTGTTTAACTTAACCCCATTAAACTACCAAGTGGGATTAATTATGTCTAGGCTAACTTAGCCCCATCCGATTATCATGTTTAGACTAGTTGAGTCTAATCTTAACCCCATCCATTAACTGTATCTTTCGGTTAAGTGTCATTAAGAAAACTTACTTAACCTTACCAAATTATCGTGTTGGATTGATTAAGTGTTGGTTAACTTAACCCCGTCCACTAGTCGTATAAAAATGGTTAAGTGTCATTAGGCAAATCAAGTCCCTTAACCTTCCCAACCTTGTCATGTTTTGTTAAGTACCATTAGCCTAATCAAAATTACTTAACCCATTTGTCCATGTCATATTTGGTTAAGAGTCATTAATCAAATTAACTTAACCCTATCATGTGGCATTAATTACTTAATGCACCTTCACCTCTCACATTAGACTTTGTTGTGGTTACTAGTTAAGCCGGTCGGTTCCGGGTAGCTTTACACCACAACTTGGTCTAACCTCGGGTTCAAGCACAACATGACCAACTTCTCACATTGGGTCCTATTGTTTGCAACTACTAGTTAGGCCGGTCGGTTCCGGGTAGTTTTACGTTGCAAACTCAACCCAACCTCGAGTTGGCCACACTTATATTATCTAAGTGTCATGTTCATCATGTTTCCAAAACATGTTACAAGTTTTTCAAGCATTTGGGTAGACCTAACTTAATAGGTAAATTCCCAAAGGGTAGACCTAACTTAATAGGTAAATTCCCAAGCTTGTGTTTTTATGCATACTTACAACTTCCATGTTATATTTCAAGTCATGTTTTCAAGAATAAACACATGTCATATTTAACGTTACACGTTGTCATGTTTATACCCATTTACCCACATCATGTTCATGTCATTATGTTTTCCCATAATGTGACCCCAACGCTTTTAAACTCGCATATACGTTCGCAACAACGTAATGGATTAAAAGAAGAGACTTGACAAAGGCATGACAAAAATGGATATTAAGCCACAAGTTAATCATGGTGGCAAATGAGGCACAAATGTGTTCATTAGCTTGCATGTTACATTCTTAAGCCTCAAAAACATGCATAAACCCAAACTTGGCACATAAGCGAATCATGGTGACAAAAGATATGGAATGATGACTAGTAACTCGCATATATCATCATATAAGGGTTATGACTTCATATGCAAGTTGACATAAAGATTATGAAGGTTCTCATGTTGCATAATGCAACATTTCAACATAAAGGTTGTAGCTTTTAGCTCATGAGATCAAGATAATGACTTCATAAACTTGCATGACATGATAGCATGTATCATTCTCAATGATCAAACCCAAACTTGCAACATGAACATTTAACTTCATAGTTAATATCTAAGAGTAGGGAAAGTGCTTACATTGCTATGAAGGCACAAATCGATTAGATGAAAGATTGAGACAAAGCCTATGCATGTCATCATCCTAAAACCCAAAAATGAAAGCTCCAAATCAATCAAAACCCCATCTTTATGAACAAAGATCAAAGCTTTAGCCTTGAAATCAACTTGAGAGGCTCTCATACTAACATAGAAACTCTCTAACACTCTCATGATCATGAAACCTATCATAGAAATGAAGTGGAGGCTAGGATTTTGAGTGGAGGACATGAGAGGAGCAATTTTGCCATAGTTTAGTTGCATGAATGAATAATGAGGATTTAGGATAGGTTAGGGTCTTATTTATAGATTAGGCAAGTGTTTTAGGCCATAGGATTAAACCTAGATTCAATCCAAGCCATCAAAGCATGTCTTGGGGAAGAAGTCAAGTGTAGGAACCATCTAGGGCCTCTAGATTAAAGATGAACCATGAGAACCATCCAAATGCAAAATCTGCATTTGAGCGAATCGGCCCACGGGTTGACCGCCAAACACCCTGGATTAACCCCTAGTCGACCCAGCGGGCTTGGGTCGACCTCAAAAATCGGCCGGTTCAGTTATTCCCCTCTCCCAATTCGCTGTTTTGAACATTTTTGCATATTTATTTATTTAATTTTCAATTATATATATATATATATCAATATATATATATTTCTCTGCGCAACCCATTTCACTTAATTAAGTATACTTTAATTTGGGAATTTTTCGTGAAACTTCGCGAGGCCACATCTTGGTCATACGGACTCCGATTTTTCGAAAACTCGGACTCTATTTTGCGTATTTTTCCGAGACGAACGCAATGGCATAGCCCGTTTCCCTTGATTCAGATTTTACAGTTTAATTCTGCCTCCATTTATGTTATAACAGGTTACTGAAAATACGGGTTGTTACAATAACTATAATCGAGCTCGAAATGGCGCGGTAGTTCGCGATTTGGTGATTTGAACTTCAACTGGATATACAGAAGCCGTTTTAAGTCGGATTTCTGTGAAACAAGAAACGTTAGTAGCTAGTGAAGTATATTTTTCTAGTGGAAGAGAAAAATCGAGATTTCGTCGTGAAGATTTTGATTTATGTCCGATTCAAATTTTAGAAAAGTCGCTACGGAATTTATTAACAATTTAATTCGATTTAAAAAGAGTTTTTAATCATAACTTGAGCTAACGATCGAATTAAACCACGAAACGAATTCCGTTGAATTCGTATTGACGTTTAGAGTCAGAAAACATATAATGTTTGTTATTTTTGAAGACCGAGTAATTTGGTGTTCAAAATAGCACTTAGTGTGCATATAAAATAGCGTACCAGGAAACAGTCTCGGAATGCGACGAAGTGTGTGTGCCGTTAGATTCATATTTATTAATTATTAGAGGATGTTTGATTTTCGTGTCAAACGTACTTACCGTTTGATCGTGGTAAATTTAAACGTGTGTTTCCACCTGTGATTTATAGAGTAATTTTCACAAACAATACCGGAATTTGACAAAAACTGTTCCATTGGGTCCAGAATATTTTTCTATGCTAGGAACAAGAGTTTCATCTCGATTAGGTATCATATGTGGTAGTTTTGTCGCGTTACTTCATAGTGAAGTATCATTCAATAATATTATACTTTAATTCTCTCCCTATAAATAAAACCACTCGGTCACAACCCTAGGTTTAATCCTCTGGTCAATGCAGAAATGAATCTGCGCCTCCAGCCTATTTAAAAGTAAAACTGAACGATTTCTAATCTTCGAAACAACTTCCTTCAAATCCTTTTCATCCACTGACTTAAATCAAAATTTCCTAGCAGAGAAATTATTCCCCTCATCAAGATTCCCCTTCTGGACGGAGATGATCGGAATCTAAGAGCCGTACTAGCAGGAATTTGCACCAAAGAGGCACGACGTTCAAAGAAAAACTGGAGCAAACTGCAGCGTCGAGTTTAACAGTGCTACTGGTGATCGTTGTGGACATTAAGGCGCGTCATCTGGTGGATGTTGATCGACCGTCGGTCGACGTCACGCAGTACAGCGACAGGTGATCTCAAACTGTGTGTGTGGTAGGGTGTCATCGTTGAATGGGAGCAGCTATCTTGTAAAGACGTGAATAAAGGTCACGGATTTGTAAATGGAAACAATATGGGTGCAGCGCAGTATCTTCGTCCATTGTTTATTGGAGGTGCTGGGCTATGGTTTGGGAGCAGTTGTTAACAAAGTTCTCAACGTGAGGTAGAGGATATAATTGGGCTCTTTACAGTAGGGGAGAAGTTGGGTATTAAAAGTGAACAAAACAGTGAAGCTTGGGTTTTTGTGGAGCTAGAACCCTGTAGAAGGAAGCCACGTTGAGGACTTGCGTGGGAAACCGTGATGGGACGTTGGTGGCGTAAGTATTATCTTGGAGTTGTGAAATGAAGAAATAGTTAAAAGGGAAAATATTTTTGTAAAAAGAAAATGTGCAGTTCAAAGTGAAGACAGGGAAAATGTGGATCATCATTGGGAAGTTGGGCCAAGGGGAAATAAGGTTAAAGGCCCAAAAGATTTTAATTTAAGTTTTATTTAAATTCAAATAATGTATTCAAACTTATAAATTGTATAACTCGTTCATATATTATCGGAATTCAGCGAAACAAGATCCGATGGGACCGTATGGACGAGAGCTTCAAAATGAAGCTGACTGGAAGTGGATTGGGGCTCATATGAATTTATGGCGAAATAAATTGTTTGATTCAAATCAAATAACAGTTTATCGTTCTTTAACGATGAACTGCCAAAGTGAGTAAAACACACCAACTCTGAACGGTTCTATTTTTATAACGTATATTTAGAACTGGTAAATGATGACTGATTGCTGTGTGTTAACTGTTGGTTTAGTTGTTTGTGTATTGATTGAAATCATAGATAACGATATACATATATATATATATATATCGTTATTCAAATATTGATTCTGTTTTTATCAGAATGTTTTATATATGTGTTTTTTAACATCTGTGATGCAGGGGAACATGTTGGAGGGGTCCAACTCGACTCCTCAATATTTATGATATTGTTCTGTTCATATATTGTAATATATGATGTGATATATAATCTGTTTGATTATGTGTGTTTAAATGATATCGATCATTGTGGTTTTCTATTTTAAATATCACAAAAAGATCCTGGGATGTAAAAAGAATTTATTTCAATGTATATTGAAATAAAGGGATTTTATAAAATCAACAGATTTTATAAAAGGAAATATTTCAAAAGTAAATAAAAGGAAAATGTTTATAAAACGAATAGATTTTTATAAAAAGGAAATATGTATTTGTTAAAATTAATAGAATAAAGGAATATCTATTAAGAAAACAAACGGAATAAAGGAATATCTATTTAGAAAATAAATAGAATAAAGGAATATCTATTTAGAAAATATATAGAATAAAGGAATATCTATTTAGAAAATTGATAGAATAAAGGAATATCTATTTAGAAAATTAATAGAATAAAGGAATATCTATTTAGAAAATTAATAAAATAAAGGAATATTTATATAGTAAATAAATAGAATTGTAAAATGAATATTTAGTTGGAAGTTAAATAGGATTATAAAAGGAGTTAATCAAACATAGTTTATCAAAAGGAGTTAATCAGACATAGTTGTTTAGGATAAATTACCATTTAGCACGACTGGTAGCGTAATTCGCAGGGCTGCAGATAGCCTACGGCGGTCGGATGTTTCCTGAGGGAATCAGGCGTAACCATTGTGATCGCTGCGATCTAGAGTTAAGCGAATGGAGTTAAATCGAATATTAATTAATCGAATAGAGTTAAACAAGATTAGAAACTGACCAAAGATTAGTTAAGTTGAATAGTTTTCTGAGTATCGATCTGATGTTGGTTTCGGCCTTCGGGGTTTATACTTAGAGAATTGTTCTCATACTAGTTTACAGTCAGGGACTGATAGTTGTGAAATGATAGTGATATGTAAATAAACAATGGAAATGTTTTCCAGTGTTAATAACATATATTTTCTAAACATAGAAAATAAGGAAAATATGAACATATATATAGATATATATATGATTGATGATTGATTGATAGAATTTCCATCTGCAAATAATATCGTTGTTTGCACACGTGTTTTTCTTTGATAGTTAAATCACATACTATCAAAGTTTTGACCATTTTAACGTTGTTAATATGGAGAGACCGGTTGGATTATTATCCGAAGAACCACTGTATTGGCATAAGCGTTGTGAATCATATATGCCAAAGATAATTGAAGGCAGAGTTATGCAAGGGCTATCCTGTTTACAGAATTGTGCCTTCGGTTTGTCTAGTCCCAGGACGACCTGTATGGAAGAATGTCTGATAGAGTATATCTAATATATCGTGTGAGTTGATCTCTTCAAACGTATCCATGTTTGGTGGCGGAGGAATTCGTTTCTCTTAGCTGTATACCCGTGGTATTTTTGGGGAAATCAAATTTGTGATTTGGCGGGTCTGACGATGTGACATTCAAAGTGAATGAAGATATGATATGAAAAAGATAAGCGTAGCTTCTAGCCTCACATCCGTTAATGACAGAAATCGGGCAGGCAGCATAGCTAAGTCGTTCGCTCCGAAGTTGGGTGTATAATCACCTATCTAGAGAATATTCATTTGCTTCTTTAATCTATCAATGTTGTCCCATATATATATATACGGGAAATGGTTGCTGATCCTAAACGTTGGTGATATACATTCGATACACTCAAGCGAAATGAGTGGTCGGTCATGTGTGGCTGAGTTGCAAGATGTTCTTGTTGAACTCCAGTGTATCGCTCCTAGAGTACACTGATCGGAAGGTGGTTCCATACCTTGTCATAGTTGGAAATCCATTACCCAATTCGTGCTTGCGGTTTTGATTGTATACTATATAAGTAGAACGCGAGATGAAGGCGTTTCTGCTAGATGATTATTATGTTGTGGTTGATAGACAATATTATAATATCAATGAGTTTTGATATAAAGATATTTTGGATTCTCACAAGGGAAAAACCCGTTCCGTTATAGGCGTGGTTTTATGAGATACTGTTCCATTGCTCAAACTGTTTTAAACTGTTTTACTCATACCAGTCCCATGACTGACCCGGAGTTTATTTGTTTGTTTTCCCTAAACTCTTGGGTGCCTAAATTTGTACGGGCAGTCAAGTAGTCGGGATTTTACAGATATACCAGGAGAGCTTGGAGCAGGAGGCTTCAGGATTTTTTTTTCTATAGTTATTTCCGATGTGTTGTAAGTGTTTTACTTTGAAAATAATATATATTCAAGTACAGATGTATATTTCAAGTTATGTTATCTATATTATATGTTATTCGTTCCGCTGTGAGGTTCGTGTTACTCTGATGTTGTGTTGTTCTTCTTCTTCTATTCTAAGTTTCTACCTTATCTATTCCCACCCTCTGTCTTCTTTCTATTAGTTTCCTGGTTACCAATGCAATTTGGGGTTGGACTTATGTTATTTAGTCAGCTCAAATTCGACCGGATTTTCGGGTCATTACAGTTGGTATCTGAGCTTAAGTTAATAATTACCTTGGCTCTATTGCGTGACTCAGTAGAGATGGGGTTGGTAATACCTTAGATTGAGTTTGAGTGTATATATATGAGTGAACGTATTTGTTATTGATATAAAAATTTGCTTTATATTGTGGAGATTTATTGGTTGAGTCGTTTATGAGTTCTGGTCGATCAGTTTGGTCCACTGTATCGGTAGGAGTTAATAAACACTCGAATACGATGAACCGTCATGATATGTTTTGAAAAGAGGGTAAACGAAATAATTTTACCCAAATTATATTTTGATATAAAGGATTTATATTGAAATGATTATAATATATTGGATATATTGGTTGTTATTATAATCGAGTAAGATTATAAAAGTAAAATGGTTATATATAACCAAGTAGAATTCGTATAAGTGTTACGAAGCGAATTAAATCTGAATTTAAACCAGGAATTGAATTAAAATTTTGGAAAATTGGATAAGTGTTTGTAAATGGATTTGGTTTAAAAATAAGGAAAATTTAAGATCCTAGGAGATTTTAAATTATTTTACAAGCCGTGTGAATTATATTTTGAAATGAATTTCAAAGTGGAAATGTTTAGAAATAGTTTTATAGTATTGAACTCACTTAGATCGCTGGAAAATAGATTCTTATGGTGACAGCTGCATCATCAGTATTCATTTTCGAGTTGTGAGTGACAAATTACTACCAGAGATACTGTTTTGAATTTGTTTTGGGAAAAACAAGTTGTGTTGAATTTCAAAAAGGAAAATTTGATTTTTGGAAAGAGTAAACTGTTTAAAAACTCCCAGGAAAGACCGTTTGAATTAAAAATAAATTTAACAGAAATTTGTGAAAGCAAATTGGAATTAAAAATAAAGCTAATTAATGGGTAACTAAGATTGAATTAGAATGATATCAAGACAAATTGGATTGTGAGATTCAAATTTGAAGTGTAATGTGATAATCTAGTTAAGAGTTGGAAATCGAGAAGAAACTCGAGTTGAAATGATATTTGGCTCGGATATAAGCGAATGGTCGTGTTGTGGATAAAAGCAGATTGGAATTTGATTGGGATGACCCTTGTATCCGCTGAATTGATAACAGGTGGAAAGGATAAAATGATATGCCGACAAAAGGTATAAGTTTATATTTCTATTGGATATAAGATTTATGAGCCGAATTGGCAAGCCGCTAGGCTGTTTGATTTTCTTTTGGGTTGGAGATGGCCCAGAGAGGCGAGTTGGAGTTTGACCGATTGACCAGTACAAAGGAAGTGCTGGCGAAATTTTTCGAAAAGTTAAGGTGTTAGAAAATTTTCAGGAGTTTTGAAAATTTTCGTTGATAAGAATTAATTAATAATTTAATTGAAATTAAATTGGTTCAGTTAAAACTGAAATTAGGAAGTGAACAAATAAGTTCTAAGTAGTCTATAGAGTCGTTTTCTAACTTAGCAATTTCGAGGACGAAATTATTTTAAGTAAGGAAGAATGTAATGACCCGCATCTTTAGCGGTATAATAATTAATTAATTTAATTATTTAAAGAGTGGTTTAGAGAATTTAAATGGTCGTTTATTAAACAATAACGAATATTTAATTTAAAATAATAATTAAATAATATATTTAAAATTTCAGAATAGTCGGAAATAGTAGAATTCACAATATTGTGTGAACTGGATCATATATAAGCTATAATTCAGTTTGGAATTAATTTAGAATAACGAATATATTCCTTAAACGAAGTTTGAACGTATAATTATAATATAATTATAATTGAGCTCGAAATGGCGCGGTAGTTCGCGATTTGGCGATTTGAACTTCAACTGGATATACAGAAGCCGTTTTAAGTCGGATTTCTGTGAAACAAGAAACGTTAGGAGCTGGTGAAGTATATTTTTCTAGTGGAAGAGAAAAATCAAGATTTCGTCGTGAAAATTTTGATTTATGTCCAATTCAAATTTTAGGAAAGTCGCTATGGAATTTATTAATAATTTAATTCGATTTAAAAAGGATTTTTGATCATAACTTGAGTTAACGATCGAATTAAACCACGAAATGAATTCCGTTGAATTCGTATTGACGTTTAGAGTCAGAAAACATATAATGTTTGTTATTTTTGAAGACCGAGTAATTTGGTTTTCAAAATAGCACTTGGTGTGCGTATAAAATAGCGTACCAGGAAACATTCTCGGAATGCGACGAAGTGTGTGTGCCGTTGGATTTGTATTTATTAATTATTATAGGATATTTGATTTTCGTGTCAAACGTACTTACAGTTTGATTGTGGTAAATTTAAACGTGTGTTTCCACCTGTGATTTATAAAGGAATTTTCACAAACGATACCGGAATTTGACAAAAACTGTTCCATTGGTTCGGGAATATTTTTCTATGCTAGGATCAAGAGTTTCATCTCGATCGGGTATCATATGTGGTAGTTTTGTCACGTTACTTCATAGTGATGTATCGTTCAAAAATATTATACTTTAATTCTCTCCCTATAAATAAAACCACTCGGTCACAACCCTAGGTTTAATCCTCTGGTCAATGCAGAAATGAATCTGCGCCTCCACCCTATTTAAAAGTAAAACTAAACGATTTCTAATCTTCAAAGCAACTTCCTTCAAATCATTTTCATCCACTGACTTAAATCAAAATTTCCTAGAAGAGAAATTATTCCCCTCATCAAGATTCCCCTTCTGGACGGAGATGATCGGAATCTAAGAGCCGTACTAGCCGGAATTTACACCGAAGAGGCACGGCGTTCGAAGCAAAACTGGAGCGAACTGCAGCGTCGAGTTTAACATTTCTACTGGCGATCGTTGTGGACATTAAGGCGCGTCATCTGGTGGATGTTGATTGATAGTCGGTTGACGTCACGCAGTACAGCGACAGGTGATCTCGAATTGTGTGTTGGTAGGGTGTCATCGTTGAATGGGAGCAGCTATCTTGTAAAGACATGAATAAAGGTCACGGATTTGTAAATGGAAACAATATGGGTGCAGTGCAGTATCTTTGTCCATTGTTTGTTGGAGGTGCTGGGCTATGGTTTGGGAGCAGTTGTTAACAAAGTTCTCAACGTGAGGCAGAGGATATAATTGGGATCTTAACAGTAGGAGAGAAGTTGGGTATTAAAAGTGAACGAAACAGTGAAGCTTGGGTTTTTGTGGAGCTGGAACCCTGTAGAAGGAAGCCGCGGTGAGGACTTGCGTGGGAAACCGTGATGGGACATTGGTTGCGTAAGTATAAGCTTGGAGTTGTGAAATGAAGAAATAGTTAAAAGGGAAAATATTTGGGTAAAAAGAAAATGTGCAGTTCAAAGTGAAGACAGGAAAAATGTGGATCATCATTGGGAAGTTGGGCCAAGGGGAAATAAGGTTAAAGGCCCAAAAGATTTTAATTTAAGTTTTATTTAAATTCAAATAATGTATTCAAACTTATAAATCGTATAACTCGTTCATATATTATCGGAATTCAGCGAAACAAGATCCGATGGGACCGTATGGACGAGAGCTTCACAATGAAGCTGACTGGAAGTGGATTGGGGCTCATATGAATTTATGGCGAAATAAATTGTTTGATTCAAATCAAATAACAGTTTATCGTTCTTTAACGATGAAATGCCAAAGTGAGTAAAACTCACCAACTCTGAACAGTTCTATTTTTATAACGTATATTTAGAACTGATAAATGATGACTGATTGCTGTGTGTTAACTGTTGGTTGAGTTGTTTGTGTATTGATTGAAATCATAGATAACGATATATATATAAATCGTTAATCGAATATTGATTCTGTTTTTATCAGAATGTTTTATATATGTGTTGTTTAACATCTGTGATGCAGGGGAACAGGTTGGAGGGGTCCAACTGGACTCCTCAATATTTATGATACTTTTCTGTTCATATATTGTAATATATGATGTGATATATAATCTGTTTGATTATGTGTGTTTAAATGATATCGATCATTGTGGTTTGCTATTTTAAATATCACAAAAAGACCCTGCGATGTAAAAAGAGTTTATTTCAATGTATATTGAAATAAAGGGATTTTATAAAATCAATAGATTTTATAAAGGAAATATTTCAAAAGTAAATAAAAGGAAAATGTTTATAAAACGAATAGAGTTTTATAAAAAGGAAATATGTATTTGTTAAAATTAATAGAATACAGGAATATCTATTTAGAAAATAAATAGAATAAAGGAATATCTATTTAGAAAATAAATAGAATAAAGGAATATCTATTTAGAAAATTAATAGAATAAAGGAATATCTATTTAGAAAATTGATAGAATAAAGGAATATCTATTTAGAAAATTAATAGAATAAAGGAATATCTATTTAGAAAATTAATAGAATAAAGGAATATTTATTTAGTAAATAAATAGAATTATTAAAGGAATATTTAGTTGGAAGTTAAATAGGATTATAAAAGGAGTTAATCAAACGTAGTTTATCAAAAGGAGTTAATCAGACATAGTTGTTTAGGATAAATTACCATTTAGCACGACTGCTAGCGTAATTCGCAGGGCTGCAGATAGCCTACGACGGTCGGATGTTTCCTGAGGGAATCAGGCGTAACCATTGTGATCGCTGCGATCTAGAGTTAAGCGAATGGAGTTAAATCGAATATTAGTTAATCGAAATAGAGTTAAACAAGATTAGAAACTGACCAAAGATTAGTTAAGTTGAATAGTTTTCTGAGTATCGATCAGATGTTGGTTTCGGCCTTTGGGGTTTACACTTAGAGAATTGTTCTCATAGTAGTTTACAATCAGGGACTAATAGTTGTGAAATGATAGTGATATGTAAATAAACAATGGAAATGTTTTCCAGTGTTATTAACATATATTTTCTAAACATAGAAAATAAGGAAAATATGAATATATATATAGATATATATATATATATGATTGATTGATAGAATTTCCATTTGGAAATAATATCGTTGTTTGCACACGTGTTTTTCTTTGATAGTTAAATCACAGACTATCAAAGTTTTGACCATTTTAACGTTGTTAATATGGAGAGACCGGTTGGATTATTATCCGAAGAACCACTCCGTATTGGCATAAGCGTTGCGAATCATATATGCCAAAGATAATTGAAGGCGGAGTTATGCAAGGGCTATCCTGTTTACAGAATAGTGCCTTTGGTTTGTCTAGTCCCAGGACGACCTGTATGGAAGAATGTCTGATAGAATATATCTAATAGATCGCATGAGTTGATCTCTTCAAACGTATCCACGTTTGGTGGCGGAGGAATTCGTTTCTCTTAGCTGTATACCCGTGGTATTTTTGGGGAAATCAAAATTGTGATTTGGCGGGTATGCCGATGTGACATTCAAAGTGAATGAAGATATGATATGAAAAAGATAAGCGTATCTTCTAGCCTCACATCCGGTAATGACAGAAATCGGGCAGGCATCATGGGTAAGTCGGTCGCTCCGAAATAGGGTGTATAATCACCTATCTAGAGAATATTCATTTGCTTCTTTAATCTATCAATGTTGTCCCATATATATATACGGGAAACAGTTGCTGATCCCAACCGTTGGTGATATACATTCGATACACTCAAGCGAAATGAGTGGTCGGTCATGTGTGGTTGAGTTGCAAGATGTTCTTGTTGAACTCCAGTGTATCGCTCCTAGAGTACACTGATCGGAAGGTGGTTCCATACCTTGTCATAGTTGGAAATCCATTACCCAATACGTGCTTGCGGTTTTGATTGTATACTATATAAGTAGAACGCGAGATGAAAGCGTTTCTGCTAGATGATTATTATACTGTGGTTGATAGACATTATTATAATATCAATGAGTTTTAATATTAAGATATTTTGGATTCTCATAAGGGGAAAACCCGTTCCGTTATACGGCGTGGTCTTATGAGATATCGTTGCATTGCTCAAACTGTTTTAAACTGTTTTACTCATACCAGTCCCATGACTGACCCGGAGTTTATTTGTTTGTTTTCCCTAAACTCTTGGGTGCCTAAATTTGCACGGGCAGTCAAGTAGTCGGGATTTTACAGATATACCAGGAGAGCTTGGAGCAGGAGGCTTCAGGATTTTTTTGCTATAGTTATTTCCGATGTGTTGTAAGTGCTATACTTTGAAAATAATGTATATTCAAGTACAGATGTATATTTCAAGTTATGTTATTCGTTCCGCTGTGAGGTTCGTGTTACTCTGATGTTGTGTTGTTCTTCTTCTTCTATCTAAGTTTCTACCTTATCTGTTCTCACCCTCTGTCTTCTTTCTATTAGTTTCCTGGTTACAAGTGCAATTTGGGGTTGGACTTGTGTTATTTAGTCAGCTCAAATTCAACCGGATTTTTGGGTCATTACAGAATAACTTTGACATGAAGCTCTTGCTAGGCTAGGGAGTCGAAGTTGATGCATATATAAGCGCCTGAAGCATTGCTGGTGAAGCGCTTTACATAGACATGGAGCATGAAGTGAAGCTTGATGAAATATTGGCCCGGCGGAAGTGAGTCGTTGGAGAGACCACTGAAAGCAGTGAAAATTTAATGAGGCTAACAGGTGATGGTAGATGTGTTTTGATCTGGTCTGAATTGAACTAAGAAGAGCATGATAACCTTGTGCAACTGAGGTTGTCAAGTTACAAGGTCAAAAACTGCTTCATCTTAGATATTGCATACGCTATGGTAATGACTAATAAGAAGCACTTCAGTCTGCGGGTAAGCTGTTATTCTTTTTGACAAATAAGCAACACTTATTGCGGGTAAGCTGCTGCATGCTATTGACTACTAATGAGTACTAACTGTTTTGCATAAGTATATATTACAAATAAAAGGAGCAAAATCCATGCAAATAAGAAGCACTTAAGCTAGGTTAAAATGGAGACGATCTTCAATGATATGTATTAACAAATAATGATCCGATAAATAAGAAACAACCAGCGTAACAGCCCACATTTTACTTATCGGAAGATCGTAAAATATTTTTAGTTTATTCCTGAGGGTTGGATCATTCTCATCTTTTAATATGTTGCTTATGGGGATGTAGACATGTCCATAATTTTTACCGATTTTGTTTGTTAGCATTTTGCCCCTGTCAGTCTAGCATAGGGTATAACTTTTGACTCGGGTCGTCAGAGGGTGAGACTTTTGCCATTAGAAAGGAATTGATGTTTGCCTTTCCGTAGAGAGGTTACATTAAGGATTTGGCTCAGCGGTTTGGGAGAAATCGCCGTTTTAAGGGTTTTCAGTGGACTATTCAGGTTCTGAGAGCCTAATGGGCTGATTTGGGGGAGGCCTATTAGTAGGCTGGTGGAAACTATAAATAGGGGGTAAGGGATATAAGAAATGGTTTTAGTTTACCATTCTCTCATTTGGTGCCTTGAGCTCCTCCTTCCTCTAAAACCTTTCCACCATTAAAAATTCAAATCCAAGTAGGGAAATTGAAGATCTACACCATTTGAGGCTAGATCTACGTCAATAGAAGCAAGGATTCATCGGATCAAGGTGTTTGGTGCAAGGTGCTTGCTGTCTGGATTCCTATTTCATTGATTTTTGCTTGTTTGGGAGAATCGGTGAGTGGATTACATCTCTCACACGGATTCAATGAAGTATATGAGTGTTTATTTATGTTTTCACCAAATTCAAGTGTTTTTTCATAGATCTATGCATTAGTAAGTCCATTTCCATATAAATCACCCTATGATCTGATTTAGCAAGTTTAGATAGGTAATTTCTATGATATTTCATGTGAATGTGCAAGTTAAATCCATGGTTTTGTTCATATCTACATTTATGGCGATTTCGGTGAATTTTACAAAATTATTGACGGAATTGACATATTGTTGTTATTATTGATTTCATATCATGCTTGTGGTCATATTAGATGAATTGGATGAGTTAGTTTCATCAAATGTATCGTGTAGCAAAGTTTTGGTCGAAATCGGAGTTGAAATGGAGATATGCAGGTTTTGGGTCGAGCAACGCCTGGTCGGTTAGGGTCGGTCGGTCGAACCACATGAAGGTTTTCTTGGAGGAAAAGAAATTGATTGGGTCGGTCGAGCTTTTCCGGGGTCGGTCGAAGCTTTGTACCAGGTCGGTCGGGCAAGCAAGTAAGTATGAAGTTGAGTATTTCAGGGCCGAGCTGTAACGACCCGCATTTTCCAGGGGTATAATTAATTTATTTAATTGTTTAAAATAGTGATTTAGGGAATTAAATCGTCGTTAATTAAATTATAGTGAATAATTAATTTAATTAAATAATTAAATAATATATTTAATTCAGAAATAATAAAAAATATTGGAAATCACAATATTCTGTGAACGGGGTCGTCCCTTATATTTAATTCAGCTTGGAGTTGAATCATATTGACAAATATATTCAATCGACGACAGTTTGAACGTAGAATTATAATATAAATATAATCGAGCTCGAAATGGCGTTGCAGTTCTCTATTTGGCGATTTGAAATTCAACTGAATATACAGGATTCGTTTTAAGCCGGATTTCTATGAAACAAGAAACGTGTGGAGCTGGTGGAGTATATCTTTCTAGTGGAAGAGAAAATTCGGGATTTCATCATGTAGATTTTGAGATATGTCCAAATCAAATTTTAGAAAAGTCGCTGTGGAATTCCTTTATAATTTATAAAGGAATTATTTATATTTTAAAAAGGAATTTCAATATAAACCGAATATCGGGTTGACCCAGATTTGAAATATCGAGTTATAAATCCCAGTAGAGCTGTATGGTATTCCACTGTGAATATATACGATAATATTTATTTTTAAATATTAAATTTAATTATATTTAAATATATTTATATATTTAAATGGGTCATCCAGAGCTTTAAAAATCGCCAGTTTTGCAAACGAAGTCGGAATTCGACGAAACTAATTTTGTTGGATCCGCAATGTAAAATAATTGCTAGATGTCAGTTTTCGTGATTTTTAGAGTTAGTATGTGGTCGTACGGATTTTTAGAGTGTAAAACAGTCAGTATTTCGATAGTTAAAAATACGCTGTGCGAGCAGACGGGGTCGGAATTCGACGAAACCAGTTTCGTTGGGACCGTAATGTCGAACTGTAGCTGCATGTACAGTTTCATGATTTTTGAATATCGTATGTGATCATACGAATTTTTAGAAGATAATATAAACAACGGTTGGTTATTTATGAATAAAATTATAAAATAAAATAAAATATCTAGATATTTTTCCTATAAATATCTAACCTTTATCATCCCTTAAGACCTAATTTTTCACTTCCCAGGTCAAACACTTTTGCGCCGTCGTTTGTTCTTCAGGAAAACGAGATTTCATCCTCACAAAAATCAAACAAAAATAGAAACAAAATTCTATAAATCATAAGACTTATTTCTTTCGATTGCTATACTCGTGTTCTACAATATCGTATGCACTATGTTAAGCTCGATCTGCTATCTGGCTTGCGAGGCGTTCTTCGAGATACCTCGGGTTTGAGCTGGACCCTCAACGAGTAGACTGGAAGCAGAACAGATGGTGGCGTGGGGTTTGTGAGGAGGAGGCGCAAGTGTTGGTGGCAGTTAGGGGATGCTCGGTGGTACTTAAGGCGGCGCGACGCTGTTGAGCCTACCTGGAACGAGGAAGTCGAGTTCAACATCAGGGACGTGGAAAGGATGAGAATCGGAAGAGGTGATGGATGGTACTATCCGTTTGTTGAATCATGGTTTAAGGAGTGAGAATTGTTTGAAGGAAGAATCGAAAATTTGATGAAGTGATTTTCTGGATTTCGCGATTTGTACAGGTATTTGGGGGAAGAACGGGTTAATAGGGAGAAGCGGGTTTGGGCCGATAAAGAGGTGTGGTGAGGCCCATTTTAAATTAAATTCAAGTTTTAATTTAAATTCAAATATGTATTAACTTGTAATGTTCGTATCTAGCTCATACGATATCAGATTCACGAACCGTAAGTTGCGTTGGGACCGTATGGACGGGAACTCCACAATGGAATTGACGAGAAGTGGATTAGAGCTCGTTTGAATTTATGGCGAAATAAAGTGTTTGATTCAAACCAAACTACAGTTTATCGTTCTTTAACGATGAATTGCAAATGTGAGTAAAACTCACCAAATCAGATCAGTTATATTTTTATAATGTATTTTTAGAACTGTTAATCATCTGTTGATTGTTGTGTGTTGGTTGATTGATTGAACTGCTAGTCAGTTAGTGAAAATTATATATATATATATATATGTAATTATATATATATATATATAAACCGTTAAATATTTATATATTGATTCTGCTATCAGAATAATTTATATTGAATTGAAAGTGATGATAATCATATTGTGTAACATCTTTGGATGCAGGGAGACAGGTTGGAGGAATCCGACTGGATTCCTCAACAGTTATTTTATTGTTTTTCATATATTGTTATATGATGTGATATAAAATCTGCGGGCGATTTTATGTGCTTGGACGATATTGAACATCGTGATTTGATATGATTGAATACCATAACATACCGAAATGTTGATAAGGGGATTTTCAAAGTGATATTGAAAATAGAATATTTATAAAGTAGAATATTTATAAATAAGAAATGTTTATAAATTGGAATATTTATAAATAGGAGATATTCAAAAAGGAAATAATTACAAACCATTTTCTTTTTGAATGGAAAGGCCTGTGTGGCGGTTTTGGGGATTTTCCCGATGCTCCCGTTACAAAGGAGGTTATGGCGAATTTTTCAGAGAATTTAAGGAGTTAGAATATTTCTAGAATAAATTTGAAAAGGAAATATTTGTAAACCATTTACAAATAGAATTGAAGAGGAAACGTTATAAAAAGGAAATCATTTTTAAAGTGTAGAACCGTTATTTAAAAGTAAATCTTTTCAAATGAATAAAACGTTGTTAAAAAGGAAATCTTTATAAAGTGAATAAAGTAAATCGAATTAGTTATTTGAAAGGAGTTAAATCGAATATGGTATTCGAAGGGAGTAAATCGAATATGGTATTCGAAGGTTAGTAAAACGAATATGCTATTCGAAAGGGGTTAGTCGAATTGGTTGAATAGAGTTAACTAGTTCAGTAGAGTTAACTAGTTTAGTAGAGTTAACTAGTTCAATAGAGTTAACCAGTGAGTTAAGTAGGTCATGTTAACCAGTGAGTTAAGTAAGTCAAGTTAACCAGTTGAGTTAAGTAAGTCGAGTTAATCAAGTCGAGTTGATCGAGTTAGAATTACTCAGTAGAGTTAATCGATTAGAGTTAAAACGAACTAGAGTTAATCAAATATAGTTATTTGAGACAGAGTTAGTCAAACATAGTATTCAGGGTAAGTTGTCATCTCGTACGACTGCTAGCGTAATTCGCAGGGCTGTAAATAGCCTAAGGCGGTCGGATGTTTCCTGAGGGAGTCAGGCGTAACCATTGTGATCGCTGCGATCTAGAGTCAAGCGAACGGAGTTAAATAGAGTTATCGAATATTAGTTATTCGAATAGAGTTAAACGGAGTTAAATAGAGTTAATCGAACTAGTTATTCGAATAGAGTTAAATAAATAAGAGTGATTCGAATTAGTTATTCGAATAGAGTTAAACACAAAGGATTTATCGATTAGTTAAATCGAAAGGAGTTATCGATTAGTTAAATCGAAAGGAGTTATCGATTAGTTAAATCGAAAGGAGTTATCGAATTTAGTTATTCGAAAAGGAGTTATCGATTTGTTAAATCGAAAGGGAAGATTATAGAATATCGTTTATTCGAGAGGAGATTATCGAATATAGTTTATTCGATGGAGTTAATCGATTAGAGTTAAATCAAATGAGTTAATCGAATATAGTTTATTCGAATAGAGTAAAGGAGTTAATCGAATATAGTTTATTCGAATAGAGTAAAGGAGTTAATCGAATATAGTTTACTCGAATAGAGTAAAGGAGTTAATCGAATATAGTTTATTCGAATAGAGTTAGAGGAATTATCGAATATAGTTTATTCGACAGGAGTTAAGTGAATTAGTTAAGTTAAACTAAGTGAATTAGTTAAGTGAATTGGTTAAGTTAACCAAAGTGAATTAGTCGAGTTAATCAAAGTGATTAGTTCAGTTAATCGAGATAAGTAAATCAAGTTAGGTTAATCGAGTTGAATTAGTCAGTCGAGTTAATAAATTGAGTTAGTCAAACAAAGTAAAACCAGTTAGAGTTAATTAATTAAGGTTGACCAGTTAGAGTTGATCGGTTAGAATTAACTAGTTAGAGTTAATCAATCAGAGTTAATCAAATAGAGTTAAGTAAAATCAGAACTGACTAGAGATTAGTAAATTGAATGGTTTTCTAAGTGTCTATCTGATGTTGGTTTCGGCCTTCGGGATTTATACTTAGGGAATTGTTCTCATACTAGTTCACAGTCAGGGACTAATAGTTGGGGAAGAGTAGTGATTTGTAAGTAAGCAAATGGAAAACGTTTTCCAGTATTAATAACATATATTTTCTAAACATAGAAAATAAGGCAATGTGAATATATATATAGATATATGTTGATGATTTACCGATATAATTTCCATCTGGAAATAATATTGTTGTTTGCACACTTGTTTTTCTTTGATGGTTAAATCACAGACTATCGAAGTTTTGACCATTTTAACGTTGTTAATATGGAGAGACCGGTTGGATTATTATCCGAAGAACCACTCTGTATTGGCATAAGCGTTGCAAATCATATATGCCAAAGATAATTGAAGACGGAGTAAAATGCAAGGGCTGTTGTATAAGTCTTAGTTAACAGTGACTAAGATGGATATACTGAATAGTGCCTTCGGTTTGTCCAGTCCCAGGACAACTTGTATAGACGAAGGTCTGACAGAGTATATCCAAAAGATCGCGTAAGTTGATATGTTCAAACGTATTCACGTTTGGTGGCGGAGGAATTCGTTTCTCTTAGCTGTATACCCGTGTTATTTTTGGATAAATCAATTTGTGATTTGGCGGGTATGACAATGTGACATTTTAAGTGAATGAAGATGGATGTCTGACAGAGTATTTCCAGAAAGGTCACGTACATTGGTTTCTTCAACTGTACCAAGAGTGGAAGCGGAGAAGGAAACTTCTTTTTGCTGACACGTAATGTACTATTGTATACGTCAATTAGTGATTTCGATGGATTTGACAATGTAGCATTCGAAGTGAATCTGATGTAATGATAAAGCGTAGCTTCTATCTAGCCTCATCAACCGGTAAATGACAGAAATCGGGCAGGCAGCATGGCTAAGTCGGTCGCACCGAAGTAGGGTGTATAATCACCTATCTAGTGAATATTCATTTGTTTCTTAAATCTATCAATGCTGTCCCATATATATATACGGGAACGGTTGCTAATCCCAACGGTTGGTGATATACATTCGATACACTCAAGCAAAATGAGTGGTCGGTCATGTGTGGCTGATTTACAAGATGTTCTTGTTGAACTCCAGTGTATCGTTCCTAGAGTACACTGATCGGAAGATGGTTCCATACCTTGTCATAGTTGGAAATCCATTATCCAATACGTGCTTGCGATTTTGATTGCATACTATATATGTAGAACGTGAGATGAAAGCGTTTCTGCTAGTTGATATCTATTTGTACATAGACATTATTATAATATCAAAAGGTTTTTGATATAAAGATATTTTGGATTCTCATAAGGGGAAAAAACCCGTTCCGTTCTGCGGCGTGGTCTTATGAGATATCGTTTACTTGTTCATGTACCTGTTTAAACTGTTTTACTCACACCAGTCCCATGACTGACCCGGAGTTTACTTTGTTGTTTTCCCTAAACTCTTGGGTGTCCAATTTTGTACGGGCAGTCAAGTAGTCAGGATTTTACAGATATACTTGGAGAGTTTGGAGCAGGAGCCTTCAAGATCATATAGCTATAGTTATTTCCGCTGTGTTGTAAGTGCTGTACTCTGATAAGTGCTATTGTATACATAACTGTTATATTTCAAAGTTATGTTATCTATTATATGTTATTCGTTCCGCTGTGAGGTTCGTGTTACTCTGATGTCGTATTCTTCTTCTTCTATTCTAAGTTTTTATCTTATCTATTCTCACCTTCTAATTTCTTTCATTAATTACCGGGATTTTTCGATGTTTTGGTTATCGACATCGAGCTTATGTCGATAACCAAAGTCGCCGAAAATCCGGGTCGTTACACGAGCACTTCAGGGTCGGTCCTCCATGAGGCAACTGGGTCGGTCTCATTTTGGGTCAGTCGTGCAGGGTTGAGTGGGTCGATCATGATGCCTGGAATGGTAGAATAGAGGGTCGGTCAGCCTCCACGTTGAAGGTGGGTCGGTCGAGCAGGTTGGTGGATCCGGTCTTGATGTGGGTCAGATCGAGCAGTATTTGGGGTCGAATAAACTAGGTATAAGGCTGGGTCGGTCGGCCCTCTGAGGGTTCAGGATCGGTCGGTTAGAAAATGGAAGGGGTTGTTAGCAGCGCTTTTGAACGCCAAGTTGAATGGCCTAAGTGCTGTGGTTTGTTTCTTTTAGCAAATTAATATGATGCTATGGATTGTTTTAAACCTTAAGATTAATGTTTTCTTTGGTTCCACTGCAACAGATTTGCCTTTTAATAGCACATGTAAAAAGCTATTTTATGTTGCCATAGCATTAGTGACGACGCTATATAATGGCATGTAATAATAGCCCTGTTATATCTTATAGCTCAAATCTAAACGCTATAGTATTATACATTTTATAGCGCATGTTCACCAGTATGAAATGTTTTACATAACGTTCAGACCTTGCAATTATATTTGCTTACTTAAATCTCAGTTTATTTTTTTTATAGCATCATCAATAATTTCATAGCACATATTCATTGTTATGAAAAATGTTTTTCATTTTCATTTTAAAAAAGATTCCGCTATTATTGAATTCCCCATTAATATATAGCGTTCGGACCTTACTATGTTAAATACTCGCTTTTTTATATCATTATCACTATTTTCATAGCTCACATTCAGTGAAATGAAAAGTTTCCACACGGCTTACATTTTATATAGCATTTCACATTTTGATACCATAAGAGGAGTTTTCAGCTATGAATATTTGTACTATATATAGCGTTTTCAGTGTCTTCATAGCACACATTCAATGATATGAAAAGATTTTCAACACTATTTAATTTTTTACATCGCATTTCACTTTTTATTTCCATAAGTGCAATTTTCCACTATTAATATTTTTAATATATAGCACATATTCCAGCCATGGTCTTTATATAGCAAATCTCTTATTTAATTTGTGCACAATTCAAACAATTAAGCAGTAAATTCACAATACAAAACTATCAATAGAGAAAACTAATACCGAAATCACATTTGATTTCAATTACAAAGTCATAGTTAATAAATCTACTAATAAATATAGAAATATGTCAACATACATGTCATTCAAACATCGTTTCAAAACAAGGTGACATGAAAAATCAAATAGTCTTCAGCTTGTAAGCTCATCCAACTTCTAGAACTTGCAATTCACAAGCACAAGTTAGTCTTATAACGAAGGAAAATGCAAAAAAACACAATTAAGCTCATCTGTCTCCAAAACTCTCAAAACCCACAGGTTACCACCAACAAGCCATCGTTCTTATCACAACCACTTCAGTACACTCAAATTTCTATAATACATCAACAACTATTCCATCTACATGAACTGACTAACCTGTAAACAACTGATTGACCTACCAACATATATGATATAACAACAAAAATATGTTGTTTCAAGAAACCATATATGATATAACAACAATAATCAGGATTGCATTGCATGATGTTACCCAAAAAAAGGGGAAAAAGAAATATGTACGTAAAACCAATGAAAACATGGTTCAGCACCCCAGAAAACTAAACAAAATAGTCACTAGTCATCTACAAATATGTGCAAACCAACACTTTCTTCCCTTCTTAGCTGAACTTGGGCATGTTACTTACTTGCATCCTTTTGGCATTCTGAGTTTACAATGAATGCCGTAGATTTCAACTTTTTTGGGTTTGATGTAGGGCCACTACCCCCCCCAATAAAGCTTCAGTAAAGGAAATAAAAAAGGAAGAGGAGATACTACAGGTATATTTGTTTACCAAAGAAGAAGAAGTGGCGTTTGCATAAGTAAGAACAACACCTAACATTACCATTATTAACAGTAAAATGCAAAACTTCCTTCAAACTTCTGGAAAAGTACGTACAGTTTCTTGTATTTTTTATATTAAGCAAATTTAAAAGTATGCTTTCCCAGACTTACAGTTTCTTCACCATTTGAACCATTTATTTAAAATGAAAAGTAGATGTTCCAGTTCATATGAGTTACTAACTGATCATCTGTGCCTCACTTTTTCATAGATCATTTACAACATATGGGCTACTAACTGATATGATTTACTAATTGATAAACCTTGCCTCATTTTTTTTATATCATTTACTATACTTATGTGTTAAAGGAAAACACTGTTGTGTTTGCACTGGATTGCTTTTAAGCCTTGTTTTGTTCTTCAATTTCACCATTCCTTTGACAGTCTACAGTAAGTTGATGAATTAGTGAATTTTCTTAACCCCATTTATAGCAAGCTACCCTATGAAAAAGAAAACATGAAATAAAATATGAAAAATAAAAATTGGGAATATGAAATAAAATAAATGGAAAGTTCAGATGAAACATGTCAATGACACATAAATTAGGAGTATGATCAAGATATAATAGTATCTCCTGTTTCACTGACTTTAATCCTACATAAACAATATTCTTATAAAAAGCATTGACAGTTTTGTAGTCTTTAATTGATATAGCCTTAGCACTCATAGTTGCTGCTTCATAGACTTCTGGAGGAACAATCATTGATTCCCTTGCTTCTGTAGTATCTACATAAACAAAGATTGTGCCTCCATCTAAAATGGATTGCCTGTCTACCTAGGCAGTGCAGTGCAAAATGCTTTACAAATCAAACTTAATTTGAGTTATTGAAAGGTAAAGTTCACCTCTAACTATGAAATATCTCAATGCATGCAACTTGTATTTCGTACCTAAGCCTTTGTAGGGGACAAACTAAAACTTTCATAGGTTCAAGTGATAATGGAGAAGGTAATCTATTAAAAACAATAAATCATTATAGTAATCAATTTAAGTTATACTGAGTGCATTTTAGGCTGATATCACAATTTGTAGAATAGATCTGCATCTGCTTACTGATGCCTTTTAACTTTAGGGGAGAGGATAAAAAGGAGGCGGAGAAATTCATATTCCAAAGAAAACAATCTTGAATTTATTCGAAGCTCTGCTATAGTTGATTTAACACGAGGAGACAAGATTTCAACAACAAATAGTCCAAATTCGTAGAAGCATGAAGACAATTTATCTTTTTCCATTTTAGATTTTGCATGCTTTTATGAGTTATATCACCTCTTCAATATTTTTATTATAAGGCTTGGCATCTATGTAAAAGATTGACATGCATTTATTGTATGGTTTGTTGTATTGTTCATAGTTTTGATTTATAATTAAAATGGATGTTAGTTACTTTATTTGTCTTAATAATTTGCAAGTATTTGTGTCATGAAGTTTGATTTAATTTTCCTACATCTTGTGATTAATATTTTGTGATTTTTGTGATTTTAGTTAACCGTTGTAATATATACTTTTAAACAGTTAATTATATTACACTATTTTTCAAGATTTAAATGTAAGAATTAAAAGTAATATGAATGAAAGTATTTCTATCCATACAAGCTTTTTGTCTATGTTACTTATAAGTTATTATTGTACCAAACAAACTTTTTAACTTTTAGACTTAATAAAAGCATAAGTACATTTCAAATTAGCATTAGCGCTTTTGCTTTGAGTTTCCAAACGGACCTTTATTTACAAAAATAAAAGTAAAAGAATATCTCTTGATATCATAAAATTAGCTTATCAACAAATTCATATAATCTTACCTTTTTTTTAACTTAATTACCTTTCATCAACAAATTCATATATCTCTTAACATAATTAACTTAGGGTTATAGGTCGTTACAGAAACCTAAAGACAAAATTTTAAATGGAATATCCAGAATTTATGAAACAAATCAAATTCCTATAAATAAAAAAGACTAAAACTATGTATACCATGACATACATCAACCTATGATAAGATATAACAGAGAACAATTTTAGCTATAAAATTTATATATTTGTAATTCATCAACAATGATAAAATGACATGGCATAGAGAAAAATGAATCAATGGAAGTAATTCCTGAAATGTGTTCGACTTCAGGGTAGGAAGCATCAACCAAGCAATATTTAAATTGCAAAATTAAAGGTAAAGGCGGCTGAATGAAATCCTATGATTGCATGCATCGTTCAATAAATTAAACAATTAAAAGAAATAGATGGAAATAAAGGTTCTTAAATAACCTAAAATGCAGGCCGGTTGATTCGACTTGGATGCTTTGGTTAAGAGGGAGAGGTGACGGTCAGGAGCTGAAGGAAAATGCGAGATGGAAGTTGCAAATTCTAAATATTTGAATAAATATTTTAAATGTAGAGAAACATATATCAAATATCCTTACCATAAAGCCAAAATCAAAATGAATATAATGATAATGGTTAAAAAATGTATGTTACTCTCCTGGCGTTGTTGCAGTCACCTAAAATTTTAAACATAATGGTCAACCGAAAATTTTACCACTTGTGAAAAGGAATAAGTATTACTTGGTGGTAATACACAGAAAAATGTTAGAAAATAGGCACTACACAAAAATCTTTTAATATATAGGAAAATGGACTGCAGCAATGTTAGTTTCCATTATTTTATACTACTAATAGAATCTAAAGCTAACTCAATCAGTATTTTTATTAGAGTAGAAAGAAAAGCTGTGAATTTGTGGTAGAAACTCAACAACTAAACCAAACTGGATTAAATATTGCACCGGCATATATTACTGACAATGTTATTGGTTCATTAAAACTGTTATGCTTTTTTTATTAATAAAAAAATACCAACTTCATAGCTTTTGTGCCTCTGTTTAGTTCGAGCAACCCCGTGACTCCTTAACCTTTTGACTTTACGTATTCTTGCATAGCATCCTACATGTATAATAACACTGTTGTTTTTCAAAACTAGGAAATTGATGCATATGCACATGTATGTAACAACCCGAAAATCTGGGCCAGTTTAATTTTTTTTATTTTGGCAATTTTAGCGAATTTTGAATATTTAAAATGAATTATTTTAAATAATATCGACGAGGAAATTTATTTTGAATATATTTAGAACGTATATATTTATACGCGTCGTCGTTAGAATATAGATATATATATATATATATTTATAAAAGGAATTGAAAATGGCGCGGTAGTTCGATAATTCGATTCCAAACTTCAATTGAATGTACCGGGTGCAAAATAAACCGGATTTTAGTGAAACCAAAAATAATGGGATCTAATTGATGATATCTTTCCAACGAATCCAAAGAATCAAAATTTCATAGCGGGAATCAAAAGATATGTCCAGTTGAAAATTCTGAATAGTCGCTATAGAATTCAGGCCCTTAAAAATGGGAATTTTGCAAACGACCTCGGATTTCGACGAAACCAGTTTTGTTGGATCCGCAATGTCAAATTATGGCTAGGTTTCAAATTTCATAATTTTTCGAATCAATATGTGAGCATGGCAAAGGAAAACGCGTTTGACCAGTTTCAGTTGATTTTAATCAACTGGAAATTGGCCATTTTTCTAACGGTCTCAGAATTTGACGAAACTAGTTTTGTTAGGACCGTATCGTCAATACGAAGCTAGAAAATATTTTTCCGGAATTTTTAGAGTTAGTATGTGACCTCGGTAATTTGAAATGTACGTTTAAAATTCAATATAGCGATTTAAATGTAAATTCAACGGAAACTGATCAAAACGATCGAATCAGCTTACGATACATAACCCATTGTGTTCGGAATGGGGGTAAAACGCTATAGACGACAGTCGGTGGGTTCGATTTCGAGTTCGACATAAAAAGCTGCTTTTTGAAAATTAAATATAATAAAATATATAAATTAAAAATGTCCCCCTCCCCTCTTTCTTTTCACAGTCAACCCCCCCCCCCCTTTAAAAATCCAATCGATCAGAAAAAAAACCTAATTACCTAAATCGCTCATCGCGATTATCACCGCCCCGCCACGCCGCGCGATGGCGCCGCCCACCATCGACGTCCCAGCTCTCCCGTCCCCTCCACCATTTTCTGCTTCGATCGAAGAAGGCTGCGAGCATCACACCACCAAAACCGCGAGCGCCAATCGACCCCGTAGCCCCCATCGCGACCCAGCGCCACTGCCAGAACCTTCCACCGCGAGGCGTTTCCCTCCTCCTCCCCGATGGTTTCAGGCGAAGTACGGTGTCGAGCTACGGGGGGGTCAATGCTAAGTCAATGGTGGGTTTTGGTTACAGCGGGAAGATGAAGACGAGTTCTGTTTGTGGGGTTCAGATGATTTACAGTAAGTTTTTATATTTTAATTTAATTTGTTTATTTTATATAGGATTAGCTTATTAAAAATAGGGTTTTAGTTTATAAAAATAATATTTTTATATATAGGGGAAGCTAAGATGTTTATATGAATAAAATGAATAGATTTTTATTTAATGAAATCAGTTTTAAGTAAAATAAAAATTAGTTCTCGAGTAGAACATCATGGGTAAGATCTGAAATTGTTAACATAGAAAAGTTATAATCTTTATAGTAAGAAAGTTATCATCTTTATAATAAGAAAGTTATATTCTTTATATTAGAAAAGTTATAATCTTTATATAGGAAAATATGATTTTCCTTTATGTATAGCAAATAAAAATTCGATTTTTATATATTGAATAGCGAAGTAAAAATTCGATTTTTATATATTAGATAACGAGGTAAAAATTCCATTTTTATATATTGAATAGCAGAGTGAAAATTCGATTTTTAAATGTAGGAAGCGATTATAAAAATATGATTTTTATTTTAAAGACATCAGCAAATATAAAAATGTGTGATTTTTATATATGTAATGGCTACGGGCAACGAAGATGACGAAGATGCGATAGCGATGAAGATTTCTATCAATGAAGTGCCGTGGAGCTAGGATAGCTATCTGTGAGAATTTCTCACCTTTCAATTTCTTTTTCTAGTTATATATATATACTAGGATGCAGACGGTGCTTAGTAGCACCCGACACAATCGTCCACAGACCATGGACTTGTTTGTTTTGTTGCATAAATAAGTTAGATGCTTTGGTTTGAATTGAATTGTTTGGTGAAATGAAATTGATTTGATTGATGTGTGAATGGCGTGGGCCTTCACTAGACCGGGGATAAGGCTAAGCCTCGTCCCGTTTCTAGTATCGTGCCGTTATGCCGCCGAAATTTTCTAAAATATGTTAGAAAAATAAAAATATCAATTTTGTTGAATAAATGAACTGAATAGAAATTCATATGTTAAAATAAAATATTTTATCGTTAAAAATATAATTTTAACATGAATATGAATAAATGAATCTTTATAAACAAATCGGCCGATTTGTTTATATACACTAATTTGAATGACATTGATTGGGTCGATAAATTTTACACATCGCCTAACTGCACAAATAAAATCGGTGTTTGTTGATTTGAAACCCCACACGGGTGTTGGGATGAAATTTGAAGTTCACTCATCCTGATTGATTAAATATGTCGATCGATTGATTGACAGGCTGTTATAAGCGTTAGATATCTATATTTGATGCTTATACAGTGTAGTGCACTTTGGTTGATGGTTGATTATTTTTCAATGCTATTATATACATGTGTTGTATGGAATCCATATAATTAACTTTATATGGTGATTGATTGGGCCTCATTCCAATTTAGAGAATAAAAAAAAATTATTAAATAAAGGTTCATGTGTTGACTGTACTCATCCGTTGAGATTAGTCATGTGTTGAACGTAATATTTTAACAATAAATTTTATATCTTTATTATTATTAAATAAAGGTTCATGTGTTGACTGTACTCATCCGTTGAGATTAGTCATGTGTTGAACGAAATAATTTAACAAAAATAGTCACACGTGGACAGTACTCATTCGTTGAGATTAGTCGTGTGTTGACAAAAATAAATATTCATTTGTTGAATAGAATAAAGGAATATATGAAGCCGTGTTGATTAGATTGACGCCATTTTGACGTGGACGATATTTATATCGATTTTATTCATTTTAAAATGAATATTGAAAAGTAATATTGAAAACGATTTCGAATTGAATTTATAACGAATTTGATTTCAATTGAATATATAACGAATTTGATTTCAGTTGAATATATAACGAATTTGATTTGATTAGAAAATGAATTGAATTTGAATTGAATAGGAAAACGATTTTGAATTGAATTGAAAAGAAAATGAATTCGAATCGATTTATAATCGATTTGAATTAAAATCAAATAGAAATGAAAGTAAAAAGGATTTATAATAGAAAAATTCAATTTCAATTTGAAATAAAGGTTGAAATTGTTTTTGAAACGAATTCAAAACTATTTATAAAATTCGTTTTAGATAGTAATCGACGAAATATATATTATATATATTATATATATAATATAATGGCCTGAATAGAACGCGTCGCGCCGCGGCAGTTCGCGAATTTCGACCATTTATTTCAAACGGACATTACGGGAGATCCGACCGTCGGATTCTCCTGAAACCGGAACCGTTGGGTTCGTATCGAAAAGAGCTTTCTAACGAATATTAGAAATTTGAAACCTAATGGTTGGATTTGGAATTATGTCCAAATCAAATTTGAAAAAGGTCGCTGTAAGTGCAGTTCGATGACCGTTGGTGGAAATCGACTGTACGGGCCTTGATAAAATTATTAAAAATAGTAATAATTTGTGTAAAATCATAAGAAATGATTTGGGAAAAATTGGGATGAAAAAATCCATATTTGAAAAGATAAAAATAGATTTTTATCGAAGTAAACTAGTTTTGAACTAGAATTATAATTCTATTTATTTTTAAATAAATAAATTGAATTTGAAAAGGGTTTTAAAAATAACCAGAATTTCCAATGATTACATTAGAGTGGATTTGAATCGAAATTGTCTTCGGAATATTTTGATGTTGGAATTCGTGATTATACAGATGTTGTTATGGAAATTTGAAAGATATATATTTATATCGTTATTTCCAATACGATATTTGTTAGTCGTAGAATTTGATATTGAATATAAGCCGATATATTTTCTATTCAGAGCCTTGTATTGAATATCAAATGTGATTTGGGTTTGTCGTGAATGGTGTCTTCACTAACACTGTTCTTGAACCCAGTTGAGAAAAGATTAAATCTTTTTATTTAGATTTAATGAAGTGTACCAATTAAATAACATTTAATTGGAATTGAATTGATATTGATTTTTGGGGTTTATCGTGGACAGTGTTTTAAATAACACTCGTTCTTTAACCCGACAATTAACGGAATGTGATCTTGGGGTTTATCGTGAACAGTGTTTTTAAATGACACTGATTCTTTAACCCCGTTAAAGATTAAAACTAAGTGGAGTTTTAATGAAACTTTAATTAGATTGAAATGACCGAGAATGGAGTAGCACCAGTTTTGCTCCAGGCGATAGTTAAATCTTTAATTGGATTTAAACGTGAAATGGTAATTGAATTTACCGATAACACCGTGGTGTTAGATATGAAGTATTACCAGTTTTACTTCATGGGATGAATAGGTTGGGATTGGGAAATTAAAACCAATGATTACTTCGGTAAGGTTCGTTAATCTCGACTAGTTGAATCGAAATTCAAAAATAGATTAAAGAATAAATTCAAGGAATTTATCTTTGATAAAATTAATGGGAACCTTTCCCTATGAATGTGAAATTTAGAAACTAACTGTCGGTTAGCCAAGCAGAATGGTTTTCTGGATATTGATCTGATGTTGGTTTCGGCCTTCGGGGTTAATATTTGGGAAATTATTCTCTTGATTAATTTACGGTTAGTGACTGATGAATTGGAATGAGGCGTATGTTGTGTTTGTGTACCACTTATTTAAAATATACGCGAGTTATTCGGGAAGACCGGGTTTATCCCATTCTGAATAACTGATGCGACGATAAGTCGAAGATGAAGACGATGGTCGAAGACCGGAAGTCTTCACGTCGTTTGGGTGATTACTGATGATCTTGATTGGGCTGTACACCCAAGAAGATGGAAACAGTTAGTGATCGTCCAGACGTACTTGGGGATCGATGGATATGCGGGGTACTAGGTGCCTCCGGTTTTGTTCAGACCCAGAGCGAACTTGTAAATGGACTGTGTGTCTGACATTGGATTTTAGTCCGTGTGATTGATCTCTATTAAATATATATCTGTTTGGCGGCGGAGAATTTATTCTCTTGCTTAACGCCCTTCTCTGAGACGTACGAGCTCAGGGGTTATATAACGATGGATATCAAACGCATGGAGTGAATTGCCTAAGTGGCATGCCTAAGTGGCAATATGATCAAGGCTTCTGTTGAAAAGCAGAGTCTTGTGGTTGATGATCAAAGCACGACCTTTGTGGCGTAGCTTTGTGTAACGTTTACTTCGCGAGTTTCACACCCAGTATGAACCAAAAACGGGAGATGGACCTCAGGGAGGACTTGCGTTTCCTTCTAGCTAAAAAGTGGCGTCAGTGGTTTTACACGCCCTGACGAGTTTGACTTATGTGGTTGTTGCTGTTGCGAGGCGCCTCGGTTATATCGGTTTCGGCCGATGCATTCTGGTCGGCAGACGGACCAGACTTACGCCCCCAAAGGGCGGGGAAACGTATTGTTCAGGTATAATAATCCACATCGGTGGACCGGCCCTGACGATCCAAGGGGCAGTTGCGGCTGTTCCTAGACATGGGCTAGATTGTCTAAAATCGGTTGAGGACTATCTTTTGCCTCGGTTCATAGATGGAAATCCAATTTCCAAATACGTGACATTTGCGGTTTTAATTGTAGAACTAGTATGGCGACATGATATATGGTACCCATGCCGCCTATGATTGATACTTATGATTTGAAGTTGTTTTATACACTATACACTGATAATAATATCAAATGATTTGTTTTTAAACGTATCAAGCATTCTTTGGCTGTTATAAGGGAAAACCCTATCCCCCGGCTTGCGTTGCATTGTGTGATAGGACCTGGGTCTTATAACAGCTTCATCTTTCTTTATTTAGCATTGCGCTATTTGTTTTATGCACTGGTATTCTTGGGAGGAAACCCGTTCCGTGTTATACGGCGTGGTCCCTTGATTTACCTTTGAAAATAAAGATTAATAACTGTTTTAGTTCTCACACCAGTCACATGACTGACCTGGAGTTTATTGTTTTAACCTAAACTCTGGGTGCCCTTATTTTGACACGGGCAGCTAGTAGTTTTGGTTTTGCAGATTTATATTCACAGGATCCTGGTTTACAGCTGGAACGATATCCGGAAAGCTTTGTATCCGTGTATCTCCTTCTAGTTGTGTATTGTATTATTTTCCGCTGCTATGTAATTTATTGTAATCTCTGATATTTCTGTGTAATATATGTTTGTTTATACTCTGCATATTCTTGTATCTAATGGAATTGTTGTAATATACAATGAAATGTTCTTCCGTCTGCGTTCTATTTTGTCCTGTTCTCAAACGATAGGGCGTTTCGAACGGTCTGGGTCGGTTTAGCGACTGGTTCGGACCGAGCGAAATTCCTTGCCGCCACAGTTTGGTATCAGAGCTTTGGTTTACAAAGCTCAGAGAACGAGACACATTAGAACCATACGAAAGAATTCATCAGATATTGGATTAGAAATATCCAATTAGAATGACTCGTTAGAGATAGGATCAGTAGTATCCTAGAACGGGTGCGAAGAGTATATTTTTTCAAATAAAAACAATCTTGTTTTGAAAATCTAAATCATTTTATACGTATTTGATCATTATTTATTTTGATATGGGCAATCTAGTATATAAAGATTTTGCATATACGCGTCATGAACGTATATTCGAAGTTTTAATATATTAGATAGATATAGAATCACATTCTAGACGCTCGGAGATGGTTCTGATGATTGATCGATCATCATCCGAACTTGTGTTCGTGTTTCGAAGGTGTGATTTCTATATATTTCCATTAGACTGGTGGGAGAACCAAAACTAATATAGCTAGAACACATTGTTGTGAATTGGCATCAAAAACATGATTTTTTTGTATATATATCAATTTATGAATTTGAAACGTTAATCCACTAATTGATTGATGTTTGTGTTGTTTGTTTATTTGTTTGATAATTTTGAACCATTATACCTAATCGCATCAAATTTTGAGGTGTATTGGAAATTGGTCGCATTTGCTTGCATATACATATACTTACATTGAACAGGTCATAGCAAGGAGGCTAGAGCAGAGAATAAAATTTGTTTGCCCGACAAATAGGTACATGTTTACTACATAATTTACTGTTTTGTTTGGGTGATGATGATTTTATGAGCCTATTGGCTAGCCGCTTGGCTTTTTCTTTTTCTTTTTGAGATCAGAAGGCCTGTATGGTAATTTCGAGATTTTTCCGTGGCTCCCGGTGCAGGGGAGGTTATGGCGAAATTTTTCAAAAATTTAGGGTGTTAGCCAAATTTTTTGAGAATTTGAAAATTCTCAGAAACTGAAAAGTTGGAGAATGGAAGTCAGATCGAACGTAGAGTTGGTTAATCAAACCACTTTCGACTTTGTTCCTTTTCGGGGACGAAAAGTTTTAAGTGGGGGAGATTGTAACAACCCGAAAATCTGGGCCAGTTTAAATTTTTTTATTTTGGCAATTTTAGCGAATTTTGAATATTTAAAATGAATTATTTTAAATAATATCGACGAGGAAATTTATTTTGAATATATTTAGAACGTATATATTTATACGCGTCGTCGTTAGAATATAAATATATATATAATTATAAAAGGAATTGAAAATGGCGCGGTAGTTCGATAATTCGATTCCAAACTTCAATTGAATGTACCGGGTGCAAAATAAACCGGATTTTAGTGAAACCAAAAATAATGGGATCTAATTGATGATATCTTTCCAACGAATCCGAAGAATCAAAATTTCATGGCGGGAATCAAAAGATATGTCCAGTTGAAAATTCTGAAAAGTCGCTATAGAATTCAGGCCCTTAAAAATGGGAATTTTGTAAACGACCTCGGATTTCGACGAAACCAGTTTTGTTGGATCCGCAGTGTCAAATTATGGCTAGGTTTCAAATTTCATAAATTTTCGAATCAATATGTGAGCGTGGCAAGGAAAACGCGTTTGACCAGTTTCAGTTGATTTTAATCGACTGGAAATTGGCCATTTTTCTAACGGTCTCAGAATTCGACGAAACTAGTTTTGTTAGGACCGTATCGTCAATACGAAGCTAGAAAATATTTTTCTGGAATTTTTAGAGTTAGTATGTGACCCCGGTAATTTGAAATGTACATTTAAAATTCAATATAGCGATTTAAATGTAAATTCAACGGAAACTGAATAAAACGATCGAATCAGCTTGCGATACATAACCCATTGTGTTCGGAATGGGGGTAAAACGCTATAGACGACAGTCGGTGGGTTCTATTTCGAGTTCGACATAAAAAGCTGCTTTTTGAAGATTAAATATAATAAAATATATAAATTAAAAATATCCCCCTCCCCTCTTTCTTTTCACAGTCAACCCCCCCCCCCTTTTAAAAATCCAATCGATCAGAAAAAAAAAACTAAATACCTAAATCGCTCATCGCGATTATCACCGCCCCGCCACGCCGCGCGATGGCGCCGCCCACCATCGACGTCCTAGCTCTCCCGTCCCCTCCACCATTTTCTGCTTCGATCGAAGAAGGCTGCGAGCATCACACCACCAAAACCGCGAGCGCCAATCGACCCCGTAGCCCCCATCGCGACCCAGCGCCACTGCCAGAACCTTCCACCACGAGGCGTTTCCCTCTTCCTCCCCGATGGTTTCAGGCGAAGTACGGTGTCGAGCTACGGGGGGGTCAATGCTAAGTCAACGGTGGGTTTTGGTTACAGCGGGAAGATGAAGACGAGTTCTGTTTGTGGGGTTCAGATGATTTACAGTAAGTTTTTATATTTTAATTTAATTTGTTTATTTTATATAGGATTAGCTTATTAAAAATAGGGTTTTAGTTTATAAAAATAATATTTTTATATATAGGGGAAGCTAAGATGTTTATATGAATAAAAAGAATAGATTTTTATTTAATGAAATCAGTTTTAAGTAAAATAAAAATTAGTTCTCGAGTAGAACATCATGGGTAAGATCTGAAATTGTTAACATAGAAAAGTTATAATCTTTATAGTAAGAAAGTTATAATCTTTATAATAAGAAAGTTATAATCTTTATATTAGAAAAGTTATAATCTTTATATAGGAAAATATGATTTTCCTTTATGTATAGCAAATAAAAATTCGATTTTTATATATTGAATAGCGAAGTAAAAATTCGATTTTTATATATTAGATAACGAGGTAAAAATTCCATTTTTATATATTGAATAGCAGAGTGAAAATTCGATTTTTAAATGTAGGAAGCGATTATAAAAATATGATTTTTATTTTAAAGACATCAGCAAATATAAAAATGTGTGATTTTTATATATGTAGTGGCTACGGGCAACGAAGATGACGAAGATGCGATAACGATGAAGATTTCTATCAATGAAGTGCCGTGGAGCTAGGATAGCTATCTGTGAGAATTTCTCACCTTTCAATTTCTTTTTCTAGTTATATATATATACTAGGATGCAGACGGTGCTTAGTAGCACCCGACACAATCGTCCACAGACCATGGACTTGTTTGTTTTGTTGCATAAATTAGTTAGATGCTTTGGTTTGAATTGAATTGTTTGGTGAAATGAAATTGATTTGATTGATGTGTGAATGGCGTGGGCCTTCACTAGACCGGGGATAAGGCTAAGCCTCGTCCCGTTTCTAGTATCGTGCCGTTATGCCGCCGAAATTTTCTAAAATATGTTAGAAAAATAAAAATATCAATTTTATTGAATAAATGAACTGAATAGAAATTCATATGTTAAAATAAAATATTTTATCGTTAAAAATATAATTTTAACATGAATATGAATAAATGAATCTTTATAACAAATCGGCCGATTTGTTTATATACACTAATTTGAATGACATTGATTGGGTCGATAAATTTTACACATCGCCCAACTGCACAAATAAAATCTGTGTTTGTTGATTTGAAACCCCACACGGGTGTTGGGATGAAATTTGAAGTTCACTCATCCTGATTGATTAAATATGTCGATCGATTGATTGACAGGCTGTTATAGGCGTTAGATATCTATATTTGATGCTTATACAGTGTAGTGCACTTTGGTTGATGGTTGATTATTTTTCAATGCTATTATATACATGTGTTGTATGGAATCCATATAATTAACTTTATATGGTGATTGATTGGGCCTCATTCCAATTTAGAGAATAAAAAAAAATTATTAAATAAAGGTTCATGTGTTGACTGTACTCATCCGTTGAGATTAGTCATGTGTTGAACGTAATATTTTAACAATAAATTTTATATCTTTATTATTATTAAATAAAGGTTCATGTGTTGACTGTACTCATCCGTTGAGATTAGTCATATGTTGAACGAAATAATTTAACAAAAATAGTCACACGTGGACAGTACTCATTCGTTGAGATTAGTCGTGTGTTGACAAAAATAAATATTCATTTGTTGAATAGAATAAAGGAATATATGAAGCCGTGTTGATTAGATTGACGCCATTTTGACGTGGACGATATTTATATCGATTTTATTCATTTTAAAATGAATATTGAAAAGTAATATTGAAAACGATTTCGAATTGAATTTATAACGAATTTGATTTCAATTGAATATATAACGAATTTGATTTCAGTTGAATATATAACGAATTTGATTTGATTAGAAAATGAATTGAATTTGAATTGAATAGGAAAACGATTTTGAATTGAATTGAAAAGAAAATGAATTCGAATCGATTTATAATCGATTTGAATTAAAATCAAATAGAAATGAAAGTAAAAAGGATTTATAATAGAAAAATTCAATTTCGATTCGAATTTGAAATAAAGGTTGAAATTGTTTTTGAAACGAATTCAAAACTATTTATAAAATTCGTTTTAGATAGTAATCGACGAAATATATATTATATATATAATATAATGGCCTGAATAGAACGCGCCGCGCCGCGGCAGTTCGCGAATTTCGACCATTTATTTCAAACGGACATTACGGGAGATCCGACCGTCGGATTCTCCTGAAACCGGAACCGTTGGGTTCGTATCGAAAAGAGATTTCTAACGAATATTAGAAATTTGAAACCTAACGGTTGGATTTGGAATTATGTCCAAATCAAATTTGAAAAAGGTCGTTGTAAGTGCAGTTCGATGACCGTTGGTGGAAATCGACTGTACGGGCCTTGATAAAATTATTAAAAATAGTAATAATTTGTGTAAAATCATAAGAAATGATTTGGGAAAAATTGGGATGAAAAACTCCATATTTGAAAAGATAAAAATAGATTTTTATCGAAGTAAACTATTTTTGAACTAGAATTATAATTCTATTTATTTTTAAATAAATAAAATGAATTTGAAAAGGGTTTTAAAAATAACCAGAATTTCCAATGATTGCATTAGAGTGGATTTGAATCGAAATTGTCTTCGAAATATTTCGATGTTGGAATTCGTGATTATACAGATGTTGTTATGGAAATTTGAAAGATATATATTTATATCGTTATTTCCAATACGACATTTGTTAGTCATAGAATTTGATATTGAATATAAGCCGATATATTTTCTATTCAGAGCCTTGTATTGAATATCAAATGTGATTTGGGTTTGTCGTGAATGGTGTCTTCACTAACACTGTTCTTGAACCCAGTTGAGAAAAGATTAAATCTTTTTATTTAGATTTAATGAAGTGTACCAATTAAATAACATTTAATTGGAATTGAATTGATATTTGGGGTTTATCGTGGACAGTGTTTTAAATAACACTCGTTCTTTAACCCGACAATTAACGGAATGTGATCTTGGGGTTTATCGTGAACAGTGTTTTTAAATGACACTGATTCTTTAACCCCGTTAAAGATTAAAACTAAGTGGAGTTTTAATGAATCTTTAATTAGATTGAAATGACCGAGAATGGAGTAGCACCAGTTTTGCTCCAGGCGATAGTTAAATCTTTAATTGGATTTAAACGTGAAATGGTAATTGAATTTACCGATAACACCGTGGTGTTAGATATGAAGTATTACCAGTTTTACTTCATGGGATGAATAGGTTGGGATTGGGAAATTAAAACCAATGATTACTTCGGTAAGGTTCGTTAATCTCGACTAGTTGAATCGAAATTCAAAAATAGATTAAAGAATAAATTCAAGGAATTTATCTTTGATAAAATTAATGGGAACCTTTCCCTATGAATGTGAAATTTAGAAACTAACTGTCGGTTAGCCAAGCAGAATGGTTTTCTGGATATTGATCTAATGTTGGTTTCGGCCTTCGGGGTTAATATTTGGGAAATTATTCTCTTGATTAATTTACGGTTAGTGACTGATGAATTGGAATGAGGCGTATGTTGTGTTTGTGTACCACTTATTTAAAATATACGCGAGTTATTCGGGAAGACCGGGTTTATCCCATTCTGAATAACTGATACGACGATAAGTCGAAGATGAAGACGATGGTCGAAGACCGGAAGTCTTCACGTCGTTTGGGTGATTACTGATGATCTTGATTGGGCTGTACACCCAAGAAGATGGAAACAGTTAGTGATCGTCCAGACGTACTTGGGGATCGATGGATATGCGGGGTACTAGGTGCCTCCGGTTTCGTTCAGACCCAGAGCGAACTTGTAAATGGACTGTGTGTCTGACATTGGATTTTAGTCCGTGTGATTGATCTCTATTAAATATATATCAGTTTGGCGGCGGAGAATTTATTCTCTTGCTTAACGCCCTTCTCTGAGACGTACGAGCTCAGGGGTTATATATCGATGGATATCAAACGCATGGAGTGAATTGCCTGTGTGGCATGCCTAAGTGGCAATATGATCAAGGTTTCTGTCGAAAAGCAGAGTCTTGTGGTTGATGATCAAAGCACGGCCTTTGTGGCATAGCTTTGTGTAACGTTTACTTCGCGAGTTTCACACCCAGTATGAACCAAAAACGGGAGATGGACCTCAGGGAGGACTTGCGTTTCCTTCTAGCTAAAAAGTGGCGTCAGTGGTTTTACACGCCCTGACGAGTTTGACTTATGTGGTTGTTGCTGTTGCGAGGCGCCTCGGTTATATCGGTTTTGGCCGATGCATTCAGGTCGGCAGACGGACCAGACATACGCCCCAAAGGGCGGGGAAACGTATTGTTCAGGTATAATAATCCACATCGGTGGACCGGCCCTGACGATCCAAGGGGCAGTTGCGGCTGTTCCTAGACATGGGCTAGATTGTCTAAAATCGGTTGAGGACTATCTTTTGCCTCGGTTCATAGATGGAAATCCAATTTCCAAATACGTGACATTTGCGGTTTTAATTGTAGAACTAGTATGGCGACATGATATATGGTACCCATGCCGCCTATGATTGATACTTATGATTTGAAGTTGTTTTATACACTATACACTGATAATAATATCAAATGATTTGTTTTTAAACGTATCAAGCATTCTTTGGCTGTTATAAGGGAAAACCCTATCCCCCGGCTTGCGTTGCATTGTGTGATAGGACCTGGGTCTTATAACAGCTTCATCTTTCTTTATTTAGCATTGCGCTGTTTGTTTTATGCACTGGTATTCTTGGGAGGAAACCCGTTCCGTGTTATACGGCGTGGTCCCTTGATTTACCTTTGAAAATAAAGATTAATAATTGTTTTAGTTCTCACACCAGTCACATGACTGACCTGGAGTTTATTGTTTTAACCTAAACTCTGGGTGCCCTTATTTTGACACGGGCAGCTAGTAGTTTTGGTTTTGCAGATTTATATTCACAGGATCCTGGTTTACAGCTGGAACGATATCCGGAAAACTTTGTATCCGTATATCTCCTTCTAGTTGTGTATTGTATTATTTTCCGCTGCTATGTAAATTATTGTAATCTCTGATATTTCTGTGTAATATATGTTTGTTTATACTCTGTATATTCTTGTATCTGATGGAATTGTTGTAATATACAATGAAATGTTCTTCCGTCTGCGTTCTATTTTGTCCTGTTCTCAAATGATAGGGCGTTTCGAACGGTCTGGGTCGGTTTAGCGACTGGTTCGGACCGAGCGAAATTCCTTGCCGTCACAATGTAGATGAAATTGGATGTTAAATAATTTGCCAAAGACGGCTGATAAGCCTAAGATTTACCATAGTCTTGTTGGTCCACAATTGAAGTTTGTAGCTTGAATTGCTTTACAAACAACACATGCTTGACAACAAAGAACATTGGTCCAATGCTACTAATCATACCTTGCACACTTTTCTCTTCCTTCTCTAACTTGAAATTTATGTCTTGCATTCTACTACTTTCACAATTATTAAAAGCATCCAATTTACCAATAAACATCTTAGTATTTCATAATATATCTAATGAATTAGTATTTAACCAATGGAATCTGAAAATAGATGTCCAATTTTCACGCTCTATGAGGTAAAATATTCAATTCTGCAGTGAAGTTAAAATCATTCTAGCACCAAGCAGGCCAAAAAAATAAACTCATATTATTCTCCTTACCCAAAACATGCTTAGATAATAATTTCATAAGTAAAGTTCATAAATCATATTTTATCTGCTAAAATAAAAAAGAAATTGTAACAACCCGAATTTTTATAACATGTTGAAACAAGAAATCAAGGCAGAATTAAATATTAAAATAAGAATCAGGGAAAACGGGTTGTGCCATTGTGTTCGTCTCGGAATTCTGCATGAAGTTGAGTCTGAGTTTTGAAAAATCGGAGTCCATATGACCAAGTTATGACCCTTCTGTGACGGCCCGCTCCGCACCAGCCTGCATTTCCTCCGGAAGTGCGCTGTACACATGTCCCGACTAGCACGGAACGGTCGCCAGAGAAAGGAAAGAAGGGAATGAACTAATCAAGGAACCTGTAGAATGTCTCACAGCGCATGGAATAAAATATAATAATAACATACTTGACATAAAACAGGTGAGACAGTGCATAAGCTGATAACTAAAATCAACATCAATCATCAGAGCAGCGGAAATTCAAATACAGCTTATTACAATTTTCCAAATTTACTGTCTCTAACAAAGGAAAGCTAAAGTAGAAGATGCACCACCAATGCCCAAGCAGTGATCTTCAACAACACAGGGAGAATATTATGTATATATTACGTGGAAGCCTCCTGCTCGTCTCCGGATCATCTACCCGTGCATCACCAGCTAACCTGTCTCTAGTCTGCTCGTGTGAGCACCCAGAGTAATAAGAGGAGACATAAAACTCTGGGTCAAACATAAAGCCTGGTATGAGCGATAAGCATCTAAACAGAATAATAACAGGTATACTAAACCATACCTGAACCTGGACCTGCAACCAAAGAGTTAGTACCACATACCGTATAATACTCTAAGGTGCCATAATAAATAGTGTAAGAATACGGGGGTGGGGTGTGCATGTCACAATGATAGCAAACAAATCATCCATAGCAACCATCCTCACATCTCTCACTCAGTGCGTAAAGCATACGATATCTACCACTTTGGGACACTAGACGACTTGAGGTAACGACGAATCCCGACTTGTAGAAACCCTGCTGTGACCAAGCTAAACACATGGAGTCATGACCAAACATTTCAATGACCCACTTCATTGGTCGTAGCCCTTGGTTCTACCGATGCCATAATGGCCCTGAATCCGCCTCCGTACCTCCTACCATAGTGGTCCAAAGCTATAGACATCGTAAACCCCTTAGCACGCGTCGCGAAGCAAAGCCCAACCATGAAGCGAACTCGTTGATTCCCATCTAGATCTTGAGCTCTAACTTCTCATTTGGACTTCCTTTGCATCTCGGGTTTGGTCGAATTGGAGTGGGTCTTCAGAAGAGTTTTCGCGCAGTAACAGTCCTAGAATTCGGTTCGGTTCGGTAGTCATCACCCTCGTCGGTTCGGTTCGGTTCGGGTATCCTCCTCCTATCCGGTTCAGTTCGGGTCTCCTCCTCTATCCGGTTCGGTTCGGATCTCCTCCTCCTATCCGGTTCGGTTCGGGTGTCTCCTCCTATCCGGTTCGGTTCGGATCTCCTCCTTCTATCCGGTTCAGTTCGGATCTCCTCCTCCTATCCGGTTCGGATCGGATGTTCTTCCTACTCGATTCGGTTCGGATCTCCTCCTCCTATCCGGTTCGGATGTTCTTCCTATTCGATTCGGATCTCCTCCTTCTATCCGGTTCGGATCGGATCTCCTCCTCCTATCCGGTTCAGATCGGGTGTTCTTCCTAACCGGTTTTGAAAATCTGCAACTTTTTCCAGCAAGCTATTTTCGCCGAACAACGGCGTTTTCAACCATTCTAAACTTCCTATGACATTACAAAACATTCCAAACAGCAGTAACAACATATAGAATCAATCAAAAACATTAAAACATCATTTACATAAAATACTTTAGATCAAACATACCCAGAAACCCATGTTTTCCCCTTAATCCTTCTTAACCATGATTATGCATACAATTAGCAAAACTTATCCAAATTAGCCCAAATTTTTATCAGAGCCATAAAACATCATTATAGAATTTTAGGAATTTTTCCAGAATTTATTAATGTATAAATTCGCTAATCTTCACTAATTACCCATAATTAACCGTAATTAGTGTAAAAGCAAGCTAATCACTCACCTTTGCCACAACTAAAACCCCAAAACTGAAATATTCTATGATTTGGCGATGTTCCCAATCTTACACAGCAGCTCTACCTCGGTTCTCGTGCTAATACTCCTTGATTTGATGTTTGCTAAGCCTAATCTTCAATTAGAAAGTGATTAAGGGGTGTTTTGAAGAGATTTAGAGGGTGGAGGCCATGGCTAAGTTAAGAGGAATGAATAGTGACGGCTGAAAAATGAGAAAAAGGTATTCTCCAAACCCTAACAGCCCTTTTAAACTCCTAATCCCGAAATTCCCCTTTGAGCCTAGCTGTTAATCACCCGGTTAAGCCTAATTAAGCTGTTTTTTACCATCTGAAACTTGTTTCAGCCATATCTCCCAAACGGTGAGTCCGTTTGGCTATTATGACCACTCTACGGAAAGAGAAACCATCATCCGGAGTTAATGGAAGTGGTTTCAGGTCAAAATTCCTTCCTAGTCAAAAGTTATGGCCAAAACAGTACCAACTAGGGGTAAAATGGTCATTTAAAAATCGGGAAAAAATCATGAACATGGGAAATGACCCTAATAGTCGTCTCCCAAAGTTACATGACCATACGACTTCGTATGTGAAAGAAATAAATATCCTACGATCCTATGATGCGTAGAATACGGGTCGTTACACCTTCGAAGTTTCAGAAAATTCTAGAACTAAAAATAGCTCGAAATTCGAATTCAAACCCCAGCTTTGACTGGGCGGGAATTTTCCCGCCCAGGACCAGATCGACCTGGGGGTCGACACTATGGTCGACCTCCCAGGGCCAGGTCGACCCTATTGTCGACCTGGGGGTCGACCTGGTGCTGAAACCCAGTATTGAGCCTGGGTTCATTCTGATGTATCTAGACTCGTTTCGTTACCACATTCTTGACTCTAAACCTATATAAACACCCTCCTAGCCCCATTCTCTCTACACCAATTCTCTCTAGACTTATGCTGCTTAAATTCTAGTTAAAGGACTACTTCTTCTCCATCAAGACTACGCGATTTGCAAATTGGGGGTTTTCATTTAGAACACGATTAATCAAATAGAGATTCAACATCAACTTCTGCTTTCTAATTCTCGATCTGCGCACTGTAAGTTCAAGTTACTTTTAGATTAAAACTATGAACTTAACATGGACATGTTATAAATTGGAATTGGACCTATGTATGATAATTGATTCATGTCTATTCTTGTTCATTTTGGATCTTGACTTTTGGGAATATTGCTATGAAATTAATTTGGGCCTATTCATGTTGTAAATCAAATCCTTTCATGTCTATAATATTATCATGCCTATGATGTTGAATCAGTTATTATTCACAAGTTTGGATTATCACCTTAATCATGACTATCACCTTATGTAACGGCTGGAAATTTTCGACTCCTCGGGAGTCGAAAATTCCGCGACGTTAGTGAAAGAATTTAGAAGGTGAGAAAGAAAAGATAGAACTAATAGAATAGAAGAAGAAAAAGAACATCAGAATCATCAGAGTAACACGAATCTCATAGCGGAACGAATAACATATAATATATAACATAACTTTGAAGTAAACAGTTATATATATACAATAGCACTTATCAGAGTACAACACTTACAACACAGCGGAAATAACTATAGCTATAAAATCTTGCAGCCTCCTGCTCCAAGCTCTCCAAGTATATCCGTAAATCCCGACTACTTGACTGCCCGTACAAATTTAGGCACCCAAGAGTTTAGGGAAAACAACAAAGTAAACTCCGGGTCAGTCATGGGACTGGTATGAGTAAAACAGTTTAAAACAATTGAACAGGTATATGATATCTCATAAGACCACGCCGTGAATACGGAACGGGTTTTTCCCTTATGAGTATCTGAACAACTTTGACAAGAAATATCATTGTGATATTATAATAATGTCTAAGTACAAATAGGTATCAATCTAGCAGAAACGCTTGCATCTCACGTTCTACATACATAGTATAAAATCATAAACCGATGGGCGTTTATCGGAGAATGGATTCCAACAGACAAGGTATGGGAGCACCTTCTGAATAGTGTACTCTAGAGGTGATACACTCAGGGTTCAACAAGAACGTCTTGCAACCCGGCCACACATGACCGCTCACTCATTTAGCTTGAGTGTCGCGAATATATTGCCACCACGGTTGTAGGCCATCCAACCGTCATTCGAAGATACAGAATCAAAAAGAAGTATAAATATGGATATTCCCTAGATCGGTGACAATACACCCTGCTTGGGAATGACCCAACTAGCCATGCTGCCTAGCCCAACTTTTGTTACTTCCTGGTGTGAGGCTAGAGGCTACGTCTATCTTCAGAACATCTGATCACCATTCACTTTGAATGCCACATCGTCATACCCGCCAAATCACAAATTGACTTATCCAAAAATAACACGGGTATACAGCTAAGAGAAACGAATTCCTCCGCCACCAAACGTGGATACGTTTGAACAGATCAACTTACGCGATCCATTGGATATACTCTGTCAGACCTTCTTCCATATACGTTGTCCTGGGACTGGACAAACCGAAGGCACTATTCAGTATATCCATCTTAGTCACTGTTATCTAAGACTTATACAACAGCCCTTGCACTTTACTCCGTCTTCAATTTATCTTTGGCAGATATTGCTCGCAACACTTATGCCAATACAGAGTGGTTCTTTGGATAATAATCCAACCGGTCTCTCCATATTAACAACGTTAAAATGGTAAAAACTTTGATAGTCTGTGATCTAACTATCAAATGAAAACATGTCGTTGTACAAACAACGATCTTATTTCCAAATGGGAATTCGATCGATCAATCATCATATGTTCATATTTCCTTATTTCATATATTTAGAAAATATATGTTATTAATCATTGGAAAACATTTCCATAGCTTATTTTCACATCACTATTATTTCGCAACTATCAGTCCCTAACTGTAACTAGTATGAGAACAATTCTCTAAGTATCAATCCGGAAGGTCGAAACCAACATCAGATCGTCACTTAGAAAACCGTTCAACTTACCCTCTCCAGTCAGTTTCTGAATTTGCTTAACTCTATTTCTTAAATTCTTATCATGAAAACATTTCATTTTCTATGTTTAGAAAACATATCTGACTATATTTGGAAAACGTTCCCAAAACTCATTTACGGATTTCCAATGAACGTTGTATAAAACATCGTTTCGCTTAATCCATTTATCGCTTATTACTTAACTATATTTCAAATCAACCTTTTCTATCGAACCACAACTATTCCTTTGTCAATTCTGAAGTCAATCAAGTTGGAGTATAATTACCTCTCAGACCTTAATTGAACAACGTCCTTTACTGTGAAATAGATGAAGCTCGTCACTCACTTTTTCCAATCATCTATTTACGCAAATTCTCGGATTCAGGTTACGAATCCACTTCTTAAATGAAAACGTTTGATTATAACTATAACGTTATAATTCCTACTTCTGCAATATCTCCTAAATTATAACTTTATCTCCTAACTCGAATAATTTAACAGACACCTAATTTCTAAATCAATAACTAAATCTTGATTTAAACCCTGGAAAGTAAATAGTACTTTCCCGAATTCGCTATAATCGAATTCGACGTATAACTCTCCTTCGAGTAATCTCTATTTGATTAACTCTTCTTCGAATAACCTATATTCGATTTTCTCTCTTCGAATAACTCATATTCGAAATCTCTCTCTTTCGAATAAACAATATTCGATCTCTTTCTTTCGAATATGCTATATTCGAAAATCTCCTTTCGATTTACTAATCGATAACTCCTTTCGATCAAACTAAAATCGATAACTCCTTTAACTCTATTCGAATAATTAATATTCGACTAACTCTTTTGGATCAACTCATTTGATTAACTCCTTCGAATAACTAATTCGAATAACTTACCTTTGAATAACCAATATTCGATTTACTCTAACTCGATTAACTTAATTCTAATCGATTTACTCCATTTCGATTCAACTTAATTCAAATCGATTAACTTAACTCAAATTGATTAACTCCTTTCGAATAACTAAATTCGATTTAACTCTAATGGAATAACTAATATTCAATTAACTCTTACGTGTTTAACTCTATTTGAATAAGTAATTCAAATCACTCTAATGTGTTTAACTCTATTCAAATATCTAATTCGAATAACTCATTTCGAATAACTAAATTCGATTAACTCTTTTAACTTTACTCGAATAACTATATTCGATTAACACCTTCTTTCGAATAACTATATTCGATTAACTCTTCGACTAACTCCTTTGGATTAACTAACTTCGAATAACTCCTTTGGATTAGCTAACTTCGAATAACTCCTTTGGATTAACTAACTTCGAATAACTCCTTTGGATTAACTAACTTCGAATAACTCCTTTGGATTAACTAACTTCGAATAACTCCTCTTGGATTAACTAACTTCGAATAACTCCTTTGAATTAACTAACTTCGAATAACTCCTCTTGGATTAACTAACTTCGAATAACTCCTTTGGATTAACTAACTTCGAATAACTCCTTTGGATTAACTAACTTCGAATGACCAATATTCGATAACTACTCTTCGAATAAATAATATTCGGTAACTCTTCTCAAATGAATAACATTTGATTTCTCCACTCGAATAAACTATATTCAATTACTCTTCTCTCGAATACACTATATTCGATACTCTACTTTGAATAAGTGATATTCGACAACTCTACTCGATTAACTCCACTTGGATAACTCTAACCGGTCAACTCAACTGGTTTAACCTAACTGGTTAACTCTAACTGGTCAATTCTAACTGATTAACTCAAATGGTTTAACCTAACTGGTTAACTCGTCTCGATTAACTGAACTAATCCACTTAGTTTAACTTAGCTAATTCACGTTGATTAACTCTAACCGATTCACTTAGTTTAACTCAACTAATTCACTTCGATTAACCACTTAGTTAACATAACTAATTCACTTCGATTAACCACTTAGATTAACTTAACTAATTCACATCGATTAACCACTTAGTTTAACTTAACTAATTCACATTGATTTACTCTAACCGATTCACTTAGTTTAACTTAACAAATTCACTTCGATTATGTAACGACCCGTGTTTTTCGACCCTTTGAATATGAATATTTAAATTAGTTTTTAATATTATATTGGGAATATTAATGGAATTTAATATTTAATTCGTTATTAAAAACAAAGTTGAACGTTATAATTTATATATATAATATAAATCGAGCTTGAAAATGGCGTGCAGTTCGTAATATTTGGTTTTGAACTTCAACTGAGAATACAAGATTCGATATAAGTCGGATTTCTGTGAAACAAGACACGTTGGGACCGTATTGACAATAATTTTCATATGAAAGAGAAAAATCTAGATTTCGTGTTATAGTTTGATAGTTATGGCCAAATCAAATTTTGAAATAGTCGCTATGGAAAATCGTTATTTAATTATAAGCCTTTTAAGTAGCCGTTTTGCAAACGGACTCAGATTTCGACAAAATCAGTTTCATTAGAACCGTATCGCTAAATTATTGTACGGTGGTGAATTGCGTGGAAAACCGATATCGTATGTGACCACGGTAGCTATAAACGCTCGTTCAAATTCTATAGCGTGCATTCAAATAAATATGAGGAGTATTTGGGTGTAACTTGAGCAGACGATCGAATTAGGCTACGAAACCAGTTCCGTTGAGTTCGTATCGTCGATTAGAGTCAGGATATGTATATAGTTTGTTATTTTTAGAGATGGGAAAATTTAGCGTTAAAAAGGGTAAGGCGGTTCAGGGTAAAAACAGCCTACCGGGGCAACAGTCTCAGAATGCGACGAAATTAGTGCCGTTGGATTCGTATCGAAAAGTTATTGTCGATGTTCGCAGTTTCAAGTTAATTTGATTTATCTGGTGACCATGGAAAAATTAAACGTGTGTTCATTTCCGGTTTCATAAAGGAAATTTTTTCATATGACCTCGGATTTCAATGAAACTTGTCCCATTGGGTTTAGAATACCTTTTTACACCAGGATTAGTTTTTTTATCAGAAGACAGAAATCAATTGGGGTGGGTTTTATCAACTATTTCGCAGTGAAGTTTCATACGGACTAAATTATTTTCAATTGTCTTCTCATACCCTAGCCTTTCTCCACGTCTAGTGCACATCAACTATCAATTCGAAAGAAACACAGCTACTGTAAGGATGCAGACCTACATCGTACCCAACCAAAAACGTGCCGACAAAGTCTGGATTCCTACTCTACATCATCCTAAGCACCTATGTTACTTGGCCGCCAAACAATACTATTTGGTCACCACGTTTCCCCTCATATAAATACAACATACTTCATTTCTTTTCCTTCCGCAAACCAAAGGCCGACAGCCTCCCTGATGCTTTCCTTCGTCTATATTAACTGCGCCTCTAAAAAAAAAAAAAAAAATCAACCATAACAAAATAAAAGTGCCGTGACCCTTGTAGGCTATAGCACTCACGGCTGACCCGGTGATGGCGAATGGAAGGGGCTTGTGTGTGTTCGAACAGGAGAGTATGGCGTGGGTTTAAACAAAGGAAACAAGGGGGAGTTGCGAAGTATAAACAATGGTGTGGGAATGTTTTGAACTTGCCTAGCAAATGAATGGACGTGGGAAGAAGTGGGGCGTGAGGGGCCATTCGTGTTTGTATGGGAAAGTTGAAAAGGAAAGTGGGGTGTTGAACTAAACAAGGAAGTGCGTTGGAAGCTTGCATGGTTTGCTGAGGGTATGGAGCAGTGTGAAGTGGGTTCATGCGTGAACCAAAGGGGATTGCGGAAAAAAAAGGGGCTGTGCAGTTTGAAGACAAGAGGGAGGAGCTGTGCTTAGTCTTTGGACGTGAAGAAAGAAGAATAGAAAGAAAGAATCGGACTAAATAAGGGACGGAACCGCATCAATGGGCATAACATTACGAAGCTGGAAGCTTGTAAAACGAACCGGTTGACGACGGATGAGACCAAAGTGAGTTAAACTCACTCAGTTTTTCCCCATTTATATTTTATATAAATTGGGTGTTTTTATTCTGTGTGTCCTGTTTGCCAATGGTTGACTGTTTTTCTAGTTATACATTTATCTGTTGATTTAACCGATGAAATTAAACTGTGTTTAATTTCAGTGAAATACCAAATCGTTATTTTTAACGATTGGTTCCAATAAAGGTAACTCACCTTGGTTGGTCACGTTTATTTATAAACGTGTTTAAAATGGTTGCATTGTTTGTGGTTGATGTTAAATGGTCGTCATTTAGTTTATCAGTTAAACAAAACTGAACAGTCTGATTTGAGATAACCATTTTGTATACAGGGAAGAACAGGTTGGAGGGACCCAACCGGATCCCTCAAATGTATTTTTATTTTCATATTCTCATATATGAACTGATCTGTTTGTGTGATAGATTTGATGGTTGATTATTGAATGTTCAACATCTGTTAGTTTAAAACCAATGGGTGATATTGGTTAAGTGTTTGGCAGAGTATGGCCTTTAAAAATCAATCGGTTTATAGATATGAATTCACCGTTAGGTAAGTCGATAAAAGTGAAGTTATAAAGTTTATTTTATAACTGGACTCAGATCTTGAAATATATTATTTAAATAAAGTATAAAAGGGAATTAAATAAATATTTTATTTATTTAAGACCTTGATTTATGGTTGGTTTATTTTATAACGTATATGCTGATGTTAATCAGATTTTCAAGTATGAAGATAAGAAATGAATTGAAAGGGTTAAACTTTGATCATTGTTTTGTAAAGAAAACAAATAATTAGAATTTATTTAAATTAATTATATTTTTAATTAATTTAAAGCGAGGATTGTCGAAATCGGTTAATGAGATAATCAAGTTTTTGAGTAATTAAATCGACCATTTGGAATTAGAATTGTTTATCAAGTTAATGTGTTTTGACTAAAATAGTTAAATGAATATTGTTTAAATAAGGATTTAAAGGGGATTTAATATTTAATAAAGGGATTAACTACTAAAGTAGTTAATGTTGAAATAAGTTATTATTTTAATTCATGATGAATTTAGGAAAATATTTTTAAATGGGAATTCATTTAAAAAGTGGCCGAATGGGAGATGCAAGCCAATTGAATGGTGAAAGGAAATAAACGTACTCAATTATATGAATTAAGTGAAAGGAGATTACGATAAAAAGGGTTTATTATAAACCAGAGGTTTTAAGTGAGATTCAAAGTGTTAAGACGTTAATTTTACATTAACGTTATTTGAAACGAGATCTAGTAAAAAGGAGAATTTTAAATGAGGTTTCAAAATGGGAAACTGAATATATTTATTCGAGATAGAATTAGCCAAACATAATTATTCGGCTAAGTTGCCATTACGTACGACTGCTAGCGTAATTCGCAGGGCTGCAGATAGCCTACGGCGGTCGGATGTTTCCTGAGGGAATCAGGCGTAACCATTGTGATCGCTGTGATCTAGAGTCAAGCGAACGGAGTCAAGACGAATGTTAATTAATCAATTAGAGTTATTCAAATATCGTATTTTGAATATTTAAAAGAATTGGAAGTTTCAATTTAACAAAAAGGAAATCAGTTTGTTAAAGGCCAAATGATGCTGAATACTTAACCAGTGAACTCATTGGAGTGTCATGTTTGAAACACTGTTTATTTTGATAGTTAAAACACCGACTATCAAATCTGTCCAATACGATTGTTGGTATGGAAAGACCGGGATCGAATTTATATTCGAAAACCATTCTGACCAACAAATACGTGAAGATCTCAGAAGATGATCGAGATGGAGCATTGAAGACCGTGGATCTTCATAAACGGAAGGACCACTACGGTTCTCTGCCTGGCAAGCAGAGATAAGCTGTGATTCTGTCGTGGTTGGAATCTACGGGTTGCAAGGACTTCTCGCTACTGATCCATGGGGTGATTCCTATATTGGATGCGGTAGGAGAGTGCCTTCGGTTCATCCTGTTCCTGGATGACATATATGGACGAATGTCTGACAGAGTATTTCTGAAGGATCACGTACGTTGATTTCTTCAAACGTACGATAGTTGTTGGCGGAGAATCGCCGTTCTCTTAGCTTCCAGCTAGAGTATTTTTGTGGATATCAATTAGTGATATTTGACGGATCTGACGATGTGGCATTCAAAGTGAATGACGACCAGATGATCAGAAGAAAAATTCTGGCCTCAAGCTTCATCAACCGGGAAATGACAAAAATCGGGCAGGCAGCATGGCTATGTGGGTCGCTCCCATTAGGGTGTATGATCACCTATCTAGAGGAAGTCCTTTTTGTTTCTTTAATCTATGTTTCGATGCTGTCCCTTGTCGGGAGACGGTTGCTGATCCCAACCGTCGGTGATATACATTCGATACACTCAAGCGAAATGAGTGGTCGGTCATGTGAGGGCCGGGTTGCAAGAAGTTCTTGTTGAACCCAGTGTATTCGTCTCTAGAGATACACGATCGGCGGGTGGTCCCATACCTTGTCAAGTCGGAATCCAATTCCCAATAAGCGCCTGCGGGTTTTGATTGTATACTATATATGTGGAGCGTGAGATGCAAGCGTTCCACTAGATTCTATTTACTTGTATTTAGACATTATTATAATATCAGAAAAGATATTGGTTTCAAAACTGGTTTGGGTTATCGTAAGGTAAAAACCGTCCATGTTTATGTGTGGATTTGGTCTTACGATTATCCTTTTCTTTTGAAAAGATTTTTGAACTTTAAAATCATGATTGGATGATTCACCCTTATTACTGTGCGAGTTTATCTCACTCTGGTTCACCAGACTGACCCGGTGTTTTGTAAATGCTCGGGTTAGGCCGGGTTGTACAGGTTCAGGTTATCGACTGCTGTGAAGAGACGAGCTGGAAGAGTCCAGACGTATGATATTATTATTCCGCTGTGTGTTATATGAGGACAGATTAGTATCACTGTCCAGATGATGTACTCTGATACTGTAAGTATTTTAAAGCTTTCAATAAAGATTTATTTCTGTATTATATTTTGTTCCGCTGCGATGTGAGACTCTGTGTGGTGTTGCTTTCTTCTTCTTCCTCTATTCTAATATTTCTATCTTATCTATTCTCACTCTCTAACTTCTTTTTATTAATGATCTGGAATGTTCGATGTCTGAATGGTCAACATGGTAATTTGATGTTGATTTTCGGAGTCGAAAATCCCGGTTCGTTACAGTGGTATCAGAGCTATTGGTTAAGTAATTACCTTGGCTCTGTGGCGTGACTCAGTAGAGATGGGGTTAGCAATACCCTAGATTGAGTTTGAGTGTATATATATGAGCGCGTATTTGTAAATTGATATAAAAACTGTTTATATTGTGTTGGTTGGTTTGTCGAGTAGTTTATGAATTCTGGTCGATACAGTAATGCAAACTGTGTCGATAAGTGTTTCTAAACTCTTGAACAGAATAATTCGACACAGTATGTTTTTGAAAGGGGGTAAATGAAATAATTTACCCAAATTATATTTTGATATAAAGAAAATATATATTGGGAAATATTATAATATATTGGTTGTGTTGGTTGATTATAATTGGAATGGTTATATAGATAACCAGTTCAAATTCGTATAATATAAAAGCAGATTAATTGAATCTGAATTAAATCAGAACTAGAATTAAAATGCTGAAAACTGGGAAAAATGTTCATAAAGGGATTTGAATTGAATATATGAGAATTTTAAGATCCTGGGAGATTTTAAATTTGTTTCACGAGCATTGTGTTTAGTATTTTGAAATAGATTTCAAAAGGAAAGTATTTAAAATTGGAATTTTGTAGTGATATAGTATTGAACTCACTTTGATAGCTGGGGAATAATTCTGAGGATGCTGGCCACATCATCAGTGTTCATTTCCGAGTTCTAAGTGACGGATTACTACCAAAGGTTTTGTTTTGGAATTGCTTTGAGAAAAACAAGTTGTTTCGAATCCTGAAAGGAATATTTGATTTTTGAAAATAGCTGGATTGTTTAAAAACTCCCAGGGAAATTGTTTGAACAAAAACAAAAATTAAATAGAAATTGGGAAAGCAAATATGAATTGAATTGAAATCAATTAACTGGAAATTGAATCGGGATATAATATATCGAATGGAATCAGATTTTGAATTGGGAGACAGGAATTTGAAATGGTGTTGGAATGATAAGTTAAGAGTTGAAATTGAAATGGATGGAAACTGAGTTAAGAATGGAATTTGGCTTGGACGCGTGAAGTATTTGGTTTGAGGGTAAAATTGGAATTTTGGTTGGAAATGCCTGTGTATATGCTGACAGGGTGGCAGATGGAAAGGATATAATGATATGCCCGACAAAAAGGTACACGTTTATTTTGATATGGGTTTGGTGATTTATGAGCCTATTTGGCAAGCCGCTTGGCTGTTTCATTTTCTTTTGGATTAGAGAAGGCCCAGGAAGGCGAATTGTGGTTGTACCGATTGAGCCGTACAGAGGAGGTGCTGGCGAAATTTTTCGGGAATCTAAGGTGTTAGAAAATTTTCAATATTTTTGAAAATATTGATTTATAGTATTGAATTGATTTAAATTAAATTGGATTTGGAAATTAATGAGTTTATAACGTTCTTTCTTACCTTAGCAATTTCGAGGACGAAATTATTTTAAGGGGGGAAGAATGTAACGACCCGTGTTTTTCGACCCTTTGAATATGAATATTTAAATTAGTTTTTAATATTATATTGGGAATATTAATGGAATTTAATATTTAATTCGTTATTAAAAACGAAGTTGAACGTTATAATTTATATATATAATATAAATCGAGCTTGAAAATGGCGTGCAGTTCGTAATATTTGGTTTTGAACTTCAACTGAGAATACAAGATTCGATATAAGTCGGATTTCTGTGAAACAAGACACGTTGGGACCGTATTGACGATAATTTTCATATGAAAGAGAAAAATCTAGATTTCGTGTTATAGTTTGATAGTTATGGCCAAATCAAATTTTGAAATAGTCGCTATGGAAAATCGTTATTTAATTATAAGCCTTTTAAGTAGCCGTTTTGCAAACGGACTCAGATTTCGACAAAATCAGTTTCATTAGAACCGTATCGCTAAATTATTGTACGGTGGTGAATTGCGTGGAAAACCGATATCGTATGTGACCACGGTAGCTATAAACGCTCGTTCAAATTCTATAGCGTGCATTCAAATAAATATGAGGAGTATTTGGGTGTAACTTGAGCAGACGATCGAATTAGGCTACGAAACCAGTTCCGTTGAGTTCGTATCGTCGATTAGAGTCAGGATATGTATATAGTTTGTTATTTTTAGAGATGGGAAAATTTAGCGTTAAAAAGGGTAAGGCGGTTCAGGGTAAAAACAGCCTACCGGGGCAACAGTCTCAGAATGCGACGAAATTAGTGCCGTTGGATTCGTATCGAAAAGTTATTGTCGATGTTCGCAGTTTCAAGTTAATTTGATTTATCTGGTGACCATGGAAAAATTAAACGTGTGTTCATTTCCGGTTTCATAAAGGAAATTTTTTCATATGACCTCGGATTTCAATGAAACTTGTCCCATTGGGTTTAGAATACCTTTTTACACCAGGATTAGTTTTTTTATCAGAAGACAGAAATCAATTGGGGTGGGTTTTATCAACTATTTCGCAGTGAAGTTTCATACGGACTAAATTATTTTCAATTGTCTTCTCATACCCTAGCCTTTCTCCACGTCTAGTGCACATCAACTATCAATTCGAAAGAAACACAGCTACTGTAAGGATGCAGACCTACATCGTACCCAACCAAAAACGTGCCGACAAAGTCTGGATTCCTACTCTACATCATCCTAAGCACCTATGTTACTTGGCCGCCAAACAATACTATTTGGTCACCACGTTTCCCCTCATATAAATACAACATACTTCATTTCTTTTCCTTCCGCAAACCAAAGGCCGACAGCCTCCCTGATGCTTTCCTTCGTCTATATTAACTGCGCCTCTAAAAAAAAAAAAAAATCAACCATAACAAAATAAAAGTGCCGTGACCCTTGTAGGCTATAGCACTCACGGCTGACCCGGTGATGGCGAATGGAAGGGGCTTGTGTGTGTTCGAACAGGAGAGTATGGCGTGGGTTTAAACAAAGGAAACAAGGGGGAGTTGCGAAGTATAAACAATGGTGTGGGAATGTTTTGAACTTGCCTAGCAAATGAATGGACGTGGGAAGAAGTGGGGCGTGAGGGGCCATTCGTGTTTGTATGGGAAAGTTGAAAAGGAAAGTGGGGTGTTGAACTAAACAAGGAAGTGCGTTGGAAGCTTGCATGGTTTGCTGAGGGTATGGAGCAGTGTGAAGTGGGTTCATGCGTGAACCAAAGGGGATTGCGGAAAAAAAAAAAGGGGCTGTGCAGTTTGAAGACAAGAGGGAGGAGCTGTGCTTAGTCTTTGGACGTGAAGAAAGAAGAATAGAAAGAAAGAATCGGACTAAATAAGGGACGGAACCGCATCAATGGGCATAACATTACGAAGCTGGAAGCTTGTAAAACGAACCGGTTGACGACGGATGAGACCAAAGTGAGTTAAACTCACTCAGTTTTTCCCCATTTATATTTTATATAAATTGGGTGTTTTTATTCTGTGTGTCCTGTTTGCCAATGGTTGACTGTTTTTCTAGTTATACATTTATCTGTTGATTTAACCGATGAAATTAAACTGTGTTTAATTTCAGTGAAATACCAAATCGTTATTTTTAACGACTGGTTCCAATAAAGGTAACTCACCTTGGTTGGTCACGTTTATTTATAAACGTGTTTAAAATGGTTGCATTGTTTGTGGTTGATGTTAAATGGTCGTCATTTAGTTTATCAGTTAAACAAAACTGAACAGTCTGATTTGAGATAACCATTTTGTATACAGGGAAGAACAGGTTGGAGGGACCCAACCGGATCCCTCAAATGTATTTTTATTTTCATATTCTCATATATGAACTGATCTGTTTGTGTGATTGATTTGATGGTTGATTATTGAATGTTCAACATCTGTTAGTTTAAAACCAATGGGTGATATTGGTTAAGTGTTTGGCAGAGTATGGCCTTTAAAAATCAATCGGTTTATAGATATGAATTCACCGTTAGGTAAGTCGATAAAAGTGAAGTTATAAAGTTTATTTTATAACTGGACTCAGATCTTGAAATATATTATTTAAATAAAGTATAAAAGGGAATTAAATAAATATTTTATTTATTTAAGACCTTGATTTATGGTTGGTTTATTTTATAACGTATATGCTGATGTTAATCAGATTTTCAAGTATGAAGATAAGAAATGAATTGAAAGGGTTAAACTTTGATCATTGTTTTGTAAAGAAAACAAATAATTAGAATTTATTTAAATTAATTATATTTTTAATTAATTTAAAGCGAGGATTGTCGAAATCGGTTAATGAGATAATCAAGTTTTTGAGTAATTAAATCGACCATTTGGAATTAGAATTGTTTATCAAGTTAATGTGTTTTGACTAAAATAGTTAAATGAATATTGTTTAAATAAGGATTTAAAGGGGATTTAATATTTAATAAAGGGATTAACTACTAAAGTAGTTAATGTTGAAATAAGTTATTATTTTAATTCATGATGAATTTAGGAAAATATTTTTAAATGGGAATTCATTTAAAAAGTGGCCGAATGGGAGATGCAAGCCAATTGAATGGTGAAAGGAAATAAACGTACTCAATTATATGAATTAAGTGAAAGGAGATTACGATAAAAAGGGTTTATTATAAACCAGAGGTTTTAAGTGAGATTCAAAGTGTTAAGACGTTAATTTTACATTAACGTTATTTGAAACGACATCTAGTAAAAAGGAGAATTTTAAATGAGGTTTCAAAATGGGAAATTGAATATATTTATTCGAGATAGAATTAGCCAAACATAATTATTCGGCTAAGTTGCCATTACGTACGACTGCTAGCGTAATTCGCAGGGCTGCAGATAGCCTACGGCGGTCGGATGTTTCCTGAGGGAATCAGGCGTAACCATTGTGATCGCTGTGATCTAGAGTCAAGCGAATGGAGTCAAGACGAATGTTAATTAATCAATTAGAGTTATTCAAATATCGTATTTTGAATATTTAAAAGAATTGGAAGTTTCAATTTAACAAAAAGGAAACCAGTTTGTTAAAGGCCAAATGATGCTGAATACTTAACCAGTGAACTCATTGGAGTGTCATGTTTGAAACACTGTTTATTTTGATAGTTAAAACACCGACTATCAAATCTGTCCAATACGATTGTTGGTATGGAAAGACCGGGATTGAATTTATATTCGAAAACCATTCTGACCAACAAATACGTGAAGATCTCAGAAGATGATCGAGATGGAGCATTGAAGACCGTGGATCTTCATAAACGGAAGGACCACTAAGGTTCTCTGCCTGGCAAGCAGAGATAAGCTGTGATTCTGTCGTGGTTGGAATCTACGGGTTGCAAGGACTTCTCGCTACTGATCCATGGGGTGATTCCTATATTGGATGCGGTAGGAGAGTGCCTTCGGTTCATCCTGTTCCTGGATGACATATATGGACGAATGTCTGACAGAGTATGTAACAACCCGAAAATCTGAGCCAGTTTGAAAATTTTAAATTGGCAATTTTAGCGAATTTTGAATATTTAAAATAGATTATTTTAAATAGTATCGACGAGAAATTTATTTTGAATATAATTCGAACGTATATATTATACGCGTCGTTGTTAGAATATAAATATTTATATATATAATTATAAATAGAATAGAAAATGGCGCGGTAGTTCGAAAATTCGATTTCTAATTTCAAATGAATATACAGAATTCAATATAAGTCAGAATTGAACGGAACAAGAAATATTTGAATCTGTATAACTATATCTTTGTAACGAAGTTAACAAACTGAGATTTCATCTTAGAAATGATAAGATATGTCCAGTTTAAAATTAGAAATAGTCGCTGTGGAATTTATATATATTTTTATATATATAAGGCCCTTAAAAATAGTCGTTTTGCAAACGACCTCGGATTTCGACGAAACCAGTTTTGTTGGGTCCGTGATGTTAAGTTATTGCTAGGTTTCAAATTTCATAATTTTTCGAATCAATATGTGAGCGTGGCAAAGGAAAATGCGTTTGACCATTTTCAGTTGATTTTAATCGACTGGAAATTGGCCATTTTTCAAACGGTCTCAGAATTCGTCGAAACTAGTTTTGTTAGGACCGTATCGTCAAAACGAAGCTAGAAAATATTTTTCTGGAATTTTTCTAGTTAGTATGTGACCCCGGTAATTCGAAATGCGCGTTTAAAATCAATATTGTGATTTAAATGTAAATTCAAAAGGAAACTGATTGTAACAATCGAACCAGCTTGCGATACATATCCCATTGTGTTCGGAATGGGGGTAAAACGCTATGGGCGACAGGCGGTGGGCCTCGTTTCGAGGTCGTATGAAAAAGTCAACTTTAGGTTGAATTAATTAATAAAAAAAAATAAAAAAATAAATAATCCTTCTCCCTTACACCTGCCCCCCCCCCCCGTTTCAATTTCATTTCACAGAAAAAAAAAAGAAAAAAAAAGGAGGCGACTGCGAAAACCGCCGCCACCATCGGAGGACCACCGCGCCTCATCAGAGACCCCCCCTTCCCCCTCGCCTGCGACGAAGATGACGCCCCCCCTCGCCTGTGACACCGAGCCCCGCGCCCTTTTCCCCTGCGCCGCCGTGTAATCGAGACCCCCCCAAACCCTAGGTCGGTCGAAGAAGCTACCGCCCGCCATTGCTGGAGCTCCGCCGCCACCTTCCAGTTGGGGCCACCTGCCTTCACTTCCCCCTTTCGATCTACCACCGAGACCCCCCCCCTTCTGTAAGTTTTTTTTCTCTTTCTTTTTATTTATTATTTTATTTTTGTTTTATAAAAACAGAAAAAAAAAAGAATTAAATACTTTTATTTTTATTTTAAAGTTTAAAACTAATTTTGATTTTAAAAAAAAAAGATTTAAAACTGAATTTTTAAAAGGTGAAAACTGAATTTTTTTAAAATGTTAAAACTGAATTTTTAAAAGGTGAAAACTGAATTTTTTTAAAATGTTAAAACTGAATTTTTAAAAGGTGAAAACTGAATTTTATAAAATGTTAAAACTGAAATTTTTAGAAAAGAAAGAAAACTGAACTGATTTTAATTAAAAGGTTAAAACAGTTTTTTTTCTAAATGTTTAAAACTGATTCTTTATTTTAAAAAGGGTTTTAAAAGATTTGAATTTTTAAAAGGTAAAAGATTTAAACTTTGAAAAGTAAAAGAAAAGATTAGATCTTTGAAATGGAAAAGGCGGAATCTATATAAATAAAAATTCGATTTTTATATATTGAACTTTGAACTAAAAATTCGATTTTTATATATTGAACTTTGAACTAAAAATTCGATTTTTATATATTGAACTTTGAAATAAAAATTCGATTTTTATATATTGAACTTTGAAATAAAAATTCGATTTTTATATATTGAACTTTGAACTAAAAATTCGATTTTTATATATTGAACTTTGAACTAAAAATTTGATTTTTAAATATTGAATAGCGAAGTAAAAAATTTGATTTTTATGTATGTAGTGGCTACGGGCAACGAAGATGACGAAGATGCGATAGCGGTGAAGATTTCCTGCATTGGAAGTGCCGTGGAGCTAGGATAGCTATATGTGAGAACTTCTCACCTTTCAATTTCTTTTTCTAGTTATATTTATATATATATATACTAGGATGCAGACGGTGCTTAGTAGCACCCGACACAATCGTCCACAGACCATGGACTTGTTTGTTTGGCTGTTTGGTGATTGATTGCGATATTGGTTTGAATGTGGTTTGTGGTGTGAAAAATCGAATCGATAAATTGGTTAGGATTAGACGTGCGCCGTTATAAGGCGAAGGAGTAAGGCTAGGTTAGACCCTTACTCCAAAGTTTGTGGTTTACATAACGAATTGATTTGATTGATGTGTGAATGGCGTGGGCCTTCACTAGACCGGGGATAAGGCTAGGCCTTGTCCCGTTTCTAGTATCGTGCCGTTATGCCGCCGAAATTTTCTAAAATATGTTAGAAAAATAAAAATATCATTTTATTGAAGAAATGAATTGAATAGAAATTCATAGGTTGAAATAAAATGTTTTATCGTTAAAAATATAATTTTTAACGTGAAATGAATAAAATAAAATATTCATTTATAAACCGGACGGTTTGTTTATGTACACCTATTTGAATGACATTGATTGGGACGATAAATTTTACACATCGCCCAATTGCACAAACAAAATATTTGTTTGATTGTTTGAAACCCCACACGGGTGTTAGGATGAAATATGCAGTTCACTCATCCTGATTGATTAAATATGTCGATCGATTGATTGACAGGCTGTTATAAGCGTTAGATATTTATATTTGATGCTTATACAGTGTAGTGCACTTTGGTTGATGGTTGATTATTTTTCAATGCTATTATATACATGTGATGTATGAAAATCCATATAATCAGCGTTATATGGTAATTGATTGGGCCTCATTCCAATTTGAAAAATAAAGAATATTATAAAATAAAAGTTCATGTGTTGACAGTACTCATCCATTGAGATTGGTCATGTGTTGAACGAAATATTTTGATAATAACAACCATTTTGAAGAAAAGAAATATTTGAAATATGATATTTGAAAATAGAAATTTATGAAGCCGTGTTGATTAGATTGACGCCATTTTGACGCGAACGATATTTATATCGATTTTATTCATTTTGAATTGAATTGAAAACGATTTCGAAATGAATTGAATTGAAAACGATTTCGAAATGAATTGAATTGAAAACGATTTCGAAATGAATTGAATTGAAAGCGATTTCGAAATGAATTGAATTGAAAACGATTTCGAAATGAATTGAATTGAAAACGATTTCGAAATGAATTGAATTGAAAACGATTTCGAAATGAAATGAATTGAAAACGAATTCAAATTGAATTGAAAGCGAATTGAAATGAATTCAAATTGAATTGAAATTTGAATTGAATAGAAATGAATTTTAAAACGAATTTATAAAGAAGAATTCAATTTTTGCTTTGAATTGAAATGGAAGTTGAAATAGATTTTGAAACAAATTTAAAAACTATTTATATAATTCGTCTTAAATAGAAATCGACGAAATATATATTATATATATTATATATATAATATAATGGCCTGAATAGACGCGCCGCGCCGCGGTAGTTCGTGAATTTCGACCATTGATTTCAAACGGACATTACGGGAGATCCGACCGTCGGATTCTCCTAAAACCGGAACCGTTGGGTTCGTATCGAAAAGAGCTTTCTAACGAATATTAGAAATTTGAAATCTAACGGTTGGATTTGGAATTATGTCCAAATCAAATTCGAAAAAGGTCGCTATAAGTGCAGTTCGATGGCCATTGATGGAAATCGACTGTACGGGCCTTGATAAAATTATTAAAAATAGTAATAATTTGTGTAAAATCATAAGAAATGATTTGTGAAAGTTTGGGATGAAAAACTCCATATTTAAAAAGATAAAAATAGATTTTTATCGAAATGAACTAGTTTTGAACTAGAATTATAATTCTATTTATTTTTAAATAAATAAATTGAATTTGAAATGGTTTTGAAAATAACCAAAATTTCCAATGATTGCATTGGAGTGGATTTGAATCGAAATTGTCTTCGGAATATTTCGATGTTGGAATTCGTGATATTACAGGTGTTGTTATGGAAATTTGAAAGATATATATGAGTATCGTTATTTCCAATACGACATTTGTTAGTCGTAGAATTCGATATTGAATATAAGCCGATATATTTTCTATTCAGAGCCTTGTATTGAATATCGAATATGATTTGGGTTTGTCGTGAATGGTGTCTTCACTAACACTGTTCTTGAACCCAGTTGAGAAAAGATTAAATCTTTTTATTTAGATTTAATGAAGTGTACCAATTAAATGATATTTAATTGGAATTGAACTGGTATTGATTTTTGGGTTTATCGTGAACAGTGTTTTAAATAACACTTGTTCTTTAACCCGATAATTAATGGAATGTGATTTTGGGTTTATCGTGAATCGTGTTTTAAATGACACTGATTCTTTAACCCAGATAAGGATTAAAACTAAGTGGAGTTTTAATGAATCTTTAATTAGATTGAAAAGATCGAGAATGGAGTATCACCAGTTTTGCTCCAGGCGATAGTTAAATCTTTAATTAGATTTGAACGTGAAATTTAGAAACTAACTGTCGGTTAGCCAAGCAGAATGGTTTTCTGGATATTGATCTGATGTTGGTTTCGGCCTTCGGGGTTAATATTTGGGGAATTATTCTCTTGATTAATTTACGGTTAGTGACTAATGAATTGGAATGAGGCGTATGTTGTGTTTGTGTAACACTTATTTAAAATATACGCGAGTTATTCGGAAAGGCCGGGTTTATCCCATTCTGAATAACTGATACGACGATAAGTCGAAGATGAAGACGATGGTCGAAGACCGGAGGTCTTCACGTCGTTTGGGTGATAACTAATGATCTTGATTGGGCTGTACACCCAAGAAGATGGAAACAGTTAGTGATCGTCCAGACGTACTTGGAGATCGATGGATATGCGGGGTACTAGGTGCCTCCGGTTTCGTTCAGACCCAGAACGGACTTGTAAATGGACTGTGTGTCTGACATCGGATTTCATTCTGTGTGACTGATATCGGTTGCATAGGATGGTTTGCCTGTGTGGCATGCTAAGATGCAAATGATCAAGGCTTCTGTTGAAAAGCAAAGTCTTGTGGTGATGATCAAAGCACGGCCTTTGTGGCGTAGCTTTGTGTAACGTTTACTTCGCGAGTTTCACACCCGGTATGAACCAAAAACGGGAGAGGACATCAGGGAGGACTTGCGTTTCTTTCTAGTTAGAAGTGGCGTCAGTGGTTTTACACGCCCTGACGAGTTTGACTTATGTGGTTGTTGCTGTTGCGAGGCGCCTCGGTTATATCGGTTTCGGCCGATGCATTCTGGTCGGCTGACGGACCAGACTTACACCCCATAGGGTGGGGAAACGTAGTGTTCAGGCATTTTAATCCACATCGGTGGACCGGCCCTGACGATCCAAAGGCTTGACAGAGTACTTGCCTGAGACACGGACTAGAGCGTCTCGAATCGGTTGAGGACTATCTTTTGCCTCGGTTCATAGATGGAAATCCAATTTCCAAATACGTGACATTTGCGGTTTTATTTGTAAACCTATATATGGCGACATGATATATGGTACCCATGCCGCCTATGATTGATACTTATGATTCGAAGTGTTTTATACACTATGCACTTATAATAGTATCAAATGTTTTGTTTTAAACGTATCAAGCATTCTTTGGCTGTTATAAGGGAAAACCCTATCCTCGACTGCGTTGCATTGTGTGATGGGACCTGGGTCTTATAACAGCTTCATTTCTCTTTATTTAGCATTGCGCTGTTTGTTTTATGCACTGGTATTCTTGGGAGGAAACCCGTTCCGTGTTATACGGCGTGGTCCCTTGATTTACCTAATGATTTAAAAATAAAGATTAATAACTGTTTTAGTTCTCACACCAGTCCCATGACTGACCTGGAGTTTATTGTTTTAACCTAAACTCTGGGTGCCCTTATTTTGACACGGGCAGCTAGTAGTTTCGGTTTTGCAGATTTTATTCACAGGATCCTGGTTCACAGCTGGAACGATATCCGGAAAGCTTTGTATCCGTATATCTCATTCTAAGTTGTGTATTGTATTATTTTCCGCTGCGATGTATTTAAATGTAATTTAAATCTCTGATAATTCTGTGTAATATTCTTTTATACTCTGTATATTCTTGTAATCTGATGCATTGTTGTAATATACAATGAAATGTTCTTCTGTATGCGTTCTGTTTTGTCCTGTTCTCAAACGATAGGGCGTTTCGAATGGTCTGGGTCGGTTTAGCGACTGGTTCAGACCGAGCGAAATTCCTTGCCGTCACAGTTGGTATCAGAGCTTTGGTTTACAAAGCAGAGAACAAGGCACATTAGAACCGTACGAAAGAATTCATCAGATATTGGATTAGCAATATCCAATGAGAGTGACTCGTTAGAGATAGGATCAGTAGTATCCTAGAACGAGTGTGAAGAGTATATTTTTGAAAAGGAAAACAATTTTGTTTTGAAAATTTAAATCAATTATTCGTATTTGATTATTTATTTTATATTGATTAGGACAATCCAAAATATAAAGATTTTGCGTATGCGCCTAGCTAGCGTGTATTCGAAGTTTTGATATATTGGATAGATATAGAATTACACTCTAGTCGCCCGAAGATGATATTGATGATGGTGCATCATCATCAGCATTTATATTCGAGTGTCGAAGGTGTGATATCTATATATTTCCTATTGACTGGTGTGAGAACCAAAAACTATATAGGATCTATTGTTGTGATTTGGCACCAAAAATCTGATTTTTGTATATGTATCAAAATTATGAATTTGAAAAACTAATCGACTAATTGATTGATGGTTGTATTGTTTGATTATTGTTTGAATAATTAAAATTTGAACCATTTAGTTCATTTGAGTCAAATATTGAATTGTATTGAAAATGGGTCGCATCTGCTTGCATATACATGTATATCATTAAACAGGTCATAGCAAGGAGGCTAGAGCCGAAGAATAAATTTTGTTTGCCCGACAAATAGGTACATGTTTACTACATAATTTCCTGTTTTGTTTGGGTGATGATGATTTTGTGAGCCTATTGGCTAGCCGCTTGGCTTTTTCTTTTTCTTTTTGAGATCTGAAGGACCGGGGAAGCTATTTGAAATTCCCCGATGCTCCCATTGTAGGGGAGGTTATGGCGAAATTTTTCAAAAATTTAGGGTGTTAGCCAAATTTTTGAAGTTTTGAAAATTCTCAGAAACCAAAGGGTTGGAGAATGGAAGCCAGATCGAGCGTAGAGTTGAATAATCAAACCACTTTCGACTTTGTTCCTTTTCGGGGACGAAAAGTTTTAAGTGGGGGAGATTGTAACAACCCGAAAATCTGAGCCAGTTTGAAATTTTTAAATTGGCAATTTTAGCGAATTTTGAATATTTAAAATAGATTATTTTAAATAGTATCGACGAGAAATTTATTTTGAATATAATTCGAACGTATATATTATACGCGTCGTTGTTAGAATATAAATATTTATATATATAATTATAAATAGAATAGAAAATGGCGCGGTAGTTCGAAAATTCGATTTCTAATTTCAAATGAATATACAGAATTCAATATAAGTCAGAATTGAACGAAACAAGAAATATTTGAATCTGTATAACTATATCTTTGTAACGAAGTTAACAAACTGAGATTTCATCTTAGAAATGATAAGATATGTCCAGTTTAAAATTAGAAATAGTCGCTGTGGAATTTATATATATTTTTATATATATAAGGCCCTTAAAAATAGCCGTTTTGCAAACGACCTCGGATTTCGACGAAACCAGTTTTGTTGGGTCCGTGATGTTAAGTTATTGCTAGGTTTCAAATTTCATAATTTTTCGAATCAATATGTGAGCGTGGCAAAGGAAAATGCGTTTGACCATTTTCAGTTGATTTTAATCGACTGGAAATTGGCCATTTTTCAAACGGTCTCAGAATTCGTCGAAACTAGTTTTGTTAGGACCGTATCGTCAAAACGAAGCTAGAAAATATTTTTCTGGAATTTTTCTAGTTAGTATGTGACCCCGGTAATTCGAAATGCGCGTTTAAAATCAATATTGTGATTTAAATGTAAATTCAAAAGGAAACTGATTGTAACAATCGAACCAGCTTGCGATACATATCCCATTGTGTTCGGAATGGGGGTAAAACGCTATGGGCGACAGGCGGTGGGCCTCGTTTCGAGGTCGTATGAAAAAGTCAACTTTAGGTTGAATTAATTAATAAAAAAAAATAAAAAAATAAATAATCCTTCTCCCTTACACCTGCCCCCCCCCCCCCCCCCCCCGTTTCAATTTCATTTCACAGAAAAAAAAAAGAAAAAAAAAAAGGAGGCGACTGCGAAAACCGCCGCCACCATCGGAGGACCACCGCGCCTCATCAGAGACCCCCCCCCCCTTCCCTCTCGCCTGCGACGAAGATGACGCCCCCCCCTCGCCTGTGACACCGAGCCCCGCGCCCTTTTCCCCTGCGCCGCCGTGTAATCGAGACCCCCCCCAAACCCTAGGTCGGTCGAAGAAGCTACCGCCCGCCATTGCTGGAGCTCCGCCGCCACCTTCCAGTTGGGGCCACCTGCCTTCACTTCCCCCTTTCGATCTACCACCGAGACCCCCCCCCTTCTGTAAGTTTTTTTTCTCTTTCTTTTTATTTATTATTTTATTTTTGTTTTATAAAAACAGAAAAAAAAAGAATTAAATACTTTTATTTTTATTTTAAAGTTTAAAACTAATTTTGATTTAAAAAAAAAAGATTTAAAACTGAATTTTTAAAAGGTGAAAACTGAATTTTTTTAAAATGTTAAAACTGAATTTTTAAAAGGTGAAAACTGAATTTTTTTAAAATGTTAAAACTGAATTTTTAAAAGGTGAAAACTGAATTTTATAAAATGTTAAAACTGAAATTTTTAGAAAAGAAAGAAAACTGAACTGATTTTAATTAAAAGGTTAAAACAGTTTTTTTTCTAAATGTTTAAAACTGATTCTTTATTTTAAAAAGGGTTTTAAAAGATTTGAATTTTTAAAAGGTAAAAGATTTAAACTTTGAAAAGTAAAAGAAAAGATTAGATCTTTGAAATGGAAAAGGCGGAATCTATATAAATAAAAATTCGATTTTTATATATTGAACTTTGAACTAAAAATTCGATTTTTATATATTGAACTTTGAACTAAAAATTCGATTTTTATATATTGAACTTTGAAATAAAAATTCGATTTTTATATATTGAACTTTGAAATAAAAATTCGATTTTTATATATTGAACTTTGAACTAAAAATTCGATTTTTATATATTGAACTTTGAACTAAAAATTTGATTTTTAAATATTGAATAGCGAAGTAAAAAATTTGATTTTTATGTATGTAGTGGCTACGGGCAACGAAGATGACGAAGATGCGATAGCGGTGAAGATTTCCTGCATTGGAAGTGTCGTGGAGCTAGGATAGCTATATGTGAGAACTTCTCACCTTTCAATTTCTTTTTCTAGTTATATTTATATATATATACTAGGATGCAGACGGTGCTTAGTAGCACCCGACACAATCGTCCACAGACCATGGACTTGTTTGTTTGGCTGTTTGGTGATTGATTGCGATATTGGTTTGAATGTGGTTTGTGGTGTGAAAAATCGAATCGATAAATTGGTTAGGATTAGACGTGCGCCGTTATAAGGCGAAGGAGTAAGGCTAGGTTAGACCCTTACTCCAAAGTTTGTGGTTTACATAACGAATTGATTTGATTGATGTGTGAATGGCATGGGCCTTCACTAGACCGGGGATAAGGCTAGGCCTTGTCCCGTTTCTAGTATCGTGCCGTTATGCCGCCGAAATTTTCTAAAATATGTTAGAAAAATAAAAATATCATTTTATTGAAGAAATGAATTGAATAGAAATTCATAGGTTGAAATAAAATGTTTTATCGTTAAAAATATAATTTTTAACGTGAAATGAATAAAATAAAATATTCATTTATAAACCGGACGGTTTGTTTATGTACACCTATTTGAATGACATTGATTGGGACGATAAATTTTACACATCGCCCAATTGCACAAACAAAATATTTGTTTGATTGTTTGAAACCCGACACGGGTGTTAGGATGAAATATGCAGTTCACTCATCCTGATTGATTAAATATGTCGATCGATTGATTGACAGGCTGTTATAAGCGTTAGATATTTATATTTGATGCTTATACAGTGTAGTGCACTTTGGTTGATGGTTGATTATTTTTCAATGCTATTATATACATGTGATGTATGAAAATCCATATAATCAGCGTTATATGGTAATTGATTGGGCCTCATTCCAATTTGAAAAATAAAGAATATTATAAAATAAAAGTTCATGTGTTGACAGTACTCATCCATTGAGATTGGTCATGTGTTGAACGAAATATTTTGATAATAACAACCATTTTGAAGAAAAGAAATATTTGAAATAGGATATTTGAAAATAGAAATTTATGAAGCCGTGTTGATTAGATTGACGCCATTTTGACGCGAACGATATTTATATCGATTTTATTCATTTTGAATTGAATTGAAAACGATTTCGAAATGAATTGAATTGAAAACGATTTCGAAATGAATTGAATTGAAAACGATTTCGAAATGAATTGAATTGAAAGCGATTTCGAAATGAATTGAATTGAAAACGATTTCGAAATGAATTGAATTGAAAACGATTTCGAAATGAATTGAATTGAAAACGATTTCGAAATGAAATGAATTGAAAACGAATTCAAATTGAATTGAAAGCGAATTGAAATGAATTCAAATTGAATTGAAATTTGAATTGAATAGAAATGAATTTTAAAACGAATTTATAAAGAAGAATTCAATTTTTGCTTTGAATTGAAATGGAAGTTGAAATAGATTTTGAAACAAATTTAAAAACTATTTATATAATTCGTCTTAAATAGAAATCGACGAAATATATATTATATATATTATATATATAATATAATGGCCTGAATAGAACGCGCCGCGCCGCGGTAGTTCGTGAATTTCGACCATTGATTTCAAACGGACATTACGGGAGATCCGACCGTCGGATTCTCCTAAAACCGGAACCGTTGGGTTCGTATCGAAAAGAGCTTTCTAACGAATATTAGAAATTTGAAATCTAACGGTTGGATTTGGAATTATGTCCAAATCAAATTCGAAAAAGGTCGCTATAAGTGCAGTTCGATGGCCATTGATGGAAATCGACTGTACGGGCCTTGATAAAATTATTAAAAATAGTAATAATTTGTGTAAAATCATAAGAAATGATTTGTGAAAGTTTGGGATGAAAAACTCCATATTTAAAAAGATAAAAATAGATTTTTATCGAAATGAACTAGTTTTGAACTAGAATTATAATTCTATTTATTTTTAAATAAATAAATTGAATTTGAAATGGTTTTGAAAATAACCAAAATTTCCAATGATTGCATTGGAGTGGATTTGAATCGAAATTGTCTTCGGAATATTTCGATGTTGGAATTCGTGATATTACAGGTGTTGTTATGGAAATTTGAAAGATATATATGAGTATCGTTATTTCCAATACGACATTTGTTAGTCGTAGAATTCGATATTGAATATAAGCCGATATATTTTCTATTCAGAGCCTTGTATTGAATATCGAATATGATTTGGGTTTGTCGTGAATGGTGTCTTCACTAACACTGTTCTTGAACCCAGTTGAGAAAAGATTAAATCTTTTTATTTAGATTTAATGAAGTGTACCAATTAAATGATATTTAATTGGAATTGAACTGGTATTGATTTTTGGGTTTATCGTGAACAGTGTTTTAAATAACACTTGTTCTTTAACCCGATAATTAATGGAATGTGATTTTGGGTTTATCGTGAATCGTGTTTTAAATGACACTGATTCTTTAACCCAGATAAGGATTAAAACTAAGTGGAGTTTTAATGAATCTTTAATTAGATTGAAAAGATCGAGAATGGAGTATCACCAGTTTTGCTCCAGGCGATAGTTAAATCTTTAATTAGATTTGAACGTGAAATTTAGAAACTAACTGTCGGTTAGCCAAGCAGAATGGTTTTCTGGATATTGATCTGATGTTGGTTTCGGCCTTCGGGGTTAATATTTGGGGAATTATTCTCTTGATTAATTTACGGTTAGTGACTAATGAATTGGAATGAGGCGTATGTTGTGTTTGTGTAACACTTATTTAAAATATACGCGAGTTATTCGGAAAGGCCGGGTTTATCCCATTCTGAATAACTGATACGACGATAAGTCGAAGATGAAGACGATGGTCGAAGACCGGAGGTCTTCACGTCGTTTGGGTGATAACTAATGATCTTGATTGGGCTGTACACCCAAGAAGATGGAAACAGTTAGTGATCGTCCAGACGTACTTGGAGATCGATGGATATGCGGGGTACTAGGTGCCTCCGGTTTCGTTCAGACCCAGAACGGACTTGTAAATGGACTGTGTGTCTGACATCGGATTTCATTCTGTGTGACTGATATCGGTTGCATAGGATGGTTTGCCTATGTGGCATGCTAAGATGCAAATGATCAAGGCTTCTGTTGAAAAGCAAAGTCTTGTGGTGATGATCAAAGCACGGCCTTTGTGGCGTAGCTTTGTGTAACGTTTACTTCGCGAGTTTCACACCCGGTATGAACCAAAAACGGGAGAGGACATCAGGGAGGACTTGCGTTTCTTTCTAGTTAGAAGTGGCGTCAGTGGTTTTACACGCCCTGACGAGTTTGACTTATGTGGTTGTTGCTGTTGCGAGGCGCCTCGGTTATATCGGTTTCGGCCGATGCATTCTGGTCGGCTGACGGACCAGACTTACACCCCATAGGGTGGGGAAACGTAGTGTTCAGGCATTTAAATCCACATCGGTGGACCGGCCCTGACGATCCAAAGGCTTGACAGAGTACTTGCCTGAGACACGGACTAGAGCGTCTCGAATCGGTTGAGGACTATCTTTTGCCTCGGTTCATAGATGGAAATCCAATTTCCAAATACGTGACATTTGCGGTTTTATTTGTAAACCTATATATGGCGACATGATATATGGTACCCATGCCGCCTATGATTGATACTTATGATTCGAAGTGTTTTATACACTATGCACTTATAATAGTATCAAATGTTTTGTTTTAAACGTATCAAGCATTCTTTGGATGTTATAAGGGAAAACCCTATCCTCGACTGCGTTGCATTGTGTGATGGGACCTGGGTCTTATAACAGCTTCATTTCTCTTTATTTAGCATTGCGCTGTTTGTTTTATGCACTGGTATTCTTGGGAGGAAACCCGTTCCGTGTTATACGGCGTGGTCCCTTGATTTACCTAATGATTTAAAAATAAAGATTAATAACTGTTTTAGTTCTCACACCAGTCCCACGACTGACCTGGAGTTTATTGTTTTAACCTAAACTCTGGGTGCCCTTATTTTGACACGGGCAGCTAGTAGTTTCGGTTTTGCAGATTTTATTCACAGGATCCTGGTTCACAGCTGGAACGATATCCGGAAAGCTTTGTATCCGTATATCTCATTCTAAGTTGTGTATTGTATTATTTTCCGCTGCGATGTATTTAAATGTAATTTAAATCTCTGATAATTCTGTGTAATATTCTTTTATACTCTGTATATTCTTGTAATCTGATGCATTGTTGTAATATACAATGAAATGTTCTTCTGTATGCGTTCTGTTTTGTCCTGTTCTCAAACGATAGGGCGTTTCGAATGGTCTGGGTCGGTTTAGCGACTGGTTCAGACCGAGCGAAATTCCTTGCCGTCACAGAGTATTTCTGAAGGATCACGTACGTTGATTTCTTCAAACGTACGATAGTTGTTGGCGGAGAATCGCCGTTCTCTTAGCTTCCAGCTAGAGTATTTTTGTGGATATCAATTAGTGATATCTGACGGATCTGATGATGTGGCATTCAAAGTGAATGACGACCAGATGATCAGAAGAAAAATTCTGGCCTCAAGCTTCATCAACCGGGAAATGACAAAAATCGGGCAGGCAGCATGGCTATGTGGGTCGCTCCCATTAGGGTGTATGATCACCTATCTAGAGGAAGTCCTATTTGTTTCTTTAATCTATGTTTCGATGCTGTCCCTTGTCGGGAGACGGTTGCTGATCCCAACCGTCGGTGATATACATTCGATACACTCAAGCGAAATGAGTGGTCGGTCATGTGAGGGCCGGGTTGCAAGAAGTTCTTGTTGAACCCAGTGTATTCGTCTCTAGAGATACACGATCGGCGGGTGGTCCCATACTTGTCAAGTCGGAATCCAATTCCCAATAAGCGCCTGCGGGTTTTGATTGTATACTATATATGTGGAGCGTGAGATGCAAGCGTTCCACTAGATTCTATTTACTTGTATTTAGACATTATTATAATATCAGAAAAGATATTGGTTTCAAAACTGGTTTGGGTTATCGTAAGGTAAAAACCGTCCATGTTTATGTGTGGATTTGGTCTTACGATTATCCTTTTCTTTTGAAAAGATTTTTGAACTTTAAAATCATGATTGGATGATTCACCCTTATTACTGTGCGAGTTTATCTCACTCTGGTTCACCAGACTGACCCGGTGTTTTGTAAATGCTCGGGTTAGGCCGGGTTGTACAGGTTCAGGTTATCGACTGCTGTGAAGAGACGAGCTGGAAGAGTCCAGACGTATGATATTATTATTCCGCTGTGTGTTATATGAGGACAAATTAGTATCACTGTCCAGATGATGTACTCTGATACTGTAAGTATTTTAAAGCTTTCAATAAAGATTTATTTCTGTATTATATTTTGTTCCGCTGCGATGTGAGACTCTGTGTGGTGTTGCTTTCTTCTTCTTCCTCTATTCTAATATTTCTATCTTATCTATTCTCACCCTCTAAGTTCTTTCTATTAATGATCTGGAATGTTCGATGTCTGAATGGTCAACATGGTAATTTGATGTTGATTTTCGGAGTCGAAAATCCCGGTTCGTTACAGATTAACTCGACCAATTCACTTGGTTAACTCGACCCATTCACTTGGTTAACTCCTATTTATTTAATAAATAAATATCTCCTTTAGTTTAATTCTATTTATTTAATCTCTAAATAAATATCCTTTATATTTCTTTTAACGAATATAATTCCTTTATATTTTGATTAACAAATATATCCCCTTATATTCGATTAACATATATATTCCCTTGTATTTGATTTACAAATATAATTCTTTTATATTTGTTTTTACCAACTATATTCCTTATTATTCAGAATCCTTTTTCTTATATATATATATATATATATATATATATATATATATAATCCCTTGATTTTATATAAATAAACTATTTTCAAAATATACTTTGAAAACCCCTCTCCTACATTTTGGTATTTCTCATGGTATTTAACACACCATATAACAACGATAAATATCGTCCCACCACACATAATCACACAGATTATATACATCACGTTACATATCACAATATAAAAATCACAGTAAAATAACTGTTGAGGAATCCAGTTGGATTCCTCCAACCTGTTTCCCTGCATCACAGATGTTAGACAATATAGATAGCATCACTTTCAGTTCCATATGATATATTCTGTTAAACAGAATCCATATAGAAATTTAACTAACTGACTAGCAGTTCACTCAAACAATCAACACACAGTCAAACAGACAATTTTAACCATTCTAACAATACAACATGAAATTATAAACTGTTCAGAGTTAGTGAGATTTACTCACATTTGCGCGTTAACCGTTGAATAACGGTTTGCGTTATTTGATTCAGTCGGACAATTTATTTCGCCATAAATTGTAACATGCTCCAATCGACTCGCGGTCAGTCCCATTGTGTTGCTCCCGTCCATACGATCCTATCGGATCTTGTTTCGCTGAGTTTCGATTACGTATGAATAAGTTATGGGTTATACAAGTTTTGACTTAATTTAAATAGTTTAAATAAATTAAACTTTGCTATTGGGCCTCACCCAATCAAACATATCGGCCCACTCCATCAATGAAAACCCGTCTGCATCCTCTCGTCTTCCCCAAACAAGATAAATCCGTCGCTCCTCTCAGTATTTCGAAACCCATAATCCACCGTTGACCATCACTTTGACCACACTTATCACCTCCTCCGTCCATCTTTTCCAAGCGCCACCACTACCAAAACTTTTCCCTTCGCAGACCCTACCTGACCAACCCCTCCTTCACTTGCTCGCACGCTTCCAATCGAAACCGCCTGTAGCCCATTCGAACCCCTGACTCCCCGTTGACCCACAACCGATGCTTCCCCGTTCAACTAACGACTTTGCAATCTCCACCATTCAACTCGCCTCCTCATCCTACACCATCCATTCACCTCGAACTCTGCTCCAACGTGCTCCAGACAGGTCCGACCTGCTGGTGAAGCCACGGTTCGCATATCCCCTGTGACGATCGAAGTCGCCCAAACTGGTGTAAATCTCCACCTCATCGTGCCTCCGTTTGCAACCCTAGCCCGACTGCGTGAACATGGGGTGACCCGAGAATGCGTCGAGCTGTAAACGGTGGGTATCACTGCGAAGTCCACACCACAACGATCTCAACAGTAGCAAAAACATGAGATTTCATGTAGGAATTTATTTCCTTTGATTTTATTTTTTTCCCTGCGGTTTGCTTTGAAGAATTTTGGTTTTAGGTTTTCAGCGAAGTATTTAAGTTTGTTCATTTATAGCAGACTTGGGGATACGGCTTTAGTTCATCCACGTTTTTAGCTTTTAGGACACACAAATAAGTCCACGTTTTAGTTTATCTGCCATTGAAACTTGCGGTTATAAAGCATTGCCACCTTTTTAGTTTAACTGTATTTTAAAACTTTAGTGTACCATGTTCCGTAAACTCCCCTTAAGCACGGACAGAACTAAAGATACCGTTGCGTTCAGCTCAGTGTCACGATCCCAAAAGCATGATAATATTGGTAGTTTAACTCATATTGTGAAACCCCACAATTGCTGATACAGGGTGCAAAACACTCCCAAATAAAAGTTGCTTATTTAATTAATTAAAAATTACAATAAAATTCTAAAAATTAAATTATCACTACTTCCCAAAAGAACCTTGTCTAAATTCAAACCCGATATTCAAGTATATTGAAAACTCTTTTGTAACGTAAATAAAGCGTTGCAAATTATAAAGGAATTCCACAGCGACTTTTCTAAAATTTGATTTGGACGTACATCAAAATCTACCCGACGAAATCCCGATTTTTCTCTTCCATTAGAAAGATATACTCCACCAGCTCCATACGTTTCTTGTTTCACAGCAATCCGATTTAAAACGAACCCTGTATACTCAGTTGAAGTCTAAATCGCCAAATAGCGAACTGCCGCGTCGTTACGCGCTCTATTCTAATTATAATATAATTAATACGTTTTAACGTCGATTATTAAATCGGTTCGTTATTCAAATTCAATTCTAAACTGAATTAAATATTTTAGCTGATCCAATTCACACAGTATTGTGAATTCGGTGATTTCCGATTATTTCGACATTATAATATATTATTATATTATTTATTTTAATTAAATATTCAATATTATTTAATTCAAGTCATCGATATCGCCCAATCGATATTTAATAATTAAATAAATTAATTATTCGACAGCTAACAAAACGCGCCATTACAGACTTCCCCCCTTAAAATAATTTCGTCCTCGAAATTGCTAAGTTAGAGGTTGACCCTATATATTGGTACTCCTAAGATTGGTTTACCCCTTATTTCTGATTTCAACCGAACCACTTAATATCGACTAAAATATTTATTCTTCCGACTAACTAAAATTTTCAAAAATTCTGGAAATTTTCTAACACTTTACATTTTCGGGAAAATTTCGCCATAACCTCCTTTGTACAGCCCTATCGGTAAAACCACAACTCGCCTCTCTAGGCCTTCTCCAACCCAAAAGAAAATCAAATAGCCAAGCGGCTTGCTAATTCGGCTCATAAAATCCAAACTCATATATGATATAAACTTGTACCCTTTTGTCAGGCATTTTAACTCTATCCCTTTCATCTGCTACCATTTCAACATATACCAATGTTATCCATTCCAATTGATCTCCAATCAGTTCATATCCTCAAATCCAAATCGAATTTCATTCGAACTCTAATATCAAATTCCAAATTATTGACTTATCAATTTGGTTCCATTCTAGATTATCTCTAATCCAATTCAAATTTTATTTAACTCGGTTCAAGTTAAATTTCAATTTATTTTTACCATCTCATTTTATTTAACTTCATTAGTTAAATTTTAATTCCAGAACTTAAGTTCTTGGGTTTTTTTCAAATCAATTTGAAATCATAATGCCAATTCAAAACCTTTGAATTTCTAAACAACTTGTTTTCTCAAAAAAATTCAAAAACAAAACCTTTGGTAGTAATCCGTCACTTAGAACTCGAAAATGAACACTGATGATGTCTAGATTCATCATCAAAATCTATTTTCCAGCTATCGAAGTGAGTTCAATACTATATCATTTTCAATTTGAAAAACATTTTCAAAATCTCTCAGGAACTTAAAATTTCCTTATTTTAAATTCCAAATTCTGATTTAAATTCATATTTAATTCAAACTATTTCATATATTACATTCATATGAATTCTGATTAGTTATATATAACCATTTCACATGTTAAAATCTTACTCGATTATAAATACAACCAACACTGCCAATATATTATATCAAAATATATTCGGGTAAAATTATTTCTTTTACCCTCCTTCAAAACATACCATGACGGTTCATCGTATTCGAGTGTTTAGTAACCCTTATCGATACAGTGGATCAACTGATCGACCAGAATTCATAAGCCACTCAACCAATGAGTCTCCACAATATAAAACCATTTTATATTGAATAACAATTACGCGCTCATATATATACACTCAAACTCAATCTAGGATATTACTAATCCCATCTCTATCGAGTTATGCCACAGAGCCAAGGTAATCACTTAACTTAAGCTCTGATACCAACTGTAACGGCTGGAAATTTTCGACTCCTTGGGAGTCGAAAATTCCGCGACGTTAGTGAAAGAATTTAGAAGGTGAGAAAGAAAAGATAGAACTAATAGAATAGAAGAAGAAGAAGAACATCAGAATCATCAGAGTAACACGAATCTCACAGCGAAACGAATAACATATAATATATAACATAACTTTGAAGTAAACAGTTATATATATACAATAGCACTTATCAGAGTACAACACTAACAACACAACGGAAATAACTATAGCTATAAAATCTTGCAGCCTCCTGCTCCAAGCTCTCCAAGTATATCTGTAAATCCCGACTACTTGACTGCCCGTACAAATTTAGGCACCCAAGAGTTTAGGGAAAACAACAAAGTAAACTCCGGGTCAGTCATGGGACTGGTATGAGTAAAACAGTTTAAAACAATTGAACAGGTATATGATATCTCATAAGACCACGCCGTGAATACGGAACGGGTTTTTCCCTTATGAGTATCTGAACAACTTTGACAAGAAATATCATTGTGATATTATAATAATGTCTAAGTACAAATAGGTATCAATCTAGCAGAAACGCTTGCATCTCACGTTCTACATACATAGTATAAAATCATAAACCGCAGGGCGTTTATCGGAGAATGGATTCCAACAGACAAGGTATGGGAGCACCTTCTGAATAGTGTACTCTAGAGGTGATACACTCAGGGTTCAACAAGAACGTCTTGCAACCCGGCCACACATGACCGCTCACTCATTTAGCTTGATTGTCGCGAATATATTGCCACCACGGTTGTAGGCCATCCAACCGTCATTCGAAGATACAGAATCAAAAAGAAGTATAAATATGGATATTCCCTAGATCGGTGACAATACACCCTGCTTGGGAATGACCCAACTAGCCATGCTGCCTAGCCCAACTTTTGTTACTTCCTGGAGTGAGGCTAGAGGCTACGTCTATCTTCAGAACATCTGATCACCATTCACTTTGAATGCCACATCGTCATACCCGCCAAATCACAAATTGACTTATCCAAAAATAACACGGGTATACAGCTAAGAGAAACGAATTCCTCCGCCACCAAACGTGGATACGTTTGAACAGATCAACTTACGCGATCCATTGGATATACTCTGTCAGACCTTCTTCCATATACGTTGTCCTGGGACTGGACAAACCGAAGGCACTATTCAGTATATCCATCTTAGTCACTGTTATCTAAGACTTATACAACAGCCCTTGCACTTTACTCCGTCTTCAATTTATCTTTGGCAGATATTGCTCGCAACACTTATGCCAATACAGAGTGGTTCTTTGGATAATAATCCAACCGGTCTCTCCATATTAACAACGTTAAAATGGTAAAAACTTTGATAGTCTGTGATCTAACTATCAAATGAAAACATGTCGGTGTACAAACAACGATCTTATTTCCAAATGGGAATTCGATCGATCAATCATCATATGTTCATATTTCCTTATTTCATATATTTAGAAAATATATGTTATTAATCATTGGAAAACATTTCCATAGCTTATTTTCACATCACTATTATTTCGCAACTATCAGTCCCTAACTGTAACTAGTATGAGAACAATTCTCTAAGTATCAATCCGGAAGGTCGAAACCAACATCAGATCGTCACTTAGAAAACCGTTCAACTTACCCTCTCCAGTCAGTTTCTGAATTTGCTTAACTCTATTTCTTAAATTCTTATCATGAAAACATTTCATTTTCTATGTTTAGAAAACATATCTGACTATATTTGGAAAACGTTCCCAAAACTCATTTACGGATTTCCAATGAACGTTGTATAAAACATCGTTTCGCTTAATCCATTTATCGCTTATTACTTAACTATATTTCAAATCAACCTTTTCTATCGAACCACAACTATTCCTTTGTCAATTATGAAGTCAATCAAGTTGGAGTATAATTACCTCTCAGACCTTAATTGAACAACGTCCTTTACTGTGAAATAGATGAAGCTCGTCACTCACTTTTTCCAATCATCTGTTTACCCAAATTCTCGGATTCAGGTTACGAATCCACTTCTTAAATGAAAACGTTTGATTATAACTATAACGTTATAATTCCTACTTCTGCAATATCTCCTAAATTATAACTTTATCTCCTAACTCGAATAATTTAACAGACACCTAATTTCTAAATCAATAACTAAATCTTGATTTAAACCCTGGAAAGTAAATAGTACTTTCCCGAATTCGCTATAATCGAATTCGACGTATAACTCTCCTTCGAGTAATCTCTATTTGATTAACTCTTCTTCGAATAACCTATATTCGATTTTCTCTCTTCGAATAACTCATATTCGAAATCTCTCTCTTTCGAATAAACAATATTCGATCTCTTTCTTTCGAATATGCTATATTCGAAAATCTCCTTTCGATTTACTAATCGATAACTCCTTTCGATCAAACTAAAATCGATAACTCCTTTAACTCTATTCGAATAATTAATATTCGACTAACTCTTTTGGATCAACTCATTTGATTAACTCCTTCGAATAACTAATTCGAATAACTTACCTTTGAATAACCAATATTCGATTTACTCTAACTCGATTAACTTAATTCTAATCGATTTACTCCATTTCGATTCAATTTAATTCAAATCGATTAACTTAACTCAAATTGATTAACTCCTTTCGAATAACTAAATTCGATTTAACTCTAATGGAATAACTAATATTCAATTAACTCTTACGTGTTTAACTCTATTTGAATAAGTAATTCAAATCACTCTAATGTGTTTAACTCTATTCAAATATCTAATTCGAATAACTCATTTCGAATAACTAAATTCGATTAACTCTTTTAACTTTACTCGAATAACTATATTCGATTAACACCTTCTTTCGAATAACTATATTCGATTAACTCTTCGACTAACTCCTTTGGATTAACTAACTTCGAATAACTCCTTTGGATTAGCTAACTTCGAATAACTCCTTTGGATTAACTAACTTCGAATAACTCCTTTGGATTAACTAACTTCGAATAACTCCTTTGGATTAACTAACTTCGAATAACTCCTTTGGATTAACTAACTTCGAATAACTCCTCTTGGATTAACTAACTTCGAATAACTCCTCTGGATTAACTAACTTCGAATAACTCCTCTTGGATTAACTAACTTCGAATAACTCCTTTGGATTAACTAACTTCGAATAACTCCTTTGGATTAACTAACTTCGAATGACCAATATTCGATAACTACTCTTCGAATAAATAATATTCGGTAACTCTTCTCAAATGAATAACATTTGATTTCTCCACTCGAATAAACTATATTCAATTACTCTTCTCTCGAATACACTATATTCGATACTCTACTTTGAATAAGTGATATTCGACAACTCTACTCGATTAACTCCACTTGGATAACTCTAACCGGTCAACTCAACTGGTTTAACCTAACTGGTTAACTCTAACTGGTTAACTCTAACTGGTCAATTCTAACTGATTAACTCAAATGGTTTAACCTAACTGGTTAACTCGTCTCGATTAACTGAACTAATCCACTTAGTTTAACTTAGCTAATTCACGTTGATTAACTCTAACCGATTCACTTAGTTTAACTCAACTAATTCACTTCGATTAACCACTTAGTTAACATAACTAATTCACTTCGATTAACCACTTAGTTTAACTTAACTAATTCACATCGATTAACCACTTAGTTTAACTTAACTAATTCACATTGATTTACTCTAACCGATTCACTTAGTTTAACTTAACAAATTCACTTCGATTAACTCGACCAATTCACTTGGTTAACTCGACCCATTCACTTGGTTAACTCCTATTTATTTAATAAATAAATATCTCCTTTAGTTTAATTCTATTTATTTAATATCTAAATAAATATCCTTTATATTTCTTTTAACGAATATAATTCCTTTATATTTTGATTAACAAATATATCCCCTTATATTCAATTAACATATATATTCCCTTGTATTTGATTTACAAATATAATTCTTTTATATTTGTTTTTACCAACTATATTCCTTATTATTCAGAATCCTTTTTCTTATATATATATATATATATATATAAAATCCCTTGATTTTGTATAAATAAACTATTTTCAAAATATACTTTGAAAACCCCTCTCCTACATTTTGGTATTTCTCATGGTATTTAACACACCATATAACAACGATAAATATCGTCCCACCACACATAATCACACAGATTATATACATCACGTTACATATCACAATATAAAAATCACAGTAAAATAACTGTTGAGGAATCCAGTTGGATTCCTCCAACCTGTTTCCCTGCATCACAGATGTTAGACAATATAGATAGCATCACTTTCAGTTCCATATGATATATTCTGTTAAACAGAATCCATATAGAAATTTAACTAACTGACTAGCAGTTCACTCAAACAATCAACACACAGTCAAACAGACAATTTTAACCATTCTAACAATACAACATGAAATTATAAACTATTCAGAGTTAGTGAGATTTACTCACATTTGCGCGTTAACCGTTGAATAACGGTTTGCGTTATTTGATTCAGTCGGACAATTTATTTCGCCATAAATTGTAACGTGCTCCAATCGACTCGCGGTCAGTCCCATTGTGTTGCTCCCGTCCATACGATCCTATCGGATCTTGTTTCGCTGAGTTTCGATTACGTATGAATAAGTTATGGGTTATGCAAGTTTTGACTTAATTTAAATAGTTTAAATAAATTAAACTTTGCTATTGGGCCTCACCCAATCAAACATATCGGCCCACTCCATCAATGAAAACCCGTCTGCATCCTCTCGTCTTCCCCAAACAAGATAAATCCGTCGCTCCTCTCAGTATTTCGAAACCCATAATCCACCGTTGACCATCACTTTGACCACACTTATCACCTCCTCCGTCCATCTTTTCCAAGCGCCACCACTACCAAAACTTTTCCCTTCGCAGACCCTACCTGACCAACCCCTCCTTCACTTGCTCGCACGCTTCCAATCGAAACCGCCTGTAGCCCATTCGAACCCCTGACTCCCCGTTGACCCACAACCGATGCTTCCCCGTTCAACTAACGACTTTGCAATCTCCACCATTCAACTCGCCTCCTCATCCTACACCATCCATTCACCTCGAACTCTGCTCCAACGTGCTCCAGACAGGTCCGACCTGCTGGTGAAGCCACGGTTCGCATATCCCCTGTGACGATCGAAGTCGCCCAAACTGGTGTAAATCTCCACCTCATCGTGCCTCCGTTTGCAACCCTAGCCCGACTGCGTGGACATGGGGTGACCCGAGAATGCGTCGAGCTGTAAACGGTGGGTATCACTGCGAAGTCCACACTACAACGATCTCAACAGTAGCAAAAACATGAGATTTCATGTAGGAATTTATTTCCTTTGATTTTATTTTTTTCCCTGCGGTTTGCTTTGAAGAATTTTGGTTTCAGGTTTTCAGCGAAGTATTTAAGTTTGTTCATTTATAGCAGACTTGGGGATACGGCTTTAGTTCATCCACGTTTTTAGCTTTTAGGACACACAAATAAGTCCACGTTTTAGTTTATCTGCCATTGAAACTTGCGGTTATAAAGCATTGCCACCTTTTTAGTTTAACTGTATTTTAAAACTTTAGTGTACCATGTTCCGTAAACTCCCCTTAAGCACGGACAGAACTAAAGATACCGTTGCGTTCAGCTCAGTGTCACGATCCCAAAAGCATGATAATATTGGTAGTTTAACTCATATTGTGAAACCCCACAATTGCTGATACAGGGTGCAAAACACTCCCAAATAAAAGTTGCTTATTTAATTAATAAAAAATTACAATAAAATTCTAAAAATTAAATTATCACTACTTCCCAAAAGAACCTTGTCTAAATTCAAACCCGATATTCAAGTATATTGAAAACTCTTTTATAACGTAAATAAAGCGTTGCAAATTATAAAGGAATTCCACAGCGACTTTTCTAAAATTTGATTTGGACGTACATCAAAATCTACCCGACGAAATCCAGATTTTTCTCTTCCATTAGAAAGATATACTCCACCAGCTCCATACGTTTCTTGTTTCACAGCAATCCGATTTAAAACGAACCCTGTATACTCAGTTGAAGTCTAAATCGCCAAATAGCGAACTGCCGCGTCGTTACGCGCTCTATTCTAATTATAATATAATTAATACGTTTTAACGTCGATTATTAAATCGATTCGTTATTCAAATTCAATTCTAAACTGAATTAAATATTTTAGCTGATCCAATTCACACAGTATTGTGAATTCGGTGATTTCCGATTATTTCGACATTATAATATATTATTATATTATTTATTTTAATTAAATATTCAATATTATTTAATTCAAGTCATCGATATCGCCCAATCGATATTTAATAATTAAATAAATTAATTATTCGACAGCTAACAAAACGCGCCATTACACCTTATTATGCTAGATCTGTAATCCTAATGTTTTGAGACTATTATTCTATATGCCAGTGATGTTATAACCAATTATCTCAAGCTATATCATGCTAGATTTATCACCTTGTTCTCGTTCTTTTGCCTATCATAGTTTTGATGTCATTCCCTTTCATTTTGGATTTGAATTATTTGTAATCTTGATCGATTCACGTTTACGTGCGATGGGAATACGATTTGGGTAGATTAGGCAAAACATGAATTGGTTATGAACATGAAACATGAACATTGTTATAACTTGAATCTGGATATGGACATGAAACTTGCCTTGAAACTTGACACGAACTTGACATGAAACTTGAACACGGACATGACACTAGAATGAACTCGAAAATGGCCAACTCGAGGTTGGGTTGAGTTTGCAGTGTAGTTCTGCCTGGAACCGCTCGGCAAATCTAGTGACTGCAAACAATAGGATCCAATGTGGGTAGTTGGTCATATCGCGCTTGAAACCCGAGGTCAGACTGAGTTTGTGGTGTAAATCTGCCCGGAACCGCCCAGCAAATCCAGTGACTGCAAACAATAGGATCCAATGTGGGTAGTTGGTCATATCGCGCTTGAAACCCGAGGTCAGACTGAGTTTGTGGTGTAAATCTGCCCGGAACCGCCGGGCATATCCAGTGACCACAACAACAGGCCTGATGTGAGAGGTTGGGGTGCATTAATGAATTAATGCCACATGATAGGGTTAAGTCATGAACATGAAAGACAACACTTAACCAGCTTGACACATGATTAGTGGGGTTAAGTCATGAGCCGCTTGAATATACTTAACCAATTTGACATGATGATTTGGTAGGGTCAAGTCATGAACCGCTTGAATATACTTAACCAACTTGACATAGATTCGTAGGGCTAAGTCATGAACTTGAACGACAACACTTAGCCAATTTGACATGACATGTAGGCGGGTTAAGTCACGAACTTGAATGACAACACTTAACCAACTTAACATGCTAAACTGATAAGAGTTAAGTCACGAATTTAAATGACAACACTTAACCTGTTGGACGGAAACCCTAGTTACGTTGTCCATTTCAGCAGTAACCCACTAGATGTACATGGTACCCTCGAACTAGGCAGGGTGGGGCACGATTACTGGGTTGATTGTAAGCGAGTAGAACGACGGCTGAGTTGGTGCGCCAGTGTAGGTTCAGGGGGACTATGGTCGTGCACGTAGTCCGGAGTTGAAAAAGCGGGCATTGGGCATTAGTAGGTTTACACTGTGCATGCTTGATTCATATCGGTGGTTAGGGCTTGATACACCCTATGGTGGGCCTAGCATAGGTAACTACATTCGTGATAGGGGCGTATGACACAAACACATGAACGAGCTAGGATTTGTAGGGAGCCGATCGATTAATAGATCGTTTTGCGGGACCAAGTAATGGGTCATTTCATGACATTGGGCAAGGGATCATTTTATAGTCAACACATGACACGGGTTGGGATACTAGTACGGGTGGTGCAGAGCAAATAGATATCATTGAAATATTTTAATGGTGAAGCAGAGAAATCTTGCGATGCTTGATAGAAATCTTGTGAAATTATACTTATTTTATCTTGAATGGGAACCTTGCGATGTTATACTTGACAAAAGTCATATGATGTTACTCTTAGTTATCGTGCCTCTAGCTTATCTTGTCATCATGCTTATGTTTACTTTTAGTTTATTCATGCCATTTTATATTTACCTGCTTTTATGCTGAAAGTCACTAGGACTTACTTAGTCTTTATGACTGACCCATTTTGTTTAACCTATTTTTCTTCCGTTCCCCCCCTCCAGGTTCGCAGGGTGGGAATACAGCTTAGTTCGAATGTTACCAAGCTCTCAGGCTCTTTCATGTACGGCTTGGATCTCCCTTGGCTATGGCTTGCTTTGCTTTATTGGGGAACAATACAATTTATTTTTATGCTTCTTTGCTTCTGAGCAAGACAGATATTTTAGCTATGTAATTGAATATTGGAAGTTGATGGGCTTTTACTGTAAACAATTATATTTAATAAATGATTTGAAGTACTTCTACTTTACCTTCCGTTGTTTTATATATGTTTGTCTTGTAATATTTCTGTTCCAACACCCATAATGCTCCATTGAAGCTAAGGCATTCCCTTTGTGAGTGACCTTAACGAATGTGGGGTGTTACAGAAATATTAATTCATCATCTAGCACATTAAAAAAATTACTGGCGTAAGCAATCTATCTGCCATTCTATTGATAATAAACATCACAAAATGTAAAATTTATCATCAAACCTACCATTAACCAATCTAACAAATATTAGATATCGGTACATGATGTTCAGATGAAAAAGTTGAGCTACATCATCTCTCTTACATTCCACATTATATGAAAATAGTTGGAAAGAAAATATGGTGCTGCAATAGCCATCATTTTTAGCTTCATAAATAATTTAATTCTACTAGAAATGTGAAATATTTTCTTTAGATATTCTTCTACTTCAGTTTATACGTATCAACCAAAGATATAAATATAACAGTTCATGTATATATGGTCCCATATAAGGGCATCGATTGGTAATCCTGCAAATGCTAAAGAAGTTACGAAGAATATTAAAGAACTGAAATGATTTAAGAGCAATGCTGAATTGTCCAAGGATACCAATATTTTCTAATATTAGGTTTGAACTTCAGATGTAACCCTTATTATTGTTACAGACATTTCAAGTAATTTTTAAAAAAATTAGAACTATATAATTCTATAATGTATATGAATTCTTGTTAGCAATTAGCATATGGTTTCAGGATAGAAATTTGGAATTAATATTCCAAGAAGTTAGGGTAACTCCCATACTTTTTCAATCAAAGCATAGAAAATTATGCCACGTATTTGTTAAAAATTAGTAATCTTACTATTCATGGCCATATTCTCTGAAGTTCTAAATTGCCAACAGAGTAAAAATTATTATAGAGAATGAGATGTGTTGCATATTATAATCACCCGACCTACAGTGTTAAAATTTTAATCGATGACACTTGTTCCTAAAAACATTTATGATTATCAAGTATTGGTTTTTTTATACATAGATTGACAGGCCTAAATATATTTGAAATAAAGACAAAAGATTCAAGCACATAATTTTGTCTAGGCATATATCTGTTGCATAATGTTGTACACTGGAAGCAATAGGTACGAAGAAAGCAACCATTGATATCTATCGGCCTTTCTTGCACCGCTCATTTAGCACATCTTGCACTTTTGAAGTAAACGACGGCAATTTCACGAAAATACGAATTAAAAAATATTTGCATCACCATCCATACCTTTATTCGTTAAAAGCGTAGTTTTAAGATCGATGAAGTTTGAGAAAACAACTTACTGGCTTTTGTATTATATGCCAAGAGCCATGAGTATTTCTTTCATCAGGTCGAAAATCAAAGAAAAGCTTGCAACTTTGATTCTGGAAAAGCAAAATACAATGAAAATTGAAAGTCATAGAACCACATGAGTAAACTATATTAAATACCAGGGTATCACATTGAGTAATCAATCACCAATCCAAAATATAAAAAAACTGACATTAAAGTTTGTAGATTAGAAAAAAATGTAACTTTAATGCTAGGATCTCACTTCAAATAAGAGAGAACGAATGATCCACATACAGGTACCTCATCAATCAGGGAACTTTAATCACTAGGATAGGCTGAATGATCTCATCAAGGAATTTAGATTATAGTTTTTCTGAAACTAAATTTGTGGCTTAACAATGGAAGGGGAACGAGCATTGTTAAGCTAGGCTTGAGATAATTGAAGAAGATGAAAACATAGTAAATTTTAACTACATTTTTTGCCAAACAATAAGGGGTAAAATGTTAAAGAAAGAAAGAACGTGATACTCACTTCCTCTGACAAAAGAGAATTATTTTATTAGGAGAAAGTGACGTTTTAGCTTACGAAATAACACGAGGATAAAGTAGAATGCAGTAAATGGAATTCACTTCTAGTAATATAGTATAGATATATATAATTGTATACTTCCTAAATAGGAACAAAAGACTTGTTATGGTAAGTTAAGTTGTTGCAATCATAAAATAGTATCTCGCGCATACATTTGAAGTTTTAAACCAGTGGATTTTTTTTAACCATAACAGTGTTTGTGAAAAATCTGAATACATTGATTTCGTGAAATGCTAAATCTTAAAACAGTTCTCTGGCAATAAGGCATAAGTGTGCACCTGCTAAATTACTAATTTTAGCAGTGGCGCTGCAACATATTACAGGAGTTGTTTGTTTTTTCTAGTTTATTGCTGCAAATAACGACAGCTCTGTTTAGCAATTAGTGACTAACATAACATGCTTTGAAGTGCCAAACTCTTCCAAATTTCCAAAATTTACCAAATTATAATTTCAAAAACTGTTAAATAATAATATGTTTGACTGCATCCTAGAAAAATCCAAAGTTTGAAGCTCCCTTAAAGCTGTAGGAACAATAATTTTTTCTTTAAAGATAACGAGTGTCTAACCATCTTGAAAGACAACTCACACATGCAAGGATACATGTTTGAATGCTTCATCTGTACGTTTCTTATAATAAAAAAATAAGCTGAACTTAACTATGTAAGAAAAAATATGGTGTATAAGAATTGCAAATTATGAAGAACGCAAAATAGTTTTGATTTATTCAGCTGAACCATAGTGATCATTATTGTGAATTTTAATGTAATTATATTAAACAGGGAATCATGTTAGAAAAAATCAAATAGAGAGCTTGGCCTTTTTGGTCAGGATAATGGAGTTAGGAGATGATCAGTGAATTCTTATAGAAAGAGACATGGTTCCAGCATGTTGTGCATGAATAACATGAGATATACATTGCAGATAAATAAAAAAACCATTGGTAAGAGCCAAAGCAACATTTAAGGGTATTAAAACACAGTTTTAAACCATAATTTATTAACCTTAAACCAGTCTAGTTCTCTGACAATCAGTAATCATGCTCTAATCATATTCAGTTTCAACCTCAATTTCATAAAACATAATTTTGCCCAAACATGTTGAATAACTATTCAGATATCATATTATAAATAAAAGTGAGAGGGTTCTGTTTATACCTACAATCAACAACAGATTTTTCGATATTTTGATAAATACTGTAATCGGCCCATATTTTGTTTCTTCATGGAGAACCTCTATCAGCCCAGTAATGACATACATAGAGTCTTCATACACAAAAGATTCAGGTTGAAGTGAATTAGCACTGCAAAAGAAAGCATGATCTTTTTCACATAACCTGCCAAGATCGTTGCCATCACAAATCTGTTTGTTGAATCTAACTTCAAGTTTTGATAACCCGTTTTCTTCAAATGCAAGGAGTACTTTGCCTCGATAACCAAAACTCAGACCTCTATAGTTCACAGATGGGAACATATGATAGATCAAACAGCTTCAAACAATATTCTTCTGTTGCTAGCTCTCAAAAAGTAAGGATACAAAAATTTGATAGTACAAACTCATTAGTACCTAGCAACATTAGAAAAAATTGTAGATCTGGTCTACTGACCAATTAACAAATTGTGAAAGACGAATTATAGATTGATAGATAATACGGACCTTTGAACTTGTACTCCAAGAAGTGTTAATTCTTACCAATTTTTGTGCTACCGAACCTAGACACAATTCAAGAGCTATTCCTACTATATGTGGGAACACACAGGGCATATAACAATTTTGGCTATGCCCAAAATTCCATACAAAATCTTGAATAATATTTTAAAATTGGAAAATAAAACCCCCATGCTAACAGTTTAAGAACCCAGATCATTGTTTACTACTCTAATTCCAATTTCTAATTGTCTTTGATTTCAACTTTAAACGGACATGGTGAACACAACGATAAATGTTTGCATCATGGTTACGATTACGGAAATCTATAAATAGAACCTTGTCTTTAAAAAGGTATTCCTTACATCATATTAATTTTTTTGAGCTTTTAGATTATGAACATCGTTGCAATAAGAACAAAAAATATTACTTATTTTAGACGATCCTATCGTTGATTAGGATAAATCTCGAGTGAATTAGGGAGGCAACGGAGACTTACGATTGACTGAATCGACCATGGTCGAGTTACAGGATGCTGAAGTGAGACGATCAATTCTCCAGTGTACCCAATCGATGATGGTTACAGGATGCTGGAGAAATCTGTGTTGTCGCTACTCTATTAGAGATGGTCGATAATCTGGTGTCCCTGGAGTTTGTGGAAGCGAATTGAAAATCCTAGGGTTTTGAGGAGATGTTTGGTACACCGGAAGTGATATTGTAAATTTTATTTACGCGGTCTTTTGTTTTCACTTTCTTTTCGCTCCCGCCTTCTTCACAGGCACCACTAATATAGCGTAATATACTTATTTATAGCATAATTTATATGTCATTTCTTTATTTTATTTACATAGAATTATTTATTACTTATTTTCTTTTCTTTAATTATTTTGCTATAGCTCTTTAATATAAGGCTATAACATATAATGCAATGTATATCATATTTTCTTGTAGTGTTTGAAAGTGGGGACAAATTCGAAGCGAATTCCATGGAGGAATGACAAAGTGGGATGAATTGTTCGTTGGATGTGACGAATGTGGAAATGAATCAAGGATGTATTAAGTTCATGTGAACTGATTGCTCTAAAGTGTTCTGAGCTAATTGATAGTCATAATTGATAACGACTAGAGATGAGAAGGCCAAGGAATTTTGTGGTCATAAGTTCTAGCGGACTCAAAGCAACAGTACAGTTGAAGACCAATTGTAAGTCGAGTGCCTTGGGCGTCGTGTATGGCCTAGACACGTGTTGTGTATAACGTGTGGTGTTTTGCTAGAACCGCGACATCGTGTATGTTCCTTAACAATTGACGACAAGTTATTTGCCAGTCATACGATAACGAAGGTTCCAAAGCAAGGTTGGCGGTGATTGCTAGAGTCAGTCATGGACGTTTGATTGCATGTTGTGATCATGATTGAGTTGCTTTGCCATATATGAATGTATACTTTAATTACCATGGCGGAATTGTTATTCCTTCGGATGTTGTAACACCCCATAATTTTAAATATTAAAATTATCAATTTTAAGAACGAATTAAAGTATACTTAGTTTTTAAAGAGAGAACTAAGGGAAATGGGTTACGCCATTGCGTTCATCTCGAAATCCTTCTTGGAATAGAGTCCTAGTTTTCGTAAATCGGACTTTGTATGAGGAAGTTATTGCCCTCAGAAGTTTCAGAAATTTAAATAAATTAAAAACAGTTCAGATTAAAATGCAAAAATTCGAATTAAAAAAAAGAAGGAGGATGGGTGGGATTTTTTCTGCCCCAGGCCAAGTCGACCAGGGGGTCGACCTCCCCTATACAGGTCGACCAGGGGGTCGACCTACCCCCCTCAGGCAGATCTGAACTGTGACGATTCAGACTTGTTGCTGAGTCTTTTCTGACCTATTGCTGAGTCACTAGGGCATAGGTGGAAATTCTGGATAACTCTATCTAGTCTGGACGGTTGTGATCGCTCCTGTGATAACCTAATGGCTTATATTGATCTAAACTTCTATAAAAGCATGCATAGACTCTAGCTCTAAACCTAAAACTAAATTAATCTCTTGGCCTCCATGCTGCTGCTGGAATAGTTCTTCTTCTTAATGCTTAGGAATTGTAATTCAAGATTCTAATACAAACGATGAACGAATTATTCTCTTCTCTAATCCGTCTTTGTGAGTACAATTTCTTTCACAAAATAATTAATAAATTAATTATGATGAGTTATAATTGGGATTATGAGAACATGTCGGTTGAATCATGTGACGTTAATTAACTTTGTTATCGTCTATTGGTGAACATATGACAGATTTGTTAACTTATGTTAGTAGATCTATTTCATATGTCCAATCACGTATGTTTAACTTGATTCATTTTATGACATCAGTTTATATGCAAGTTTGGGATGTAAATCATATGCTATTTTGTATCTGAATCATATGCAAGTATGTATGTGAATTATACACAAGTTTATATGTGAATCAAGTGTGTGTGTGTGTGTGTGTGTGTGTATATATATATATATATATATATATATATATATATGCGAGTTTATATGTAAAACATGTGATATTAGTTTACATGTTTAAATTCATATGCAAGTTTGTAGGAATCCATATGCAAGTTTAGATGAAAACCATATTCACATATGCAAGTTTAGGTGAAATCCATATTCACATATGCAAGTTTAGGTGAAAACCATATTCCTATATGTAAGTTCACAATTTCATGTTTAGATCTATATTTAGATCCATGACAGTACATAGTTTATGCAAATTTATGTTCTATATGTCCATTGCTTATGCAAGTTATTGGCTACGCAAATTTATGTTATAATTCTTATTTGCAAGATAGATCTATTTTATATGTTTTGCAAGTTGTGATGTTTCTTTTCTTATGAGCTAGACAATTTGTGAGTCTAACATACTTCATATTAAATGTACGAACGACGTGGGGACAATGGGATAATATTAAATATACATATTGTGAATTGGCGTAAAATGGCTTTAAAGGCATATAATTAATTTGAGACACTAATTGGTATAATTTATATACCTGAAAAGTATGGACACAATTTAGGTGACAATTATGGACATAGGTTAATTTGGAAATTATTGATAATTTGAATAGGGATAATTAATTCATATTGTGGTGAAATAATAATGTGTAACAATAAATGCTTAAGTCAGGAGGTTAGACTCGATTGTGGTATAAGACTGCCCGGACCCGCCCGACAAATCCAGCAACCACAAACAGTAGTCTAATGTGAGAGGTCAAAGGCATAAATTAAATGCGTAATAAATGCCTAAGACACGAGGTTAGACTCATTTGTGGTATAAGACTGCTCGGACCTGCCCAGCCCATCTAGCAACCGCAAACGGCAGTCTAATGTGAGAGGTCGTAGGCATAATTTAAAGATGCTTAGACACGAGGTTAAGTCTGGCTTGTGTTGGATGTCTGCCACAAGCAATCGACTTAATGTGAGGTGTCTGTGCATTAATAATTAATTAATGTTGATCAAAGGCGAATATGAATGACAAACTGAAGTTTGGTTGAGTTGAGTAATTCTCTGAGTATCAATCTGATGTTGATTCTGGTCTTCGGGGTTGATAATTAGGGAGTCATACTCTTAACCAATGTATTTGTGAACTAAGATGTACTTAATCATAAATTAGGTAAAACATGTTATACGATACATACATACATACATACATATATATATATGATACATAAAACATGATAAGTGGATAGGGTTAAGACCGGCTTAACCAATAATCTGATAAGTAGGTAGGGTTAAGACCAGCTTAACCAATAATATATATTAATTTGATAAGTGGGTAGGGTTAAGACCAGCTTAACCAATAATATATATATATATATATTAATATGATAAGTGGATAGGGTTAAGACAAAGTTAACCAATAATACATATTGATCTGATAAGTGGATAGGGTTAAGATCAACTTAGCCAATAATATATAAGTGGATAGGGTTAAGACCAACTTAACCAATAATATATAAGTGGATAGGGTTAAGACCAGCTTAACCAATAATATATATATATATATATATATATATATATATATATATTGATCTGATAAGCGGATAGGGTTAAGACAAGCTTAATCAATAACACAGTTGATAAGTGGGTAACATATGGGATATAATTATAAACACCTAACCAAGTTGAAACATGTAAGAAGACATGAATAAGAGGGGGTTAAGTGGTAAATCCTAGTGGGGACCAAGCATAGGTGGAAAGCTTGTGTCAAGTGTGGGGACCCTTTTCAACCAATAACCCATTTAGTATCTAAGTAAGCTCAATCTAGATCGAGGACAGGACATGCTTACTGGGTTTGATTGTAAGAGGTCAAAACGGCTTAGCGGTGGCAAAGCAAGTCCAATGGGGTCTAGTGCGTGCGTGGACCTGGGCTGGTAGGTAAGACGTTGTTGCATCGTGTAGGTATAAGCCGTGCATCTTTGGTGGTATCAGGTTGCCACTTTGGGGAGTGATACACCCCACTATGGGACCATCATGGGTATCTACGAGTTTGGGAGCCGTTCGAATGGGGAAGGTAGTGGGTATGACTAGCGGAGATAGGAGCAGGCGGCACCTAAGAAGGAAGCTTGGAGTACAACTACCATATTATAAATAAATGTTGTAATTAGAATGGGGAGGGTAGTGGGTACAACTAGTGGAGATAGGAGCAGGCGTCACCTATGAAGACAGCTACGGGTACACGAAACTACCATTATTATTATTTTGTTCAGTAGGCGAGATCAACTTTTAGGGTGACAAGTATTGGTGCAGTAGAGTAATTATCCTATAGTGATTAGGAACGCAATTAACGTTATCTTATTTCTTTTGTTGGTTTTGTCATGCCCATTTATTTCACAGTCATTCCTTATTTTACCAGTTTATGCCTTATCCTAATTACTTTAATAATTATATTGTTAAAGTTATTGGACTCGCCAGACTTTATGTCTGACCCCCTTTGTTTTCGCCTCTTTTCTTCCTTCCCCCCTCCCCCACCAGGTTCTCAGGGTGGGACTAGTGCTAGTGGAGCTTGATTTGGATCTCTTTCTCTCTCTTTAGGAAGTGCTTGGATTGCTGGAAATAAAGCTCAGCTTATCTCTTTTATGGCTACTTATGTTGGGGTTATGCTTTTTTACTTTAAGTACTCAGAAAATAATTTGTCAAGATGGATATTAAGTGTACTTGGTTTTATTGTTGGTTTTTGATGTTGTTGTAACAAAACTATTTCTTCGCTGGAATAAATGTTGTTCTAATTTTTCAAGTACCAATATATGTATCTGTCTTGTTATATTCTGTTCTATACACCAATAATACTCCATGAAAGTTAATGCATTCCCTTTGAGAGTGACATTAATGGACATGGGGTGTTACACGTGGTATCAGAGCTGAAGGTTATCAGAACAGATAAGAGATTTTGAAAAACTGTTTTTCAAAAGCATTTTATAAAGAAATACTTTCAAAAATAGGTTTTAAGGAGAGTATTTTCAAGAGAAAAGTTTTCTTTTAAAACATAACCCCCAAGAGCCATATATCTTTCCTTCAATTATCCGTTTTAAATCTCTTCCTATTTCCTTTTTGAATTTCTTCCTCCACGTATAGACGCTTTTTCTAAGATATGTAAGAACTTACATACGGTGGGCGGAAAACCGCTTCATGGGACTGGGACGTTTGCCAAAGCTAGAAGGAAGTGGAGGACTTGTTGGTACCTTTAAGATAGACGATGGGAGGAAGGTTCAATTAGCTGCTTGGTTAATGAAGGACAAAGCCTCATTTTGGTAGGAGGTCACGAATGGAGAATGTGCAGAAGAGACATGGATAGGACACATGATAAGAAAGTAGATCCAAAGAAAGGCGGTAAGGATAACAAGGGGCAAACAGAAAAGGAAGGGTCACACTTGTGAAATACCTGACTACTTATACAAAGGCGTTAGAAAGAAGAAGAAGACTAGTTTTTATCGTTACAGAGAAACATGACATCTTATTAGGATCGTCCAAAGAAGCAAAAGGCAAAGGTAAGGACAAAGTACAAGATCTTCTGGAGGGCAGATGCGTTCCCTCATGGCTGGCATACCTGATAAAGGTAGAAATATCTTGGTTGGAAGTTTGGTTTTTCTTTTTGATCATCTGGTTCGAACCTTGTTTGAATTCTGGTGCTTCACACTCGTTTGTATCTGCTTCGTTAGTTGAAACACTGCACCTAAATACTAGTCTAGTTACAGATCCCATAGTAGTCTCAAATCCTATTGGTGGTTCGGCTCATCTTTCAATGATTTGTCAGAATTTGAGAGTGTCTATCTTGGGCGTTGGGTTTGAATGCAATGCCTTCGTTCTTGGCTTCATGGGCTACGGCTAGATTCTAGGCATGGATTGGCTAGCTAGATGCGGTGCTATCCTAGACTGTAAAAGAAGGGTAGTTAGATTGTTGACTCGTTGTGGCAAGACCCATGGCATTTCTTGTGACCCCAAAGGTCCGGTGATACTTTGCTACCTAGAATCTCTTGACGCATCCAATGATGACTTGGAATCCATTCGTGTGGTCCGTGAATATGGTGACGTCTTTGATGAAGTTCGGGGTTTATCCCCGAGGCGCGAGATTGACTTTCGAATATACCTAGTAGATAGTGCAAAGCCAGTTGCATTACCAGTGCGCCACATGGCTCCGAGGGATAGAAGAGAACTCGGTAAGCAAGTGAAAGAGTTGCTTGAGAAGAGGTTCATAAGAAAAAGTATTTCGGAATAGGGTGCTCCAGTTGTTTTTGCTACGAAGGCTGATGGATCACTTAGATTGTGCGTGGACTATAGAGAGCTGAATAAACTCACAAAGAAGAACAGACACCCATTGCCGAGGTTAGATGATTTATTCGATCAGTTGGTTGGTGCTTCGGTTTTCTCGCAGCTGGATTTGGCTACAGGATTTCATCAGCTAAGGGTGGCTGAAGACAGCATAGATAAGACTGCATTTAGAACTCCTGACGGTTTCTTTGAGAGGCTCGTCATGCCTTTTTGTTTGACGAATGCACCCGCATACTTTGTTGACTTAATGAGTAGGGTGTTTAGGGAGTTTCTAAACAAGTTTGTGGTAGTCTTTGTGGACGATATCTTGATTTTCTCTACAAGCGAAGAAGAGCATGCCATACATCTTAGGGAAATCTTAGAGACCCTACGAGCGCATCAACTCAAAGCTAAGTTCTCCAAATGCCATTTTTGGAGAAAAGAAGCGAGGTTCTTAGGATACGTGGTCTCTAAGGAAGGGATAGTTGTGGATCCCGCAAAGGTGGTGGCAATCTAAGATTGGAAGATTCCTAAAATCGCAACAGAAGTAAGAAGCTTTTTAGGGTTGGCGGGCTGTTATAAGAAGTTCATTAAGGACTTCGCGAAGATATCAGCTCCACTTACTCGGTTAACGAAGAAGAACTTGACTTTTGCTTGGGATGTTGAATATGACGATGCTTTCCAGTATTTGAAGAGGGCTCTGATGACAGCACCAGTTTTAGTTTTTCCAGATGGAAGTAAGCCATTCACAGTTTATACCGATGCTTGCGGGACAGGGCTTGGAGTAGTTTTCGATGCAAGAGGAAAAGGTGATACGCAAAAGGCGGCAAGTACGAGTATCGCTTATCATCCATTGACGGATGGACGAACAGAAAGGAGTGAACAGAATCCTTGAAGATCTTTTGAGGTTATGTATCCTAGATTTTGGAGGGACATGAGAAGAGGCAACGAGCTTAGTGGTGTTCACGATGTGCTTCACGTGTCACATTTGCTGAAGTGTTTACAAGATATTGCGTAAGTAGTAGAGCCGGGCAGTCATAGAGAAGTGGAAGTGGAATGAGATGCCCCGATTAGATGAGCCCCTACATGCATCCTTGGATCAGAGATAATAAAGCTATGCAACAGAGAGGTCAAGTTGGTCAAGGTGCAATGGGGAAATGATCAAGAAGACACGAATTGAGAAACGGAAGACAAGATGCGTACACTGTACCCTTTCCTTTTTGAGGGTATGTTTTTAACTTCTCCTTTTTCTACAGCTTTGTTGATACTTGTCTTATCGTTTAATATGTCTTTGCGATGATATCTTCGATCTTTAGTTAGGAAAAACCCTATGGTTGTGAACATGTGCTTGAGACATGTTATGTTTGATGGATGCAAATGGATGCGAGTGGTTGCTAGGGTTGCTCGTGGATGCATGTACACACACATTAGGCACTAGATCGGCTCAATCACTTTCATATTGCATATAAATATGTGTGCATATTTAAATTAATGGATGTATAATGGTTGTGTTATCATATGGATGCTGCATTTTGATGAATGGTTGTGCACACATGTAGAAATAATATGTATCATTAGGATTCTTTTGCATACATAATGGACGCACGACACTATCATGATTTGCATTAAGGAGGTCAACTAAATCGGTAGACCGCCTGATTTTGCATTGGGTAAGGAACATATACACACACTTTTTTTGCATCTGTTCATACGGCATTAGAAATCTTGTAAGGACAATGGATGCATGTGTTTGATGGTTGAGTAGATGGATTATTGGATGTTAGGATATACATTGTCCTTAACTTAGAGATTTCGAGGGTGAAATCCTTTATGGAGGGGAGATTGTAACACCCCGTAGTTTTAAATATTAAAATTAACAATTTTAAGAACAAATTAAAGAATACTTAATTGTTAAAGTGAGAACTAAGGGAAACGGGTTACGCCACTGCGTTCATCTCGAAATTCTACTTGGAATAAAGTCCAAGTTTTTTGTAAATCGGACTTCGTATGAGAAAGTTATGGCCTTCAGAAGTTTCAGAAATTTAAATAAATTAAAAACAGTTCAGATTAAAATTCAAAAATTCGAATTCAAAAAAAGAAGCGGGTTTGGGTAGGAATTTTCCGCCCTAGGCCAGGTCGACCAGGAGGTCAACCAGGGGGTCTACCTCCTCTATACAGGTCGACCAGGGGGTCGACCTGGGGGTCGACCTACCACCCTCGAGCAGATCTGAACTATGACGATTCTGACTTGTTGCTGAGTCTTTTCTGACCTGTTGCTGAGTCACCAGGGCATATGTGGCAATTCTGGATAACTCTATCTAGTCTGGACGGTTATGATTGCTCCTATGATAATCTAACGGCTTATATTGATCTAAACTTCTATAAAAGCACGCATAGACTCAAGCTCTAAACCTAAAACTAAATTAATCTCTTGGCCCTCATGCTGCGGCTGGAATAATTCTTCTTCTTAAAGCTTAGGAATTGCAAGTCAGGATTCTAATACAAACAACGAATAAATTATTCTATTCTCTAATCTGTCTTTGTGAGTACAATTTCTTTCACAAAATAATTAATAAATTAATTATGATGAGTTATAATTGGGATTATGAGAACATGTATATTGAATCATGTGACGTTACTTAACTTTTTTATCGTCTGTTGGTAAACATATGACAGTTTTGTTAACTTATGTTAGTAGATCTATTTCATATGTCCAATCACATATGTTTAACTTGATTCATTTTATGACATCAGTTTAAATGCAAGTTTGGGATGTAAATCATATGCCAGTTTGTATGTGAATATATGCAAGTCTGTATGCGAATTATACACAAGTTTGTATGTGAATCATGTGTGTGTATATATATACACGTATGCGTGTTTATATGTAAAACATGTGATATTAGTTTACATGTTTAAATTCATATGCAAGTTTGTAGGAATCTGTATGTAAGTTTAGGTGAAAACCATATTCACATATGCTAGTTTAGGTGAAAACCATATTCACATATGCAAGTTTAGGTGAAAACCATACTCATATATGTAAGTTCACAATTTCATGTTTAGATCTATATTTAGATCCATGGCAGTACATAGTTTATGCAAATTTATGTTCTGTATGTCCCTTGCCTATGCAAGTTATTGGCTATGCAGATTTATGTTATAATTCTTATTTGCAAGATAGATCAATTTTATGTGTTATGCAAGTTGTGATGTTTCTTTTCTTATGAGCTAGACTGTTTGCGAGTCTAACATACTTCATATTGAACGTGCGAACGACGTGGGGACAATGGGAAAATATTAAATATACATGTTGTGAATTGGCATAAAATGGCTTTAAAGGCATATAATTAATTTGAGACACTAATTGGTATAATCTATATACCTGAAAAGTATGGACATAATTTAGGTGACAATTATGGACATAGATTAATTTGGAAATTATTGACAATTTGAATAGGGATAATTAATTCATATTGGGGTGAAATAGTAATGTGTAATATTAAATGCCTAAGACACGAAGTTAGACTCGTTTCTGGTATAAGACTGCCTGGACCCGCCCGGCAAATCCAGGAACCACAAACGGTAGTCTAATGTGAGAGGTCAAAGGCATAAATTAAATGTGTAATAAATGCCTAAGACATGAGGTTAGACTCGTTTGTGGTATAAGACTGCCCGAACCTGCCCGACACATCCAGCAACCGCAAACAGTAGTCTAATGTGAGAGGTCGTAGGCATAATTAAAAGATGCTTAGACACGAGGTTACGAGGTTAAGTCTGGCTTGTGGTGGAAGTCTTCCCGGAACTGCCCGACATATCCAGCGGCCACAAGCAATCGACTTAATGTGAGAGGTCTGTGCATTAATAATTAATTAATGTTGCTCGAAGACAAATATGAATGACAAACTGAAGTTTGGTTGAGTTGAGTAATTCTCTGAGTACTAATCTGATGTTGATTTCGGTCTTCGGGGTTGATACTTAGGGAGTTGTTCTCTTAACTAATGTATCTGTGAACTAAGATGTATTTAATCATAAATTAAGCAAAACATGTTATACGATATATATATATATATGATACATAAAACATGATAAGTGGATAGGGTTAAGACCGGCTTAACCAATAATCTGATAAGTAGTAGGGTTAAGACCAGCTTAACCAATAATATATATTAATTTGATAAGTGGGTAAGGTTATATCACTACCCCAGAAATTCCATTTAGTAGCATTGTAAAAACGCAACAATAACTTGTAGCAGCGTTTTGATAAACGTTGCTATACGACATGCAACTAAAAGTCAAAAAAAAATTGTTGTGTTTCAGTAAACGCAACCGAAAAGGAAGATATTGTAGCGTTTCTGAAATCCTACAAAATGTTTTTTTGGCAGCGTCTTAAAAATTCTACCAAAGTGACACTTGCATCATTTTTCAATTTTTTTGTAGCGGTTTTTCAATCCTACTACATGTTTTTTGTAGCAGTTTTTCAGTCCTACGATATGTTTTTTGTAGCGGTTTTTCTGTCCTACTATATGTTTTTGTAGCGGTTTTCCAGTCCTGCTATATCTTCCATAAATTACATTTGTAGCATTTTTTCAATGCTACTGAAACTTTACATCACATTTTATTTGTGGTTATTTACTGTTAATGGCTTGTAACGTTTCCATCAATCGCTTATATATAATAGAAATATTAAAAAAATAATTATATGAGTACCATTTTCAAAAAAAAAAAAATCAATAATCGCCATATTTAAATACTTAAAAAGACACATTACTCCCAATATCAAATATAACACCCATAATCATCTCAATAGTAGTATTTAGACAAAATAAGAGAATCCCCATACCACAATTGCTTACAGATAGGTCTACATGACTAATACAAACAAAATAATAGTTCAAGTCTTCTTCAAAGCTTAAAACCACTGGTTCTTTGATGCGGTGTTCTTCACTTTGAAAATCTAATTACCTGTACATAAAAAAAACGATCAATGGTAAGAATTACATACAGGTATAATGGCCAATGGTTATAATTACATAAATGTGTAAAATGCATAAATTATATATGCTGACAGGTGGTCAAATACATTTTATTTGCTTGCATAAATTGAAGAAAACAAGCATAAACTGGATACAACACATGACAAGAACACTTGCAAGCAGATGAAGTTGTGAACCCATCTTTGATCTACCCCACAATCAGTTTTTTCCCAATCAGTGCCTGGTACTGAAACCAAGCATCGCTCGGTTTCAGGAAACTGAAACCTGTCGGTTTCCCGAAACCGAGCGACGCTCGGTTTCAGTAAAGCTCTATTGTTACTGAAACCGAGCTTCGCTCGGTTTCAGCTTTCTGAAACCTGACACTCAGTTTTTGGATTCTGAAACCGAGTCGCTCGGTTTCAGTCAACTGAAACCGAGCCGCTCGGTTTTAGGATCCAGAAACAAGTCTTCGCTCGGTTTCAGGATCCTGAATCCAAGTCGCCCCTCGGTTTCAGGAACCTGAAACCGAGCTCAGGTTTCAGTTTCAGGAAACTGAAACCGAGCTCAGGTTTCAGTTTCATGAAAGACGAGCTCAGGTTTTAGTTTCATGAAACCTGAAACCCGAGCGTCGCTCGGTTTCAGTTTTATTAAACCTGACACTCAGTTTCAGGATTCTGAAACTGAGCCACTCGGTTTCAATCAACTGAAACCGAGCCGCTCGATTTCAGCATCCTGAAAAGAATCATCACTCAATTTCAGTCAGCTGAATCCGAGTCGCCCCTCGGTTTCGGAACCTGAAACCGAGCTCAGGTTTCAGTTTCATGAAACCTGAAACTACATTCCTGTGGAGAACACTCATAGATTACTTCTGTGGAGAACACTCATAGATTTTCATGACATAGTCATATCAAAAAATTTAAATGAAACACATGCGAAATATATTGTAACATTCCTTGAGAATATTGTACCTAGTAAAACAACTAGAAAGGAATCAGCAGCAGAGATAATAAACTTTGACAAGTATGAAGTAGAATCTATAGAACCGTATGGAAATTCTACTGAAATTCTAACACCGGATTTAATATCTCTGACCTGGATATCCCAAAAGAAACAAATGATTTACCTTCTCGTAATAAATTTGGAGCTGGTACGAAATAAACGGATACATTGGAAGAGCAAATGTAGAATGTACTTGTGCACGCTAACCAACCTACCGCTTCAAGGTTTAAGTTTGTAGAGTTTTACTATCATTCTTCGACACACAAGGAAACTACAGTTTCCTATCGATGTTTATAGCTTCATTGATCCACCCTCAAGTTATTTGTCCAGGCCCATTTTAGAATGATCCGACAAGAATGATAACAAAAATGCATGAGCAAAATATGTTGCAACTTAAATTAGAATGCAATCAATAGTTGGAAAAACTGTATAAGAAGTATGATGCACTTTTGCAAAAAATAGATTCTGGTTATAATAAGGAAAAGGAGTTTGTTGATATAGTGTATATCAAGGTACTGATTAACCAAATATTAGCTGATAAATTCAGATATCTTTTTATTGACACTCAAGGTCAGTGCTCCATAGGACCTATTCACATTCCTTTTTTAATTGACAGAACCCCTTTATGAGTTTACCAATTGAACTGCATTCGTATTGACTAATTTTATCTATCTATTTGTTATTTCTTAATTAACAGAATTCATTTTCTCTATTTATTTATCAATTGTCATCAAAATTGAAGCTTAACATTAGTACAAGAATTCCCGTAATTCTCCCTTATATCCTCCAGGAACAAATTATTCTTGTTTTCCCTTACCCTTGTTTGTGGAATCAAAAATGAAAATAAATAGACAAAATAATACCGAAACAAAAATGGAAAAGGTTTTGTTATACAAAAGTTACTTCAAATGCATACACTGCTTATATAGTTCATGTTGGTGAATGGATGAAAATCTAACTAATAGCAACTGCACTGCTTGCACCCCAGTTTGTAAAACGCATACTAGAGCTATTCAAATCGAGAAGGCTTTGGGAGCAACACAATCTAGCGTGCACACACAAGTATGTGAATACTTGTGTACACACAAATATGTTCTATGACTGTGTATATATATTCACAATCTAACATGTACACACAAATATGTTCTATGACTATGTATAGATATTATCATACAAATTTTTAGCATTACCCTCATAGAGTTAACAAAATGATTAATTTCATTATTTTCACTTTCATTTTGACAAATAAAAATTCTATTCAGAAGAAAATAAATTCAACCATATCTACCACTGATCAGGAGATCTATTAGTCTCAAATAGACGAATAGCGCTTCACTATTTTATATTCATTTGTTCGTGATTTCATTATCTTCCTTATTTCCCATATAAAACTAGATTCAGCTTAAATTAATAGAATCAGTGTCGTATTTCAATGTCCTAAATTATGGTAGCAGGTAATTAAGTATATTCTACCATAGATTAAATGTTCTAAATTAAAATTCAACTACTCCACTATTGACTTGTCCCGTGGTCTGTCATCCAATTTCATATGTTATATTTCTCCAATCAAGATGCATCTATAAGTCAACACAGCAAAATGTTCCTGAAGTTCCAAAAAATAAAGGTTGATGGTTAAAATATTGTAGCATGTTATTATTTGGAAGAGTCAAGGCTCCAAAAAAGCGAAACATACGCAGCAGCAATTGTAAGAGCCTACAAGGAGAATAATCAAATAAAATACCTTAGACTCTTGCAGCTTCGAGACAACATTTTGAAGCCTGCTTCCAGAATGTTAACTTGTTTGAAAGCTTGGAGCCTGCTTGTGTGAAGAACGTGTATGCACTGACTTCTGCACCTGCTTGTCCAGTTCAGTCAATCCTGTTGAGACACGAGAATTTCGATTGATAACAACAAAATAAAGATAAATGGAAATCATGACATGGAGCTAAGATTATGGATATATAGATGTTTAAAGGGAGACAGAGCTTATATACAGGGGGAGATAGCAATAAAGATTAAAATATCAAGCTATATTGTCATCAATCAAAAAGGGGGAGAATGTTGAGTCAACGGTTTCAATGCTTATTTTGATTAATGACGAGAAGAAGCTTCATGATCGACAAAAAGAAGATTCAATGGTTTCATAGGTTAGAAGTTGGTTATTAAGAGTATTTTATGTTAAAATCTATCCTCAAATAATCATACTTCTCATTGCTTTCAAAATTATGCATAAAAACTTGTTTTTACTGTATATTGACAAAAACAGGTCAACCTGTTAAAAACAGCAGGTCAACCTATTTTTAAATATAACAGGTCAACCTGTTAAAATTAACAGGTCAACAGTTTTTTGAAATAACGATCAAAAACCTGTCAACCTATTAATTTTTCCTGTCGACCTATTTTTGAATTTCATGAAGAGTCATCTTCTTTCTTGAAAAGTTGCATCCATTTCTCTTCATTAAAAATCACTCCTTTTGATTGCAAATTTTCACTAATAATTACAACTTCTCATTTGCTATAAATACATCATCTTTCATTCATCCAAATCACCGATTCTAGCTCTAATTTCTGATCTTACTTTCTAAATACTCTTGCATTCTAAAAAGCTCCCAAATTCAAGTTACTTATTGAATCCTTGATAATATTTCTCATATTTTTATTCAACAAGCAACTAACTTCCTTCAAATCTTCTCATTCAATTCATATACTTGAGGATAAGATTATAGGAAGGTTGTACTCAATCATTGACTAATCAGTGTTGAAGAAAGAACACATTATAGGTCAAACTCTTGTAATCGTGTTGTGGGTAAGCTTGTAGCCCGTGAAATCAAGTGGGTAAGCTTGTAGCCCGTGAAATCAAGTGGGTAAGCTTGTAGCCCATGAAATCAAGTGGGTAAGCTTGTAGCCCGTGAAATCAAGTGGGTAAACTTGTAGCCCGTAAATCAAGTAGTTGTGAACCTGTTCCTCCGGGTGAAGAGAGGGTGTTGTTTAGTGAAAAGCCGAAGAGGAGCTTCGGGACTGGACGTAGGACTGGAGGTCCAAACCAGTATAAAAATCATGGTGTCATTACTCTACTTTACTTTACTTTACTGCATTTATAATTATTTGTGATATATATATTGTTTGCGAATATTTATTCGCATAACTATTGAATAGCTTAAGTTATCACATACATTCCGCATAGCCATATTATAGATCCTGCACAAGTCGTACACACTCCGACTTTTCAATTGGTATCAGAGCCTGGTTTTCTAGAGATCGTAACAACATCCTAGAACAAATGGCAATAAAGAAATCTAGTCAAGGCATTAGAAAATTGAAGAGCAACAAAGCAAAATCAGGAAAGCAAGGAAACAAATGTCTCATGGCAAAAGTCAGATCACAATCAGTATGTACAGATTCTTTATATAAAGATCTTTTGTTAAACCATGAGAAATTATTGAAAGAATTTAAAACTTTGAGCAAACTCAATATTGTCATTATAGCTAAGTCAAAAATTTGCGAGCAAGAAAATTCCAAACTAAAAGAATATAATAATGTTCTTTTAAAGGAAATCGATCTTTTGCAAAATAGAAATAAATCTTTAGAAGATTCTTTAAATAATTCTAGTTCTTTAATTTCGTTTCTTGAAAAAGAAATGGAGCTTTAACTGAAAAGAATTTAGAACTATCTAAAGAATGTGAGTTTTTAAAGGTGAATAATAATATTTTGCAAAATGAAATTTCTGACTCAAAAGAAAATTTTGAAAAGTTACAATCTTCTTTAGATAATTCAGAATCTCAAAATTTAGGTCTCAAAACTGAGAATGGTACTTTAAAAGGGAAAAAATCTGAATTAAATAAGGAAATTGATGATTTAAAGAATAACAAAATTTCTTTTGAAAATATCAATAGCGACTTTGGAAATAAATTTGATAAATGTGCAAATAAGTTCGCAAAATTTAATAAAGGTCAAAATGATTTAAATATGATTTTATCTAGATCTCGACCTTTACATGACAAAAGTGGTTTAGGATATAATAAAACTAATTTTAGAAATAGTACTAGATATGCTTTCATGTACAATAAAAATATTACTGCTAGTACTAATGCTCATCCTAGATCCAATTATTATAGAAATTCGAATACTTCTATGACTAGAGATCTGTATAATATATCTAGAAGTATGAAAAGGAATATCAATAGAGATTACTTAAGTATTTGGGTTCCTGTAAGTTGGAAAAACAGAGAAAAATATATTGATGATTATTTTGATTCAGTAGTTAATAATTAAAATTGTATCTTTAAAGGTTCCATTAAACCCTCTTGGGTATGGTTACCTTCCATCTAACTCATGGACCCAAACAAAGCAAGTGGGTACAAAACTATATATGTTATATATATTTTTACAGGTACACCACAACAAAGAGAAGGCTATTCGATGTCTCTAAATATCTTTGAAAATTTAGCTTATCAAAAAGAACATGTTTCAATATTTCATCGTCATCGAGGACACAAAATTCATGGGATAGGAATTACAACAAAAATGAAGGTGGAAGCGGAAAATATTCTCCTTGGGAACCAAGAAAATAATTTTGATATATCGGATCTAAGGAGATATTTTATATTCCTTTTAATATTTGTTTTATTTCTTTCTTCATGTATTTAATATATATTATTATAATAAAATGTTGTTTGAGTTTGATTTTTTTTTCAAAATAAGGCAGAAAAACAATTTTTGACAAATTAGGTCGACCTGTTAAAAAATATAGGTCGACCTGTTTAGAATATTTTCAATCCAGAGAAGAATTAGGTCGACTGGTGGCAAAATATAGGTCGACCGGTTTCAAGTTGTTCATACAGGTCGACCGGTCAAAAACTATAGGTCGACCAGTTTCATATTCTTTTTAAACAGAGAAATTTTAGGTCGACCGGTATACTTTTTTAGGTCGACCGGTTTTGTTTCAACAAGTAAACAGGTTGACCGGTTGAACATTTAGGTCGACCGGTTTGTACTATTTCTGTCTTTTTCTCCTACCCGAAACTTTTTAGGTCGACCGCCTTGATTTTATAGGTCGACCGGTCTCTCTGAAAACTGTTTTTCTTATAAAGACACGTCGTTTCAAATTCCAAACTCAAACACCATTTCTTATACTATTTTAAAATTATACTACTCTCGATTATTGAGGTTATTATGATATTTATTCTTTTTAATCGATGACAAAGGGGGAGAAATATTTTACATATACTATTTAAAATATATGTGCTTAATATGGTAAAAGTATATGTGTGCTAACATTTGTTAATGCAGGAATCAAAAGGTAAGATTATTTACTAACAAATGTTGCAGAAATTCAGGGGGAGCTTTATATTCAAAGGGAGAAAATCCAAGGTGTTGTCATCAATCAAAAAGGGGGAGAATTTTGAGACACGAGAATTTCGATTGATAAAAACAAAATAAAGATAAATGGAAATCATGACATGGAGCTAAGTTATGGATATATAGATGTTTAAAGGGAGACAGAGCTTATATACAGGGGGAGATAGCAATAAAGATTAAAATATCAAGCTATATTGTCATCAATCAAAAAGGGGGAGAATGTTGAGTCAACGGTTTCAATGCTTATTTTGATTAATGACGAGAAGAAGCTTCATGATCGACAAAAAGAAGATTCAATGGTTTTATAGGTTAGAAGTTGGTTATTTAGAGTATTTTATGTTAAAATCTATCCTCAAATAATCATACTTCTCATTGCTTTCAAAATTATGCATAAAAAATTGTTTTTACTGTATATTGACAAAAACAGGTCAACCTGTTAAAAACAACAGGTCAACCTATTTTTAAATATAACAGGTCAACCTATTAAAATTAACAGGTCAACCTATTAAAATTAACAGGTCAACAGTTTTTTGAAATAACGGTCAAAAACCTGTCAACCTATTAATTTTTCCTGTCGACCTATTTTTGAATTTCATGAAGAGTCATCTTCTTTCTTGAAAAGTTGCATCCATTTCTCTTCATTAAAAATCACTCCTTTTGATTGCAACTTTTCACTAATAATTTCAACTACTCATTTGCTATAAATACATCATCTTTCATTCATCCAAATCACCGATTCTTGCTCTGATTTCTGATCTTACTTTCTAAATACTCTTGCATTCTAAAAAGCTCCCAAATTCAAGTTACTTATTGAATCCTTGATAATATTTCTCATATTTTGATTCAACAAGCAACTAACTTCCTTCAAATCTTCGCATTCAATTCATATACTTGAGGATAAGATTATAGGAAGGTTGTACTCAATCATTGACTAATCAGTGTTGAAGAAAGAACACATTCAAGGTCAAACTCTTATAATCGTGTTGTGGGTAAGCTTGTAGCCCGTGAAATCAAGTGGGTAAGCTTGTAGCCCGTGAAATCAAGTGGGTAAGCTTGTAGCCCGTGAAATCAAGTGGGTAAGCTTGTAGCCCGTGAAATCAAGTGGGTAAGCTTGTAGCCCGTGAAATCAAGTGGGTAAACTTGTAGCCCGTAAATCAAGTAGTTGTGAACCTGTTCCTCCGGGTGAAGAGAGGGTGTTGTTTAGCGAAAACCCGAAGAGGAGCTTCGGGACTGGACGTAGGACTGGAGGTCCAAACCAGTATAAAAATCCTGGTGTCGTTACTCTACTTTACTTTACTTTACTGCATTTATAATTATTTGTGATATATATATTGTTTGCGAATATTTATTCGCATAACTATTGAATAGCTTAAGTTATCACATACATTCCGCATAGCCATATTATAGATCCTGCACAAGTCGTACACACTCGGACTTTTCAAATCCTATGCACATAGTCCGCAATACATGTTGGAAAATCATATGTCCTTGACCATATCAAAACAAAGAACACATAATACTTGAAACTGTTAGTATATGTAATATTTTTTCTGGTAAATTTCTTTCTCCACAAGGATGAAATCATATGACGATGTCCTCTTAACTTATGTATCCACTCAAAGCCTACAGATCATTATATGATTCATATATATAAACGAAAATACTGAAGTAAACTTGAATATATAACTATAGATATAGTGAGTAGTAGTAGTAGTATGTATGTTAAAAAAGCAAAGGAATGGACATGAAGTGTAGTTAGAGTTGATGTGGCTGGTTCTGAATTGAAAATCAACTGGCTCCATATCACAGTAGTCAGCTGGTGAAGAAATATATCCAAGCCACAGACCCACAACTACTTATAAAAAAAATGAAAGACGCCTGTCTTTTTCTAAATGACTGAGCAGCAACTCACTGGCAATACTACTAGAAGTGGATTGATATAAGATTAATACCTAGAAACTTCCATATACACATATGCCATTAAGAAGATTTGTTTTGCACTACACACTTCCCTATTATTCACTTGTTTTGCATTAAACATGTAATTATCTTGGAATAATTTTTCCATAAACTGACATAACAACACATCTTGATGTTAATATGATTTATCAAAGCTAAACTGAGGCTAGCTTTATCTCCATTATTGTAGACAAACATAGTATGACTCGTTGCCTAATCATCTCGTAATTTTAGTTTCTTTAGCTTGGTGAGAAAATGTAAACATGATAAAATATGGTTTCATGTTCTAAAAATAGGGTTTAGAACCAGAAAGAACAAAAACTCAACACCCATGTGTACTTGGTAATAAGGATTTAACAGTCAGTTAAAAATTTATTAAAAACACTAGGAGTTCAAGACTAATAACACTTTTAGTTGGAAACTAGCTAGAAGAAGAAAGAGAAAATGATCCCATCAACTTACCATCCTTAAGATGAAAAATTACCCTGAAGTTCAAGACTAATAACACGACACATTCATGCTAAGACCTCGAGCAGCAACATTAGTTGCAGCCATTATTGGACTATTGTCGTTTCGAAAACTTCCAAAACTCGATCTCTCTGTGACTGTTGTTCATCATCACAAGTAGATAATGCAGACTATCCACTCATTCTGAGTTGCTTGGTCACCTGATCACAACCTCTTTTTAGTTTGGTGAAATATTAGAATTCGACTTCCATCCACAAACTACCCCAATATTTTCACCAGCCTATCATACTTAAACATCTTGTCTGCTGATAAAAATGTCGATAAAATTACAACCAAACTGAACGCAGGTCCATAAACAAATGAACCGTGTACCTTGAATGATTTCAAACAATTGTCAGGAAATTACATGGCTCAACATGGTCAGTGCATCTGAAATAAGCATTATATACAGAGGCAAAAAATCAAAATGTGAAAATAAACGGTTTCCAAATATGTAGAAGTTAACTTCCTAATCCAAAATCTAATCATAATTCTATTAAAATATGAGCTGAAGAACTTAAAGTATCATTCCTAACAATCCAATATTATCAGATGACTCTACCAGCGAAAACATTTAGAACAATTTTGTAACACCCCGTAATTTTATAACATTAAAATTCACAAATTAAAGTATACTTAATTTTTAGAAAAGAATTAAGTGAAATGGGTTGCGCTATTATGTTCATTTCAAAATTTTAGGTCAAGATAGACATTTGGTTTTCACAAAACGGATACCTTATGAAGATGTTGTCAAGCCTTGAAGTTTGTATGCATATGAGAGAAATATATATATATAGATATATATAAAAATTAAGTAAGTAAATATTCAAAAACAAAGTTCAAAACAGTGAATCGGGAGGGGAATAGCCGAACCGCACCATTTTTGGAGTTGACCCGAGCCCTACTGGGTCGACTAGAGGTCAATTCAGGGTCTTTGGCTGCCAACCCGTGGCCTGATTCGCCCTAAGGGCTGATATGGCATCTGAGTGGTCCAGATCAGTTCTAGGGTTAATCCTAAGGCCTAAATAACTTCCTACACCTATATATACACCCTAGGACCTAACCCTAATTCATAAATATTATCTATGACACCATTATGCTGTCAAATTCTCTCTTAAACCCTAGCCGCCGCCTCTAAATCAAATCTCAGGTGCTCAACTTCAACTCAAATTAAAGATTAAAGCTTCTACAACAATTCATGAAGATAAATCAGCAACACCGCAACGTTTCTACACCAATTTCAGTGCATAATTCTATTGTTTAACCACGAAAGGTTAGTACGGTGATTTTCACAATATAATGGGATTAAAAGTTACATGATGAAGTTATAAAGAGGATTCATATGTATGTATGTAATTTAACTCTCATCCAAGTATTCAGCTTTTTTATTCATGTCATCATATGCCTATGTTTCTATGTAAAGTTTATACCTTTATTAGTTTATTCATGTTGAATCTATCATTATGCCTCTATGCCAGTTTACATGCCCCTTTATTTCATGATGTTGTGTTAATTCCAATTTTCTGTGATTTGATTCTCTCTTCTTATCCCTATTCCTTTTATTTTTGGATCTAGGCTACCTTCGAGCCTATGTTAAAACTACGCGCGAATGCAAATACGTGGGAACGATGAGAATATGTGAAATATGGAAAATTGGATATTATTGGATATTTTGGATAATTGGATAATATGTGAAATTGGCATATTTGGGTATGAATTACATGGAATTGATGAAATTGCCTATAATTGTAAATTTGTAATTGAGGCTAATTAATATGTAATTAGTGACAATTTGGAATAGCCAATATTATAAACATGATTATATGTTTAATTGGATATACATGACATGAAAATTGGGTATGGGTGAAATACGATTATTAATAAACCTTTGACACGAGGTTAGGCGCAATTGTGGCGTAAGACTGCCCGGAACCGCCCAGCAAATCCAGCTGCCACAATTGGACGTCTAATGTGAGAGGTCAAAGGAATGAATTGTAGGCGCAACGGTTAATGACACGAGGTTAGACCCGGTTTGTGGCGTAAGACTACCCGGAACCGCCCGGCAAATCCAGCGGCCATAAAGCGTTCGGTCTAATGTGGGAGGTCATGCACCGTTCGTCATAAGGAATGAATTAAGGAATACTAACCATAATAAGACATGGGTTTGGTTAGAGGGTTAAGTGGGGTGACAAATAAATTATGACATGTAAATTATGACATGTAAATATGGACTTAACCGGTATAAGATAAGACATGTAAATTATGACATGTAAGTATGGACTTAACCATAGCATGTGTACGACATGGACATTTAAATTAAAATGGTTAAGTGGGAGAAAAACCTAGTGGGGACAAGCATAGGTGGGAGGCTTTTGTCGGATGAGGGACCCATTTCAACCAGTAACCCGTTTGAGTATCTAATTGGGCCTGGTACTAGGCCGGGGTTGGGGCACGCTTACTGGACTTAAATGTAAGAGGTCAAAACGTGAATAGCGGTGGCAACGCGAGTCCAATGGGTTCATGTGTGTGCATGGGTCCGGGCTGGTAGGTAAGACGTTGTAGCATCGTGTAGGTATTGCCGTGCATTTTATGTTGGTATCGGGGTTGCCACTTTGGGGAGTGATACACCCCACTGTGGGGCCAGCACGGGTGCCTACTGGGTTTAGGGACCCAATCGAATGGGTATGGTAAGGGTACCTTAGCGGTGGTAGGAGCAAGCCGACACCTACGATAGCAGCTAGTTACAAGTAACTACCAAGTTTGTCATGTGGGTACGGTTAGTAGGAAGGGATCAACCTTTAGTAAATAGAGACTAATAGATGTGCGGTGTAATTAAGTAATGTGGTGCAACTTATAAAAAGTGCGGTGTAACGAAATACATGTTGGTTGAGTTGGATAGTCCTTTGGGTGCTAGTCTGATGTTGACTTCGGTCTTCGGGGTTAGTACCTGGAGGGTTGTTCGCTTAGCCAAGGTGTAGGATTGTCTTAGTACTTAAGAACGGAATCGTCTTGTCCATCCTTTTTATCCACCTTATCTATGTTACAGCCATATCATGATGCCTATTTATGGCTTGATCATTTACCTTACCTATTGTTCGTTAAAATTACTGGACTTGCCAGAATTTATGTCTAACCCGTTTTGTTTCCACCTCTTTTCATTCCTTTCCCTCCCCCTAAGGTTTGCAAGGAGGGAATACTACAGCTTAGTGCCGATTTCTTTCAGTTGCTTGAAGAGAGTAGATGCATCGCTTTGGACTCTCTCATCTTTGTGGCTTGGCTTATGCTCAGTGGGGATTTATGCATTTATGTTATTTAAGTATTTGCTTCTTTATGTACTTTGAAGTTTTTGGAAAAGACAATTGATCCTGTTGTAATGGTTTTTGGAGACTACTTATGTAAGCTTGTTTTGAAGTTATGATGTTGTGAAATAAGTTTTATCTTCCGCTGTGTTTTATTTATTTATTCTTGTAATTTATCTCTTCTATACTACTGTAACGCTTCATGACATTCATGCATTCCCTTTGTGAGTGACATTAATGGCCATGGGGTGTTACACGTGGTATCAGAGCTATGGTTACAAGAACAGATAAAAAGTTTAGAAAAGTGTTTTCAAAAGTATTATTTTCATAGAAAGTATTTTTAAAAACTTGTTTTGAAGAAGCTATTTTCAAGGAAAGTTTACTTTAAAGAGCATAATCCCCGCAAGCCATACATCTCTCTTTCGCTTCCCTTGTTTTGAAACTCTTTCTTTTTCTTTTTAGCATGACTGGAGCATCTGAGATACCAGAGGGTGTTCATGTACCCGTTTGGTTTCGTCAATATCTCGAGGCTAGGGACGCTGCCGCGGGTCCGGCCGACGTTCCTCCTCCTCCTCCCCCAGCTCCAGTCATTCCTCCGCTTGGAGATGTTTTCTCCAAGATATGTAAAGACTTATGTTCGATGGGTGGAAAACCTTTTAGTGGGTCTGAAACGTTCGTTGAAGCTAGAAATTGATCGAAAGAAGTGGAGGATCTGTTTGGCATTTTCGATTTGGATGATTGTAGAAAGGTCCAATTGGCTGCTTGGTTGATGAAGAACGAAGCTTCGTTTTGGTGGGAGGTTACTAATGGAGAACGTGCTGTAGAGATGTGACGATCCCAAAATCCATGTGACGGTATTAAGGATAATCATTGGAATATAACACATCAATCATCATAGCAGAGTACAGATAATAGCATAAACAGTAAATAGAATAATTTTACATGGATATGGCAGCGGAATCATAACATGTAACAACATCAGAATAGCACAACGTAGGATATAACTTAGTAAATAAAAGGGGAATGATCAGTCACCATCGCCATAGGCGGAATATATACTTACAGTGAGACATAATAAAGGTATCAGTCTACATCGCCTAAGACGATACATATACATATGATAATAAGTACTGGAAGTAAAACAGTCTGCATCGCCATCGGCGGAATCATATACATAAGATAGGCGGAAAGTCAATAGCCAAAATACAAATCTAATCCATCAAGCCAAAAGTGCACTCCGTACTGCAGTGCCAAGCCAAAACAACCTGTCATCTATGAACTAGGCTGCCCATGTGAAAATAAGGGCATCCGAGTTTGCAAAGTGAAACAAACAACGAGTTAGTCATGGGACTGGTATGAGAAATCTACTTAACAGGTTAACAACAGTAATAAGGCAAATTATAGGACCACGCCACTTTCGCGGAACGGGTTTACTCCAGTGATTGTCGGTACATTTGAAACAAAGTGAATTCTTTAAAACAACGCAATGCTTTTAAAAAGAATGAAGCTGTTATAAGACTCAAGTCCCATCATACAATGCAACGCAAACCGGAGGATAGAGTTTTACCTTATAATGGCCAAATATGCTTAATACATGTAAAGAAAAATCATTTGATATTATTACCAGTGCATATATGTTTCAAAAACGAATATCATCATAAATATCAATCATAGATGACATGAGCGTCCCATGCCACTATGTCACCATACATAAGTTACAATCGAATCCGTTATTTCATATTGGAAATTGGATTTCCGTCATGAGTCGAGGCAAGGGGCAAGCTCCTCTCCGCTTCGAGACACTCTAGCAAATGCCTCAGGACTACACACTCTGGGTAACCCTTGGATCTTAAGGGTCGGTCCACACTTACGTTAGTGGATTAGTATTCCTGAACACTCGTTTCCCAGTCCTTACAGACCTAATATCGAGGCACCTCGCATTCCAACAACCACTTAGGTGAAAAGAAGATATAAATGTCAGGGCTGGTAGGTCACTGACACTACCATATCTAGAAAGAAACGTCGTGTTCTCCTTGCAGTCCTTATCCCGTTTTTAACTCATACCGAGGGGTGAGGCTCCCGAATCTACGCTATACACAAAGCCAGGCCACGTAGGTCGTGCTTCGATCATCGAACACAAGACTTTGCTTTGCAACAGAAGCCTTGATCACTGCATCTTGGCATGCCACATAGGTAATCCACTCCATACGACTGATTTCTATCGATATATAACCTCTGAGCTCGTACGTCTCAGAGAAGGGCGTTAAGCAAAAGAATAAATTCTCCGCCGCCAAACAGATATATATTTAACAGAGATCAATTAGTACAGAACAAAATCCAATGCCAGACACACAGTCCATTCACAAGTCCGTTCTGGGTCTGAACAAAACCGGAGGCACCATATTCCTCGTATATCCGTACAATCAACACATACGTTCAGACGGCTACCACTTCCGTTCCTTCACGGTAGCAACTCCAATCAGGAACCTCAGCAGCGCCCATCCATTTGATACGAAGATCATCGGTCTTGAACCATCTTCGTATTTTCAACTTCGAATCGTTCGAACAATTATTTGAAATGAGGGTTAGCTCGGCCTTTTCAAATAATTCATATATAATTAGAATTCAAATCAATTCTTTCCATGATTATATTATTCAACATTCACATTTCAGTTCTTTAGTATTATTTTCATGTCAAACACATACAACCATCAAATATCAAGCAGGTCAAGCAAAATTGGTTTATTTCCAATCCATGTTACTTATAATATTTTATAACGATTTTTCGCCATTTTTATTTATTTAAAAATGGCCATATTTAATTAAACGGCGTTTCAGGTCGTGCCATGGCACTGTCCCTATTTTTCCCCTAATCTGTTTTACACATATCGAAAAATCTAATCGTTGGATTTCTACAAAGTCTATACCACTGGGAAGATATTCCCAAAGCGAATCCAACGGTTCCAGTTTCGTGAAAATCCGACGGTCGGATCTTCCACACCTGTCATTTGAAGTTACGGTTTCAAAATACGAACTGCAGCGTCGTTATTCGATTTAATTTAATTATATTTATATTTATATATAAATATAAACGATTCTGGCGCTGTTTTTCTTCAGATTTGAATTAAACATTCCAGAAAATCCAACCGTTGGATTTTTACAAAGTTAGTCCCGTTGGAAAGATATTTCCAAGGCGAATCCAACGGTTGCGGTTTCGGGAAAATCCGATGGCCGGATCTCTCGTACTAATCGATTCAAATTACGATTTCAAAACACGAACTGCACGGCTTCGATTCCTTTCAATTCTATTTATATATATATATACATATATATAAATATAGTTCATTCTTTAATTTCAATATCGTTTTCACTTCAAATATTTCACTAACGCCTTTATATTTCGAAAAATTTCGCCATAACCTCCTTTGTACGGGGAGGGGTTTGGAAATTTATTGGGCCGTGTTAGGTACCCAATAAATCCTATATAGCATACACATATTTATAGTGATATATTCTGGTGTTTACAGGGGAGCGTGTATAGATAATAACTCCAGAGAATAAATTCTCGTCACCCTGTCAAGCATGAGGGAGCGTGTATTTTTAATTACTCCAGAGGATAAATCCTCGTCACCTCGTCCCGTGTGGGAATAAATAATCCATGTGCCATATCTAATGACTAGAGAGACATGATTATTGTCAACTCCAGTCCCGTGTGCGGTTTTTATTAATCTGGCAATTTATCGTTATATTTTATATAGTCCATATCAGTCATCAGTTCAACCTGTAATATATAATCATCGCCATACAAGCCACTCGCTCGTATGGTAAATCTTCAACCTCGTCACATAAGCTCCAAATGCTTATGTGGAATATGATGAAGTATGCCTATCGTCAAGAAGTATGCCATGTAGTGTAGTTCAAAATTAATTGTTACTATCCTATGGCGATGTTTATTATTACACACAGAATAACCAGCACTCCGCATCCAGTGGCATTCACAGGAGTTGATATAAAAATAAAATTGCGCAGCCAACTCATCAAGGCTTACCTATTTGTCGGGCACGCAAATAATTTCTTTACTCTACAGCTAATCCATTTTCCCTGTTCGACACATGTATATATATGCAGAACAAAGCTAATAATAATATTTCTAGCGAACTAATATTTATTTCAAAACGTGTGTATTTTTATCAAAGCGTATACATGATAAAAGTAATATTTTTATCATCAGAAATATTTATTCAACACGTGAATGTTTTTAACACTTCATATTCACAATAAAAATGTAATTTTTATTGTCTAATCAATTTATTTAAAATACGAATAACATTCAACACATGAATTTCAATTCAACGAATGAATTTCAATTCAACACATGAATATTCTTTACAGTTTGTATATATATAAAAAAAATGTGATTTTTATCGTTAAAGCTATTTATTTAAAATTCGAATAACATTCAACACATGAATTTCAATTCAACACATGAATATTCTTTACAGTTTGTATATATATATAAATGTGATTTTTATTGTTAAAGCTATTTATTTAAAATTCGAATAACATTCAACACATGAATTTCAATTCAACGAATGAATTTCAATTCAACACATGAATATTCTTTACAGTTTGTATATATATATAAATGTGATTTTTATTTTTAAAGCTATTTATTTTAAAATTCGAATAACATTCATCACATGAATTTCAATTCAACGAATGAATTTCAATTCAACACATGAATATTCTTTGCAGTTTGTATATATATAAAAATGTGATTTTTATTGTTAAAGCTATTTATTTAAAATACGAATAACATTCAACACATGAATTTTAATTCTACGAACGAATTTCAATTCAACACATGAATATTCTTTTCAACATATGAAAATAATTTCAACAACTGAAAATTATTCTAACACATGAATATTTCAGAAAATTTCGGCAGCATAACGGCAGGGAAGTTAAAATCGGGACCGTCCCTGGTACGACTCCTCGGTCTACCTTAAAACCTCACGGTTTTTGACAATGGGGAATCATGCATCTAGTTCGCACGCAGGCGGCATGTTTTATTTTCATTTCCACAATCCTATTCTAATTTGTTTCAACCACAAGAGGGTATTTTTCAACCACAAAGGTATTTTTCAACCACAATATCAACCACAAACAATTATTTTCAACCATTCGTCATACTATATATTTTCACGCTAATCACAAGCAATAAATATTGTCTATGGTCTGTGGACGAGAGGAGTAAATATATATATATTATTTCTATATTTCACTTGCATTTCAACACAATTCAAAGCATATATGTTTCATACAACCCGATTTCATTCACACAATTTAATTTAGATTCCTCACATTTGTTTTTGAAGTGCTAAAAATCGTAGGTAGATCAGAAAAATCCGCGGTCTCTGCTAGATGGTAGAGAGCCTCCTTGCGGTCCCGATGTTTCCTGTTTCATCGAATTTCGTCAATACACGAAAAAGATATGATTTTTCAAAGTTCAGATAAAATAATGGTCTCACCTTTTCAACCCTTCCAAACTAGGTTTTAATTTCACACTCGATCCGTGAAGTATTGTCACGATCAGGTGCTGCAACGTCGAAGAGCTTCGAACAGGGTCTCCAGCGCCGGTAGTGGCACTCAACTCGGTGGTCCCTGTAGCGCACGGCGGAGCTCCAAAGACGGCGTCTTCCTCGAGGTAAATCGACGCAAATACCAAACTAGTACTGTCGAGGGTTGGATGGATTTATAGAGGAGGGAAAGATGAACAGAAAACTCAACTGGAGGGGGCGGTGAAAACGAACGTGGCGGCGGCGATCGGGCCTGGAAGCTTCGAATGCTTTTCCGTCATTCGGGGGGGGGGGGGGTTGATCGAGTTTTGACTGGTTAACGTGAAGTGAGAGAAAATAAAGGGGGTGGCCCATTATATATAAATTTTAAATTCCAAAATTATCCCTTTGAACAAACGAACACTAATTTCAACCCAACGACTGTCGCCCCTCGCTAAATACCCCCATCCCGGACACAATGGGATATGTTTCGTTGGCCAATTCGACTGTTACAGTCAGTTATTTTTCAAATTAAAGTATAAAATATTTAATATTCAATTTGAACGTACATTTCAATTTGCCAGAGCCATAATCTGAATAAAAAAATTCCAGAAAAATAAATCTAGCTATGTTTTGACGATATGGTTCCAACAAAACTAGTTTCGTCGAATTCTGAGATCGTTTGCAAAATGGCCATTTTCTGGTCGACCCATTTTAACAGAAATTGACCAATCGCATTTTCTTTTGTCCCGCTCATATACTAGCTTCAAAAATTATGAAATTTGAAACCTAACAATAGTTTGACATCCCGGATCCAACAAAAGTGGTTTCGTCGAATTCCGAGGTCGTTTGCAAAATGTCTATTTTCAAGGGCTATATATTCTATATAGCGACCTTTCTGAAAATTCAGTTGGCCATAACTTTTGATTCCTGCTATGAAACTTCGATTTTTCAGATTCGTTAGAAAGGTATTCATAAACAGATTTAAATATTTTTGGTTTCACCAAAATCTGTTATATTTTCCACCCGGTACAGTTAGTCAAAGTTTGAGTTCAAATTTTCAAACTGACTCACTATTTCTAATACATTATTTTATTGAAATGTTCTATTTCAATTGTTTAAACTCTTTGACAATAACCAATTTAAAATTTTTAAATTGGTTCACATTTTCTGGGTTGTTACAATCTCCCCCACTTAAAACTTTTCGTCCCCGAAAAGGAAACAATAGTACAGTAGGAAACAAAATGTAAATGCAAAGTATTGTAAAGGTACCTTGCACCGGAGTTAGTCAGAGATGTCCACTCCGCATTTGGGGTAGGCTTGTTTAATGCTTTCCTCAGTCTCCCAAGTACAGTCTCTAGGATCACTACTCCACTGCACTTTAACTAAACGAATCTTTTTGCTCCTTAGCTCTCTAGTTTCTTTGCCAACGATCTTCAATGGCTCTCTTCTGACTGCTAATTCTTCAGTAATTTCCGAGTCCTGTTGTGCTGCTTCTTCTACAATAAGATCCGGATCATGCACATGTTTTCTAAGTTGAGATACGTGGAACACATCATGCACTCCAGGCAACCAATCAGGTAATGAAACCCTATATGCAAGAGTTCCAATCCGTTCAAGTATAGGAAAGGGACCAATAAATCTCGGTGCCAACTTCCCAGTTTTGCCAAATCTGATTACTCCCCTCATCGGAGAAACTCTTAAATAAACATAATCGCCAACAGCAAATGATAAATCTCTTCTTCTCACATCAGCATAACTTTTCTGTCGGCTTTGTGCGATTTTCAATCGCTTCTTGATGAAATCAACTTTATCAGATGCTTCTCGAATCATGTCGGGCCCCAACACAAGTCTGTTGCCAGGTTCTACCCAACATGCGGGAGATCTGCACGGTCTACCGTATAATGCTTCAAATGGCGACATTCCCAAACTTGCTTGATAGCTATTGTTATAAGAGAATTCGGCCAAATGTAAGTGATCTTCCCATGACCCGCCAAAATCAATAATGCAAGCCCGTAGTAAATCTTCTAGAATTCTATTCACCCGCTCAGTTTGGCCATCTGTCTGAGGGTGATAAGCGGTGCTTAGATTCAATTTGGTTCCCAATTTGGTCTGGAATGCTTCCCAGAATTTGCTAGTAAATAGGGGATCTCTATCACTGACTATATTGAGCGGCACTCCATGTAGTTTAACTATTTCTTTGAAGTAAATCTGTGCTAAACTTTGAGCCGTTCTGTTGGATCTGACTGGTATGAAATGGGCAGTCTTCGTGAAGTGATCTACGATCACCCAAATACCGTCGTTTCCTTTCTTAGTTCAAGGCAAACCATCAATGAAGTCCATGGAAATCTGGTCCCACTTCCATCCTGGAATTTCTAATGGTTGTAATAATCCAGCCAATTTCTGCTGATCGCTCTTAAATTGTTGACAGGTGGGACACCGGCTAACATATATTGAAATGTCCCTTTTTAACGACTTCCACCAGAACGTACGCTTAATATCATTGTACATTTTGCTAACTCCCGGATGGATACTCAGTTTAGACTTGTGACATTCATCAAGTACTTCCCTTCTGAGCTCAGAAATTTCTGGTACACAAATTCGCCCTCGTAATCTTAGGACCCCTTGGCTATCTAGGCTGAAATATGAAGTTTTTCCTTCTCGGATCCGCTGACTAATCCTTTTAATAAATTCATCGTTTTTCTAGAGAACAGTAATCTTATCTTCTAAGGAAGAAGTAATGATAAAACTGGCGATGATTTCATTCTTTCTGCTGAGCGCATCTGCTACAACATTGGTTTTCCATGGAGTGTATAGAATCTCAAAATCGTATGCTGCAAGGAATTCTAACCAACGCTGTTGTCTCAAGTTTAGATCTTTCTGAGTGAATAGATACTTTAATGATTGATGATCGATAAATAGTTCGAACCTCTCACCCAACGAATAATGCCTCCAGATTCTCAAAGCAAACACGATAGCTAACAACTCAAGATCATGAGTTGCATAGTTCCTTTCATGCGGCTTCAGCTGACGGCTGGCATAAGCGACCACTTGGCCTTTTTGCATTAATATTGCGCCAAGCCCTCTAATAGAAGCATCTGTCCATACAGTCAAGTCCTGGTTGCCTTCTATAATAGTTAATACTGGAGCAGTTGTCAGTTTCAGTTTCATCTCCTGGAAAGCTTCCTCACATTTGGGAGTCCATTTGAATTTCTCATGCTTCTTTGTAAGCTTTGTTAACACACCAGATATCTTCGAAAAATCCTTAACGAATTTCCGATAGTAGCTAGCCAATCCAAGGAAACTTCGAACTTCTATGGGGGTAGTAGGCTGTTTCCAGTCCTGAATCGCTGTAATTTTGCTTGGATCTACAGCAATCCCTTCTTTTGATACGACATGGCCAAGGAACTTAACTTCATCCTGCCAGAAGATACACTTAGAAAATTTAGCTTTCAAGACATCTCTCCTCAGAATTACCAACACTTGTTCTAAATGTTTTGCATGCTCGCCTTCTGACTTGGAGTAGATTAAAATGTCATCAATGAAGACCAGAACAAATTTATTCAAAACACCACGGACACTCTATTCGTAAGATCGACGAAGTATGCTGGAGCGTTACACAAGCTGAACGGCATTACTAACCATTCGTAGAATAAATCGGAACCCCTGAAGGCTATCAAAGGAACACAGTCTTCGGCTATACGTAATTGGTGGAAACCTGTAGCTAGGTCCATTCTGGAGAATACTCTCTCCCCATTTAATTGATCCAACAGATCATCTATACATGGCAAGGGGTATTTGTTCTTCAGTGTCTGCTTATTGAGATCTCGGTAATCAGCACAAAGTCGTAGATACCGTCTGATTTCGGGACAAACACTACTGCTGCTCCCCAATATGAAAAGCTTGGTCTGATCAGACCTTTCCAAAGCAATTCTCAAGTTTGGCTGCCTAACTCTTCTTTTTCTTTCGGGGCCATTCTTCTAATTGGATGTACTACTGGTCGGGCATTCGGAATTAGATCTATTCTGAATTCAATTTCTCTTTGCGGAGGTAAGTTTTCGACTTCTTCAAACACATCCGCCTAGTTTTTAACAACTTGTATCTTTTCAAATGAAGTGGGAGTAACTTCTAAAGTAAACCAAAATTCTTTTCTATCTGGATCTGAACCAAGACATGGTATAGTGATATGCCCAAGTTTTGTTTTAACTTTCACGATTCTTTCAGCACATCTAACTTCGGCCTTATATTTTGTCAACCAGTCGAGCCCAGTATAACATCAAATTCGGAAAATTCCATGACAATCACTTTAAAAGGAAATCAATAACAAGAATATGAGGCGGGTACATTACAATATGAGCTGAGAATAATAGAACCTCCTATTGGATTTTGAACTTTAATTGGTTCTTTAAGCTTCCTTTGATTCAAATTTAACTTGTGAACAGTGTTACTAGAAATGAAGCTACGTGATGCACAAGTATCAAAAAGTACAGAAACATGAATATTTTTAATGGTAAGGGTACCTCCCAAGACGTCGGGTTTACCTGATCCATCGGTGATAGCTGGCGGGGTCTCCCCGTCATAAACATGAGCCACCTGTGCATTCTTCTTCAAAGGACAATTCCTGCTATAGTGCCTCTTCTGATGGCAGTTGTAGCATTCGGCTGCGCTGCGGGGGTTCGGGTTTGAGCTTTCTGGATTTGCCTTCAGTCTCTTTGGGGCGGTGCACACATTTGAATAATGCCCCTTCTTTCCGTAGTTGTAGCAGCTTCCTTTGGGTATCTTTCCAGATCGTTGTGTAGCGGCTGCTGCATTGCTGGACTCTGGCTGATCTCCTAAAGCTTTGCGCTTGTTTCCAGCTTGGCTTTTAGCACGGTCTAGGTTGGAGTTCTCTCATCCAGATCTTCGTAGTTGCAGGCCATCTCTACCAATTATGAAATGGGAGTTTGATGTTGCTCATGGCCCGGTCCTGGTACTTGCGCCGTAGCCCCAATATAAACCTCTTATTCTTAGCTTTAGATGTCATGATAAGCTCTGGAGCATAGCGTGATAGCTGAGTGAATGTGTTGAGGTATTCTTAAATAGAACGGTCTCCCTGTTGGAGATTAGCAAAATGATCACGCATCCGCTCTAATGCCTGCTCAGGGATGAACTTTCCCTTGAACAGGGTCTTGAACTCCTCCCAGGTCCTAACAGTATCCTCCTCATCCTCATTGGTGACGACATCCCACCACAACTCGGCCTCCTCCTGCAAGAGCCAAGCACCCATAATTGCTTCGTCGTGGGTTCCAAGTCTCATGCCTGTAAAAATCTTCTCGCATGTCTTCAACCATGCCAAAGCCTCTGTCACTGTGCCAATGCCTGAAAAAGGTTTGCCTCCTAGGTTTCTGTACCTCTTTGCTAGTCGATCAAGATCGAAGTCCTGTGGTGCTGGTGGCTGAATCATAGGACCCTCTTCTGCTACGGGGATATTCCCCTATCCTCCAACTCTGCCTGCTCGGCCCCCTCGGCCACCTCTGGCTGCAGCTGCTCGCGTAGCCATCAAGTAAAGTACTGTATAAGCAAGGAAAAGAGTCAAGCTCACAGAAATGATAACTTTCATATATGATAAAGCAGGAGAACATAAGGAAAGGTAATGATGTACTGATCAAATTGTTTTACTAATCTGCTTATCTCATTCTAGGACATCACTAATCCTATCTCTAATGAGCCACTCGCCTTAGAACACTACTGATTCTATTCTGACGAGGTGTTTAATGTGTTAGGTTCCGGAACTAAGGTTAACTAAAGCTCTGATAACAACTGTGACGATCCCAAAATCCGTGTGACGGTATTAAGGATAATCATTGGAATATAACACATCAATCATTATAGCAGAGTACAGATAATAGCAAAAACAATAAATAGAATAATTTTACATGGATATGACAGCGGAATCATAACATGTAACAACATCAGAATAGCACAACGTAGGATATAACTTAGTAAATAAAAGGGGAATGATCAGTCACCATCACCATAGGCGGAATATATACATACAGTGAGACATAATAAAGGTATCAGTCTACATCGCCTGAGGCGGTACATATGCATATGATAATAAGTACTGGAAGTAAAACAGTCTGCATCACCATCAGCGGAATCATATACATAAGATAGGCGGAAAGTCAATAGCCAAAATAAAAATCTAATCCATCACCATCAAGCCAAAAGTGCACTCCGTACTGCAGTGCCAAGCCAAAACAACCTGCCATCTGTGAACTAGGATGCCCGTGTGAAAATAAGGGCACCCGAGTTTGCAAAGTGAAACAAACAACGAGTCAGTCATGGGACTGGTATGAGAAATCTACTAAACAGGTTAACAACAGTAATAAGGCAAATCATAGGACCACGCCACTTTCGCGGAACGGGTTTACTCCAGTGATTGCCGGTACATTTGAAACAAAGTGAATTCTTTAAAACAACACAATGCTTTTAAAAAGAATGAAGCCGTTATAAGACTCAAGTCCCATCATACAATGCAACGCAAACCGGAGGATAGAGTTTTACCTTATAATGGCCAAATATGCTTAATACGTGTAAAGCAAAATCATTTGATATTATTACCAGTGCATATATGTTTCAAAAACGAATATCATCATAAATATCAATCATAGACGACATGAGCGTCGCATGCCACTATGTCGCCATACATAAGTTACAATCGAATCCGTTATTTCGTATTGGAAATTGGATTTCCGTCATGAGTCGAGGCAAGGGGCAAGCTCCTCTCCGCTTCGAGACACTCTAGCAAATGCCTCAGGACTACACACTTTGGGTAACCCTTGGATCTTCAGGGCCGTTCCACACTTACGTTAGTGGATTAGTATTCCTGAACACACGTTTCCCGGTCCTCACGGACCTAATATCGAGGCGCCTCACATTCCAACAACCACATAGGTGAAAAGTAGATATAAATGTCAGGGCTGGTAGGTCACTGACACCACCATAGCTAGAAAGAAACGTCGTGTTCTCCCTGCAGTCCTTATCCCGTTTTTAACTCATACCGAGGGGTGAGGCTCCCGAATCCACGCTATACACAAAGACAGGCCACGTAGGTCGTGCTTTGATCATCGAACACAAGACTTTGCTTTGCAACAGAAGCCTTGATCACTGCATCTTGGCATGCCACATAGGCAATCCACTCCATACGACTGATTTCTATCAATATATAACCTCTAAGCTCGTACGTCTCAGAGAAGGGCGTTAAGCAAAAGAATAAATTCTCCGCCGCCAAACAGATATATATTTAACAGAGATCAATCAGTACAGAACAAAATCCAATGTCAGACACACAGTCCATTTACAAGTCCGTTTTGGGTCTGAACGAAACCGGAGGCACCATATTCCTCGTATATCCGTACAATCAACACATACGTTTAGACGGCTACTACTTCCGTTCCTTCACGGTAGCTACTCCAATCAGGAACCTCAGCAGCGCCCATCCATCCGATACGAAGATCGTCGGTCTTGAACCGTCTTCGTATTTTCAACTTCGAATCGTTCGAACAATTATTTGAAATGAGGGTTAGCTCGTCCTTTTCAAATAATTCACGTATAATTAGAATTCAAATCAATTCTTTCCATGGTTATATTATTCGGCATTCACATTTCAGTTCTTTAGTATTATTTTCATGTCAGACACATACAACCATCAAATATCAAGCAGGTCAAGCAAAATTGGTTTATTTCCAATCCATATTGCTTATAATATTTTATAACTATTTTTCGCCATTTTTATTTATTTAAAAATGGCCATATTTAATTAAATGGCGTTTCAGGTCGTGCCGTGGCACTGGCGCTGTTTTTCCCCTAATTTGTTTTACACATATCAGAAAATCTAACCATTGGATTTCTACAAAGTCTATACCACTGGAAAGATATTCCCAAAGCGAATCCAACAGTTCCAGTTTCGTGAAAATCCGACGGTCGGATCTTCCACACTAGTCGTTTGAAGTTACGGTTTCAAAATACGAACTACAGTGTCGTTATTCGATTTAATTTAATTATATTTATATTTATATATAAATATAAACGATTCTGGCGCTGTTTTTCTTCAGATTTGAATTAAACATTCCAGACAATCCAACCGTTGGATTTTTACAAAGTTGATGTCGTTGGAAAGATATTTCCAAGGCGAACCCAACGGTTGCGGTTTCGGGAAAATCCGATGGTCGGATCTCTCGTACTTATCGATTCAAATTGCGATTTCAAAACACAAACTGCACGGCTTCGATTCCTTTCAATTCTATATATATATATATATAGTTCATTCTTTAATTTCAATATCATTTTCACTTCAAATATTTCACTAACGCCTTTATATTTAGAAAAATTTTGCCATAACCTCCTTTGTACGGGGAGGGGTTTGGAAATTTGTTGGGCCGTGTTAGGTTCCCAATAAATCCTTTAAAGCATACACATATTTATAGTGATATATTCTAGTGTTTACAGGGGAGCGCATATAGATAATAACTCCAGAGAATAAATTCTCGTCACCCTGTCAAGCCTGAGGGAGCATGTATTTTTAATTACTCCAAAGGATAAATCCTCGTCACCTCGTCCCGTGTGGGAATAAATAATCCATGTGCCGTATCTAATGACTAGAGAGACGTGATTATTGTCAACTCCAGAACCGTGTGGTTTTTTTTATTAATTTGGCAATTTATCGTTATATTTTATATAGTCCATATCAGTCATCAGTTCAACCTGTAATATATAATCATCGCCATACAAGCCTCTCGCTCATATGGTAAATCTTCAACCTCGTCACACAAACTCCAAATGTTTATGTGGAATATGATGAAGTATGCCTATCGTCAAGAAGTATGCCATGTAGCGTAGTTCAAAATTAATTGTTACTATCCTATGGAGATGTTTATTATTACACACAGAATAACCAGCACTCCGCATCCAATGGCATTCACAGGAGTTGATATAAAAATAAAATTGCGCAGCCAACTCATCAAAGCTTACCTATTTGTCGGGCACGCAAATAGTTTCTTTACTCTACAGCTAATCCATTTTCCCTGTTCGACACATGTATATATATGCAGAACAAAGCTAATAATAATATTTCTAGCGAACTAATATTTATTTCAACACGTGTGTATTTTTATCAAAGCGTATACATGATAAAAGTAATATTTTTATCGTCAGAAATATTTATTCAACACGTGAATGTTTTTAACACTTCATATTCAAAATAAAAATGTAATTTTTATTGTCTAATCAATTTATTTAAAATACGAATAACATTCAACACATGAACTTCAATTCAACGAATGAATTTCAATTCAACACATGAATATTCTTTACAGTTTGTATATATATATATATATGTGTGTGTGTGTGATTTTTATCGTTAAAGCTATTTATTTAAAATTCGAATAACATTCAACACATGAATTTCAATTCAACGAATGAATTTCAATTCAACACATGAATATTCTTTACAGTTCGTATATATATATATAAATGTGATTTTTATTGTTAAAGCTATTTATTTAAAATTCGAATAACATTCAACACATGAATTTCAATTCAACACATGAATATTCTTTACAGTTTGTATATATATATAAAAATGTGATTTTTATTGTTAAAGCTATTTATTTTAAAATTCGAATAACATTCAACACATGAATTTCAATTCAACGAATGAATTTCAATTCAACACATGAATATTCTTTACAGTTTGTATATATATATAAATGTGATTTTTATTGTTAAAGCTATTTATTTAAAATACGAATAACATTCAACACATGAATTTCAATTCTACGAATGAATTTCAATCAACACATGAATATTCTTTTCAACATATGAAAATAATTTCAAAAAATGAAAATTATTCTAACACATGAATATTTCAGAAAATTTCGGTAGCATAACGGCAGGGTAGTTAAAACTGGGACCATCCCTAGTACGGCTCCTCGCTCTACCTTAAAACCTCGCGGTTTTTGACAATGGGGAATCATGCATCTAGTTCGCACGCAGGCGGCATGTTTTATTTTCATTTCCACAATCCTATTCTAATTTGTTTCAACCACAAGAGGGTATTTTTCAACCACAAAGGTATTTTTCAACCACAATATCAACCACAAACAATTATTTTCAACCATTCGTCATACTATATATTTTCACGCCAATCACAAGCAACAAATATCGTCCACGGTCTGTGGACGAGGGGAGTGTGTGTGTATATATATATATATATATATATAATTTCTATATTTCACTTGCATTTCAACACAATTCAAAGCATATATGTTTCATACAACCCGATTTCATTCACACAATTTAATTTAGATTCCTCACATTGGTTTTTGAAGTGCTAAAAATCGTAGGTAGATCAGAAAAATCCGCGGTTTCTGCTAGATGGTAGAGAGCCTCCTTGCGGTCCCAATGTTTCCTGTTTCATCGAATTTCGTCAATACACGAAAAAGATATGATTTTTCAAAGTTCAGATAAAATAAAGGTCTCACCTTTTCAACCCTTCCAAACTAGGTTTTAATTTCACGCTCGATCCGTGAAGTACTGTCACGATCAGGTGCTGCAACATCGAAGAGCTTCGAACAGGATCTCCAGCGCCGGTAGTGGCACTCAACTCGGTGGTCCCTGTAGCGCGCGGCGGAGCTCCAAAGATGGCGTCTTCCTCGAGGTAAATCGACGCAAATACCACACTAGTACTGTCGAGGGTTGGATGAATTTATAGAGGAGGGAGAGATGAACAGTAAACTCAACTGGAGGGGGTGGTGAAAGCGAACGTGGCGGCGGCGATCGGGCCTGGAAGCTTCGAATGCTTTTCCGTCGTTCGTGGGGGGGAGGGGTTTAATCGAGTTTTGACTGGTCAACGTGAAGTGAGAGAAAATAAAGTGGGTGGCCCATTATATTTAAATTTTAAATTCCAAAATTATCCCTTTGAACAAACGAACACCAATTTCAACCCAACGACTGTCGCCCCTAGCTAAATACCCCCATCTCGGACACAATGGGATATGTTTCGTTGGCCAATTCGATTGTTACAGTCAGTTATTTTTCAAATTAAAGTATAAAAAAATTAATATTCAATTTGAGCGTACATTTCAATTTTCCAGGTCCACAAACTGAATCAAAAAATTCCAGAAAAAAAATCTAGCTATGTTTTGACGATACGGTCCCAATAAAACTAGTTTCATCGAATTCTGATATCGTTTGCAAAATGGCCATTTTCTGGTCGACCCATTTTAATAGAAATTGACCAATCGCATTTTCTTTTGTCCCGCTCACATACTAGCTTAAAAAATTATTAAATTTGAAACCCAGCAATAGTTTGACATCCCGGATCCAACAAAAGTGGTTTCGTCGAATTCCGAGGTCGTTTGCAAAATGTCTATTTTCAAGGGCTATATATTCTATATAGCGACCTTTCTGAAAATTCATTTGGCCATAACTTTTGATTCCTGCTATGAAACTTCAATTTTTCAGATTCGTTAGAAAGGTATTCATAAACAGATTTACATATTTTTGGTTTCACCAAAATCTGTTATATTTTCCACCCGGTACAGTCAGTCAAAGTTTGAGTTCAAATTTTCAAACTGACTCACTATTTCCAATACATTATTTTATTGAAATGTTCTATTTCAATTGTTTAAATTCTCTGACAATAACCAATTTAAAAATTTTAAATTGGTTCACATTTCCGGGTTGTTACAAGAGACGTAGGCAGATTTTAGGGGAAGGTTTGAGTTGAAATTCCTTTCTCAAGCTGAGGAGAGTATGTACATGGAGAGGTTCTTGACACTGAAACAGAAAAACTTGACCGTGAAGTAGTATGTGACCGAATTTAATAAGTTGGCGAGATTTGGACTAGAATTGTTGAATACGCCTCATAAGAAGGCCTTGAGGTTTGCAAAGGGCTTAAATGAACTGCTTCACAGTTTGGCAATGTCCCACATTCCAATGGGAGCTACGTACGAAAAGCTTGTTGATATGGCATACATGCATGAAGAAGAGAAGGGTGTAAGTAGGATCCAAAGAAAGCCTAACAACAAAAGAAAGGTGGTAAAAAAGAGAGGAAGTGTCACAACTGTGGGATACCCGACCATTTGAAGAAAGAGTGTAGGAAGAAGAAGAAGTTCGCTTGTTATCATTGTGGTGATCCAGGTCATGCTGTCAAGGACTTTCCTAAGAAGAAAGGGCAGAGGGCAGGTTCTACTTCGGGAGGGAAGGTTCACGCTCTCATGGCTCCGGGACAGGAAGAAGGTAGAAAAATTTCTGTTAAAAGTTTGATTTTCTTATTTGATCATCCTGTCCGTACTTTATTCGATTCTAGCGCATCACATTCGTTTATCTCTACATCATTAGTTGAAACACTGCACTTAAATACTAGTCTCGTTGTGGATCCCATTATAGTCTCAAATCCTATTGGTGGGTCGACTCATTTATCCATGGTTTGTAGGGATTTGAGATTGTCTATCTTAGGCGTTGGTTTTGAATGTAATGCTTTTGTGCTGGGTTTCATGGGCTATGGGTTGATTCTAGGGATGGATTTGCTAGCCAGACATGGTGCCATCCTAGATTGTGAATGAAGGGTAGTAAAATTATTGACTCGTAGTGGAAATACCCTTGATATTTCTTGTGACCCTAGAGGATCGGTGATGCTAATTATCTTGAGTCACTTGACGCATCCGATGATGATTTACATTCTGTTCGTATAGTCCGTGAATATGTTGATGTCTTCGATGAGGTGAGGGGTCTACCCCCAAAACGTGAGATAGACTTTCGTATTTATCTTGTAGACAATGCAAAACCCGTATCTCCGCCAGTACGCCACATGGCTCCTCGTGAGAGGAGGGAACTCAATAAGCAAGTAGTGGAGTTGCTTGAGAAGGGGTTCATAAGACATAGTATATCAGAGTGGGGTGCTCCAGTAGTATTTGCCACGAAGGCGGATGGGTCCCTTAGACTTTGTGTAGACTATAGGGAACTTTATAAGCTTACTAAGAAGAATAGGCACCCACTGCCGAGGATTGACGATTTCTTCGATCAGTTAGTTGGCGCCTCAGTGTTTTCGCAGTGGACTTAGCCACTGGTTTCCATCAATTGAGATTGGTTAAGGATAGCATAGACAAGACTGCCTTTAGGACTCCGGACGTTTTCTATGAGTGGCTTGTGATGCCCTTCGGTTTGACAAACGCCCCCGCATACTTTGTTCACTTGATGAGTAGGGTGTTTCGGGAGTACCTTAATAAATTCGTGGTGGTCTTGGTGGATGACATCTTGATCTTTTCTCAGAACGAGGAAGAGCATGCCCTACATCTTAGGGAAGTGTTGGAGATCCTTCGAGTGCATAACCTTAAAGCTAAATTTTCTAAATGTCACTTTTGGAGGAAGGAAGTGCGATTCTTAGGGCAAGTGGTTTCCAAAGAAGGGATAGCTGTGGATCCCGCGAAGGTGGTGGTGTAACACCCCGTATTTTCTGTGAATTTAAGAACTACAAATCTAAGTGTAATTAAAATATAAAATAAGAATTAGGGAAAACGGGTTGTGCCATTGTGTTTGACTCGAAATTCTGCTTGAAAACAAGTCCGAGTTTGTTAGAATCGGAGTCCGTATGACCAAGTTATGGCCCTCCAAAGTTTCAGAAATATTCAGAGTTCAAAACAGCTCGAATTCGAATTCAAAATTCGAATTTCAAACACAGAACAGACTGGGCGGAAAATTTCCCACCCAGACCCAAGTCGACTGGGGAGTCGACTGGGCAGTCGACCCCCAAGACCAGGTCGACTGGGCAGTCGACCTGGGTGTCGACCTGGTCCCCGAGCCCATTTTTGGGCCAGTGTTCGTTTTGATGTTTCCAGTCCGATTTCTGTCCAGATTCATCTGCCTAAACCTATTTAAACAGCCCCAAACCTAGCCTTCTCTACACACAATTCTATTGTGCTTCTACTCTGCCTCTGTTCTATATAAAAATAAAAATGGCGTCGCTACTCTGCTGGAATCAAAACTAGAAGCTAATCAACATCAACCTAAGCAACTCAATTCAAACTAGAGATTAAAGCTTCTGCAACGATTCTACAACAATTAAAGTTCTTTCTTTAATCCAACCAAGGCAAGTACAGTTATTTTCCGATATAAACTTTAATCATAATTTTGACATGATTGTAAATCTGAATTTGAGATTGTGTATGTTTTGTTCTTATCTATTTTATTCTGTATCTCTTCTTCTTTCTATTCTATAGCCAGGCTACTACGAGCCTGCGCCAATCTCCTAAGAGATTAACGCACGAACGCTAAAATGTTTGGGACAAATAATGAATGTGGCATAATTGGACATGGCTAATCTGTGACTGATTTAAGAAAAAGGACATAGGGTGTAAACTAGATTTAGATCTATGCATATTCTGTGAATTGGAAGAAGAGGAACCATGGTATGTTAACATGTGACTTGAGACAATGGACATAACGCATATTTTGAATTAAGATCTGTTATAACTAGATTGTTGGGCATATTGTTTATATGACAATTCATGATTTAAAAGAGAATATGACTTAGGTGTGAAGATCTATATTAAGATTTGATAACTATCAAATGTGAATAACACATAAGTAGGAGATTTTTGAATATATGACATGCATTGAAATCGATGTCTATATTTGGTATAATTTATATGTGAATCTTTTATACTAGGCAAGTTGAACTAAATTGGGACTTGTAAATTATGACCATAACCTGTGACATGTAATTCAATGCAAACGTGGGGTATATGATCATAGTGTGAATCATGACAACTATTAAGGCATGCAAACTTAGGCCAAATTTATAATTAGGCAAGATATGTTTGTGAAACTTTAAGGAATGATTAAATCTGTTATATTTTCCTAATTTGCTAGTTCTGCTATATTTGCCTAATCTGCTAGTTCTGTTATATTGCCTAATCTGCTAGTTCTGTTATATTGCTTAATCTGCTAGTTCTGCTCTACTGCCTAGTCTGTTAGATCTGTTCATCTGCCAAATCTGTCATCTGCTAAGTCTGTTGGAAATGCCAAATCTGCTAAACTAAATCTATTGAGATGCCTAAACTATTAAATCTGTTGAGATGCCTAAACTGCTAAATCTGTTGAGATGCCTAATCTGTTATATGTTAAATCTGCTAAACTACTTAATATGCTGAATCCGTTAAGTCGCCTAATCTGCGAAAATCTGTGATCTGCTATATCTGTTAAGTTGATATATTCAGTCTGTTATTGACATAATCTAAATTAGCGATGAATAATTGACATGTATATTAGGCGTGGTAATAAATGGTAAATTATTAATTAATTGGCCGCAAAGATAAACATGGCTAACTCGAGGTTAGAGTGAGTTTGCGGCGTAATTCTGCCCGGAACCGCCCGGCACATCCAGTGGACGTAAACAATAAGTTCTAATGTGAGAAGTTAGTCATAATGTGCTTGAAACCCGAGGTTAGACTCAGTTTGCGGCAGAAATCTGCCCGGAACCAACCGGCCTAACCAGTAGCCGCAAACTGTCAGTCTAATGTGAGAGGTCTGGGCATTAATATTTAATTAATGAAAATCTGAGATAAATATGATGTCTAAAATGTGTTGGGCGGATAGGGTTAAACCCACTAGACTGATGAATTTAATAAATCTGTTCTGTGAATCTGTAGGCCCAATTACAAAGTTAGGTAAGTCTGTTAATCTGTAACTGGTTAATCGGTAAGTCTGTTAAATCTGTACATCTGATCCTTTGGTCTGAAAACTTGTTGATTTGATTTTCTGATCTGTGAACTAGTAAATCTGATCCCTGTATGTCTGAACTTGTAAACAAGTTAATCTGAAATCTGTTAGTCTGGGGACACAAGGTTAGGAGGGAATTTACTTGTGTCATCTGTTGTTTGGGACCCATATTAGTCAGTAACCCTTTCTGGTATCAAAACTTTGACCCCACAGTAGGTAGGGTCCGGGCATGCTTACTGAACTAATTATATGTAGTTCATTCTGATAATGGCGAGGGGTGTTGATGGTGCGTTCCAACCGGGTCACGTGCGTGCATGGATCCCGGCCTGCCTCTGTGGATGTAAGACGCCGTGACATCTGTAAATAGGTCTTTGCCAATTGGTTGTCACTTTAGGGAGTGATACACCCTACTGTGGGGCCGACACAGGGTATTTATGTATTAGGGAGCCGATCGCTTGGGGTAGGGTTTTAGGGTACACTTAGTTCTGTCTGTTTCTGTTGGTACCGTCTGTTTCTGTTGGGTGGCAACACCCATCTGTTTCTGCGTGGTACCATCTGTTCGGGTGGTAAAGGCCCAATTACTAGTGTACACCTAATTCTGCATTCTGTTTCCGTAGGGATTAATCTGTTTCTGCTTCTGTCTGTTTCTGTTCGGGTGGTAAAGGCCCATTACTAGTGTACACCTAATTCTACATTCTGTTTCCGTAGGGATTAATCTGTTTCTGCTTCTGTCTATTTCTGTTCGGGTGGTAAAGGCCCATTACTAGCACTCTCTTCTGAGGAAATTATTCTGTACCCGTTTCTGTTTCAGTTTAGACATTAGGGTGACACCTAATTCTGTTATACTAGTATTAGTGCAGAGAAGTGTAAAGCAATAGCTTATATCATTCTGTTCTTCTGTTATATCTGTTACATCTGTTACAGTTATCTCTCATCCAGTTTTATTTTCACGTCATGTTATTATTATCTGGTCATAACTGAAAATCACTGGACTTGCCAGACTTTTTGTCTGACCCTTGTTGTTTCGCCTCCTTTCTTCCGTCCCCCCCAGGTTTTGTAGAAGGGAGTACTCTAGCTTGATCCAGATTTCTTCCGCTTGAAGTGCTTAAAGTATGGCTTGTCTTCTTCTGTGGGGATTATGATTTTAAACTATGCATTCTGAAGGATTTTGTACAAGACTGATATTTTGTACTTGAATTCTGATATTGTGATTTGAAAGGATGTAACCAGGCTTATTTCGGTTTCTGTTGTAATAAAGTTATGAATTTTTCAAGTACTGTTTTATCTGTCTTGTAAGTTTCTGTTCTATTTACTAAAATGCTCCACCAAAGTTAAGGCATTCCCTTTGTGAGTGACATTAACGGAGGTGGGGTGTTACACTTGGTATCAGAGCTGAAGGTTACCAGATTAGATAGAAGTTTTTGAAAACTATTTTCAAAAAGGTTTAAAAAGGAAGTATTTTCAAAAGTAAAGATTATTTTGAAAAACATGATCCCCAAGAGCCATATATCTTTCCTTCAGTCCTTTTTGTATTGAATCTTTCCTTTTTTGTTTTAGCATGTCTAAAGCATCTGAGATACCAGAGGGTGTTCATGTACCCAGTTGGTTTCGTCAATATCTTGAGGCTAGGACCGCCGCCGCAGGTCCAGCAAATGATCCCCCTCCTCCGCCCCCTCCTCGTGCAATTTCTTTCTCAAAGATCTGTAGAGATTTTAGGGCCATGGGTGGGAAGGATTTCAAGGGAACTGAATCATTCGTAGAAGCAAGGAACTGGCTCAAAGAAACTGAGGATCTATTAGTTATCTTCGAGGTGGACGATAGGCAGAAGGTACAGTTGGCGGTATGGCTGCTCAAAGACGAAGCTTCCTATTGGTGGGAAGTCACTAATGCCGAGAGGCCAGTTGAAACATGGATGGATTTCAGAACAAGGTTTGAGACAAAATTCCTCTCGCAAGTTGAACGAAGTCTACAACTGGAAAAGTTCTTATCTCTTAAGCAAGGAAGTATGACGGTCAAGGAATACGTCAACCAGTTCAACCAACTGGCTAGGTTCGGATTGGATTTAGTCAACACTCAGCATAAAAAGGCTCTCCGCTTTGTTAAAGGATTGAACGAGCCACTGCACAGCCTAGCCATGACCCATGTACCCATGGGAGCGACTTACGAGAAATTAGTGGACATGGCACTACTGCACGAGGAAGACAAGGGCCCGAAAGAGACAAAGAAGGAAGAACCACAAAATAAGAAAGCATGGCCCAAAAAGGAAACACAAAAGAAGGATGAGAAGTCTGAAGATAAGAAGGGGAAAAAGTGCTTTACTTATGGAAGCTCGACTCATCTGAACAAGGATTGCAGAAAAAGGAAGGGAACTTGCTTCAACTGTGATGAGATGGGACACTTCACTAGGGACTGCCCGAAGAAACGAGGGCAAGGACAGAGGGCAGAACCCACTTCTGGAGGACAGGCGAATGGATAGGATAGAAATAAGAAAATTTAAGTAGAAGGTTTAATTTTCTTATCTGATTGTTGAGTTAAAACTCTTTCTGATTCTGGCATTTTGATTCTGTAATCGATACTCTACACTTTAATACTAGTATTGTTTTTGATCCCGTTGTAGACTCAAACCCATAAGGGTTATGACTCATCTGTTTATGATAGATTGGGGTTTGAGGGATATCTGTGTTAGACGTCAAGTATGACGCATACATTCTGAGTTTTTGTGGGATATGATTTTATCATGCTTAGCTTCCTAAGAATCATTAGGGAACCTGATCTGTACCAGTAGTCTGTAAATATCTGAATAATTCTGATTTCCAGTTTTGACATTATCTAAAGAGGGTAATCCTCTGTGTGACAATTTGATGTTGGTTTCGGTCTTCGGGGCCGATACTTAGGACCCTTGTCTAATGGGAACCAAGTTTTTGTTTTATCTGTACTCGCTTCCAGCATTCGACTGTATCCTATCGATCGAATCTTCGAACTTTAGGTAGAAACTAATGGGTGTAAACATGTGTTTGAGACATGTTATGTTTGATGGTTGCAAGTGGATGCAAGTGGTTGCTAGTGGTTGCTCGTGGATGCATATACACACACTAGGCACTAGATCGGCTCGAAAACACTCTCATACTGCATATGGATGTGTGAGCATTTTCAATTTTTGTGGATGCAAAATGATTGACTCAGCACATGGATGCTGCATATGACTGAATGGTTGTGCACTCTTATAGAAATGATATGTATCGAGTAGGAAAACTGCATACATGTTGGACCCATGGCCCTGGCATAATTCGCATTAAGGAGGTCAACTGAATCAGTGGACCGCCTGATCTTTGCATTAGATAAGGAACATATACACACACTTTTGCATATGTTCATACAACATTAAAAGTTTCTAAGGACAATGGACGCCAGTGATTGATGATTGAGTAGATGGATGTTGGATGGTAGGACACATTCTTCTTAACTTGAAGATTTCGGGGACGAAATCCTTTAAGGAGGGGAGAATGTAACAACCCGTATTTTCTGTGAATTTAAGAACTACAAATCTGAGTGTAATTAAAATATAAAATAAGAATCAGGGAAAACGGGTTGTGCTATTGCGTTCGTCTCGAAATTCTGCTTGAAAACGAGTCCGAGTTTGTGAGAATCGGAGTCCGTATGACCAAGTTATGGCCCTCCAAATTTCAGAAATATTCAGAGTTCAAAACAGCTCGAATTCGAATTCAAAATTCGAATTTCAATCGCAGAACAGACTGGGCGGGAAATTTCCCGCCCAGACCCAGGTCGACTGGGGAGTCGACTGGGCAGTCGACCCCCCAGACCAGGTCGACTGGGCAGTCGACCTGGGTGTCGACCTTGTCCCCGAGCCCATTTTTGGACCAGTGTTTGTTCTGATTTTCCAGTCCGATTTCTGTCCAGATTCATCTGCCTAAACCTATTTAAACAGCCCCAAACCTAGCCTTCTCTACACACAATTCTATTCTGCTTCTACTCTGCCTCTGTTCTATATAAAAATAAAAATGGCGTCGCTACTCTGCTGGAATCAAAAATAGAAGCTAATCAACATCAACCTAAGCAACTCAATTCAAACTAGAGATTAAAGCTTCTACAATGATTCTACAACAATTAAAGTTCTTTCTTTAATCCAACCAAGGCAAGTACAGTTATTTTCCGATATAAACTTTAATCATAATTGTGACATGATTGTAAATCTGAATTTGAGATTGTGTATGTTCTGTTCTAATCTATTTTATTCTGTATCTCTTCTTCTTTCTGTTCTATAGCCAGGCTACTACGAGCCTACGCCAATCTCCTAAGAGATTAACGCACGAACGCTAAAATGTTTGGGACAAGTAATGAATGTGGCATAATTGGACATGGCTAATCTGTGACTGATTTGAGAAAAAGGACATAGGGTGTAAACTAGATTTAGATCTATGCATATTCTGTGAATTGGAAGAAGAGGAACCATGGTATGTTAACATGTGACTTGAGACAGTGGACATAACGCATATTTTGAATTAAGATCTGTTATAACTAGATTGTTGGGCATATTGTTTATATGACAATTCATGATTTAAAAGAGAATATGACTTAGGTGTGAAGATCTATATTAAGATTTGATAACTATCAAATGTGAATAACACCTAAGTAGGAGATTTTTGAATATATGACATGCATTAAAATCGATGGCTATATTTGGTATAATTTATATGTGAATCTTTTATACTAAGCAAGTTGAACTAAATTGGGACATGTAAATTATGACCATAATCTGTGACATGTAATTCAATGCAAACGTGGGGTATATGATCATAGTGTGAATCATGACAACTATTTAGGCATGCAAACTTAGGCCAAATTTATAATTAGGCAAGATATGTTTGTGAAACTTTAAGGAATGATTAAATCTGTTATATTTGCCTAATTTGCTAGTTCTGCTATATTTGCCTAATCTGCTAGTTCTGTTATATTGCCTAATCTGCTAGTTCTGTTATATTGCTTAATCTGCTAGTTCTGCTCTAATGCCTAGTCTGCTTGATCTGTTCATCTGCCAAATCTGTCATCTGCTAAGTCTGTTGAAAATGCCAAATCTACTAAACTAAATCTGTTGAGATGCCTAAACTGCTAAATCTGTTGAGATGCCTAAACTGCTAAATCTGTTGAGATGCCTAATCTGTTATATGCTAAATCTGCTAAACTACTTAATCTCCTGAATCCGTTAAGTCGCCTAATCTGCGAAAATCTGTTATCTGCTATATCTGTTAAGTTGATATATTCAGTCTATTATTGACATAATCTGAATTAGCTATGAATAATTGACATGTATATTAGGCGTGGGCATAAATGGTAAATTATTAATTAATTGGCCGCAAAGATAAGCATGGCTAACTCGAGGTTAGAATGAGTTTGCGGCGTAATTCTGCCCGGAACTGCCCGGCACATCCAGTGGCCGCAAACAATATGTTCTAATGTGAGAAGTTAGTCGTAACTTGCTTGAAACCCGAGGTTAGACTCAGTTTGCGGCAGAAATCTGCCCGGAACCAACCGGCCTAACCAGTAGCCACAAACTGTCAGTCTAATGTGAGAGGTCTAGGCATTAATATTTAATTAATGAAAATCCGAGATAAATATGATGTCTAAAACATGTTGGGCAGATAGGGTTAAACCTACTAGACTGATGGATTTAATAAATCTGTTCCGTGAATCTGTAGGCCCAATTACAAAGTTAGGTAAGTCTGTTAATCTGTAACTGGTTAATCGGTAAGTCTGTTAAATCTGTACATCTGATCCTTTGGTCTGAAAACTTGTTGATTTGATTTTCTGATCTGTGAACTAGTAAATCTGATCCCTGTATGTCCGAACTTGTAAACAAGTTAATCTGAAATCTGTTAGTCTGGGGACACAAGGTTAGGAGGGAATTTACTTGTGTCATATGTTGTTTGGGACCCATATTAGTCAGTAACCCTTTCTGGTATCAAAACATTGACCCAACAGTAGGTAGGGTCCGGGCACGCTTACTGAACTAATTATAAGTGGTTCATTCTGATAATGGCGAGGGGTGTTGATGGGGCGTTCCAACCGGGTCATGTGCGTGCATGGATCCCGGCCTGCCTCTGTGGATGTAAGACGCCGTGACATCTGTAAATAGGTCTGTGCCAATTGGTTGTCACTTTAGGGAGTGATACACCCTACTGTGGGGCCGACACAGGGTATTTATGTATTAGGGAGCCGATCGCTTGGGGTAGGGTTTTAGGGTACACTTAGTTCGATCTGTTTCTGTTGGTACCATCTGTTTCTGTTGGGTGGCAACACCCGTCTGTTTCTACGTGGTACCATCTGTTCGGGTGGTAAAGGCCCAATTACTAGTGTACACCTAATTCTACATTCTGTTTCTGTAGGGATTAATCTGTTTCTGCTTCTGTCTGTTTCTGTTCGGGTGGTAAAGGCCCATTACTAGTGTACACCTAATTCTACATTCTGTTTCCGTAGGGATTAATCTGTTTCTGCTTCTGTCTGTTTCTGTTTGGGTGGTAAAGGCCCATTACTAGCATACTCTTCTGTGGAAATTATTCTGTACCCGTTTCTGTTTCTGTTTAGACATTAGGGTGACACCTAATTCTGTTATACTAGTATTAGTGCAGAGAAGTGTAAAGCAATAGCTTATATCATTCTGTTCTTCTGTTATATCTGTTACATCTGTTACAGTTATCTCTCATCTAGTTTTATTTTCATGTCATGTTATTATTATCTGTTCAAAACTGAATATCACTGGACTTGCCAGACTTTTTGTTTGACCCTTGTTGTTTCGCCTCCTTTCTTCCGTTCCCCCCAGGTTTTGTAGAAGGGAGTACTCTAGCTTGATCCAGATTTCTTCCGCTTGAAGTGCTTAAAGTATGGCTTGTCTTCTTCTGTGGGGATTATGATTTTAAACTATGCATTCTGAAGGCTTTTGTACAAGACTGATATTTTGTACTTGAATTATGATATTGTGATTTGAAAGGATGTAACCAAGCTTATTTCGGTTTCTGTTGTAATAAAGTTATGAATTTTTCAAGTACTATTTTATCTGTCTTGTAAGTTTCTGTTCTGTTTACTAAAATGCTCCACCAAATTTAAGGCATTCCCTTTGTGAGTGACCTTAACGGAGGTGGGGTGTTACAGGTGGCCATCCAAGATTGGAAGGTCCCTAAAAATGCTACCGAGGTGAGGAGTTTCTTGGGGTTGACTGGCTACTACAGGAAGTTTATCAAGGACTTCGCAAAGATATCAGCCCTGTTGACACGCTTGACGAAGAAGAACCTAGTTTTCACATGGGACGTAGATTGTGATGATGCGTTCCAACGTTTAAAGAGAGCTTTGACCACAACCCCAATTTTAATAGGTATACCGATGTTTGTGGGACAGGACTAGGTGCAGTCTTAATGCAAGAGGGGAGGGTAATAGCCTATGAAGGAAGGCAGTTGAGAGTGAATGAGAGAAATTACCCTACACATGACCTGGAGTTGGCCGCTATTGTTTTCGCGCTTAAGTCTTGGCGCCATTATCTTCTTGGCAAGAAATTCGAATTGTTCATAGACCACAAATCGCTAAAATACTTGTTCTCTCAAAAGGACTTGAACTTAAGGCAACAAAGGTGGACGGAATTCTTAGCATCCTACGATTTTGAGATATTATATACCCCTGGCAAGGGTAACGCGGTGGCAGATGCCTTAAGTAGGAAAAGGTTGTCCTTGAGTCCATTGTTTGTTGAGCGGCGAAGCTTAGAGTTCATCTCTACGTTTGACTTTAGACCTTCCATTGACTTTGTACCCGATTTGCTAGCATCCTTAGAGGTCGGACCTACGCTTTTGGGACGGATTGGTGAGGCATAGCGAGATGACCCACAGTTGGTTGAGTTAGTAGAGAAGCTCATTAGGGGGAAGTCATCGAGCCATCTCAGTAGGTATACCCTAGATGATAAGGGTTGGTTACGTGGGGACGGTAGACTTTGTGTACCACGAGACGAGAACTTGAGGAAGACCATTCTTGATGATGCACATCGTTCGAAGATGACCATTCATCCCGGCGGGGACAAGATGTATATTGACATGAGACAAGTTTACTTTTGGGCCGGTATGAAGAGGGATATTGCCGAGTTTGTCACTAGATGCTTGGTGTGCCAACAAGTAAAAGCAGAGCAAAAGAAGCCCGGTGGGTTGCTTCACCCATTGGAGTTACCACAATGGAAGTGGGAGAGTGTCTCGATGGACTTTGTTGATGGGTTACCAAGATCGAGGAAGGGTAATACGGGGATTTGGGTCATGGTAGACAGACTTACTAAGAGCGCCCATTTCATTCCCGTGAAGAGTAAGAGGACTGCTCCATGGTTAGCCTCCGTATACATTCGAGAGATAGTTCGTTTGCATGGTGGTCCTTCTAGCATAGTGAGCGATCGAGATCCTATCTTTACTAGCGAGTTTTGGAAGAGCTTGCAAGAGGCGGTAGGGACTCAGTTATGTTTGAGCACCGCATATCATCCTCAGACTGACGGCCAAACCGAGAGGGTGAATCGTATTCTAGAGGACCTTTTGAGGCTATGTGTTTTAGACTTCGGAGGTACATGGGAGGAGCATCTTCCTTTAGTGGAGTTTGCGTATAATAATAGTTTTCAATCTAGCATTGGCATGGCACCTTTCGAGGCTCTTTATGGAAGGCCGTGTCGTTCACCTACATGTTGGTGGGAATCTACGGATAAGATCTTGCTTGGGCCCGATATGATTAGAAAGACTTCGGAAAAGATTGATTTGATTCGAAGGAGGATGAAGACGGCACAAGATAGGCAGAAATCGTATGCGGACTAGAGGAGGACAGATCTTGAGTTTGATATTGGGGACATGGTCTTTATCAACGTGTCTCCATTACAGAATGTTGTTCGCTTTGGGTCCGTTGGGAAGTTAGCACCAAGGTTCGTAGGGTCGTTTCCTATTAAGGAGAGGATTGGACAAATGGCGTATAGAGTGGAGTTGCCCGAGAGACTTAGTGGTGTACACGATGTATTCCATGTATCACATTTGAGGAAGTGTTTGCATGAGACCGCGGAAGTGGTAGAGCCGAGCTTTCTTAGAGATGTGGAGATAGAGCATGATGCGACGATTTGACGAGCTCCTACATGCATTCTTGGGTCAGAGATTAAGAAGTTGAGGAATCGAGAGGTCAAGCTAGTCAAAGTGCAATGGGGAGATGATGAGAGCGACGCTACTTGGGTGACGGAAGAGAAGATGCGTTCATTGTACCCTTTTCTTTTCGAGGGTATGTCTTTTAATTTCTCCTTTATCGCTTAGCTTGTACTTGTTCTATCTTTAGCATGTCCTCTCGCTAGTATCTTTGACCTTTAAATAGGGTAGTCCTATGGTTGAAACATGTGTTTGAGACATGTTATGTATGGTGGATACATGTGGATGCGAGTGTTTGCTAGCGGTTGCTCGTGGATGCATATATACACACTTTAGGCACTAGATCGGCTCAGTCACTTTCATATTGCATATTGCATATAAATGGATGTATTTAGTAAAATGAATGTACATTGAATGTGTGTATCATATGGATGTTGCATTTAAATGAATGGTTGTGCACACATGTAGTAATGATATGTATATGGTCCTTTACATACGTGATGGATACATGGCACTATCATTATTTGCATTAAGGAGGTCGACTGAATCAATGGACCGCCTGATTTTGCATTAGTATACGGACATATACACACACTATGCATATGTACATGAAAAGTATTAGAAATCTTTAAAGGATAATGGATGCTTGGGATGATGGTTGAGTAGATGGATGATTGGATAGTAGGATACATTCTTCTTAACTTGGAAATTTCGGGGACGAAATCCATTAAGGAGGGGAGAATGTAACACCCCATAATTTTATAACATTAAAATTCACAAATTAAAGTATACTTAATTTTAGAAAAGAATTAAGTGAAATGGGTTGCGCTATTATGTTCGTTTCAAAATTTTGGGTCAAGATAGACATTTGGTTTGCACAAAACGGATACCTTATGAAGACGTTATTAAGCTTTGAAGTTTGTATGCATATGAGAGAAATATATATATATATATAACAATTAAATAAATATTCAAAAAAGTACAAAACAACGAATCAAGAGGGGGAATAGCCGAACCGCACCATTTTTGGAGTCGTCCCGAGCACCGCTGGGTCGACTAGAGGTCAATACAGGGTGTTTGGCTGCCAACCTGTGGCCCGATTCGCCCTAAGGGCTGATATGGCATCTGAGGGGTCCAGATCAGTTCTAGGGTTAATCCTAAGGCCTAAATAACTTCCTACACCTATATATACACCCTAAGACCTAACCCTAATTCATAAATATTATCTATGACACCATTATGCTGTCAAATTTTCGCTTAAACCCTGGTCGCCGCCTCTAAATCAAATCTCAAGTGTTCAACTTCAACTCAAATTAAAGATTACTGTAACACCCTGTATTTTTAATATAATTAAAAATAAAATAAAATATATAAAAATATGCTTATGATGGGTAAACAATGGTGATGCATAAGAAGAATTAATTAATACATGGAAGAGAAGAAAAATTAGTTCGATAACGATGTATGTAACGGAAAAGATAGTAAAATAAGGATAACTAATTCAAGAATCAGGAATTAGGTACAATGTACATCACCATTGCGTTCCTCTCAGAAAAATACGCGAAACAGAGTCCGAGTTTTCGAAAATCGGAGTCCGTATGACCAAGATATGGCCAAAACAAGATTTCAGCAGACTTTCTGGCAGACTGACCCAGGTCGACCATAGTGTCGACACTATAGTCGACCTGCCCCCGCCCCCACCCAGGTCGACTATAGTGTCGACCCCCCCTCTGTACAGGTCGACCTGGTCGGTCTTGGGTGGTCCAGAACCCATTTTTGAGGCCCGGGACGAGTTTTGATGGTCCGGATGGGTTTTAGGGTTAATCCGATGGCTGAAATGAAGTGCTACACCTATAAAATAACACCTAGACCTAGTATAACTCACACAAATTCATATGACACCTAAATGCAGCTGGAATCCCTCTTGAGCCATGGCCGCCGTCTCCAAATTAAAGCTTAAGCGTTCAAACCCAAATCAAATCAAAGATCAATGCTTCTACAACAAATTCAAGAGGATAGATCAATGACACTGCAACTTTCTACGACAAATTCACTCCCTAATTCATTAGCCGTTCTCTGTAAGTTCTATTTATTTTCAGATTTAAATATTTAATTATAATATGGCGATGAAATAAAGTGAATTTGATGTAAGTTTAGCTATATTTGCGGAATGTGAATTAAGATTAAAATCATGTTTTGCGGTCAAATGAAAATAGTACGATGCTTATTATGTTTGGTTATGTTGTATAATATTATGCCAGTGATTTGATTCTATTATCATGTTGGATTGGGAATTATTGAGTACAATGTTTGTCATGTTGAATAATATGCCAGTGATTTGATTCTATTATCATGTTTAATTGGGAATTATTGATAAGTTTATTATGCAAGTTTATGTTGTAGATTCATGCGACAAATGGTCAAATCTACATGTTTATGTATAAGAAAAACCTATGCCACACTTACCATATATTTGTGATTGGCTTGTGAGTATGTTAATTTAATCAATGTTGCCAAGTAACGCATGTGTATGTTGATTTGCCTATGTTGCAAATTAACATATGTATATTGATTAGTTCATATTGCTAATTCTCATGTATGTATCTTAATATGGCCTATGTTAAAAATACACATTTATGTTGAATTAGCTTATAATTTCGAGTTCACACTTATGACACTGTAATGTTCATGATGTCATTTTGCAAGTTCACCCCTGTAATGTTCATGATGTCATTTTGCAAGTTCACCCCATTATGTTCACATTAATTATGCCATCAATGTCAAAATTATACCTTTGTCATGTTTATGATTGTGTATTTGTGTACATTAAATTAGGCTAAGTTTTTAGCCTAAACTTTATACTCAAAAATCATACGAACGTAAATTAGGCTAAGATAATTAGCCTAATATTAGACGGGGTAACGGCGGGTTAAAATGATTAATTATAGGAAAACTTGCCATAAATTGGTCATTTATCACATAAGTGATTTATGACATAAAATGGTATTAATTATATACCTAATTTAATGAGATTGATTGGAAACAAATTGGGCAGTAATATGAATTTGAATAATTTACATAATTAATGTAAATTGGAAAATACGAATATGCTTAGCATGAGGTTGGATTGAGTTGTGATGTAAACCTGCCCGGACCCGCCCGGCTGTCCAGTAATCACAGCAATACCTATCCAATGTGGGAGGCTAAGCATTAGGCCCAATAAAGACCCGAGGTTAGACTGAGTTGTGGCGTAAGACTGCCCGGACCCGACCGGCACACCGGCAGCCACAACAATATATGTCTAATGTGAGAGGTTGGTGCCCTAATAAGACAACTAGAGCTGAGCTAGGGTTGGTAGGGTTAAGTTAACTAGAACACTTAACCAATTTCAACATGTTAACTAAATTGGCGGGTAGGGTTAGGATAATCTGGACACGTAACCAATTTAATATGTTGACTACGGGAGTAGGTAAGGTTAAGCAAATGTTTAACCATTATAACATGATTAAACTGGACTAGAGAGTGAGGTTAAGTTAATGAGAATGCTTAACTAATACGATGGGTTAATTAGACAAGTGGTTGCGGTTAAGTAGTAACACTTACCCAACATAACAGGACAAGCGGGTGGGTTAAGTTAACTTGAATAAGTTGATAACACTTAACCATTATAATATGACTAGTGGATGGGGTTAAGTTAACATGCACTTAACCAATCTGATGTGAGGCGTGGTAGGGTTAAGTAACACATGGGGTTAAGTTAACAAGAAAATTCTTAACCAATGTAACCAGATAGACGAACGGGGTTAAGTTAATAAACCACACTTATCCAATCAAACATAATAAGCGAGAAAGGTTAAGTTAACAAAGGTAAACACTTAACCATGGTAACATAACGAGTAGAAGGGTTAAGTACATATCGGGTTGGTGAGTAATATTAGTAAATATAGGCCCACATACACTTAACCATGAAATACACATGCTTGAATCAGTAGCGGGGTTAAGTACACATTGGGGTTGGTGGGTAATATCAGAGAATATAGGCCCACAGACTTAACCATTAGAAAAACCTAGTAATGGTGACCCATTTCAGCAGTAACCCACATTAGGTATCAACGGAACCCTGAGCTAGGAAGGGTGGGGCACGATTACTGGGCTGATTATAAGAGGTCAAATTAGCGGCGGTTGGTGCTGCAGTGCAGGTTCTAACGGAGTGCGGGCGTGCACACACTTCGGCGCAGAAAATTTAGCCACTGGGCATCAGTAGGTATAAAGCTGTGCATCTTGATTGTGTCAGGGTTGCCAACATGGGACTTGATACACCCCATGGTGGGGCCAGCACAGGTATCTACTAGTAGGGGTCCGCGTGACACAAACGAGAACTAGGTCAAGTAGGGAGTCGATCGATAAGGTAGTAAGGGTGCATCGAATATATACATGGCCATTGGGGTGATCGAGGTGGAATCCTCAAAATCGATGTACACCTGAAGGCTACCATAATTGCGGGGATTGGGATCACGTTGTAATTATCATATAACACGGGCTAATAGTTGGGACACTAGTAGGGGGTACGGATCCTTGTTACACAGGACACTAGTTGGGACACTAGTAGGAATACGGATCAGTCCATGTAAGACACTTATGAGGATGCTAGTTAGGCGGTGTAGAGCAAATATATATCGTTTTAATGGTAAAGCTTAGAAATCTTGCGATGTTATTCTTGATTGAAACCATGCGGTGGAATACTTGATAAGAATTATAGGACGTTATACTTGTTTCATCGTGCCCGAAGTTTATCTTGTTACCTTAGTTTACCTTGTTATCATAGTTTATCTTGTTGTCTTAGTTTATCTTGCCTACCTTGTCATCATGCTTATGTTTACTTTCAGTTTATTCATGCCATGTTATCTTTATCTATTTTTATGCTGAAAGTCACTAGGACTTACTCAGTCTTTATGACTGACCCGTTTTGTTTCGCCTCTTTTTCTTCCGTTCCCCCCCCCCAGGTTCATAGGGTGGGAATACAGCTTAGTTCGGATCTTACCAAGCTCCAAGGCTCTTTCATGTATGGCTTGGATTTCTCTTGGCTATGGCTTGCTTTGCCTTATTGGGGAATACTGCAGTTTGTTTTTATGCTTCTTTGTTTTTGAGCAAGACAGATATCTTAACTATGAAATTGGGTATTGGGAGTTGATGGGCTTTTCTTGTAAACATTTATATTTAATAAATGATTTGAAGTACTTCCACTCTATTTTCCACTGTTTTATATATGTCTGTCTTGTAATATTTCTGTTCCAGTACCCATAATACTCCATTGAAGTTAAGGCATTCCCTTTGTGAGTGACCTTAACAGATGTGGGGTGTTACATTTGGTATCAGAGCAGAAGGTTACCAGACTGGGCAAAAGTTTTCAAAAACCTTCGGAAATTATCTTCAAAACATTTACAAAGAAGCAAATTTTCAAGAAAATTTTGTTTTGATTAAAAGGCATATTCCCCAAAGCCATATGCACTATCTTTTGATTCTCTCTTGAAATCTCTTCTCTCTCTTTTCACCATAGTTTCGTAGGCATCCGACACAGGTCGGAGGGCAAAGGAGTGCCCAACCTCCATCTGTAGCCGTAGTAGTTCCATCTGTGTCTAATCTTATTTCAAGTTGGGTAGAGTTGCCGTGCGTTGGAGGTAGCTTCGAGAGACTTGTCAACAAACTATACAAGGACAGTAAGAACAAGGAAGCTAGTTGTTATAGCTTAATCCACAAAGGAGGAAAAAAGTGAGAGGAAAGAGGCCAAAGTGAAAGAACAGTAAAACCCATGACAAGAGAGAGTATCTTTAGTGAGAAGGGACATGTAGTTAAGTATTATAGGACAAGGGCAAGGGACAAGATCGTCGAGAGGGCAATTGTATGCTCTCACTACTAGCGTACCTAAGAGAAGTGGTAACGTTTCTGTTAAAGGTTTAGCTTTTCTTTTCTATCATCCCATTAGAACTCTGTTTTTGTACATCGCATCCTTTTTATTCTGCTTCGATAGTTGAGTCTCTGCACCTTAATACTAGCGTATTAGAAGATCCCATTTTCGTCTCAAATCCTGTTGGGGAATCGGCTCATTTATTCATGACTTGTTTGGATTTGTGAATGTCTATGCTAAGTGTTGAGTCTAGTAGTAATGTTTATGTTTTGGGCTATGGGTTGATTCTAGCGATGGAGTGGTTATCCAGTAAGGGTGACCTTCTCGGTTTTGAAAAATGGGGTAGTTAGACTCTTGACATGCCTCGGTAATACCCTTGAAGTCGCATGTAAGCTTTAGGGTTCTATCATGATTTGTTACCTAGAATCTCTTGACACATTTATTGGTAATTTGTAATCCGCTCGAGTAGTGTTCGCCACTAAGGCGGATGGGTCATTTCGCTTATGCATGAGTTGTAGAGAATCACCTTAGTAAGTACATTTGGCAGCATGGTTGGCATTTATTTTCAAGAGATAGTTCTTCTGCGTGGAATACCTGATAGTAAGTGGACGAGATCCAAGATTCACTAGTGAATTTTGGAGAGCTTGCATGAAACCATGAGTACGCAGTTATGTTTGAGCCGAGTATACTAAGTGAAAGTGGAACGAGAGGCAAAAGTGAAATGGATTCCAACCTATATTTTGGAAACAAGAATTAAGAAGCTACGGAATTGTGAAGTTAAAGGCGGTCAAAGCACAATGGAGTTAAGCTCAAAGAAATGCGACTTAGAAGATTGAAGACTAGATTCGCGCATCATTTCTCTTTTTAAGAGTATATCCATGATCTCTCTTTTCCTATAGAGCTTACTCACATGCTATCTTTTGTGTATATCCTCTCGGTCCTATTCTCAATCCTATTTCTATTGCGAACCTCATAGGGAGTATGACTCGTCTGTTAGTAATATATGTTGGGGCTTGAGGATGTCCGTCGGGTGGACTAAACTTTTTGGGTTTTATAGGATAAGGGTTGGTCTTAGGAAGGGATTCCCTTGTGACCTAAAAGGAGTCCATCATGCTTAGTTTCCTAAAATCATATATAGTGGTTGGGTTGAATAATTCTTTGGGTGTCAGTCTGATGTTGATTTCGGTCTTCGGGGCTGATGCTTAGAGAGTTCTTCTCCTAATCAATATATATGTGGCATAGATTTCCAGTTTTGACATTGCCTAAAGGGCACAAAGTTTTTACTTGCTTCTATCATTCGACTATACCTTTAGATAGGAACAATTGGGTGTAAACATGTGCTTGAGACATGTTATGATTGATGGTTGCAAGTGGCTGCAAGTGGCTGCAAGTGGTTGCTCGTGGATGCATTTACACACATTAGGCACTAGATCGGCTCAATCACCTTTCATATTGCATATGCATGAGTGTTTACACTTGTTTGTGGATGAAATTGAATGTGTTATCATGTGAATGTTGCATATGGATGGATGTTTGTGCACACATATAGTGTTTATGTGACTATGACTATTTGCATACATGTTGGACTCATGGCACTAAACATATTTTGCATTTAGAAGATCAATCAGGCCTGATCATCTGCATTAGAAAAGGAACATATACACACATTTCTTGCATATGTTCATACAGCATTAGAAATCTCTTAAGGACAATGAATGCCTGTGATTGATGATTGAGTAGATGGATGATGGATGGTAGGACACATTCTTCTTAACTTGAAGATTTCGGGGACGAAATCCTTTAAGGAGGGGAGAATGTAACACCCCGTATTTTTAATATAATTAAAAATAAAATAAAATATATAAAAATATTCTTATGATGGGTAAATAATGGTGATGCATAAGAAGAATTAATTAATACATGGAAGAGAAGAAAAATTAGTTCGATAATGATGTATGTAACAGAAAAGATAGTAAAATAAGGATAAGTAATTCAAGAATCAGGAATTAGGTAAAATGGACATCACCGTTGCGTTCCTCTTGGAAAAATACGCGAAATAGAGTCTGAGTTTTCGAAAATCGGAGTCCGTATGACCAAGATATGGCCAAAACAAGATTTCATCAGACTTTCTGGCAGACTGACCCAAGTCGACCATAGTGTCGACACTATAGTCGACCTGCCCCCCCAGGTCGACTATAGTGTCGACCCCCCCTCTGTACAGGTCGACCTGGTCGGCCTGGGGTGGTCCAGAACCCATTTTTGAGGCCCGGGACGAGTTTTGATGGTCCTGATGGGTTTTAGGGTTAATCCGATGGCTGAAATGAAGTGCTACACCTATAAAATAATACCTAGACCTAGCCTAACTCACACAAATTCATATGACACCTAAATGCTGCTGGAATCCCTCTTGAGCCATGGCCGCCGTCTCCAAATTAAAGCTTAAGCGTTCAAACCCAAATCAAATCAAAGATCAATGCTTCTACAACAAATTCAAGAGGATAGATCAATGACACTGCAACTTTCTACGACAAATTCACTCCCTAATTCAATAGCCGTTCTCTGTAAGTTCTAGTTATTTTCAGATTTAAATATTTAATTATAATATGGCGATGAAATAAAGTGAAATTGATGTATGTTTAGCTATATTTGCGGAATGTGAATTAAGATTAAAATCATGTTTTGCGGTCAAATGAAAATAGTACGATGCTTATTATGTTTGGTTATGTTGTATAATATTATGCCAGTGATTTGATTCTATTATCATGTTGGATTGGGAATTATTGAGTACAATGTTTGTCATGTTGAATAATATGCCAGTGATTTGATTTTATTATCATGTTTAATTGGGAATTATTGATAAGTTTATTATGCAAGTTTATGTTGTAGATTCATGCGACAAATGGTCAAATCTACATGTTTATGTATAAGAAAAACCTATGCCACACTTATCATATATTTGTGATTGGCTTGTGAGTATGTTAATTTAATCTATGTTGCCAAGTAACGCATGTGTATGTTGATTTGCCTATGTTGCAAATTAACATATGTATATCGATTAGTTCATATTGCTAATTCTCATGTATGTATGTTAATATGGCCTATGTTAAAAATACACATATATGTTGAATTAGCTTATAATTTCGAGTTCACACTTATTGTAACACCCCGAATTTCGGTTAATGCTAAAATTCACTAATTACAGGATAAATAATCTCAGATGTGAGAATTGGGGGAAACGGGCTGCGTCATTGCGTTCGTCTCGGAAAAATACGCAAAATAGAGTCCGAGTTTTCGAAAATCGGAGTCCGTATGGCCCAGTTATGGCCCGATGTAGTTTGCAGAAAATTCAAAACTAAAAACAGATTTAAAATTTAAAGTTCAGATTTTGGAATGGAACAGGCAGGGTCAGGCGGGAAGATTCCCGCCCTACCCATGTCGACAGGGCTGTCGACAGGCCTATCGACAGGGGTGTCGACTTGCCTGTCGACTTGCCTGTCAACAGGGGGGTGGCGTCCAGTGAACCTGGGTGCACCAGGTTGCACCAGGTTGGGTTTTAGGCTGGCTTGGAGGGCTGGTTCTAGAGAGTTCCGAAATCTATGGGTCCTAATCTAATCTAGGGTTAATCTAAGGGCCTAAAAACACTACCTAATCCTATAAATAAGACCCTAACCCTACCCTAATTCATTCATAATTAAATCTAGTAACTAAACTATGGCAAAATGAAACTTGAAGGAGCCTCCATCAAAATTAGAGAAGGGATGGCATTCCAAATCAACTTCTAGCCTCTTAATCTTCTTCATTAGTTTGCTAATTTTGTTTTGGTGAGATTCTATCTCCTTAATAATCAATTGTTAAATTGATTAAGATAGGATATGATGATGTATGGATATGTTTGAGGATCAATGTGTTTATGCAAGCTTTGTGTAGTGTATGTTATGTGTTTTGCAAGTTATATACCATATGTCATGCAAGTTTAATGTTATATGACATCTATATGCAAGTTTGGTGCTATGTTTCATGATGATTATGATGCAAAACACTAAGTTGAACATTGATCTATTATGCAAGTTTAGTACGTGATTCTATGCATGCTAAGTATATGATCTATTATGCAAGTTTAGTATGTGATTCTATGCATGCTAAGTATATGATATTATGCAAGTTTAGTATGTGATTCTATGCATGCTAAGTATATGATATTATGCAAGTTTAGTATGTGATTCTATGCATGCAAAGTATATGATCTATTATGCAAGTTTAGTATGTGATTCTATGCATGCTAAGTATATGATATTATGCAAGTTTAGTATGTGATTCTATGCATGCTAAGTATATGATATTATGCAAGTTTAGTATGTGATTCTATGCATGCTAAGTATATGATATTATGCAAGTTTAGTATGTGATTCTATGCATGCTAAGTATATGATATTATGCAAGTTTAGTATGTGATTCTATGCATGCTAAGTATGTGATATTATGCATGTTTAATAAGTTGGTTTATGCATGTTTAACAAGTGGGTTTATGCATGTTTAACAAATTCATATGCAAGTTATGTGAATGCTTATATGCAAGTTATGTGAATGCTTATATGCAAGTTTAACATGTTATGCAAGTTATGTGAATGCTTATATGCAAGTTTAACATGTTATGCAAGTTATGTGAATACTTATATGCAAGTTTAACATGTTATGCAAGTTATGTGAATACTTATATGCAAGTTTAACATGTTATGCAAGTTATGTGAATACTTATATGCAAGTTTAACATGTTATGCAAGTTATGTGAATGCTTATATGCAAGTTTAACATGTTATGCAAGTTATGTGAATGTTTATATGCAAGTTCAACATGTTATGCAAGATATGTGTATGATAATATGCAAGTTCATATACCACATGTTATGCAAGTCATATGTGTGATAATATGCAAGTTTGGGTTAAATGTAGTTGGGTTAATATATGCTCATATATGCAAGTTGACATCCTCTTAACCCATGACAAAGTTATATGCTAAGATTTGGTTAAACCCATGATGTTTGTGATGATCTTCCCTTTTATTATATCGTGAAATGAGAACGATTTGCGTGGGGAACGATGGGTTTAATAAATATGTTAATAAAAGTATGGTTGGGTATGATTAAGCATACTATAAAAATAAATTAACATAAGTGGGAATTTACCTATTGAGTTAGGTCTACCCCATGGGAATTTACCTATTGAGTTAGGTCTACCCATGTTATGAAAAACTTGATATTCTTTTTAGGGATAATTAATATAAATTGTGAGGGTGATTAATTAGGTGTAATTAATCGACTAAGACACGAGGTTGGACTCAGTTGTAGCGTAAAACTGCCCGGACCCAACCGGCTTAACCAGTTGCTACAAATGTTAGCCCAATGTGAGAGGTCTTAGGCACAAACTAAATACGTGATTAATGTAAAGACACGAGGTTAGATTCGGTTATGACATAAGGCTGCCCGGACCCAACCGGCTTAACCAGCGGTCATAAAAGATAGTCTAATGTGAGGGGTCTTTATGAGGATCACGGTCTTAATTAATTAAGAAACACTTAACCATATAAGCATGTAGTGGGGCATGAGGGTTAAGTGGGTGCCTTGGGTGACTTGTGGTAACTAGTGGGGTGCCTTGGGTGGCATGAGGAAACTAGTGGGTTGCCTTGGGTAGCAATAGAAAATACGATTAGAATACTTAACCAAAGTAGAACATGTAATTAAACATGATTAAAGGGTTAAGTAAGTGCCTCGGGTGGCATGTGGGAATTAAGTAAATGACTTGGGTGGCATGTAGAAATCTAGTGGGTGCCTTGAGTGGTAATTAAAATATGATTAAATGACTTAACCAGGATTTATAACATGAAGGTAGACATGATTATTAAAAAGGGTTAAGTGGGATACACTAGATAGAATAACAAGCTTAGGTGGTAGCTTGTGGGGGCCCATCTCAACCAATATCCCAAACGTATCTTAGTGGGCTCGACTCAAGTCGAGTGACGGGACACGCATATTGGGCTTGACTATAAGAGGCCAAAACGGGTTAGCGGTGGCAACGTAGGACCAACGGGTTTCATATGCGTGTGTGGACCCGGGCTGGTTAGTAAGTCGTTGTTGCATCGTGTAGGTATAAAGCCGTGCACCGTTAATATTATCAGGTTGCCACTTTGGGGAAATGATACACCCCATTGTGGGACCAGCACAGATATCTACGTTAGGGAGCCGATCGCTTGGGAGTAGTGGGTACACCTAGGTAGTTAGCTAGGGGTACACGAAACTACTGGGTAAAAATTACTAAGTACATTTAGTGGGATCAACCTTTAAGTAGGAATTACTCTTGGTAGGTAGAACTGGTGTGGTGCAGTGTAGGAATTACCCTTGGGTGGGTAGACCTGGGGTGGTGTAATCTAGTAATTATCCTTGGGTGGATAATTGCGTCTTTTCGGTTATCTTAGTATATCCTGTGTTTAGTTGGCTACTTAGTGTAGTCATTATCCCCAGAGGTACCGTACCTTGTTAATATCATACCCTAATTACTTTAACGATTGTATTGTTAGGGTTATAGGACTCACTCAGACTTATGTCTGACCCCGTTGTTTTTATCTTTTTCCCCCAAACCCAGGTTATCAGAGTGGGCTTAGTGCTAGTGGGCTTTGATCAGATTGTTGTATCTATCCTTTGGAGCTTGGACCGTTGAAGTAAAGCTCAGTTCATCCTTCCTTTTATGGCTATTGTTTACATAGTGGGATTATGTACTTATTTTTATCAAGATAGATATTTTGTACTTGACTCTTGTATGGTTTTGTGATGTAACCAAACATGTTTTACTTTCCGCTGCAATGAAATGATGATTTAAATTTTCAAGTATTACTTATATCTGTCTTGTTGTAATTTTACTGTTCTATATTCACTTAAAATACTTCACCGAAACTAAGGCATTCCCCTCTTATGAGTGACCTTAGCGGGTGTGGGGTGTTACACGTGGTATCAGAGCTTAAGGTTACCAGAACAGATAAAAATTTTGGAAAAACTATTTTTCTAAGAAAATTTTTGAAGGAGTATTTTCAAAAACATGTCTTTTAAGAGAAAAGTTTTTGAAAGAAAAGCATAATCCCCAATAGCCATATCTATATCTTTCGAATTCTCCGTTTTGAATCTCTTCCTCTCTCTCATTTTGAGTTTCCCCTCCGCGTATAGATGATCTTTCTAAGATAGATAAGGATGGAAAACCGCTTCAAGGGACTTAGACGTTAATCAGATTAGAAGTTGGTTCAAGAAGGAGGAGGACTGGTAGGTACCTATAGGATAGACGAGGAGAGGAAGGCTCAAATGGTTGTTTGGTTAATAAAGGATGAAACCTCATTGGTGGGAGGTTACGAGTGGAGAATGGGAAGAAGAAGAAGGCGAGTAGTTATTCTTTGGGGAGGAATAGGACACCTTATTAGGATTGTCCAAAGAGGCAAGGGCAAGGTATGGAATCTCCTGGAGGGTAGTTGAATTCCCTCACGGCTAGTGTACCAGATGGGGATAGGACCGTCTAGGTTGGAATTTGGATTTCTATATTATCCGATTCGAACTTTATTTGATTCTGACGCATCGAGTTCGTTTATCTCATCATTGTTAGTTAAGTCACTGCACTTAGACACCAGTTAGTAGATGATCCCTTAGTTGTTTCAAACCCAATTGGGGCTCCATGAAGTGTTTGGGTTTGAAAGTTGCTATACTTAGCGTTGAGAGTAGATGTGATGCTTTTTGGGCTTCACGAGCTATGGGTTAGTTTTGGGCATGGACTGGTTATCCAGTAGGGGTGCCGTTCTTGATTATGAAGGGAGAGTTGTTAGGCTTATGACCCGCTTGGGTAACACTCTCGAGATCTCTTGTAATCCCAAAAAAATCTGTTATGCTAAGTTATCTAGAATCGCTTGACACATCGGTCGAGAGTTTGCGATCTGTTAGAGTGGTCCGGGAATACTCGGATGTGTTTGAGAAGGTGAAGGGCTTACCTCCGGAGCGGGAGATTGACTTCCGAATATATCTGGTAAACAATGCCAAACTAGTGACTTGGCCAGTGTGCCACAAGGCTCCTCGTGAGAAGAGGGAACTCCATAAGTAAGTAGGCGATTTGCTTGAGAAGGGGTTCATAAGACGAAGTATATCGGAGTGGGGAGCTCCAATAGTTTTTGCCACGAAGGCGGGTGGGTCCCTCAGACTTTGTGTAGGCTAGAGAGAACTAAATAAACTCACAAAGAAAAATAGACACCCATTGCCGAGGATTGATGATCTCTTTGATCAAGTTAGTTGGCGCCTCAGTATTTTTGCAGTTGGACTTAGCCACGGGGTTTCGTCAGTTGAGAGTGGCTGAGGATAGTATGGAGAAGACTGTCGTTAGGACTCCGGATGGTTTTTATGAGTGGCTGGTAATGCTATTTGGTTTGACGAACACCCCGCATACTTTGTTGATTTGATGAGAAGGGTGTTCAGGGAGTACCTAAATAAGTTTGTAATGGTCTTTGTAATGACACCTTGGTTTTTTTTTCTAGGAGCGAAATAAGTTTTCGTATGTGCTCAATAGGTTGAGCGAAGCCAGTTATGGGATAAACGGTGGTTTTGGAGCAAGACTGGCAAGGACATCCAAAGTTGGTCAAAGGCTTAATTATTTAGCCATTTTTACTAGTATCATCTCACGTAGGTCGCCTGAACTCGAAGGAGATATCCCTTGGGTGTTTGTCTGATATTGGTTTAGGCCTTTGGGGCTTGCATTTGAGGGATGTCGAATTCGACTAGGGTGGTCTGCGTGAGAGATGGACGGTTGTGATGATTTTGGATGGGATTTTTTTTTAGCATCTTATGAGTTTGAAATAGCGTATACCCCGAGCAAGGGAAACATGGTAACAGACGCCTTAAGAAGAAAAAGGTTGTCCTTGAGTTTATTGATCGTTAAACAACGGAGCTTAGGGTTTATTTCTATGTTTGACTTTAGACGTTCCGTTGACTTTGTACCCGGTATGCTAGCCTCCTTGGAGGTTAGGTCTACTCTTTTGGGGCGTGTTGGCGAAGCACAGCGAGACGACCCACAGTTGGATGAGTTAGTAGAGAAGCTCACGAGGAGGGGGTCGTCCAGCCATTTGAGTAGGTGCACCCTAGATAGTAAGGGGTGGTTGCGTAGAGACGGTAGACTTTGTGTACCGCAAGACAGGGGTTTGAGGAAGGCTATACTTGATGATACACATCGGTCGAAGATGACCATTCATCCCGGTAGGGGCAAGATGTACCAAGACATGAAGCGAGTTTTCTTTTGGGCCAATATGAAGAAAGACGCGGCCAAGTATGTCGCTAGATGCTTGGTGTGCTAACAAGTGAAAGCGGAACAGAAGAAGCCCGGAGGGTTGCTTCACCCGTTGGAAGTTCCGTAATGGGAAGTGGGATAGTGTCTCGTTGGATTACCGAAATCAAGGAAGGGTAATACGGGGATCGGGCTTATGGTAGATAGACTTACTAAGTGTGCCCATTTCATACCCGTGAAGAGCAAGAGGACTATTCCATGTCTAGCTTCAGTTTACCTTCGAGAGATTATTAGATTACATGGTATACCTTCCAGTATAGTGTGCGATCGAGATCCTATCTTCACTAGCGAGTTTTGGGAGAGTTTGCGAGAGGCGGTAGGGACTCAGTTATGTTTGAGTACCGCATATCATCCTCAGACGGATGGCCAGACCGAGAGGGTGAATCGTATTTTAGAAGACCTTTTTGAGGTTATGTATTTTGGATTTTAGAGGTACATGGGAAGAGCATCTTCCGTTGGTGGAGTTCGCATATAATAGCAGCTTTCAGTCCAGTATTGGTATGACACCTTTTGAAGCTCTTTATGGAAGGCCTTGTCGATCACCTACATGTTGGTGGGAATCTACGGATAAGATCTTGCTTGGGCCTGATATGATTAGAAAGATTTCAGAGAAGATTGATTTGATACGAAGAAGGATGAAAGCGGAGGAATCTTATGCGGACAAGAGGAGAACAGAGCTTGAGTTTGATATTAGGACATGCTTTTTATCAAGATATCTCCGTTGCGGAATGTGGTTCGCTTTGGATCTGTTGGGAAGTTAGCACCAAGGTTTGTTGGACCGTTTCCTATTAAGGAAAGGATTGGACGGATGGCATATAGGGTAGAGTTGCCTGAGAGACTTAGTGGTGTACATGATATATTCCATGTGTCACATTTGAGGAAGTGCCTACAGGAGACCGCATAGGTGGTAGAGCCGAGCTTACTTAGAGAAGTGGAAGTAGAGCGTGATGCGACGATTCGACGAGCTCCTATTCGCATCCTTGGGTCAGAAACTAGGAAGTTGAGGATCAGAGAAGTTCAGCTAGTTAAGGTGCAATGGGGAGATGACGAAAGCAATGCTACTTGGGAGACGGAAGCAAAGATGCGTTCTTTGTATCCATTTCTTTTTGAGAGTATGTCTTTTAACTTCTCCTTTATCGCTAGCCTAGTACTTATCTTATCTTTAGTATGTCCTCTCGTTAGTACTGTTTGACCTTTAGATAGGGTAAACCTATGGTTGAAACATGTGTTTGAGACATGTTATGGTTGATGGATGCAAGTGGATGCAAGTGTTTGCTAGTGGTTGCTCGTGGATGCATATATACACACTCTAGGCACTAGATCGGCTCAGTCACTTCATATTGCATATTGCATATAATTGTGTGTAGGTAGCTATATTTATGGATGTATAATGATTGTGTTATCACATGGATGATGCATTTCGGTGAATGATTGTGCACTCATGTAGATATTATATGTGTCGATAGGGTTCTCTCGCATACATAATGGATGCATGGCACTATCATGGTTTGCATATGTTCGTACATTAGATAGGGAACATATACACACACTTTTTTCATATGCGCATACATCATTAGAAATTGTTTAAGGACAATGGATGCCCGTGTTTGATGGATTGAGTAGATGGTTGTTTGGATGGTAGGATATACGTTCTCCTTAGCTTAGAGATTTCGGGGACGAAATCCTTTAAGGAGGGGAGAATGTAACACCCCGAATTTCGGTTAATGCTAAAATTCACTAATTACAGGATAAATAATCTCAGATGTGAGAATTGGGGGAAACGGGCTGCGTCATTGCGTTCGTCTCGGAAAAATACGCAAAATAGAGTCCGAGTTTTCGAAAATCGGAGTCCGTATGGCCCAGTTATGGCCCGATGAAGTTTGCAGAAAATTCAAAACTAAAAACAGATTTAAAATTTAAAGTTCAGATTTTGGAATGGAACAGGCAGGGTCAGGCGGGAAGATTCCCGCCCTACCCATGTCGACAGGGCTGTCGACAGGGGTGTCGACTTGCCTGTCGACTTGCCTGTCGACAGGGGGGTGGCGTCCAGTGAACCTGGGTGCACCAGGTTGCACCAGGTTGGGTTTTAGGCTGGCTTGGAGGGCTGGTTCTAGAGAGTTCCGAAATCTAAGGGTCCTAATCTAATCTAGGGTTAATCTAAGGGCCTAAAAACACTACCTAATCCTATAAATAAGACCCTAACCCTACCCTAATTCATTCATAATTAAATCTAGTAACTAAACTATGGCAAAATGAAACTTGAAGGAGCCTCCATCAAAATTAGAGAAGGGATGGCATTCCAAATCAACTTCTAGCCTCTTAATCTTCTTCATTAGTTTGCTAATTTTGTTTTGGTGAGATTCTATCTCCTTAATAATCAATTGTTAAATTGATTAAGATAGGATATGATGATGTATGGATATGTTTGAGGATCAATGTGTTTATGCAAGCTTTGTGTAGTGTATGTTATGTGTTTTGCAAGTTATATACCATATGTCATGCAAGTTTAATGTTATATGACATCTATATGCAAGTTTGGTGCTATGTTTCATGATGATTATGATGCAAAACACTAAGTTGAACATTGATCTATTATGCAAGTTTAGTATGTGATTCTATGCATGCTAAGTATATGATATTATGCAAGTTTAGTATGTGATTCTATGCATGCTAAGTATATGATATTATGCAAGTTTAGTATGTGATTCTATGCATGCTAAGTATATGATCTATTATGCAAGTTTAGTATGTGATTCTATGCATGCTAAGTATATGATATTATGCAAGTTTAGTATGTGATTCTATGCATGCTAAGTATATGATATTATGCAAGTTTAGTATGTGATTCTATGCATGCTAAGTATATGATATTATGCAAGTTTAGTATGTGATTCTATGCATGCTAAGTATATGATATTATGCAAGTTTAGTATGTGATTTTATGCATGCTAAGTATGTGATATTATGCATGTTTAATAAGTTGGTTTATGCATGTTTAACAAGTGGGTTTATGCATGTTTAACAAATTCATATGCAAGTTATGTGAATGCTTATATGCAAGTTATGTGAATGCTTATATGCAAGTTTAACATGTTATGCAAGTTATGTGAATGCTTATATGCAAGTTTAACATGTTATGCAAGTTATGTGAATACTTATATGCAAGTTTAACATGTTATGCAAGTTATGTGAATACTTATATGCAAGTTTAACATGTTATGCAAGTTATGTGAATACTTATATGCCAGTTTAACATGTTATGCAAGTTATGTGAATGCTTATATGCAAGTTTAACATGTTATGCAAGTTATGTGAATGTTTATATGCAAGTTCAACATGTTATGCAAGATATGTGTATGATAATATGCAAGTTCATATACAACATGTTATGCAAGTCATATGTGTGATAATATGCAAGTTTGGGTTAAATGTAGTTGGGTTAATATATGCTCATATATGCAAGTTGACATCCTCTTAACCCATGACAAAGTTATATGCTAAGATTTGGTTAAACCCATGATGTTTGTGATGATCTTCCCTTTTATTATATCGTGAAATGAGAACGATTTGCGTGGGGAACGATGGGTTTAATAAATATGTTAATAAAAGTATGGTTGGGTATGATTAAGCATACTATAAAAATAAATTAACATAAGTGGGAATTTACCTATTGAGTTAGGTCTACCCCATGGGAATTTACCTATTGAGTTAGGTCTACCCATGTTATGAAAAACTTGATATTCTTTTTAGGGATAATTAATATAAATTGTGAGGGTGATTAATTAGGTGTAATTAATCGACTAAGACACGAGGTTGGACTCAGTTGTAGCGTAAAACTGCCCGGACCCAACCGGCTTAACCAGTTGCTACAAATGTTAGCCCAATGTGAGAGGTCTTAGGCACAAACTAAATACGTGATTAATGTAAAGACACGAGGTTAGATTCGGTTATGACATAAGGCTGCCCGGACCCAACCGGCTTAACCAGCGGTCATAAAAGATAGTCTAATGTGAGGGGTCTTTATGAGGATCACGGTCTTAATTAATTAAGAAACACTTTACCATATAAGCATGTAGTGGGGCATGAGGGTTAAGTGGGTGCCTTGGGTGACTTGTGGTAACTAGTGGGGTGCCTTGGGTGGCATGAGGAAACTAGTGGGTTGCCTTGGGTAGCAATAGAAAATACGATTAGAATACTTAACCAAAGTAGAACATGTAATTAAACATGATTAAAGGGTTAAGTAAATGCCTCGGGTGGCATGTGGGAATTAAGTAAATGACTTGGGTGGCATGTAGAAATCTAGTGGGTGCCTTGAGTGGTAATTAAAATATGATTAAATGACTTAACCAGGATTTATAACATGAAGGTAGACATGATTATTAAAAAGGGTTAAGTGGGATACACTAGATAGAATAACAAGCTTAGGTGGTAGCTTGTGGGGCCCCATCTCAACCAATATCCCAAACGTATCTTAGTGGGCTCGACTCAAGTCGAGTGACGGGACACGCATATTGGGCTTGACTATAAGAGGCCAAAACGGGTTAGCGGTGGCAACGTAGGACCAACGGGTTTCATATGCGTGTGTGGACCCGGGCTGGTTAGTAAGTCGTTGTTGCATCGTGTAGGTATAAAGCCATGCACCGTTAATATTATCAGGTTGCCACTTTGGGGAAATGATACACCCCATTGTGGGACCAGCACGGATATCTACGTTAGGGAGCCGATCTCTTGGGAGTAGTGGGTACACCTAGGTAGTTAGCTAGGGGTACACGAAACTACTGGGTAAAAATTACTAAGTACATTTAGTGGGATCAACCTTTAAGTAGGAATTACTCTTGGTAGGTAGAACTGGTGTGGTGCAGTGTAGGAATTACCCTTGGGTGGGTAGACCTGGGGTGGTGTAATCTAGTAATTATCCTTGGGTGGATAATTGCGTCTTTTCGGTTATCTTAGTATATCCTGTGTTTAGTTGGCTACTTAGTGTAGTCATTATCCCCAGAGGTACCGTACCTTGTTAATATCATACCCTAATTACTTTAACGATTGTATTGTTAGGGTTATAGGACTCACTCAGACTTATGTCTGACCCCGTTGTTTTTATCTTTTTCCCCCAAACCCAGGTTATCAGAGTGGGCTTAGTGCTAGTGGGCTTTGATCAGATTGTTGTATCTATCCTTTGGAGCTTGGACCGTTGAAGTAAAGCTCAGTTCATCCTTCCTTTTATGGCTATTGTTTACATAGTGGGATTATGTACTTATTTTTATCAAGATGGATATTTTGTACTTGACTCTTGTATGGTTTTGTGATGTAACCAAACATGTTTTACTTTCCGCTGCAATGAAATGATGATTTAAATTTTCAAGTATTACTTATATCTGTCTTGTTGTAATTTTACTGTTCTATATTCACTTAAAATACTTCACCGAAACTAAGGCATTCCCCTCTTATGAGTGACCTTAGCGGGTGTGGGGTGTTACACTTATGACACTGTAATGGTCATGATGTCATTTTGCAAGTTCACCCCTGTAATGTTCATGATGTCATTTTGCAAGTTCACCCCATTATGTTCACATTAATTATGCCATCAATGTCAAAATTATACCTTTGTCATGTTTATGATTGTGTATTTGTGTACATTAAATTAGGCTAAGTTTTTAGCCTAAACTTTATACTAAAAAATCATACGAACGTAAATTAGGCTAAGATAATTAGCCTAATATTAGACGGGGTAACGGTGGGTTAAAATGATTAATTATAGGAAAACTTGCCATAAATTGGTCATTTATCACATAAGTGATTTATGATATAAAATGGTATTAATTATATACCTAATTTAATGAGATTGATTGGAAACAAATTGGGCAGTAATATGAATTTGAATAATTTACATAATTAATGTAAATTGGAAAATACGAATATGCTTAGCACGAGGTTGGATTGAGTTGTGATGTAAACCTGCCCGGACCCGCCCGGCTGTCCAGTAATCACAGCAATACCTATCCAATGTGGGAGACTAAGCATTAGGCCCAATAAAGACCCGAGGTTAGACTGAGTTGTGGCGTAAGACTGCCCGGACCCGACCGGCACACCGACAGCCACAACAATATATGTCTAATGTGAGAAGTTGGTGCCCTAATAAGACAACTAGAGCTGAGCTCGGGTTGGTAGGGTTAAGTTAACTAGAACACTTAACCAATTTCAACATGTTAACTAAATTGGCGGGTAGGGTTAGGACAATCTGGACACTTAACCAATTTAATATGTTGACTACGGGAGTAGGTAAGGTTAAGCAAATGTTTAACCATTATAACGTGATTAAACTGGACTAGAGAGTGAGGTTAAGTTAATGAGAACGCTTAACTAATACGATGGGTTAATTAGACAAGTGGTTGCGGTTAAGTAGTAACACTTAACCAACATAACAGGACAAGCGGGTGGGTTAAGTTAACTTGAATAAGTTGATAACACTTAACCATTATAATATGACTAGTGGATGGGGTTAAGTTAACATGCACTTAACCAATCTGATGTGAGGCGTGGTAGGGTTAAGTAACACAAGGGGTTAAGTTAACAAGAAAATTCTTAACCAATGTAACCAGATAGACGGACGGGGTTAAGTTAATAAACCACACTTATCCAATCAAACATAATAAGCGAGAAAGGTTAAGTTAACTAAGGTAAACACTTAACCATGGTAACATAACGAGTAGAAGGGTTAAGTACATATTGGGTTGGTGGGTAATATTAGTAAATATAGGCCCACATACACTTAACCATTAAATACACATGCTTGAATCAGTAGCGGGGTTAAGTACACATCGGGGTTGGTGGGTAATATCAGAGAATATAGGCCCATAGACTTGACCATTAGAAAAACCTAGTAATGGGGACCCATTTCAGCAGTAACCCACATTAGGTATCAACGGAACCCTGAGCTAGGCAGGGTGGGGCACGATTACTGGGCTGATTATAAGAGGTCAAATTAGCGGTGGTTGGTGCAGCAGTGCAGGTTCTAACGGAGTGCGGGCGGGCACACACTTCGGCGCAGAAAATTTAGCCACTGGGCATCGGTAGGTATAAAGTTGTGCATCTTGATTGTGTCAGGGTTGCCACCATGGGACTTGATACACCCCATGGTGGGGCCAGCACAGGTATCTACAAGTAGGGGGCCGCGTGACACAAACGAGAACTAGGTCAAGTAGGGAGCCGATCGATAAGGTAGTAAGGGTGCATCAAATATATACATGGCCATTGGGGTGATCGAGGTGAAATCCTCAAAATCGATGTACACCTGAAGGCTACCATAATTGCGGGGATTGGGATCACGTTGTAATTATTATATAACACGGGCTATTAGTTGGGACACTAGTAGGGGTACGGATCCTTGTTACACAGGACAGTAGTTGGGACACTAGTAGGAGTACAGATCAGTCCATGTAAGACACTTATGAGGATGCTAGTTAGGTAGTGCAGAGCAAATAGATATCGTTTTAATGGTAAAGCTTAGAAACCTTGCGATGTTATTCTTGATTGAAACCATGCGATGGGATACTTGATAAGAATTATAGGACGTTATACTTGTTTCATCGTGCCCGAAGTTTATCTTGTTACCTTAGTTTACCTTGTTATCATAGTTTATCTTGTTGTCTTAGTTTATTTTGCCTACCTTGTCATCATGCTTATGTTTACTTTCAGTTTATTCATGCCATGTTATCTTTATCTATTTTTATGCTGAAAGTCACTAGGACTTACTCAGTCTTTATGACTGACCCGTTTTGTTTCACCTCTTTTTCTTCCGTTTCCCCCCCAGGTTTACAGGGTGGGAATACAACTTAGTTCGGATCTTACCAAGCTCCAAGGCTCTTTCATGTATGGCTTGGATTTCTCTTGGCTATGGCTTGCTTTGCTTTATTGGGGAATACTGCAGTTTGTTTTTATGCTTCTTTGTTTTTGAGCAAGACAGATATCTTAACTATGAAATTGGGTATTGGGAGTTGATGGGCTTTTCTTGTAAACATTTATATTTAATAAATGATTTGAAGTACTTCCACTCTATTTTCCGCTGTTTTATATATGTCTATCTTGTAATATTTCTGTTCCAGTACCCATAATACTCCATTGAAGTTAAGGCATTCCCTTTGTGAGTGACCTTAACCGATGTGGGGTGTTACAATTACAGCTTCTACAACAATTCAAGAAGATAAATCAACAACACTACAACGTTTCTACGCCAATTTCAGTGCATAATTCTATTCTTTAACCACGAAAGGTGAGTACGGTGATTTTCACAATATAATGGGATTAAAAGTTACGTGATGAAGTTGTAAAGAGGATTCATATGTATGTATGTAATTTAAATCTCATCCAAGTCTTCACCTTTTTGATTCATTTCATCATATGCCTATGTTTCTATGTAAAGTTCATACCTTTATCAGTTTATTCATGTTGAATCCGTCATTATGCCTCTATGCTAGTTTACATGCCCCTTTATTTCATGATGTTGTGTTAATTACAATTTTCTGTGATTTGATTCTCTCTTCTTATCCCTATGCCTTTTATTTTTGGATCTAGGCTACCTTCGAGCCTATGTTAAAAATACACGCGAACGCAAATACGTGGGAATGATGGGAATGTGTGAAATATGGAAAATTGGATATTATTGTATATTTTGGATAATTGGATAATATGTGAAATTGGCATATTTGGGTATGAATTACATGGAATTGATGAAATTGCCTATAATTGTAAATTTGTAATTGAGGCTAATTAATATGTAATTAGTGACAATTTGGAATAGCCAATATTATAAACATGATTATATGTTTAATTGGATATACATGACATGAAAATTGGGTATGGGTGAAATACGATTATTAATAAACCTTTGACACGAGGTTAGGCGCAATTGTGGCGTAAGACTGCCCGGAACCGCCCAGCAAATCCAGCTGCCACAATTGGACGTCTAATGTGAGAGGTCAAAGGAATGAATTGTAGGCGCAACGGTTATTGACACGAGGTTAGACCCGGTTTGTGGCGTAAGACTGCCCGGCACCGCCTGGCAAATCCAGCGGCCACAAAGCGTTCGGTCTAATGTGGGAGGTCATGCACCGTTCGTCATAAGGAATGAATTAAGGAATACTAACCATAATAAGACATGGGTATAGTTAGAGGGTTAAGTGGGGTGACGTGTAAATTATGACATGTAAATATGGACTTAACTGGTATAAGATAAGACATGTAAATTATGACATGTAAGTATGGACTTAACCATAGCATGTGTAAGACATGGACATTTAAATTAAAATGGTTAAGTGGGAGAAAAACCTAGTGGGGACCAAGCATAGGTGGGAGGCTTGTGTTGGATGGGGGACCCGTTTCAATCAGTAACCCGTTTGAGTATCTAATTGGGCCTGGTACTAGGCCGGGGTTGGGGCATGCTTACTGGACTTGAATGTAAGAGGTCAAAACGTGAATAGCGGTGGCAACGCGAGTCCAACGGGTTCATGTGCGTTCATGGGTCCGGGCTGGTAGGTAAGACTTTGTTTCATTGTGTAGGTATGGTCGTGCATTTTATGTTGGTATCGGGGTTTCCACTTTGGGGAGTGATACACCCAACTGTGGGGCCAGCATGGGTGCCTACTGGGTTTAGGGAGCCGATCGAATGGGTAGGGTAAGGGTACCTTAGCGGTGGTAGGAGCAAGCCGACACCTACGATAGCGGCTAGGTACAAGTAACTACCAAGTTTGTCATGTGGGTACAGTTAGTGGGAAGGGATCAACCTTTAGTAAATAGAGACTAATAGATATGCGGTGTAATTAAGTAATGTGGTGTAACTTAGCAAAAGTGCGTTGTAACGAAATACATGTTCGTTGAGTTGGATAGTCCTTTGGGTGCTAGTCTGATGTTGACTTCAGTCTTTGGGGTTAGTACTTGGAGGGTTGTTCGCTTAGCAAGGTGTAGGATTGTCTTAGTACTTAGGAACGGAATCATCTTGTCCATCCTTTTTATCTACCTTATCTATGTTACAGCCATATCATGATGCCTATTTATGTCTTGATCATTTACCTTACATATTATTCGTTAAAATTACTGGACTCGCCAGACTTATGTCTGACCCGTTTTGTTTCCACCTCTTTTCTTTCCTTTCCCTCCCCCCTCAGGTTCACAAGGAGGGAATACTACAGCTTAGTGCCGATTTCTTTCAGTTGCTTGAAGAGATTAGATGTATCGCTTTGGACTCTCTCATCTTTATGGCTTTGCTTATGCTCAGTGGGGATTTATGCATTTATGTTATTTAAGTATTTGCTTTTTCATGTACTTTGAAGTTTTTGGAAAAGACAATTGATCCTGTTGTAATGGTTTTTGGAGACTACTTATGTAAGCTTGTTTTGAAGTTATGATGCTATGAAATAAGTTTTATCTTCCGCTCTGTTTTATTTATTTATTCTTGTAATTTATCTTTTCTATACTACTATAATTCTTCATGACATTAATGCATTCCCTTTGTGAGTGACATTAATGGCCATGGGGTGTTACAAATATATTGTGATAACTTCTTTCTTTCCTTTTTTTATAGAAGAATGTTCAAACATAATTTAAACAACCTAGAACCAACATACCATTTCCACTTCATGGTTCATTTCTTTTTTGCTACAACCTTGGTGACCTTAGCACCAGTTGTATCCTTCTTCTATATGCTTTTAATGACTCCAACGGCCACGATCTGCATCATGTCCCAAACAGAAAATGCTCACAGGAAAAATATTTGCAACAGTTGACATAAGAAAATATTCAAGAAAAATAATATCTTGCCTTATAAGCAAGTACTTACAGGCACACGTTGATATCAGATCACGTTTGCTCGGTTTCTTGGGGTATACAATAAATTGCTAAGCAAAAATATAGAGATGCTACTATGCTATGATCATATGCATTCCATCTAATTCCAACTTATATATGGGAATATTAATAACTTTATATACCAACAATATAAAAATTAACATATTTATTTAAATAAATTGTATGCTAAGAAAGTTTGTTCCCTTGAAATCAATTTATTTGTTTAATGTACATATCACTCCTTCTTTTCCTTTCCTACCACAGCGCTTCAAAATAATTACACTCACCCGTTATTTTTTTCATCATTCATAATGCAACATATGTACAACTCCATAATTAAAACCAATAGGCATGCAAGATCCATTGTAATGCTACATATGTACAACTCCATAGAAAAAATGTTATACAAAATCAAGAAAACTACTGAAATATAAACTAAAAGAAAAGAATAAAACAGTAGCGTATAGTATTCGAAATAAATATCCATATCACTGAAGCAGCAAAAATCTCTTACTAGTCTGCTGAGCAAAGTGTCAAGGAGAAGAAACATGAATCTGATCCTGCGAATGCAAGCCATTATCTGCGACAATATGAGCACTGAATGAGAGGCTAAAAATTACGCTAACCAAGATATTATGTTTATATCTTTACCTAAAACATATAATAAAGAAGAGATGAAATCATGTTTTAGTTACATTTAATAGACTAATTTGCAGTAATAATTTCTTACGGATTATACGTAATCATGATTGAGTTAACCACAGTGAAGCATTAATCTCTACCTGATGTTTCAAAATGAGAAAAATTGATCAAAATGCCTGTAAGTGATAAATTCGGGAAATAAAATTCTAAATTAATCCAATTTGTACAACCCTATGGATTTCTGAAATCACAAGGTTACATAAGATGATAGATTTTATTAACATTGTGTAATGAATTATCATTTATGGAATATTAATCTTATATGAATGTTACAATTCCTGCTACATAAGTATTTTGCTTTAAAATTTAATAATTTAACATTTTTTAACTTAAATTAAGTATTATTACCATGACAATTGTATCTTTCTGTTACTCCATTTGTTATATGTATTGTATATAAAGTAGGCTGATGCTTTAATTTTATTAATCTAAGTAGCACTTAATCTAAGGTCTTTACTTGAAAATAGTTTTTGTTATTAAAATTCATAGATTAGCCCTAGACTCAAATTAAGACAATAAAGTTATCCTAAAAGTACAATATGAAAATGCAGATTTATCCATGTAGGTTTATCCATGTGATTTATCTTTAGTTATTTCATCGACAAGTACAACTATTCTTGTAGTGTAATAACCAAATAATAAGCATATGAGCAATTTACACCTCTTATAATCATTTATTTTTTCTCTCTGTGCATCTATAAAAAAACACAAATATATGGATAAACACAGAATGATACATATGTTATTTAACTATGTGTGTTATCATCTTATAAACCATTGAGTGTGCAATTAAGAGAATATAAAATACCCCTCTTATTCTATAGTACAAAAAAATAGACATAGCTTGACCACACATAAATCATAAGCTACAACTCTATAAATAGAATAAGGCATTGCACTTACAGAGCAGCTAAAAATACAACTAAACCTTAATCAACCTTACTAACCTTCTATGATATTTCGAGCATTATGCATATTTTTCACAACTATGGCTGATGAATTATCGTTTAGATAAAGAAATGCTTGGAGTTTTATTAATCAAATGCCTTTCATTCCTCGCTATTGTTTTATTGCATATTCAGTGATCTTTAATCTACTATTTTGGCTCCAGTGAAAGAGAAGGGAAACATAATAGTAATTTATTTAGTTCATTTAGAGCACTCCTTTTTTTGGAACCACACATAACTGAAAATTAATGGAATAACCCTTGTGGTTTATACTATAATCCGTGTCATATTTGTATTTTTTTCCTTTTTTGCTGGCAATCGTCTCAAATGCTTTATTGTGTGATGTTCCTTTTAAGTAATCAAAGTAACTTCCTATGTTATTTTTTTTTCTTTTTCCCTTTTTGTTCAAACTATATGAATTTTTTTTCTAACTTTACCTTTTTCTTTGGAAAATATTATTTATTTTATAAACATTATATAAGGGTTGTTTTGTTAGCTAACAAAGAAATAAAGACAGATGGATGAGCATGGGACTGTATATCGCCTCCACTAATTATTGCTTGTGGCAGACGCTCAACAGAGTAATCATGGTAAGTGATACACATGATAGGTACATGAGGAATCTAATAGTGTATATAATTTTTTTGACTTAAGATATCATAAATTAATGGAAAAGCGCCATTGTCAATCTCTTTTCCGACATTGCTACTAACATCAGACAGCTTCTGGTCATATTTCTTTTGTTTTCTTTTATTTTAGCATTTGTTTCACGACTATCAAAATAGCCGTAAAAATAGTAATAAAAGAAAATTTAATCAATAGAATCCTTCTGTACTTTCTAAGTTTCAGCGTGATTTTTGCTGAACATCGTCGAATTGCCCTAATATTAAAATGTCTACAATCAATTGAGCTAATACAAAAAGAACCAGAAGAAGAAACAAAATCAAAGTTGTTACCTAGGTTCAGTTCGTCTATTGAGAAGCTTGTATGCTGGAGAGATAATGATTTAGGGCTTGTGTAGATCGACGATTTAGGACTTTTCTATGTCTTCGTAGATTGAAGACGATTTGTTTCTTCGAAGGTGGAGTAGACCAGAGAAGTGGTTTTTGGAAGCAGAGTAGAGAGATGACGAGGTAGGGTTTTCTGAGAGATATGTTCTGAAGTGGAAGTGAAGGCATGAAAAAAGATGAGCAGTACTTTGCATAATTTTCACGAAAGATTTAAGCGGGGCAAAAAAATTGACCGCCTCTTTCCTTTATCTGGTATGCGGTTGCATTCAATTTACAAACGCTGCCACTATTTGTAACCAAAAGTAGGTTTTTCTGTAGTGTTAAGACCAGCTTAACCAATAATATATATATTAATCTGATAAGTGGATAGGGTTAAGAAAAACTTAACCAATAATACATATTGATCTGATAAGTGGATAGGGTTAAGACCAACTTAGCCAATAATATATAAGTGGATAGGGTTAAGACCAACTTAACTAACAATATATAAGTGGATAGGGTTAAGACCAGCTTAACCAATAATATATATATTGATCTAATAAGCGGATAGGGTTAAAACAAGCTTAACCAATAACACATGTTGATAAGTGGGTAACATGGGTGACATGTGGGATATAATTATAAACACTTAACCAAGTTGAAACATGTAAGTAGACATGAATAAAGGGGGTTAAGTGAGAAATCCTAGTGGGGACCAAGCATAGGTGGAAAGCTTGTGTCAAGTGTGGGGACCTTTTTCAACCATTAACCCATTTAGTATCTAAGTGAGCTCGATCTAGATCAAGGACGGGACACGCTTACTGGGTTTGATTGTAAGAGGTCAAAACGGGTTAGCGGTGGCAACGCAAGTCCAACGGGGTCATGTGCGTGCATGGGCCCGGGCTGGTAGGTAAGACGTTGTTGCATCGTGTAGGTATAAGCCGTGCATCTTTAGTGGTATCGGGTTGCCACTTTGGGGAGTGATACTCCCACTGTGAGACCAGCACGGGTATCTACGAGTTAGGGAGTCGATCGAATGGGGAAGGTAGTGGGTACGACTAGTGGAGATAGGAGCAAGCGACACCTATGAAGGCAGCTAGGAGTACAACTACCATATTATGAATAAATGTTGTAATTAGAATGGGGAGGGTAGTGGGTACAACTAGTGGAGATAGGAGCAGGCGTCACCTATGAAGACAGCTAGGGGTACATGAAACTACCATTATTATTATTTTGTTCAGTAGGCGGGATCAACTTTTAGGGTGACTAGTATTGGTGCAGTAGAGTAATTATCCTATAGTGATTAGGAACACAATTAATGTTATCTTATTTCTTTTGTTGGTTTTTTCATGCCCATTTGTTTCATAGTCATTCCTTGTTTTTCCAGTTTATGCCTTATCCTAATTACTTTAATAATTATATTGTTGAAGTTATTGGACTCGCCAGACTTTATGTCTGACCCCCTTTGTTTTCGCCTCTTTTCTTCCTTCTCTTCCCCTCCTCCCCAGGTTCTCAGGGTGGGACTAGTGCTAGTGGAGCTTGATTTGGATCTATTTCTCTCTCTTTTGGAAGTGCCTGGATTGCTGAAAGTAAAGTTCAGCTTATCTCTTTTATGGCTACTTATGTTGGGGTTATGCTTTTTACTTTATGTACTCAAAAAATAATTTGTTAAGATGGACATTAAGTATACTTTGTTTTATTGTTGGTTTTTGATGTTGTCGTTACCAAACTATTTCTCCGCTATAATAAAAGTTGTTTTAATTTTTCAAGTACCAATATATGTATCTGTCTTGTTATATTTTGTTCCATACACCAATAATACTCCATGAAAGTTAATGCATTCCCTTTGAGAGTGACATTAATGGACGTGGGGTGTTATAGATGTATGGATCGTAAAGGCTATCATTGTCAGGTATAGGGAAGGCAGGTGTAAGTTCTTCTCTGGATCTGGGTAGATTAGTTGTTTATTTATCCCTCCTCATATACTTTATTGAAGCCTGTTAGTTGTTTTATCACTCACTAAGGCTGTTGTCTGACTCAAGGTTTTATGTTTCCTCTTATTACCTTGGGCTGTTCATCCGGTTGTGGTCGGGCAGACTGAGTAGCAGGTGATAGGTGATGCTTTAGTGAGGACGATGATGCTGATCGATGACGAGCAGGAGGCTCACGTACCAGTTTTACTATTATCTAGTATTTGTTTCCATTGTTTGATAATTTTCAGAGTGTTGTAGTGAGGCAAATTGTACAAACATTGTTGTTGTTGTCCACGTGTATGGGACATACTTTATAGTTATTATGAAAGTTTAGTATTTTCTGCTTCACCATCACTACCTATTTTATATGTTCTATTATATTTTATCCTTGCGCTATGAGTTTACGATAGGTTCCGCTTATGTATCATACCTTGATGATCGTCCATAGCTTCCTGGCACATCTTTCAGGGCATTGTTTCTCTTGTATGGTGCGGGGGCTGTGGGCGGTCGTCACAACCAGTCCATACATATTTCTACTATAGGAATGTCAACTATTATAATTGTATAAAAGTTGCACTGCGGAATAGAATAATATAGAAATTGGAGTCAGATAATATTTAACAAACTACAAGACTAAGAAGCTATGTGTTGTAGCATGATGTTCTTATGAGATAAAACAATTTTCTTTGAATAAAATGATCAATCTAGTACTTCCACAACTTTCACAACCTACTCCTATTAGAGAGCTAAAATTTTAAAATTCTTTGTCAAACAATTATTCAACTATATACGCATAGAAAGAAATATTATGAACTTCACAAGTCGAAGACCATTATTATCATACCATAACACATCAAATACAAATCATTGCTTTGCTGATAGACTCACACTATATCCATACGTAGCATAGCTAATAGAATATATAGTTGTACAATTTCATATTGTCATATTAAGTACTATAATATCTACAATTAATATTATATTGATTTAAACTAAATTGCAAACACAACATGCTCAAAATATTTGGTTATATCAACGCATAGAAAAAAATGCTTAAACATTCAAAATATTGTATAGCTACCAGATGTATCATTATAGGAATAAGAAATAAGCATTAGATATGAATATTTACACTATGTCTATCTTACTTTCAGTGTACACAAGTACTTCTTTTATAATGTTGTCAAACGTACGACCTTCTATTTCTCCTTTACCACATAATTATAATACTCACCATACATAATTATAATACTCACCATGGAATAATATGCCTCGTGCATACATGCTACAACATTTTATATTTATTGTTCATTAACTAAGTACATCTTTCAATCTTACGTTGTATGAACTCTAACGACTCTTCTGTCGTTCGAAAGTATATTGGTATGTTCTCTTTTGTTTGAATAATTACAGTAAATCATATTTGAAACATATATAACATACAACTTTAAGTATATTTTCTATGATTTGGACAATTGAATATTATCCCCTCATTTCATTATGGCTAAATGTTTGACACAGTGATGACCGCCTCAGTTACTTATCTTAATGTACATTAAGAATCTTAAGATACACATAATAATGATAAACTAAAATGGATTTCCTAATCATTCGTATCTTACACTTTAGTGCAAAAATAGTCACCTAATGTTTGCCATCTCTCCTTAACATGTCATTTGAATTAGCACTCAATACAAACATCCATTTAACCACCTACCATCGACACACCACTATAAGCAAAACTCGCCAATATAATATGGTAATACACTGATAATCCAATGTTCCTGCTACACTTATAACGAGCCACCACATACGTGATTCTTAACAAGAATTCAGCTTCTCCCAATAAAAATGAAATGCTTATGATAGCCATTCTGCTCTCAACACCATGCTTTTCAGTCAACGATATCAATAATCACTATGTGCGAAGCACGGGTTCCAATCAGTATATATGTATTGTGACAACCTCCACATACCTCCTGCACTAATTATAGAGATAAGCGTGTTGCACGACGTGCCAAGCCGATGTAGGATGATCATCAAGGAAAGAAAACCAAAACAGAACCAAACGTATGACTCACAGCGCATGAATAATATATAATAATGAGGTATACAACATGATATAGTAGTGAAACTTAACAAAGCAGGAAATCTCATATCGCTAAATCTCAGAATATCAAGTTCAAAACATCCCAGTAATTGAATATTTTAATACATCAAGCCTCGCTACGTCCCTCATCAGAGTGTATAAAAGCGAAAGTCGTCCTGATAGCTATATAATAAGAATAGTAATACGCCAACCTCCTACTGGTTATCGCACAACATCATCATCACCAACCTGTCACCTAGTACTCATTCTACTCAACAACACCATCAATGAGCATCGCAGGTAATAATGGGAGAGATAGAACCTTGAGTAAGACAATAGTCTGGTGTGAGCGATAAAAGACAATCAATAGCTACCCAAGATAATATAATAATACAAAGCTCAAGTCTCACCGAATCTGTCCTTGTAACCAAAGAGCCAGAATATAATAATCTCATTAAATATGCTGCTCAAACACATAGAAGTGGACACTAGTCAGAAAAGTATTCCAATCCTCACTTCTCTTTTATATCCCACGATGATAGCCTACCCAGGGACATAGAACAGAACACATAACAAACCATAGCGTCCATAACAAAAAAATGACCTAGCTATCATCGACCAATGCCCTCAATACGTTGATATCGAATGACTGACCATTGCCATCCGTAACGGGATAATGGAAAACCCTGATTCTAGTCATACTACCAAATGTTCCACATGCGTTCGCCTTCTAAAGAAAACTAGATCACTTCCTAAGTGATCCAGGGTACTCGATCTCCTAGATCTTAATAGACATCCCCACGATACCCTTGCTTCGAATCTGCTAGAACCTTCGACCTACCAATGGTTCATTGGTACTTCCAATTATATAAGCCATCCATGACTCCATCCTTTAGCTCGACTCCCACTCGAGACATTCCGTTATCTCTTAGCTCGAGTCCCACTCGAGTCAGTCCATTATCTTTCAACGTCATCCCACTTTGAGTTGCCTATCACATTCATCTTCATCCACTCTCACCAGAGTTCACAATTGAAGGATAAACCCAACTATGAAGATAACTTCTACCACATTGATGCTATCGACTATCAGAGACACTATTATGCTCCTTAAGACCACAACTTCTACCCTAGGACCCCCGGCCATAACCATCAACCGTGATGGAACGATACTAGTCCATCCCCTATGGATCGACATCGTTTCATATGTTTTTCCAAATTTTGACCAATTGTTTGACCACTTCATTTGTCACCTCGAGTATATCCCTTCGGTCTGTCCACATATCAAATCACCATTCCAATGCTAAACCTGCCGGTGCGTTAGTGAGTATTCAAGTGTTTGCACTATGACCCATCCATTCATCGCCAAACTTTGTGCATGACCTGCTATTGACCTCAATAAGTTACGCACGAGGTTTTGTCAACCCTTGACCAATCGTGATGGATTGGTACCAGTCCATGCATTTAGTGTATTTTTCGATGAAAATTTTCGAGCACCATCCTGATGCCTTCCAAAGCTCCTCCTCCAAGTTTCATCTGAATCTGATCATCTGAACCTCTAATTTGCACTGTTCTATGATTTTAAGCCCTATGACACACAATTCAAAACTAACAAATCACATATAACATACAACTAAACCAATCAAACAACAATTCATCCAATTTCGAACATGAAAAATCATATGAACACATACAAACATGATGCATATCATGAAAATCACAAATCTAGCATAATTCAATAATAATCATATATGAAAACATGATGGATCTTGTGAATTACAAAAATATGATCAAATTAGGTCATTCTGAGGCATCTAGATCTGAGTTAAACATTTATGATCAGGTTTTAGATGAAATTAGCGTATGATGCCTTTAAATAATAAAATCAACACATATAGTTTGTAGTAAGTATGTGAGAGATCTCTATCGCACACCAAAACCTAGATTGTGACGGCCCGCCCCGCACCAACCGACATTTCCTCCAAAGGTGCGCTGTACACATGTCCAGTTAGCACGGGACGGTCGTCAGAAGAAAAGGGGAAGAAGAGAATGGGCTAATCAGGGAACCTGTAATATGTCTCACAGCGCATAGAACAAAATATAATAATAACATACTTGACATAAAACAGGTGAGATAGTGCATAAGCTGAAACAACTAACATAGCAGCGGAAAATCCAAGTACAGCTTATGATCCAAAGTTAAACATTATTACAACTTTTCAGACTGTCTCAAAAGCAAAAGCAAGGTAAAGGAGGTACGCTACTAATGCCCAAGTAGCGACCACCAACGACACAGGGAGAATATCTATATATCATACGTGGAAGCCTCCTGCTCGCCTCCGAATCAGCTACTCGCGCATCACCAGCTAACCACAACCTGTCTCTAGTCTGCTCGTGTGAGCACCCAGAGTAATAAAGAAGAGACATAAAACTCTGGGTCAGACACAAAGCCTGGTATGAGCGATAAGCATCTAAACAGAATAATAACAGGTATAATCCAATCATACCTGAACCTGGACCTGCAACCAAAGAGTTAGCACTACATACTGTACAACACTCTAAGGTGCCCTTTCAAATGGTGTAAAGATAACGGGGGTGGGGGTGTGCATGTCATAGTGATGTCAAACAATCAAGCATAGCAATCATCCTCACATCCCTCACTCAGTGCGTAAAGCATACGATATCCACTACTTTGGTCACCTAATACTTTGGGCCATGACGGAATCCAATCCCGTGTAACTATCACTACAAGCCCACTATCCATCTCTCAGTGGTGAACCAAAGTTATGAATACCGACAACCCCTTTGCACACGTCCCGCAGCAAAGCCCAATCACGAAGTGAACTCATTGGTTCCCATCTGGATCCTGAGCTCTAACTTCCATTGGGACTACCTTTGCATCTCGGGTTTTAATCTCCTCCTCTGGATCGGTCTTCATTCAGTTCATAACCTCCTGGTTCGGTTCGCAGTCACCAGCTCATGGTCAAGCTCCAGGTCGTGATGATACTCCAGCCCGGATCGTGATATGATCTCCAGGTCGGGTCGCCTTCATTGGATCGTGCTTCATCAGTTCGTGGCACCCCTGTCGGGTCGGGTCGTGGCACCCTGGTACTCATCGCATCGTGAGCTTCTTCATCCTCCTCTGGTTCGGATCGCGAGCTTGAAGTGACTCGTAGCGTCAGTCTCTCGTTCGTGGCCTTCGAAGTGGAGCAGATCGTCATGGTGGTGTGGCTCGTGATGACTCTTCACGAATGGAGGGGATCGGATCGTGGAGGGTGGTTCGTCCCAGATCGTGGCTCACCTCCTGCCTTGGTCGTGGCACATACCCCACGAACGGGGAGGGGGCTCACGAACCGATTCCTACACAACTTCCCTGCGACTTGTTTCACGCCATTCGACGGCGTTTTCGACCAATCTAACACTTCTAAACAATCACAAAGCATACCATACAGTCATAGCAACATGTAGTAGTGACCTCAAACACCAAAACAACAATATAATGGGTTAAAACGGATCAAACATAGCCAAAGTCCCATATTTCCCCTTAAGCATGTTTAACAACAACTAAGCATAGGATTAACAAAACTTAACCAAATTAACCCAAATTCATATCAGAGGTCTAAAACAATATTTCAGAATTTATGAATATTTTTCCAGATTTTTAACATGCACAAATTCGCTAATTATAACTAATTACCCCTTAATCCCCCAAATTCCGGGATTTGCAAAATTAGTCAAAATTAACCCAAATTCATATCAGAGGCATAAAATGATGTTTTAGAATTTTGGGAATTTTTCTAGATTTTTCTGAGCCATAATTTCGCTAATCTTCGCTAATTACCATAATTAGCCATAATTAGTGAGGAACTATGCAAATCACTCACCTTAGCCACAAACAAACTTTAGATCTGAAATAATCTCTAATTTGGATCCAATCCCTATGTGTTCCAGCAGCTCTCTCTCTGATTTGGTGCTACCCTCCCTTCATTTGATGTAGTTTTGCTTAATCTTCGATTAGAAAGTGATTAGAGACGATTTGGGATGAAATTAGAAGGTGGAGGCCATTGCTAGAGCTTGAAGGAGGTAAGTGGCGGCTGGAAAAATGAGTCTAAAACCGAAATCCTAACCCTAGCAGCCCTTAAATACCCCAAATCCCGAAATCCCCCATTGGGCCTAGTTGCTAATCACCCGGTTTAGCCCAATTAAGCTGTTTTTCACCTTCTAAACCTTGTTTCAGCCATATCTCCCAAACGGTAAGTCCGTTTGGCTAATGTAACCACTCTACGGAAAGAGAAACCATCATTCGAATCCAATGGAAGTGGTTTCAGGTCAAAATTCCTTTCCAGTCAAAAGTTATGGCCAAAACAGTACCAACTAGGGGCAAAACGGTCATTTAAAAATCGACAAATATAATGAACATGGGAAATGACCCCAATAATCGTCTCCCAAAGTTACATGACCATACGACTTCGTATGTGAAAGAAATAAATATTCCACGATCCTATGATGTGTAGAATGCGGGTCGTTACATAGATCTTACGCAATATTGATTGAATCAAATTTGGACCGCGAAGAAAACACTCGAATTCAATGCAAAATAGCAAAATCTGATCTCCCTTTATGTAGATCTTTCTTCTAGATGCGATACAAAATGATTTGAGAGAGGAATTAGGGTATGTGAATTTTTTTTGAATCGGAGATTCACAGACGTTCAACCTAATGTGTGGAATGAGGAGAAGAACCCTAATTCTCTCCTCAAACCTCTTATTTGTAATATTAGGTCATTAGACTAATGTGCTCACTAATCATCCCATTAGCTGCTAATTAATCTAGCCTGTAGAAATAAAAACTTAAAATAACAATTTCTCCTAAACTATCAGGCCAAATCTTTAATGTGACCACTCTATGCAATGGACAACCACCATCCCAATCCAATGAAACCAATTACAGAACCTGATTCGGTCCTTAGTAATACTTATAGCTAAAATAGTAAGTCACATCACAAAAATATATGCTAAATATTGTCTACATTTCACATCCTCATGAACAACATATTAAAATTTGAGAGTGATAGGACCGCTAAGGAATTAAATATAATTATTTTTTGATCCTCTGTTATGTAAAATACGGTTTGTTACATGTATCTAACCCAAGTGTGTAGCCACTACCAACTTTGGTTAGATACAGTGTATCATGCGTATACGTGGAGTTGAGACAACAGATAAAACAGATACACATCATAAAGCGAGAATTTTGCCACTCTGACGATTTTTTCAAATTTGAACCGTTCTGGATAGAATTCCGACTCATCTCTGACTCATACGTATGTATATAATTTTTCTGCGTGTATAAAAATTTAAAACCCTCATAACTTCATCATACGGTGTCCGTTTTACGCAAACCAAATGTCTATCTTGACCAGAATTTCGAGACGGACGCAATGGTCAAGTCTGTTTCCTTTAATTATGAATATTAAATTAATTATTATTTAATTTATCCTATTTTAGTGTCGGTACAAATTCGGGATGTTACAATATAAGTTTGGGGATGACTATTTCATATATTTAATAGTGTAAATTCTTCATTTTATGTCTACACAAATAAAAATACACACTAAACATATGAGGCAGACATCTCTATAGTTACTTAAGGCCTATATGTTGATATAAGGGTGGATATGATTACAGTCACTTAATACCCAACAAAGTGGGCTTTACTTGGTCACTTAAGGCTATTACCTAAATTTATTAAAGGGCGCATTTCTACTATCACTTACTTACCTATGGAGACCCCTAGCTACTTAAGACCTCGTCCCTAACGTCAAAGTTATAAAACATATACTCTCCTTATAGGTTGAGAGATAGTAAGAAGCCATTTAATACCAAGTTTAGGTAGGAAACAACATCATCTAAGACCCTCTTGGTGGACCCTCTCGTTACTATCTAGCTGTCCCTACGGGTGAACTCCTAACCACTTAATACTTACCTTGCACGGTGGTTCCCGTAGGCCTCTTATATAAACCATCCCTAAGTTAACCCTCGCTAAGCCCCTAGATAAGAAGCGGGCACTTCCAGAGTGCTACCCCACTCATTCGTTATCGTCTATTAAGACCATTTAATATCTTATAAAAGAAAGGAAGACCCAATAACCAATTAAGGCCTAGTGGGGCGGGTCCCTTGACTCTGTCCCGAAACTAAGGAGTGAACCTTCAGAGCAGAACTTGTCCTAACCACTTAATACCTAATAAGGTAGGTTAACCACTTAATACCTTCTCAAGGAAGGCCTACTTCACACAAATATACATATACACACACACACACACATATATATATATATATAATTACCAAAAAAACTTCTAAAATGGCATCCTCTTCTGGTGGAAACCCTGGCACACCAGCGGTTGAGGAAGGCTGGCAGGAGGTTAAGAAGAAAGGTCATCAGTTTCCGGTGCCTCCCCCAGCCACAGGTCTAGTTCATGCCAAGCCGTCACAAATAAAAATCAATTCATCCATGGGCTCTTACTCCTGGGCTAACACGTAGGGAAAGGGGGTTCAAAATAAAGATAATATGCAGTTCCACATTGCATAATCAAACTCCAAAGGCCACTTTACAGAAACAGACGAAATTGATTACTTTCACTCTAATCAGATCTGGACTAATTCGATTTATCTATATATGGAAGGTAAGAGGCCATACTATGTCTATTTCAACACATTCATTAATCGAGAATGGCAACCAAAAGGCGCTTGGGAATTATACTGAAGGGATAATTGTTTTTTTTTGGGTTAAGTTTGACCTAGTGGAGGACCTTAATAAAGTCCTCAATATTGGACCTTGGTTCATGGATAGCAGATTAATATTCATGAAGAAAAGGGAAGACAATTTTAAATTTGAGTGTGACATGTTAGAATCCTATTCAATTTGGGGTAAATTTAGAAAACTTTATATAGCACTATGGAATGCCAGAGGCATTAGCAAGCTTACCAGCATTATTGGTAATCCTATTGACATAGATGAATGTACTAGAAATTTAAAAAGGCTAAACTATGCTAGAGAATTGATTGATATAAAAGAAAATTCTACACTACAAAAACCATTAGAGCCAAAGACATTCAAGGCAGAGTATATCTACAAGAGATTGAATATGAATTCATACCCCTAATGTCCGCTGAATGCAAATGCTTTGGATACAACACTATACAATGCCCTATCCCAAAAAATCACACACAAATTTGAAAGGAGAAACAAGTGCTTCTAATATTCATATTGCCCCTGCAACGCCGTCTACAAAGAACAACCATAAAAAGTAACAAACACTGACCATGTGTTGGAGAGAGAGACTGAAAAGTTACCTACCATACAAAAATATAATATACATATTAACCTGTATGAGCCATCTACTATGGTGGAGATTGAGTTGGAACCACAACGGCCCTAGCTCCATGTCCAAATACACATCCACTGCAAAATCCTTCCACTCCCCCCACGGCGGTGCATCCCCAACAGACCCTTGGACCCCACCTCCTCCTGCACTTCAACAGCTTGCTGGGCTAATCCCTCCGGACCCTGAAAATTTGGAAGTGATTCAACATTTAGACATACAATTGAAATCCCAAGACTCGAACAATGAAACTTCAAATCCAACACATGCATAAAACATCACTGAACCTAACTTTAAATAAGTCAAACAATTTGCCAAAGGAAAACAGAAGATGGTGAAATTCATGCTGACTCCACTCCAGTCATAAGGCGAAAAGCAGCTGGTCCTTAATGTCCATCCTTATTGTAGTGTAAGAGGTTTGAATGGGGATACTCGTCATATTGACCTATTTAATACTAGAAATAAGCATAACCCTACTATTATCACCGTTTTAGAAAATAAATTGGCAGCTGCAGCTCTGGCTACTTTTGAAAGTTTGCTTGGTAATGATTGCGGTAATATTAACAATAATTTGGCCACGTCTATGGGTATAATCATGGTTTTCTGGCACAAGTCCATTTGGTCTATCAATGATTTGTGTGCAGATGACCAACAACTTATCATTAATGTGTTGAATGTGGAAGGTCACAAGATCATGTGCTCTTTTATCTATGCCCACAATTGGTCCTCGGTTAGAAAACAACTATGGAATTCCCTTACCAACTTATCTAAATCTCTGCAAATTGAATGGATATGCTCGGTGACTTTAATGATATCCTACAAACTAATGGAAAGAAAGGAGGGGTTACCATCAAGTTAGCATAGGTTGTTGAGTTCAACTGTTATATTGCTACAACTGGGCTTGTTGAAGCTTGCGATACGAGCCTTAAATACACATGGAGAAGTGGTGAAGTAAAGAAGATTACTCGTAGACTTGATCGTGTTCTATTTAATGCTGACATAATTATCAAGATTCCAAACATCATGGTGGAGGTTTTACATAGTTCATCTAATGACCACTGTACTCTACACATCACCTTTACTGACAACATGCCACGCAATAAAGGGTCCATTTTTGATACGTTAAATCCTGGCAAATGTACGAAGACTATGATGATGTCATCAATCTCAGATCGATGGCCTTGACTGAGGGTTAGGGTGAGCATCCAATCGGTTCGGTTGGTTTTGAGGTGAAAAAACTCAAATTGAATTGAAACCAAAGTTTTTTCAAGCCAAACTGAACCAAACCAAATTAATTTCGTTTGATTCAGTCGATAAGCGATTTAACCAAACTTAATGGATATATTAGTATTCAAATGTTGAATTCACTCAAAGTAAAACATAAATTCATGTTTAGAGAAACTTTATATAGTAAATTTTATATTTATAATTAAATTTGATATACTTGCAACAAATGCATTTGCATTATATCACTAAACTAATTATTTGAAGTACTACAATATCATAAAATTAGATAATAAATTAAATGTTCAGTTAATTCAATTAAACCAATAACCAAACAAATATTTTACAAACCGAATGAAAACCTATTTTGTTTTAAAACCAAATCGATCAAAAGGAACCGATTTGTTAGTTAATTCAGTTTGAACTTAATATTTCTTACCCCTACCAAGGGTAGGGGCTGGTATACGCTAGTATGCATGCATAAAAATGTGAAATCTAGAACAAAAACTGGAATGGAAATAGGAGAAAAGCTCCCTAAAGGAACTGGAATCCCAATGTGAAACAGCTTTAACAGCGCTAGATCTAAAAAACATTGATGATTCTCTAAATGATAATTACTTCAGGCTTCGGGCTCAACTCAAAGAGGTTGTTATGGCTCAAGCCATTGAGTTGAAAAAGAAGACAAAAGTCAATTAGCTCACTCAATGAGATAAATGCTCCAAAATTTTCTATACTAAGACGTCTTATCATCGCAATGATTATAATGATTTCTATAATGATTTAGATAGTAATTGGGGAACCAGTCACTAATCTACAAGGTTTTGAAGACTCGGTCATCAAGTATATCAATGATTTATATAAGGGTGATAACATTACTGACTTACCCTAGGTGAACTGTCACCGCCTGATCAGCGAGGAAGGGGCTGCTCTGTTCTTGAGTTCAATCTCTAAGCTAGAGGTCAGGGCTGGCGTGTTCTCCGTTCATGATAATTCTAGCCGAGGGCTGGACGGTTGGAACGCCAAGTTCTACAAGCTGCACTGGCAATATAAAAAACAACTTTTACCATTAGCCATTCAAGAATCTTTTATTACAGGAAAAGTAATGTAGGAAATCTATCACATATTCATCACGCTCATTCCTAAAGTCAACAAATCCAACAAGATCGAAAGTACAGACATATTGCGTGTTGTGCCATGATTTATAAATTCCTCAACAAGGTGATATGTAACCATATAATCCAATTCCTCTTGGATCTTATTTTGGAATGTCAGTCCACTTTCATCAAAGGTAAAACTTTTCGGAAAATTCTGTATTGGCTCATGAACTTGTGAGGAAATTCAATAAGAAGGGAGCTGACAAGGTTTGTTTAAAATTGACCTTCAAAAATCCTATGATAGGCTCAACCGGTTGTTCATTATTCATATGCTGGAATGCATGAGGTTCCTTCGCCAATTTACTACCTTATCAGGGAATGCATTACCACCCTCACTTTCTCCATCATGATTAATGGAGTTCTTAAAGGATAGATATCTTCAAACCGAGGCATACATCAGGGGGATCCACTCTCCTCTGACTCTTTGTTATAGTTATGGAGTATTCCTCCTTACAAATGGAGTTCGCTTGTCATAATGTACTGTTTCAACCTATTTATACCCTTTAGCCTATAGTTCATCCCTTACTATATGCCAATGACTTAATCATGGTCTTCAAATTAAACTTGTAGGCGACCCATAATATAAAAGATATATTTAAGCAACTTGAAAATTTTGCAGGCATGAAGCTCAATAACCTCAAATCTAAATGTTATTTCAACAAATTTTTTCGTGAGAAGAAAAATATTCTGCACATACTTGGTATGACCGGAAGCAAACTCCCTATCATATTTTATGGCAAACACAACTGGTACATCCGACTCAGACGAACCCTTTCGAATAAAGCCTTTCTACAATTAACTCAGAGGTTTCTCTATCCATCTCTCTCCTTTCCTTAGGAGCCATGTCACTTAATGGCAATGCTACTAGACCCGCGTCCTTTCTAGAGGTCTATCTTAAATGAGATTTCTCTATGGGGGTGTAAGTTCATTGACTTCATTGAAGATATCAGGAAACTCACACACAGTAGGCATTGATGACGGTCCTTCTAATTAAGATGATAAGGAATACAATAAAGCCGAATTCCTATTCCCATTCCTATAAGGGATCTCTAAGCTACAGCCTCCACAACTTCTAAAACAAATAGCTCTCTTATCACAGTTAAGGATGGCCGCATAAAACGATAACCGATCTTTTCCTAAAATGAGGCCATACCCCTCAAATTCAAGTACATACGCATCGCAAAAGAAATCAACATCATTGATGTCTAAAATAAGTGTTTACACATAAGAGAAAGTTGCATAGCCCCCCTGATAGAGTTAGGTACCCCTATTGGACAACTAGCAAAGGAAGAGGGAAGATTTTAGGGATCAACAATCTTTCTAACAATAAAGGAGTGGTTTGCTCCCAAATCAAACAGTGTACATAAATAAATTCCTCGGATAGAGGTTATACCTTCTGATGCTAGTTTCGATTGATATCTAAATGGTTGACTTCGAAGCGGCGCTACCTCAAAAGCATAGTTTTTCCCACTCTGCACTACTCTAGATTTAGGGCATTTCTTTCCAAATTCTCATATGTTGACACCAAAAGTTGGCACAACACCCAAAGAAAAGATTATGTAGAAAACCAATGAAGATTAATAACAACAATAAACTATAAATGAAGAAAAGCACACACAAATTTATAGTGGTTCGGCGTAAACGAGCCTACTCCACTATATAATCTCTTTATATAATGATCCAACTATCAGACCAAACAGTTACAATGGCGATTAAAGAGATTACAATATTAGAAGGGTAGGGTTTTTCTAACCATTCTCTAAAAACAGATCCCCTCTTCTGGGCTTAAAAGGGGTATTTATAGGTGATACAATATTTAGCCATCCTGGACACGTATCGTAGGATCCAGACGAATAGTCGATGCTGAATGAATTGGTATCTCTCTGAATTATCGACATGAAGAGGCACTTGATCCATCTAACTTGGGTGATCTAAAAGGGAAAAGATCTAGGAGGAGCTATTCTTTAGGCAAGCTCCTCGGACCACAATTGAATGCAGCGCGGCTGATCATACTTGGTCACATTGGACTTCTCTTGGGCCGCACCTGACGAGGAAAAAGAGTTTAGATGTCGAGCCTCGTCGAACGGTCCATTTCGAGTACATCGGGTATGAATCTTCCATATTATTATGCCTTGATGGACTGTCCGAAAGGCCCATCAACACTTTACCATCCAAAGTATGATACTTTGGCAAACGGGGCATACTTTGTGATCACATGTCCTGAACAAGTCTTTCCATATCACACAAAGAGTTTCATGAATCGGTCTGATTCATTCATTTAATAAGTCTCGAAAGTTGCAATAAATCCTCTCAACTGCTTTGGGAACCACAAATGATTTTCAAATAATAACGATGCCTTGTTGTCTTCCATCTCATCGACTGGTCATTGGCTCATCAGTTCCTTTACACGTCAGCCGAGTCCAGTCACATCAGTCAAATGTGAATAGCCACTCCTTGTTATAAAAAGAAAGTTCCCTTCATCTTTTTCTTTTTAGTTTACTATTGCAAACACCGATTTACTGCTCTATAGGAAGAAGAAGAAGGACGATCACCATATTCCCCTAAAGTTACCTTTTTCAGGTAGAAATTGATTTCCCATCCTTATTAAAATACAAAAATATCATTCTTGCATGGGATCTTTCTTTTCTTTGCTACAGTTTGTGGTTGATTTGACCCATGATTGTGCTCACCAGCACCGAATCGCCAGAGTCAGCGGCGATGCGGTCGCCTTTGGTGATATCAATATCATTTGAGTAGGGTCTGACAATGTAAGATTTACTGATTTGATTGTATCATGGATGTAAAGGGATTTCCTGCCTATTCAAAGCTTTTCGTGTATGAGGGTGTCTCTAAACCCTAGGACATGTGACAATGATTGATAGGGTGATGAAAAGATGTCAATCTTTGTACGACCTGAACCATAGTATTTGTGGTTCTTAATCTATCGAAATTACACTGTAGAGAGGCACTAAACCTTCTTTCTCTCTTTTTTTCAGCTCTATAATCCCCTTGTATACAAATGGTTAAAGCTCGAGACACCTATAAGCGAGAATTAGGCAAAGGATTATCGTTTTCCATTAGAGTGGATAGCACTTATGAGTCGTCGGATCGATCGAAACCTGGTCATGATAGCAACCCTCGACGTCGGTCGACGAGTCCATTACCTGCCCCCAAGTGACAGTCGAGCTAAATGAAGCGATACCCATTCCTATAACACCTGACATGCTTCCGAGCATGGAAATTTTAGAGAACCCTCCAGATGCGGAAAGGTCTATGATCACACATAAACGGTTACAACACTTGACTGCAAAACATAACATTTCTTTTGACGATGTTCTTGTCCCTGAGAAAACGGAACGACCTCGTAATCCCCTGGATGATTATATGGCTATTTCTCTTCCAATGTGCAATGTGGGAGTCGTCCCCCTTTCCCTTCATTTATTATCAACTTCCTACGTCAGACGAATTTAGCTCCAATGCAGTTTCATCCGATTGCTTATAGTAACCTGTTGTCGATCTATTGCCTGTATATGAGATACTTGTGTTATCCTCCAATATTTGATGACTTAGCTTTTCTCTTTCATTTTAAACACAACGAGAAGCAGTACCCCTCTTTGCTTTATTTTGAGGCCGATAGGGGTTGGAAGATTATTGAAGAAATGTCGAGCAAGTTAGGTGATCCAAGGCGGGAGTGGTTTTAGATTAAAGGGCAGCCGGGATGCGCTGTTGATACTGGCTTCAATGCAGTGAGTCTTTCTGTCATTTGACACTCTTAATATTAAAGTTTTTTATGTTGTTTGCTATAATAATCCCTTTTATATGGGATGATCCTATGAGGTCCTAGGAGGAGGTGTTTGAGGAACGCCACGGACGACTGATCGAGCTGGACCTGAAGCAGCGGTGGATTAGGAATTGTCTAACTGACGAGAATTTACATCAATATGCTCTCCTCAATGAAAGTAGGATGATCGACTTGTTGAAAGAGGGATCTGAATCAGCAGCACCAGGCCAGGATATGGTGCCCTCAACCAAGAAGTTGGGGGATATGCAAATGATTCACTCGATCGTGGGATCTTCTGCTCATCCCTCGCACGGAAAAGAAAAAGAATCTTGGTCCAAAGAAGCTTGCTTTCAAAAGGCAAGTTCGAGAGGCTGAGCGCCGAGAAGCAGAACGTTGAAAGGTCGAGCATCGAGAAAGAGAGAAGGCTCCCACCAAGAAAGTCCCAAAACCAGTTCGAGGAGAACCAACTAAGGAGGACCTTACTGAGACTCGCTCGAGAGATTCTGAAGTTGAGGGAGACTCTCTTATGGCCCATGATTTGCAGGAGGAGCATGCAACATCTCCCCTTCCTAGCTTAGAAAAACTGCAAATGCCCGACATTATCCTTTCACCCCACAGTTTAAACTTGAATCGATTTTTTGCCAATCAATCCGAGGGAGTGTCATTCCCGGTCAAACAAAAAGGTGTCGAAGGTACGATCTCATCCTCAGTATGAGGTTTATTGCACATCACAATATCATGTTTCTTAGGTATAAACTGAAGGTTGTCCACTCACTTATGGCTTTTCTTCTCTTCTCGAAGGACATCGACGAAGAGTTTTATGGTAGTTTATTTGCCTCCCTCCCAACGGACATCATGCCAGATGAGTCCACTTTGTTGCACGTTGGGAAAGGGAACGATGATGAAGATGAAAACAGCTAGAGGAAGGCAGAGAACGAAAAGAGAGATAGAGACAATAAGAGAAAGAAAGCAGAGAAGGAGAAAAAGAAAGAGAAGGAGAAAGACAGAGAGAGAGAGAGCAAAGGAAAGGGAGAAAAAGAGGAAGAATCGACCTAAGATCATGGCAAGCAAAAGAAGGAAGGCTTGAGAAAATATGATCGAGGATCGGGAGATGCAGAAGAGCTGGGTAGCATTCCCAAAAAGAAGAAAAGGAACAAGTCCCCCTAAGCTTTAGCTTTCTCCCTATCCTCAGAAAAAAAACCCCAAGGAAGGAGAAAAAACCGAGCATTTTCGGGCAGTGTTGCATCGCTCTAGACTTTCGGTTGGGCCTTCATCCACTGATCGAGCCCGAGAGTTGGAACGAGACTTTCCCGACCTCATCTTTTCAGGGATTAAGCCTGCCCCCAAGCTATAGCGATTGTTGCGCAGCTTTCGCCGTCACATTCGCAACAAGCTCGAATACGCTCTTTCTCAATACGATGCAATGCACGAGTACGCCGGGTAGATAAGTGGAGTGTGAAAGGAGAAGCTGACCGAGATCGCCGGTCTGAAAAGAGATATAGCCTGCGACAAGAAAATCTTCAGATTTCTTGAAAAGAAAATTTAGGAGCAGGAACTACAAGTAGCGGCCAATAAAAAAATCATGAAAAAGAAGTCGAGGATCTGAACGTCCAGGTCCAACAAAAAGGTTAGGGGTGTGATTCGATGAGGGGGGAGATTGAATCTTTGAAAGGAGGACAGGACTCGACGGGATCTTGAGATACAGAATCTTAAAGCCACCTTTTATTCAACTGAGCTAGCCAGGAATCAGACTGAAGAGAATGCCGCTGTAGCAATTGAGTTTGCTAACAATTTGAAACTTCAGCATGATATCGATATTAAGGCCATTAAAGCCGAGCATGCACTAGAGAAGGTTGAGCTAAAAAGGGGGAATGCCGCCAGACTCTTTCATTTTTTGCAAAGTTTCTCCATCATAGGGATTCATCCTGGATGCCAGGTTAATCCAAGTTGTTAACTGACACATGGATGATAATTTTGTGGGAAGAGAAAGAAGCAATAAATGTGAAGCTAGTGGATGAGGCATTTTTGATGACCCAAATTTTAAATGACAAGGAACGAGCAATTGTGGCTGAGGCGAGGAGTTAAGAAATGAGTGCGGCAGAGGCAGAACGCCGCAGAGTGAAGGGGAAGTTGGTCCCCAAGAGAGAAGTTAGTGGTAGTCCACACAATGTACCCATTTCTCTGCTCCTGTGATCATTGAAAAGGGTTCATCATCTGTTCCTCCATCCAAGCCAGTCAAAGTCACGGAAGAGAAGCTGATTGAGTGTAATATTGGAGGTATGTTTTTTCATTGACTCAGAGTTTACCCGTCTTGCCTTGATTTGTTTTCTTTATGGCAGGCGCCTCGCCGGCGAAGGAGAGAGTGGAAACAAAATTTGCTGCTGGGGAAGGGCAGCGTTGAGGAAGCAAACAAAGTCTTGAGGGAGGAGAGGATCAACATAGCATCATCGGAGGACGTTGACATCAAAAATATAGGGGAGTCTAAGAGAGACGACCGCATGTCCCCTGCCGAGATCAAAGCCCAAGGCAATAAGGAAATGTCTTCTGCGAAGCCCGAATTACTTAAGAACCTTTGAGCATTCAGCCCCTTCGAGCCATTCCACTAACCATTCTTTCTTCAGTCAGATCACCAGTTTCTGCAGATCCCGGCACTCCACAAGCCTCAACACCATCTTCTTGTTCTTTTGGAACCACGCTTGGTGGTCGATACGTTTGTTGAACACCGAGGGAGTACTGGAGATGATCAATCAAAAAGAGCTAGAGGAAATGATTGATCAAGGATTAATGCGATCTCCTTTTTAGAAGTTTTTTTGTTGTATTTTTTCTTTAAGGCCCTTTGGGAAGTTTCATGCTAGTGCGACCCTCAAGCTTTTGTAATTATTGAACTCTATATCTCTGAGATGATGTTTGAATTGTACATGTCATGCGGTAATATTTTGTAATCATGCCATGGTATTCTAAACGAAAATTTACTCGTTTTGCAAATACTTGTTTCATTTATGTGCAAAAAATGTCATGCGGGTTTCTTGTCTTATTTTGGCTATTGAGGATGACTCGAATGCTACCCTAGTCGGGGTTATTCATCAATCCTCTTGTCCCCGGTGTCGGGGTAAGTCGCTTGAATAGCGAGCTCTCAATTATACTCAAGCAGACCCAACTCTGGTCAAGAGTTGGTGTCATTAAGTAGGGGTGCTTTTAGTCTTTTATAGTCATCCCGTAGTCGGTAAGGTGTAGAGTTTTTAGGGATCGAGCGTTCTTTTGTCAGGGTGCACCATTCATGCTCTCGCCCTCAAGCCATGAGGTTAAGAGTTGAATCCCGACAGTCAGTCAGTATGTTAGATTAGGCATCGACCCTACTTTGAATCAGTCAAAGTAGAAGTCAAAAAACTGATCGATCAATCAAAGTCTGGAATTAATACCGTCAATATGGTCGGTCCCTTATTCCCCAGACGGCGTTGGCCTGCTCCGTCCTATGCCGGCTTGTTAAAGCATCAGGCAATAATTGGTCAAGTTACAACCCTTAGTTTTTATGTCAACAAAACAGAGAAGGAAAGGAGACTTTTATTCATAAGCTACTGCAATTAATGAAGGATTTCTTATTACAATATCAAAATAAATGAACTAATATAGAAAATTCTTAAGAAAGATACAGTCGTAAATGCTCTGCATTCCATGCACTTTGAAAAGGCTCGCCATCAATAGTTCTCATCCTGAAACTTCCATTATCGAGCTTTCATTGAATGACGTAGGGTCCTTCCCATCTTGGCCTATGTGGACGGGGACCGGGAAGATTCGCTTCAAAACAAGGTCGCCTACATCGAAAGATTTTGGCCGGACCTTTTTGTTGTAATAACTGCGACCCTTCGCCTATGGGCTACTGAACGAAGGTTGCCTCTTCTCTTTTTTCATCAATCGTGTCTAACGATGTCAAGATAAGTGCTTTATTAGACAAGGGATTATAGTAAGTCGTCCGATGAGATGGGACTTCAAGCTCTATTAGGAGAACTTGTAACACCCCGTGTATTCTATAACAGTGAAATTCACAAATTAAAGTATAATTAATTTCAAATCAAAGAATTAAGGGAAACGGGATACGCCATTGCGTTCGTCTCGGAATTCTTCTTGGGATAGAGTCCGAGTTTGCGTAAAACGGACTCCCTATGAAGAAGATATGGCCTCCGGAAGTTTCATAATTCAGTTTAAAATTCAAACAGACAGAAACAGCTAAGAACAAATTCAAATTTCAAAAAATCGGACTAGAATGGGCTGGGCGGGAATTTTCCCGCCCAAGGCATCTAGGTCGACTGGGTAGTCGACCTGGGCCACCCAGGTCGACTGGGTAGTCGACCTGGGGGTCAACTGGGGAGTCGACCTGGCCCCTGAGCCAGTCGAACCCAGCCCCCCTGGCTGGCCTGGTCTGTGCTTGGCCGAATTTCTGAGCCTTGCCTTGTCACTAGGGCTAGGTGTCAGCTCCTGATTGGTCTCTCCTTCAAACGAACGGCTATTATTAATCCAAGCTCCATCGACGGTTCTAATCAATTCACAAACTCTATTAAAAGGACCTAAGACTCCACCTAATTCATACAAATAAAAATGAGAATGAGACCGTCATGTTGCTGAGGAAAGACTAGGAGTAGCCGTCAAAATTGAGAGACGATTAGGAGACAGTTCAAAAGCTTAAAGCAACGACAACTAAATCAAAACAATGCCTACAACAAAGGATAGCATCTCCAAATTCAGAATTCAGATTCCTGAATTGAAGATTCGTCATACGTTGTAAGTAGAGTGCTATTTCGATGTGAATGAATAATTGTGTTTTGATTTGTGTAAAATGAGAAATGGAATTGTACTTAATTTGTGGTGATAATAATTCATAATTGTATGTTGCCATGATTCTAATCGATTTGGGATGTTGTGGTATAACGATGTTAGACCTATTGGATATTTGCAAGTATGTGATTCATGTTGAAAGTTAACAACTATATGTTGGTGGTAGTTTATTACAACACCTATTGGATAATTGCAAGTATATGATTCATGTTGAAAGTTAACGACTATATGTTTGTGGTAGTTTATTTGAGATTCATGCAAGTATATGGTTCACTATTATGCCAACATGATGTATTTTTTTTTATAATCACTTTTAGTGTAGTTGGATCCATTTGGGTATTATGACTCATATGAATTTATGTTGGAATTGGCATCATGATTCAAGTGTAAAACCATACTTTTGTATTAGAGACAAAAGTAAGCATCTTTGTGAACTTGTGTTGACTTTATGAACATGGCTAGTTTATGTCTAACTTTATGCCCAAACAAAATATATTTTAGGCCTATGTTGTTATCAAAATCATATGATAATATATGCGACACATAATTAAGTTAGATTTACATTTTAAATGCAAGTTTACATGACTAGATAAAAACCATGATTCATGTTAGGTATGTTTCATGTCAAGATTATATGCTATTACAATGCAAGTTTACAAGTGCCTAATTTATGTTAATTAGATCGTTATGTTGCAAGTTCATGCGTTCACACTCCCCTCTTGATGTTACTTAGAATATATATAAACACCATGTTCTAAGCCTCCCCTTTTTCATGTGGCTAAGTTGGGTTTAAATGTTAAACCCAACATATGTTATATTATAGCAAACGTATAGGACGGGGGTAATGACGTTGGGTTAAAAATATAAAACATATGTGTTGGCATGTTTGACGCATGCCAACGACCTTGAGAACATTTGAGGGGTATAAATTAATTTTACCCAATAAAGATGAATTTGAACAATGGGCTGCAAATATTTACATATAAAAAAGAAAAGAGATAAAATATGTAAACTTAGAAAATACGATGTGTTTAACCCGAGGTTGGATTGAGTTGTGATGTAAACCTTCCCGGAACCGCCCGGCTGTCCAGTAGTCACAACAATACCTATCCAATGTGGGTGGTTAAACATTGAGCCCAATAAAGACTCGAGGTTAGACTGAGTTGTGACGTAAGACTGCCCGGAACCAACCGGCAACAGGCAGTCACAACAATACCTGTCTAATGTGAGAGGTCGAGGCTTTAATAAGATAATTAAGGCTGAGTCAGGATTGATAGGATTAAGTAAATTGAATTAATACTTAATCAAAATGGAACATGCTAAACTATACAGACTGGTTGGGGGTTAGGTTTACAAAACACTTAACCAACTTAGCATGTTGGCTAGAAATAGAAAACCTAGTGGCGGGGGACCCTTTTCAGCAGTAACCCTACAAGGTGTATCAGGATACCCTGAACTAGGCAGGGTGGGGCACGATTACTGGGCTGACTGTAAGAGGTCAAATCGACGGCGGTGGTGCAGCAGTGTAGGTTCTAACGGGGTGCGGGCGTGCACACACTCCGACACAGAAAAATTAGGCACTGGGCACCAGTGGTATACCTGTGCATTCTAGAATTGTGTCGGGCCACCACCATGGGACTTGATACACCCCATGGTGGGACCAGCATAGGTAACTACAACATCGGGGGCCGTAAGACACATGTAACTATGCGAGTAGGAGCCGATCATTAGAAATGGATCACTTCACCCTGATTATGGGGTGCCTGTTGGGAACTAGTTTATATGGATGCAAAGATTAATATGGGGTACGATAGTATATTCGACTCTAGACAACTTAACTTAGTTTATAGTGCTTTCCCATTTCCAGTTTATACTTATCATGCCCAATTCTTTATTCATAGACTGAATAGTCCTAGACTTACTCAGGCTTTATGTCCGACTCTACTTTTCTTTCGTCTTCTTTTCTTTCGTTTCCCCCCTCCCAGGTCCATAGGGAGGGAATACCGCAGCTTGACCAGTTTTCACATCCAGCTTGATGAGAAAGAATGTATTGCTTGGATCTCTTTCGTTTTGGACTATGGCTTTGGATAGCAACTATGGGGACTTATGCAGTTTACTTTTGTTTTTATGCTTCTTTAAGTTATGAAATCAAGATAGTTATGAAAATGTAATGGTTTTGGAAGTATTGTAAGACAATTATGGCATGGTTTGTGTAAACACGTATTTTGATGGAATAAAAGTGATGTTGTTTTCTGCTGTTTAAAAATATGTGTATTTATATCTGTCTTGTGTATCTGTGACTTATACTTATAAACCTCCACCAAAATTAGGGCATTCCCTTTGAGAGTGACCCTAACGGAGGTGGGGTGTTTCACTTGGTATCAGAGCATAGGTTTACCAGATAAGATAAAAAGTTTTGAAAACTTATTTTCAAAAGAAAATTTAAAGAAGCATTTTTCAAGATAAAATATTATTTTATTTTATTTTTTTTAAAAAAAGGCATAGTCCCCCAAAGCCATAGGTATTATCTTTTATCCTTCGTTTTAAATCTATCCTTTTTGTTTCAGCATGTCCGAAGAACTTAACTTGCCAGAGGGTGTACCAATACCTGGTTGGTTTAGACGATTCTTAGAAGCAAGGGCCAATCAGCCAGGTCCCACTGTTCCTCCTCCCCCAGCTACAGGAAATCATCCAACTGCAGCAGCACCTCTTCCTCCACCTCCTCCGCATGGTAATACTTTTGCTAAGATATGTAAAGATTTTAAAGTTATGGGAGGAAAGGACTTTCATGGAACCGAGTCCTTCGTGGCAGCCAGGAATTGGCTGAAGGAACCGAGGACTTATTCGTCATCTTTGAGGTAGAAGATAGGCAGAAAGTATAACTGGCAGTATGGCTACTTAAAGGTGAGGCTTCCTACTGGTAGGAAGTTACCAATGCAGAAAGACCAGTGGAAACATGGGAGGACTTTAGGGCGAGGTTTGAGGCTAAATTTCTCTCAGAAGCTGAAAGGAGCCTTCAATTGGAAAAATTCTTATTTCTTAAGCAAGGAAATTCATCAGAGACTTTGCAAAAATATCAGCTCCACTCACGAGGCTGACAAAGAAGAATCTAGTGTTCAATTGGGACTTGGATTGCGAGTTTGCTTTCCAACGACTAAAAAGGGCTCTTACAACAGCCCCAGTTCTGACGTTGCCAGATGGAAGAAAGATGTTCACAGTTTATACAGATGCATGTGGGACAGGATTAGGCGCTGTCTTAATGCAAGAAGGAAGGGTAGTAGCTTATGGCGGGAGACAGTTGAAAGTGCACGAAAAGAAATACCCGACCCACGATCTTGAGTTAGCTGCCATCGTCTTTGCGCTTAAGTCTTGGCGCCACTATCTACTAGGTGAGAAGTTCAAACTTTACACTGACCATAAATCGTTGAAATATCTCTTCTCGCAGAAGGACCTTAACTTGAGGCAATAGAGATGGATGGAGTTTCTTGCCTCGTACGATTTCGAGATCTCCTACACTCCGGGCAAAGGCAACGTAGTGGCAGACGCGTTGAGCCGAAAGAAACTGACCCTAAGCCCGTTGTTTGTTGAAAGGCAAAGCCTAGAGTTTATAGCCAGTTTTGACTTTAGGCCCTCCTCCGATTTTGTACCGGGCTTGCTAGCATCTCTCGAAGTACGCCCGACTTTAGTGGACTCAATAGGGACAACACAACGCGAAGACCCTCAGCTTGTGGAAACGATTGATAGGCTAATTAGGGGTGAGACTTCACGTCACCTCAACAGATACTCCATCGACGATAAGGGTTGGCTAAGGCAAGACGGAAGACTATGCGTCCCACAGACAAGGGATTTAGTAAAGAAGGTTCTCGAGGAAGCACATCACTCCAAGATGACGATACATCCAGGCGGAGATAAAATGTACAAGGACATAAAGAGAACTTTCTTTTGGAGCGGCATGAAGAAGGACGTGGCAGATTTCGTTTCCAAGTGTATGGTGTGCCAACAGGTTAAGGCGGAACAGAAAAATCCTGGCGGTCTGCTCCATCCTCTAGAGGTCCCACAGTGGAAGTGGGGTAGCATCTCAATGGACTTCATTGATGGGCTGCCTAGGTCTAGAAGAGGCAACACTAGCATTTGGGTAATAGTGGATAGGCTTACTAAAAGCGCCCACTTTTTACCTGTCAAGAGTAAAAGAACTACCTCATCCCTAGCATCTCTTTATCTCAAGGAAATTGTTCGACTCCATGGAATACCATCCAGCATTGTTAGTGACCGAGACCCTATCTTCACAAGTGAGTTTTGGCGGAGTCTGCAAGAAGCGGTTGGCACACAGTTATGCTTGAGTACATCCTATCACCCCCAAACCGACGACCAGATGGAAAGAGTGAACAGAGTTTTGGATGACCTTTTAAGACTGTGCGTCCTTGACTTCGGAGGGACGTAGGAAGACCATCTTCCTTTGGTGGAATTTGCCTACAACAACAGCTACCAAGCCACCATCGGAATGGCGCCCTTCGAAGCTTTATATGGAAGACCGTGCCGATCGCCTAGTTGTTGGTGGGAGTCTACTGATAAGCTCATACTTGGGCCAGATATGATCCGAGAGACTTCAGAAAAAGTAGACTTGATACGAAGAAGGATGAAGACAGCCCAAGACAGACAGAAATCCTACGCCGACAAGAGGAGGACCGACCTTGAATTTGAGGTTGGGGACAAAGTTTTTCTTAAGGTATCTCCGCTAAGGAACGTTGTTCGTTTTGGAACCACAGGAAAGCTAGCACCAAGGTTCGTAGGGCCATTTCCTATCATCGAGAAAATTTGGAAAATGGCCTATAGATTAGAGCTACCCGAAAAGCTGGCCGGAGTTCACAACGTTTTCCATGTTTCGCACCTCCGTAAATGTCTACATGAATCTGCTGAAGTGGTAGAGCCAAACATCCTTGAGGAAGCTGAAGTGGAACGCGAAGCAACCGTGAGGAAAGTTCCAACCCGCATATTAGGAACGGAAGTGAAAAAGCTACGCAACCGCGAAGTCAAGCTCGTCAAAGTTCAGTGGAGCGACGCCGAGGAAGATGCGACTTGGGAAACTGAGGCTAGAATACGCGCAGCATACCCTTTTCTTTTCGAGGGTACATCTTTGATCTTTCTTTTTCCTTAAGTTGCGCTTTTATCTATCTTTTTAGGTATATCTCCTCGACCTTATCTTTTAGGTAGAAACCATTTGGATGAAAACATGTAATTGAAACATGTTATGGATGATGGTTGCAAATGGTTGCAAGTGATTGCTACTGGTTGCTCGTGGTTGCATATACACACACAATCTAGGTTTTAGATCGGCTCAGTCACTTCATATTGCATATGTATATATGTATTTATATTCATATATGGTTGAAGTTTAATGTGTTGTCATATGGATGTTGCATTTATATATGAATGATTGTGCACTCATGTAGAATCATGAATAGGAAAATTTGCTTACATAATGGATTCATGACACTTACATAATTTGCATTAAGGAGGTCAACTGAATCAGTAGGCCGCCTGATTTTGCATCAGATAAGTACATGTACACACACTTCGCATATGATCATGAAGCATTAGAAGTCTTTTAAGGACAATGGATGCTCGTGTTTGATGGATGAGTAGATGGACGTTTGGATGTTAGGATATACATTCTTCCTGAACTTGAAGATTTCGGGGACGAAATCCTTTTAAGTAGGGGAGAATGTAACACCCCGTGTATTCTATAACAGTGAAATTCACAAATTAAAGTATAATTAATTTCAAATCAAAGAATTAAGGGAAACGGGATACGCCATTGCGTTCGTCTCGGAATTCTGCTTGGGATGGAGTCCGAGTTTGCGTAAAACGGACTCCGTATGAAGAAGATATGGCCTTCGGAAGTTTCAGAATTCAGTTTAAAATTCAAACAGACAGAAACAGCTCAGAACAAATTCAAATTTCAAAAAATCGGACCAGAATGGGCTAGGCGGGAATTTTCTCGCCCAAGGCACCCAGATCGACTGGGTAGTCGACCTGGGGGTCGACTGGGGAGTCGACCTGGCCCCTGAGCCAGGTCGAACCCAGCCCCACTGGCTGGCCTGGTCTGTACTTGGCCGAATTTCTGAGCCTTGCCTTGTCACTAGGGCTAGGTGTCAGCTCCTGATTGGTCTCTCCTTCAAACAAATGGCTATTATTAATCCAAGCTCCATCGACGGTTCTAATCAATTCACAAACTCTATAAAAAGGACCTAAGACTCCACCTAATTCATACAAATAAAAATGAGAATGAGACCGTCATGTTGCTGAGGAAAGACTAGGAGTGGCCGTCAAAATTGAGAGACGGTTAGGAGAAAATTCAAAAGCTTAAAGCAACGACAACTAAATCAAAACAACGCCTACAACAAAGGATAGCATCTCCAAATTCAGAATTCAGATTCCTGAATTGAAGATTCGTCATACGTTTTAAGTAGAGTGCTATTCCGATGTGAATGAATAATTTTGATTTGTGTAAAATGAGAAATGGAATTGTACTTAATTTGTGGTGATAATAATTCATAATTGTATGTTGCTATGATTCTAATCGATTTGGGATGTTGTGGTATAACGATGTTAGACCTATTGGATATTTGCAAGTATGTGATTCATGTTGAAAGTTAACAACTATATGTTGGTGGTAGTTTATTACAACACCTATTGGATAATTGCAAGTATATGATTCATGTTGAAAGTTAACGACTATATGTTTGTGGTAGTTTATTTGAGATTCATGCAAGTATATGGTTCACTATTATGCCAACATGATGTATTTTTTTTATAATCACTTTTAGTGTAGTTGGATCCATTTGGGTATTATGACTCATATGAATTTATGTTGGAATTGGCATCATGATTCAAGTGTAAAACCATACTTTTGTATTAGAGACAAAAGTAAGCATCTTTGTGAACTTGTGTTGACTTTATGAACATGGCTAGTTTATGTCTAACTTTATGCCCAAACAAAATATGTTTTAGGCCTATGTTGTTATCAAAATCATATGATAATATATGCGACACATAATTAAGTTAGATTTACATTTTAAATGCAAGTTTACATGACTAGATTAAAACCATGATTCATGTTAGGTATGTTTCATGTCAAGATTATATGCTATTACAATGCAAGTTTACAAGTGCCTAATTTAAGTTAATTAGATCGTTATGTTGCAAGTTCATGCGTTCACACTCCCCTCTTGATGTTACTTAGAATATATATAAACATCATGTTCTAAGCCTCCCCTTTTTCATGTGGCTAAGTTGGGTTTAAATGTTAAACCCAACATATGTTATATTATAGCAAACGTATAGGACGGGGGTAATGACGTTGGGTTAAAAATATAAAACATATGTGTTGGCATGTTTGACGCATGGCAACGACCTTGAGAACATTTGAGGGGTATAAATTAATTTTACCCAATAAAGATGAATTTGAACAATAGGCTGCAAATATTTACATATAAAAAAGAAAAGAGACAAAATATGTAAACTTAGAAAATACGATGTGTTTAACCCGAGGTTGGATTGAGTTGTGATGTAAACCTTCCCGGAACCGCCCGGCTGTCCAGTAGTCACAACAATACCTATCCAATGTGGGTGGTTAAACATTGAGCCCAATAAAGACTCGAGGTTAGACTGAGTTGTGACGTAAGACTGCCCGGAACCAACCGGCAACAGGCAGTCACAACAATACCTGTCTAATGTGAGAGGTCGAGGCTTTAATAAGATAATTAAGGCTGAGTCAGGATTGATAGGATTAAGTAAATTGAATTAATACTTAATCAAAATGGAACATGCTAAACTATACAGACTGGTTGGGGGTTAGGTTAACAAAACACTTAACCAACTTAGCATGTTGGCTAGAAATAGAAAACCTAGTGGCGGGGGACCCTTTTCAGCAGTAACCCTACAAGGTGTATCAGGATACCCTGAACTAGGCAGGGTGGGGCACGATTACTGGGGTGACTGTAAGAGGTCAAATCGACGGCGGTGGTGCAGCAGTGTAGGTTCTAACGGGGTGCGGGCGTGCACACACTCCGGCGCAGAAAAATTAGGCACTGGGCACCAGTGGTATACCTGTGCATTCTAGAATTGTGTCGGGCCGCCACCATGGGACTTGATACACCCCATGGTGGGACCAGCATAGGTAACTACAACATCGGGGGCCGTAAGACACATGTAACTTTGCGATTAGGAGCCGATCATTAGAAATGGATCACTTCACCCTGATTATGGGGTGCCTGTTGGGAACTAGTTTATATGGATGCAGAGATTAATATGGGGGTACGATAGTATATTCGACTCTAGACAACTTAACTTAGTTTATAGTGCTTTTCCATTTCCAGTTTATACTTATCATGCCCAATTCTTTATTCATAGACTGAATAGTCCTAGACTTACTCAGGCTTTATGTCTGACTCTACTTTTCTTTCTTCTTCTTTTCTTTCGTTCCCCCCCCTCCCCAGGTCCACAGGGAGGGAATACCGCAGCTTGACCAGGTTTCACATCCAGCTTGAAGAGAAAGAATGTATTGCTTGGATCTCTTTCGTTTTGGACTATGGCTTTGGATAGCAACTATGGGGACTTATGCAGTTTACTTTTGTTTTTATGCTTCTTTAAGTAATGAAATCAAGACAGTTATGAAAATGTAATGGTTTTGGAAGTATTGTAAGACAATTATGGCATGGTTTGTGTAAACACGATTTTGATGGAATAAAAGTGCTGTTGTTTTCCGCTATTTAAAAATATGTGTATTTATATATGTCTTGTGTATCTGTGACTTATACTTATAAACCTCCACCAAAATTAGGGCATTCCCTTTGAGAGTGACCCTAACGGAGTTGAAACACCCCACCTCCGTTAGGGTCACTCTCAAAGGGAATGCCCTAATTTTGGTGGAGGTTTATAAGTATAAGTCACAGATACACAAGACAGATATAAATACACATATTTTTGAACAGCGGAAAACAACAGCACTTTTATTCCATCAAAATACGTGTTTACACAAACCATGCCATAATTGTCTTACAATACTTCCAAAAACCATTACATTTTCATAACTGTCTTGATTTCATAACTTAAAGAAGCATAAAAACAAAAGTAAACTGCATAAGTCCCCATAGTTGCAATCCAACGCCATAGTCCAAAACGAAAGAGATCCAAGCAATACATACTTTCTCTTCAAGCTGGATGTGAAAACTGGTCAAGCTGCGGTATTCCCTCCTTGTGGACCTGGGGGGGGGGGGGAAACGAAAGAAAAGTAGAGTCAGACATAAAGCCTGAGTAAGTCTAGGACTATTCAGTCTATGAATAAAGAATTGGGCATGATAAGTATAAACTGGAAATGGGAAAGCACTATAAACTAAGTTAAGTTGTCTAGAGTCGAATATACTATTGTACCCCATATTAATCTATGCATCTGTATAAACTAGTTACCAACAGGCACCCCATAATCAGGGTGAAGTGATCCATTTCTAATGATCGGCTCCTACTCGCATAGTTACATGTGTCTTACGTCCCCCGATGTTGTAGTTACCTATGCTGGTCCCACCATGGGGTGTATCAAGTCCCATGATGGCTGCCCGACACAATTCTAGAATGCACAGGTATACTACTGGTGCCCAGTGCCTTATTTTTCTACGCCGGAGTGTGTGCACGCCCGCACCCCGTTAGAACCTACACTGCTGCACCACCGCCGTCGATTTGACCTCTTACAGTCAGCCCAGTAATCGTGCCCCACCCTGCCTAGTTCAGGGTATCCTGATACACCTTGTAGGGTTACTGCTGAAAAGGGTCCCCCGATAGTAGGTTTTCTATTTCTGGCCAACATGCTAAGTTGGTTAAGTGTTTTGTAAACCTAACCCCCAATCAGTCTGTATAGTTTAGCATGTTCAATTTGATTAAGTATTAATTCAATTTACTTAATCCTATCAATCCCGACTCAGCCTTAATTGTCTTATTAAAGCCTCGACCTCTCACATTAGACAGGTATTGTTGTGACTGCCTGTTGCCGGTTGGTTCCGGGCAGACTTACGTCACAACTCAGTCTAACCTCGGGTCTTTATTGGGCTCAATGTTTAACCACCCACATTGGATAGGTATTGTTGTGATTACTGGACAGCCGGGCGGTTCCGGGCAGGTTTACGTCACAACTCAATCCAACCTCGGGTTAAACACATCGTATTTTCTAAGTTTACATATTTTGTCTCTTTTCTTTTTATATGTAAATATTTGCAGCCCATTATTCAAATTCATCTTTATTGGGTAAAATTAATTTATACCCCTCAAATGTCCTCAAGGTCGTTGGCATGCGTCAAACATGCCAACACATATGTTTTATATTTTTAACCCAGCGTCATTACCCCTGTTTTATACATTCGCTATAACATAACATATGTTGGGTTTTAACATTTAAACCCAACTTAGCCACATGAAAAGGGGGAGGCTTAGAACATGGTGTATATACTTTCTAAGTAACATAAAAAGGGGTGTGTGAATGCATGAACTTACATCATAGCGAACTAATTAACATAAATTAGGCACTTGTGAACTTGCATTGTAATAGCATATAATCATGACATAAAACATGCCTAAACATGAATCATGGCTTTTAATCTATTCATGTAAACTTGCACTTGAAATGTAAATCTAACTTAATTATGTGTCGCATATATTATCATAAGATTTTGATAACAACATAGGCCTAAAACATATTTTGTTTGAGCATAAAGTCAAACATAAACTAGCCATGTTCATAAAGTCAACACAAGTTCACAAAGGTGCTTACTTTTGTTACTAACACAAAAGTATGGTTTTACACTTGAGTCATGATGCCAATTCCAACATAAATTCATAAGAATCATACTACTCAAATGGATCCAACTACACTAAAGATAACCATAAAAATATACATCATGTTGGCATAATAGTGAATCATATACTTGCATGAATCTCAACTTTGTTGTAATAAACTATCACAAACATATAGTCGTTACTTTCAACATGAAACATATACTTGCAATTATCCAATAGGTGTTGTAATAAACTACCACAAACATATAGTCGTTAACTTTCAGCATGAGTCATATACTTGCAAATATCCAATAGGTCTAACATCATTATACCAAAACATCACAAATCTATTCATAATTAGAATCATAGCAACATACAATTATAAATTATCATCATCACAATTTAAGTACAATTCCATTTCTCATTTTACACAAATCAAAACTCAATTATTCATTCATATCGGAATAGCACTCTACTTACAACGTATGACGACTCTTCAATTCAGGGTTCTGAATTCTGAATTTGGAGATGCTATCCTTTGTTGTAGGCGTTGTTTTGATTTAGTTGTCGTTGCTTTAAGCTTTCGAATTGCCTCCTAATCGTCTCTCAATTTTGACGGCTACTTCTAGTCTTTCCTCCGCAGCATGACGGTCTCATTCTCATTTTTATTTGTATGAATTAGGTGGAGTCTTAGATCCTTTTTATAGAGTTTGTGAATTGATTAGAACCGTCGATGGAGCTTGGATTAATATTAGTGGGTCGTTTGAAAGAGAGACCAATCAGGAGCTGACACCTAGCCCTAGTGACAAGGCAAGGTTCAGAAATTCGGCCAAGCACAGACCAGGCCAGCCAGGAGGGGCTGGGTTCGACCTGGCTCAGGGGCCAGGTCGACTCCCCAGTCGATCTGGGTGCCCAGGTCGACTACCCAGTCGACCTGGGTGCCTTAGGCGGGAAAATTCCCGCCCAGCCCATTCTGGTCCGATTTTTTTGAAATTTGAATTTGTTCTGAGCTGTTTCTGTCTGTTTGAATTTTAAACTGAATTCTGAAACTTCTGGAGGCCATATCTTCTTCATACGGAGTCCGTTTTATGCAAACTCGGACTCTATCCCAAGCAGAATTCCGAGACGAACGCAATGACGTATCCTGTTTCCCTTAATTCTTTGATTTGAAATTAATTATACTTTAATTTGCGGATTTCACTGTTATAGAATACACGGGGTGTTACATTCTCTCCCACTTAAAAGGATTTCGTCCCCGAAATCTTCAAGTTTATGAAGAATGTATATCCTAACATCCAAACGTCCATCTATTCATCCATCAAACTCGAGCATCCATTGTCCTTAAAAGACTTCTAATGCTTCATGATCATATGCGAAGTGTGTGTACATGTACTTATCTAATGCAAAATCAGGCGGCCTACTGATTCAGTTGACCTCCTTAATGCAAATTATGTAAGTGTCATGAATCCATTATGTATGCAAATTTTCCTATTCATGATTCTACATGAGTGCACAATCATTTATATATAAATGCAACATCCATATGACAACACATTAAACTTCAACCATATACGAATATAAATACATATATGCATATGCAATATGAAGTGACTGAGCCGATCTAAAACCTAGATTGTGTGTGTATATGCAACCACGAGCAACCACTAGCAATCACTTGCAACCACTTGCAACCATCATCCATAACATGTTTCAATTACATGTTTTCATCCAAAGGGTTTATACCTAAAGATAAGGTCGAGGAGATATTCCTAAAAAGATAGATAAAAGAGCAACTTAAGGAAAAAGAAAGATTAAAGATGTACCCTCGAAAAGAAAAGGGTATGCTGCGCGTATTCTAGCTTCAGTTTCCCAAGTTGCGTCTTCCTCAGCGTCGCTCCACTGAACTTTGACGAGTTTGACTTCGCGTTTGCGTAGCATTTTCACTTCCGTTCCTAAGATGCGTGTTGGAACTTTCCTCATGGTTGCTTCGCGTTCCACTTCAGCTTCTTCTAGGATGTTTGGCTCTACCACTTCAGCAGATTCATGTAGACATTTTCGGAGGTGCGAAACATGAAAAACGTTGTGAACTCCGGCTAGTTTTTCAGGTAGCTCTAATATATAGGCCATTTTCCCAATTTTCTCAATAATAGGAAACGGCCCTACGAATCTTGGTGCTAGCTTTCCAGTGGTTCCAAAACGAACAACGTTCCTCAGAGGGGATACCTTAAGAAAAACCCTGTCTCCAACCTCAAATTCAAGGTCGGTCCTCCTCTTGTCGGCATAGGATTTTTGTCTGTCTTGGGCTGTCTTCATTCTTCTCCGTATTAAGTCTACTTTTTCTGAAGTCTCTCGGATCATATCTGGTCCAAGTATGAGCTTGTCAGTAGACTCCCACCAACAAGTGGGCGATCGGCACGGTCTTCCATATAAAGCCTCGAAGGGCGCCATTCCGATGGTGGCTTGGTAGCTATTATTGTAGGCAAATTCAACCAAAGGAAGATGGTCTTCCCATGTCCCTCCGAAGTCAAGGACGCACAGTCTTAAAAGGTCCTCCAAAACTCTGTTCACTCTTTCCATCTGGTCGTCGGTTTGGGGGTGATAAGCTGTACTCAAACATAACTGTGTGCCTACCGCTTCTTGCAGACTCCGCCAAAACTCACTTGTGAAGATAGGGTCTCGGTCACTAACAATGCTGGAGGGTATTCCATGGAGTCGAACAATTTCCTTGAGATAAAGAGATGCTAGGGATGAGGCAGTTCTTTTACTCTTGACAGGTAAAAAGTGGGCGCTTTTAGTAAGCCTATCCACTATTACCCAAATGCTAGTGTTGCCTCTTCTAGACCTAGGCAGCCCATCAACGAAGTCCATTGAGATGCTATCCCACTTCCACTGTGGGACCTCTAGAGGATGGAGCAGACCGCCAGGCTTTTTCTGTTCCGCCTTAACCTGTTGGCACACCATACACTTAGAAACGAAATCTGCCACGTCCTTCTTCATGCCGTTCCAAAAGAAAGTTCTCTTTATATCCTTGTACATTTTATCTCCGCCTGGGTGTATCGTCATCTTGGAGTGATGTGCTTCCTCGAGAACCGTCTTTACTAAATCCCTTGTCTGTGGGACGCATAGTCTTCCGTCTCGCCTTAGCCAACCCTTATCGTCGATGGAGTATCTGTTGAGGTGACTTGAAGTCTCACCCCTAATTAGCCTATCAATCGTATCCACATGCTGAGGGTCTTCGCGTTGTGCTGTCCCTATCGAGTCCACTAAAGTCGGGCGTACTTCGAGAGATGCTAGCAAGCCCGGTACAAAATCGGAGGAGGGCCTAAAGTTAAAACTGGCTATAAACTCTAGGCTTTGCCTTTCAACAAACAGCGGGCTTAGGGTCAGTTTCTTTCGGCTCAACGCGTCTGCCACTACGTTGCCTTTTCCCGGAGTGTAGGAGATCTCGAAATCGTACGAGGCAAGAAACTCCATCCATCTCTGTTGCCTCAAGTTAAGGTCCTTCTGCGAGAAGAGATATTTCAACGATTTATGATCAGTGTAAAGTTCGAACTTCCCACCTAGGAGATAGTGGCGCCAAGACTTAAGCGCAAAGACGGAGGCAGCTAACTCAAGATCGTGGGTCGGGTAGTTCTTTTCGTGCACTTTCAACGGTCTCCCATCACAAGCTACTACCCTTCCTTCTTGCATTAAGACAGCGCCTAGTCCTGTCCCACATGCATCTGTATAAATTGTGAACATCTTACTTCCATCTGGCAACGTCAGAACTGGGGCTGTTGTAAGAGCCCTTTTTAGTCGTTGGAAAGCAAACTCGCTATCCAAGTCCCAATTGAACACTAGATTCTTCTTTGTCAGCCTTGTGAGTGGAGCTGATATTTTTGCAAAGTCTCTGATGAATTTCCGATAGAAGCCTGCTAGCCCGAGGAAGCTTCGGACTTCTATTGCATTCCTTTGTGTCTTCCAATCCTGTACCGCTACTACCTTGGCAGGGTCCACAGCTAACCCTTCTTTGGATACTATGTGCTCAAGGAACCTCACTTCCTCTCTCCAAAAGTGGCACTTCGAGAATTTGGCTTTCAGCTGATGGACTCGCAGAGTTTCCATGATTGCCCTTAGGTGCTGAGCATGCTCTTCTTCATTCTTTGAGAAGATCAAGATATCGTCTACGAAGACCACTACGAACTTGTTGAGGAATTCTCTGAACACCCAACTCATCAGGTCCACGAAGTAAGCGGGTGCGTTTGTCAAGCCGAAAGGCATGACAAGCCATTCAAAGAAGCCGTCTGGGGTCCTGAATGTTGTCTTATCGATACTATCTTCAGCCACCCTTAGCTGATGAAATTCGGTCGCTAAATCGAGTTGGGAGAAAACAGACGCTCCTACAAGCTGATCAAACAGATCGTCAATTCTGGGGAGAGGGTGCCTATTCTTTTTCGTTAGCTTGTTGAGCTCCCTATAGTCAACACATAGATGGAGTGAACCATCGGCCTTTGTGGCGAACACCACTGGAGCGTCCCATTCTGAAACGCTTCTTCTAATGAACCCCTTCTCTAGAAGCTCTTTAATCTGTTTACTGAGCTCTTTCCTTTCCCGTGGAGCCATGTGTCTAACAGGCAACGCAACGGGCTTTGCATTATCTACAAGATATATGCGGAAGTCTATCTCCCACTTCGAAGGTAAGCCCTTCACCTCTTCGAAGACATCCGGATATTCCCGGACCACCCTAACCGATTGCAAACTCTCAACAGAAGCATCTAGCGATTCAAGATAACTAAGCATAATCGCATACGAGGGATTACAAGTAATTTCCAGAGTGTTACCGAGTTGGGTCAGAAGCCTAACCATCCTTTTCTCAAAATCAAGGATGGCACCATTACTGGATAGCCAATCCATGCCCAAAATCAAACCATATCCCGAGAAGCCCAAAACAAAGGCACTACATCTAAATTCTACGCTTAGAATAGAAATTTTCAATCCCACACAGATCATAGACAAATGAGTCGGGCCTCCGATTGGATTTGAAACAATTAAGGGGTCCTCTACCATACTAGTTTCTAGGTGCAGAGATTCTACTAAAGCAGATGAGATAAAGGAGTGTGATGCGCCAAAATCAAATAAAGTGCGAACTGGGTGATCATAAAGATAAACTACACTTTCTACAGAAGTATTTATACCTCGCTGTTGCAGAGTTGGCGCTTCTAGCACATGAACCTGTGCCCCCGAGGTGGATCCAGCCCTCTGCCCCTACCCTCGTTTCTTTGGGCAATCCTTAGCCATGTGGCCTGTCTCACCGCAAGAAAAGCACCCACCATTCATCTTGGCCTTCTTTTTCCGGCAATCTTTCACTAAGTGCCCCACTTTGCCACAGAAATTACACTTCCTCTTCTCTTTGTTGTCTTTCCCGCCCTTCTTAAAGTCTGTCTTCATAGGCTGTAAACCCTCTTTCTTCCCTTGAGATCCTTCTGCCTTTGTCTCCTTCTTGCCCTTATCCTCTTCGTTCAGCAATGCCATCTGCACCAACCTTTCATACGTAGCTCCCATGGGTATATGGGTCATGGCCAAACTGTGTAATGGCTCATTCAATCCTTTGACAAAGCGGAGAGCCTTCTTGTGCTGAGTGTTGACTAGGTCCAGTCCGAACCTAGCCAGCTGATCGAACTGATTAACATACTCTTTGACTGCCATATTCCCTTGCTTAAGAAATAAGAATTTTTCCAATTGAAGGCTCCTTTCAACTTTTGAGAGAAATTTAGCCTCAAACCTTGCCCTAAAGTCCTCCCATGTTTCCACTGGTCTTTCTGCATTGGTAACTTCCCACCAGTAGGAAGCCTCACCTTTAAGTAGCCATACTGCCAGTTGTACCTTCTGCCTATCTTCTACCTCAAAGATGACGAATAAGTCCTCGGTTTCCTTCAGCCAATTCCTGGCTGCCACGAAGGACTCGGTTCCATGAAATTCCTTTCCTCCCATAGCTTTAAAATCTTTACATATCTTAGCAAAAGTATTACCATGCGGAGGAGGTGGAGGAAGAGGTGCTGCTGCAGCTGGATGATTTCCTGCAGCTGGGGGAGGAGGAAGAGTAGGACCTGGCTGATTGGCTCTTGCTTCTAAGAATCGTCTAAACCAACCAGGTATTGGTACACCCTCTGGCAAGTTAAGTTCTTCGGACATGCTGGAACAAAAAGGATAGATTCAAAACGAAGGATAAAAGATAGTACCTATGGCTTTGGGGTACTATGCCTTTTTTTTAAAAATAAAATAAAATAACATTTTATCTTTAAAAATGCTTCTTTAAATTTTCTTTTGAAAATAAATTTTCAAAACTTTTTATCTTATCTGGTAAACCTATGCTCTGATACCAAGTGAAACACCCCACCTCCGTTAGGGTCACTCTCAAAGGAAATGCCCTAATTTTGGTGGAGGTTTATAAGTATAAGTCACAGATACACAAGACAGATATAAATACACATATTTTTGAATAGCGGAAAACAACAGCACTTTTATTCCATCAAAATACGTGTTTACACAAACCATGCCATAATTGTCTTACAATACTTCCAAAAACCATTACATTTTCATAACTGTCTTGATTTCATAACTTAAAGAAGCATAAAAACAAAAGTAAACTGCATAAGTCCCCATAGTTGCAATCCAAAGCCATAGTCCAAAACGAAAGAGATCCAAGCAATACATTCTTTCTCTTCAAGTTGGATGTGAAAACTGGTCAAGCTGCGGTATTCCCTCCCTGTGGACTTTGGGGGGGGGGGGAACGAAAGAAAAGACGACGAAAGAAAAGTAGAGTCAGACATAAAGCCTGAGTAAGTCTAGGACTATTCGGTCTATGAATAAATAATTGGGCATGATAAGTATAAACTGGAAATGGGAAAGCACTATAAACTAAGTTAAGTTGTCTAGAGTCGAATATACTATCGTACCCCATATTAATCTCTGCATCTAGTTCCCAACAGGCACCTCATAATCAGGGTGAAGTGATCCATTTCTAATGATCGGTTCCTACTCGCATAGTTACATGTGTCTTACGGCCCCCGATGTTGTAGTTACCTATGCTGGTCCCACCTTGGGGTGTATCAAGTCCCATGGTGGCGGCCCGACACAATTCTAGAATGCACAGGTATACTACTGGTGCCCAATGCCTTATTTTTCTGCGCCGGAGTGTGTGCACGTCCGCACCCCGTTAGAACGTACACTACTACACCACCGCCGTCGATTTGACCTCTTACAGTCAGCCCAGTAATCGTGCCCCACCCTGCCTAGTTCAAGGTATCCTGATACACCTTGTAGGGTTACTGCTGAAAAGGGTCCCCCGCCACTAGGTTTTCTATTTCTAGCCAACATGCTAAGTTGGTTAAGTGTTTTGTAAACCTAACCCCCAACCAGTCTGTATAGTTTAGCATGTTCCATTTTGATTAAGTATTAATTCAATTTACTTAATCCTATCAATCCTGACTCAGCCTTAATTGTCTTATTAAAGCCTCGACCTCTCACATTAGACATGTATTGTTGTGACTGCCTGTTGTCGGTCGGTTCCGGGCAGTCTTACGTCACAACCCAGTCTAACCTCGGGTCTTTATTGGGCTCAATGTTTAACCACCCACATTGGATAGGTATTGTTGTGACTACTGGACAGCCGGGCGGTTCCGGGCAGGTTTACGTCACAACTCAATCCAACCTCGGGTTAAACACATCGTATTTTCTAAGTTTACATATTTTGTCTCTTTTCTTTTTATATGTAAATATTTGTAGCCCATTATTCAAATTCATCTTTATTGGGTAAAATTAATTTGTACCCCTCAAATGTCCTCAAGGTCGTTGGCATGCGTCAAACATGCCAACACATATGTTTTATATTTTTAACCCAGCGTCATTACCCCCATTTTATACATTCGCTATAACATAACATATGTTGGGTTTTAACATTTAAACCCTACTTAGCCACATGAAAAGGACCTTAAATGTTGTTTTATGCTTCTTTATTTTGTAAGACAGATGATACTCTGATATTGTAAAGAAATCATTGTACAAACTATTTTATCAATAAAGCAAAGTTTTATTTTCCGTTGTTTAATTTCTGTCTGTCTTGTAATTTATCTGCATCTTTTACCCTAAATGCTCCACAGAACCTAGTGCATTCCCTTTGTGAGTGATACTAACGGATGAGGGGTGTTACATGTGGTACCAGAGCTAACATACACTTAACCATTAAATACCAGATTGTGATAAATTGTAATTTCTGTGGCAAAGTGGGGCACTTAGTGAAAGATTGCCGGAAAAAGGAGGCCAAGATGAATGGTGGGTGCTTTTCTTGCGGTGAGACAGGCCAATGGCTAAGGATTGCCCAAAGAAACGAGGGCAGGGGCAAAGGGCTGGATCCACCTCAGGGGCACAGGTTCATGTGCTAGAAGCGCCACCTCTGCAACAGCGAGGTATAAATACTTCTGTAGAAAGTGTAGTTTATCTTTATGATTACCCAGTTCGCACTTTATTTGATTATGGCGCATCACACTCCTTTATTTCATCTACTTTAGTAGAATCTCTGCACCTAGAAACTAGTATGGTAGAGGACCCCTTAATTGTTCCAAATCCAATCGGGGGCCCGGCTCATTTGTCTATGATCTGTGTGGGATTGAAAATTTCTATTCTAAGCGTAGAATTTAGATGTAGTGCCTTTGTTTTGGGCTTCTCGGGATATGGTTTGATTTTGGGCATGGACTGGCTATCCAGTAATGGTGCCATCCTTGATTGTGAGAAAAGGGTGGTTAGGCTTTTGACCCAACTCGGTAACACTCTGGAAATTACTTGTAATCCCTCGTATGCGGTTATGCTTAGTTATCTTGAATCGCTAGATGCTTCTGTTGAGTGTTTGCAATCGGTTAGAATGGTCCGTGAATATCCGGATGTCTTCGAAGAGGTGAAGGGCTTACCTCCGAAGCGGGGGATAGACTTCCGCATATATCTTGTAGATAATGCAAAGCCCGTTGCGTTGCCCGTTAGACACATGGCTCCGCGGGAAAGGAAAGAGCTCAGAAAACAGATTAAAGAGCTTCTAGAGAAGGGGTTCATTAGGAGGAGTATTTCAGAATGGGGCGCTCCAGTGGTGTTCGCTACAAAGGCGGATGGTTCACTCCGTCTGTGTGTTGACTATAGGGAGCTCAACAAGCTAACGAAAAAGAATAGGCACCCTCTCCCCAGAATTGACGATCTGTTTGATCAGCTTGTAGGAGCGTCTGTTTTCTCCCAACTCGATTTGGCGACCGGATTTCATCAGCTAAGGGTGGCTGAAGATAGCATCGATAAGACAACATTCAGGACCCCAGACGGCTTCTTTGAATGGCTTGTCATGCCCTTCGGCTTGACAAACGCACCCGCTTACTTCGTGGACCTAATGAGTAGGGTGTTCAGAGGATTCCTCAACAAGTTTGTAGTGGTCTTCGTAGACGATATCTTGATCTTCTCAAAGAGTGATGAAGAACATGCTCAGCACTTAAGGGCAATCATGGAAACTCTGTGAGTCCATCAGCTAAAAGCCAAATTCACCAAATGCCACTTTTGGAGAGAGGAAGTGAGGTTCCTTGGGCACATAGTATCCAAAGAAGGGTTAGCTGTGGACCCTGCTAAGGTAGTAGCGGTACAAGATTGGAAGACACCAAGGAATGCAACAGAAGTCCGAAGCTTCCTCGGGCTAGCAGGCTTCTATCGGAAATTCATCAGAGACTTTGCAAAAATATCAGCTCCACTCACAAGGCTGACAAAGAAGAATCTAGTGTTCAATTGGGACTTGGATTGCGTGTTTTCTTTCCAATGACTAAAAAGGGCTCTTACAACAGCCCTAGTTCTGACGTTGCCAGATGGAAGTAAGATGTTCACAGTTTATACAGATGCTTGTGGGACAGGACTAGGCGCTATCTTAATGCAAGAAGGAAGGGTAGTAGCTTATGGCGGGAGACAGTTGATAATGCACGAAAAGAACTACCCGACCCACGATCTTGAGCTAGCTGCCATCGTCTTTGCGCTTAAGTCTTGGCGCCACTATCTCCTAGGTGAGAAGTTCGAACTTTACACTGACCATAAATCGTTGAAATATCTCTTCTCGTAGAAGGACCTTAACTTGAGGCAACAGAGATGGATGGAGTTTCTTGCCTCGTACGATTTCGAGATCTCATACACTCCGGGCAAAGGCAACGTAGTGGCAGACGCGTTGAGCCGAAAGAAACTGACCCTAAGCCCGCTGTTTGTTGAAAGGCAAAGCCTAGAGTTTATAGCCAGTTTTAACTTTAGGCCCTCCTCCGATTTTGTACCGGGCTTGCTAGCATCTCTCGAAGTACGCCCGACTTTAGTGGACTCAATAGGGATAGCACAACGCGAAGACCCTCAGCTTGTGGAGACGATTGATAGGCTAATTAGGGGTGAGACTTCAAGTCACCTCAACAGATACCCCATCGACGATAAGGGTTGGCTAAGGCGAGACGGAAGACTATGCGTCCCACATACAAGGGATTTAGTAAAGACGGTTCTCGAGGAAGCACATTACTTCAAGATGACGATACACCCAGGTGAAGATAAAATGTACAAGGACATAAAATGAACTTTCTTTTGGAATGACATGAAGAAGGACATGGAAGATTTCGTTTCTAAGTGTATGGTGTGCCAACAGGTTAAGGCGGAACAGAAAAAGCCTGGCGGTCTGCTCCATCCTCTAGAGGTCCCACAGTGGAAGTGGGATAGCATCTCAATGGACTTCGTTGATGGGCTGCCTAGGTCTAGAAGAGGCAACACTAGCATTTGGGTAATAGTGGATAGGCTTACTAATAGCGCCCACTTTTTACCTGTCAAGAGTAAAAGAACTGCCTTATCCCTAGCATCTCTTTATCTCAAGGAAATTGTTCGACTCCATGGAATACCCTCCAGCATTGTTAGTGACCGAGACCCTATCTTCACAAGTGAGTTTTGGCGGAGTCTGCAAGAAGCGGTAGGCACACAGTTATGCTTGAGTACAGCCTATCACCCCCAAACCGACGGCCAGACGGAAAGAGTAAACAGGGTTTTGGGGGACCTTTTAAGACTGTGCGTCCTTGGCTTCGGAGGGACGTGGGAAGACCATCTTCCTTTGGTGGAATTTGCCTACAACAACAGCTACCAAGCCACCATCGGAATGGCGCCCTTCGAGGCTTTATATGGAAGACCGTGCCGATCGCCCACTTGTTGGTGGGAGTCTACTGATAAGCTCTTACTTGGGCCAGATATGATCGTAGAGACTTCAGAGAAAGTAGACTTGATACGAAGAAGGATGAAGACAGCCCAAGACAGACAGAAATCCTACGCCGACAAGAGGAGGACCGACCTTGAATTTGAGGTTGGGGACAGAGTTTTTCTTAAGGTATCTCCGCTAAGAAACATTGTTCGTTTTGGAACCACAGGAAAGCTAGCACCAAGATTTGTAGGGCCGTTTCCTATTATCGAGAAAATTGGGAAAATGGCCTATAGATTAGAGCTACCTGAAAAACTAGCCGGAGTTCACAACGTTTTTCATGTTTCGCACCTCTGAAAATGTCTACATGAATCTGCTGAAGTGGTAGAGCCAAACATCCTAGAAGAAGCTGAAGTGGAACGCGAAGCAACCGTGAGGAAAGTTCCAACACGCATCTTAGGAACGGAAGTGAAAAAGCTACGCAACCGCGAAGTCAAGCTCATCAAAGTTCAGTGGAGCGACGCCGAGGAAGACGCAACTTGGGAAACTGAAGCTAGAATACGCGCAGTATACCCTTTTCTTTTTGAGGGTACATCTTTGATCCTTCTTTTTCCTTAAGTTGCGCTTTTATCTATCTTTTTAGGAATATCTCCTCGACCTTATCTTTAGGTAGAAACCCATTGGATGAAAACATGTAATTGAAACATGTTATGGATGATGGTTGCAAGTGGTTGCAAGTGATTGCAAGTGATTGCTAGTGGTTGCTCATGGTTGCATATACACACACAATCTAGGTTTTAGATCGGCTCAGTCACTTCATATTGCATATGCATATATGTATTTATATTCGTATATGGTTGAAGTTTAATGTGTTGTCATATTGATGTTGCATTTATATATGAATGATTGTGCACTCATGTGGAATCATGAATAGGAAAATTTGCATACATAATGGATTCATGACACTTACATAATTTGCATTAAGGAGGTCAACTGAATCAGTAGGCCGCCTGATTTTGCATTAGATAAGTACATGTACACACACTTCGCATATGATCATGAAGCATTAGAAGTCTTTTAAGGATAATGGATGCTCGTATTTTATGGATGAGTAGATGGACGTTTGGATGTTAGGATATACATTCTTCCTAAACTTGAAGATTTCGGGGGCGAAATCCTTTTAAGTGGGGGAGAATGTAACACCCCGTGTATTCTATAACTGTGAAATTCAAAAATTAAAGTATAATTAATTTCAAATCAAATAATTAAGGGAAACGGGATACACCATTGCGTTCGTCTCGGAATTCTGCTTGGGATAGAGTCCGAGTTTGCGTAAAACGGACTCCGTATGAAGAAGATATGGCCTCCGGAAGTTTCGGAATTCAGTTTAAAATTCAAACAGACAGAAACAGCTCAGAACAAATTCAAGTTTCAAAAAAATCGGACCAGAATGGGCTGGGCGGGAATTTTCCCGCCCAAGGCACCCAGGTCGACTGGGTAGTCGACCTGGGGCACCCAGGTCGACTGGGTATTCGACCTGGGGGTCGACTGGGGAGTCGACCTGGCCCCTGAGCCAGGTCGAACCCAGCCCCCTTGGCTGGCCTGGTCTGTTCTTGGCCGAATTTCTGAGCCTTGCCTTGTCACTAGGGCTAGGTGTCAGCTCCTGATTGGTCTCTCCTTCAAACGAACGGCTAATATTAATCCAAGCTCCATCGACGGTTCTAATCAATTCACAAACTCTATAAAAAGGACCTAAGACTCAACCTAATTCATACAAATAAAAATTAGAATGAGACCGTCATGCTGCTGAGGAAAGACTAGAAGTAGCCGTCAAAATTGAGAGACGATTAGGAGGCAATTCGAAAGCTTAAAGCAACGACAACTAAATCAAAACAACGCCTACAACAAAGGATAGCATCTCCAAATTCAGAATTCAGAAACCTGAATTGAAGATTCGTCATACGTTGTAAGTAGAGTGCTATTCCGATGTGAATGAATAATTGTGTTTTTATTTGTGTAAAATGAGAAATGGAATTGTACTTAATTTGTGGTGATAATAATTCATAATTGTATGTTGCTATGATTCTAATCGATTTGGGATGTTGTAGTATAACGATGTTAGACCTATTGGATATTTGTAAGTATGTGATTCATGTTGGAAGTTAACAACTATATGTTTGTGGTAGTTTATTACAACACCTATTGGATAATTGCAAGTATATGATTCATGTTGAAAGTTAACGACTATATGTTTGTGGTAGTTTATTTGAGATTCATGCAAGTATATGGTTCACTATTATGCCAACATGATGTATATTTTTATAATCACTTTTAGTGTAGTTGGATCCATTCGGGTATTATGACTCATATGAATTTATGTTGGAATTGGCATCATGATTCATGTGTAAAACCATACTTTTGTATTAGTGACAAAAGTAAGCATCTTTGTGAACTTGTGTTGACTTTATGAACATGGCTAGTTTATGTTTAACTTTATGCTCAAACAAAATATGTTTTAGGCCTATGTTGTTATCAAAATCATATGATAATATATGCGACACATAATTAAGTTAGATTTACATTTTAAATGCAAGTTTACATGACTAGATTAAAACCATGATTCATGTTAGGTATGTTTCATGTCAAGATTATATGCTATTACAATGCAAGTTTACAAGTGCCTAATTTATGTTAATTAGATCGTTATGTTGCAAGTTCATGCGTTCACACTCCCCTCCTGATGTTACTTAGAATATATATAAACACCATGTTCTAAGCCTCCCCTTTTTCATGTGGCTAAGTTGGGTTTAAATGTTAAACCCAACATATGTTATATTATAGCAAACGTATAGGACGGGGGTAATGACGTTGGGTTAAAAATATAAAACATATGTGTTGGCATGTTTGACGCATGCCAATGACCTTGAGAACATTTGAGGGGTATAAATTAATTTTACCCAATAAAGATGAATTTGAACAATGGGCTGCAAATATTTACATATAAAAAAGAAAAGAGACAAAATATGTAAACTTAGAAAATACGATGTGTTTAACCCGAGATTGGATTTCGTTGTGATGTAAACCTGCCCGGAACTGCCCGGTTGTCCAGTAGTCACAACAATACCTATCCAATGTGGGTGGTTAAACATTGAGCCCAATAAAGACCCGAGGTTAGACTGAGTTGTGACGTAAGACTGCCCGGAACCAACCGGCAACAGGCAGTCACAACAATACCTATCTAATATAACTTCGTATTTTCTAAGTTCAAAGGGTTTTGATTAATTTTCAAATCAGGTTTTGAAAGTAACCATCCCGTCCGTCGGATCAGTTAGGGATAGCCAGGGAGAGCAGGAAACTTGTATTTTCCAAACCCAAGCCTAGACACTATCCTCTCTGTCACCCTAGAACTTTCTGGTGTTTCATTAAAAGAGATGTCGTTAATAAACCTTCGATTTGTCTAAATTTACATTTCTCATTTAGGACAAATTCTATAAGTAAACCATTCCTAGTTTACTTATTTCCTAATTCCTCTTTTAATGTAAATTGTCAACATTTATTCTTATGACCCATTTTCCCCTCTATATCATATTTATGCCTTTTTGGTATGTAAACCATACCAAATTAAATGTCACTAACCATGATTTTGCTAAACCTGACAGGTACTCCCAATTAAGGCCAATTTCAATTTTATGCCAATATGCCAAATTAGCTAACCTAATACTGCTTTAACATTCTAATTACAGTTCATGTCAAACTAGACTTACTATTCTAGTTCACAATTCATGTAAATGCTAGATTTACATGTCACTACTAGATTCAAATTACACATTCATGTCAATTTTATCCAATTTGCATTTCTATGAACATGCCATAATACATGTTCCCAATTTATGCCAATTTCCAAGTTAAAACTACGTTTTTGGTAAACTTCAAATTTTCCCAAATCGTATTCCCATCATTCGTATAATCGTGATTCAATCTAGATTGTAGATAAATCTAGATTCGTAGAAAATAGGGAATGAACCAAAGATGCTATGCAAAAGATAGACATAATAACTGGCATAAAAAGGGTTGAATAACGACGTAGGTTCAAGAACATGGGTAGACCTAACTTAATAGGTAAATTCTCAAGGTCTAAAACCAAAGAAAACTAAGAATAGACAGAATAGAAAATCAGGTTTAGACCCAATTTCACAGTCACAAAACTTAAGCAACACTTTCCTAGTCATGAATCTCGGTTGTTCTTGTTATGTCATAGGCAATAGTTTATGTTTCCTAATCAAAGGCATAGGCTTGTGTTCATAGTCAAAGAAATAATTCTCATAGTCACAGTCACAGTCATAGGCAATGTTCATAGTCATAGGCAAAGTTCATAGTCATAGGCATATGGTTTTAAGGTCCACAGTTTCATAGTCACAGTCTCATTTGTCCTTGAATCACAACAGTTCTTAATTAGGTCTAAGAGTATAGGCACTGATTCGAATAGAGAGAGAGATTTGGCATATTCTTTTATTCCTTTAATTTCATGTCACGAACAGAGAAAAATGTTCAAATCTAAAAAGTAACCGACTTATAGAGATTAGATTAGAATAGAAAGATGGCGATGCTATGATTCGTGCGACGTTGCTCGAAATCGTTTGAGTTAGCCTTTGATTCTCATTCTAAAGCCTTAATCTTGATTCGAACCTCCTCTTGACAACTTGAGCAGCACTTCCTCGTCTTGATTTATTTTATATATTACTTATTTATATATTTTCTCAGAGGCAGCATAAGGATAGAAAAGAATTGTGAATAGAGAAGGAGACTAGGGCTGTTTATATAGTGCAGAAGTCAATGAATCTGGTCAGAAGGGCGTCCAAATACAGAGAAACGAATCTGGTTCAGGAAGCTGGAAAAAGCGGAGGGGGGGGGGGACTGCTTCCGAACAACAGGATAAGGCGAAGGGAGTACGACCCGTAGCGGACTTATGGATGGTATAATATGCCTACAGGGCTAGCGGTAGTTCATCTTCCTTTAACTCGCTCTAACCATTTTTTCAAGATGGTTTTGATGATCTTATTAACCACTTCGACTTGACCATTAGACTGGGGATGTGCAACTGCGGTATATTTCTTCTCGATATGATACTTCTCACAAAAATATTTGAACTCCTGACTATCGAACTAAGTTCCATTGTCTGTGATAATGGCTCGAGGTATCCAATATTGGCATATAATGTTTTTGACGATAAAGTTGATGACCTTATTTGTTGTGATCGCAGTCATCTGTTGAGCCTTTGCCCATTTGGTGAAATAATCTACTGCCACGATTGCATATCTGGCACCCCCTTCAAAATGGACAAGGTTCCAATAGTATCTATCACCCAAACAGCGAATGACCAAGGGCTAAACATTTGGGTGATCTCTGTCGGGGGAGCTTGTTGGATCTGTGCGAACCTTTTGCATTTGTCACATCTTTTGGAATAATTAGCGGCATCTTTGTTGACAGTTAGCCAGAAGTATCTATAGCGCAATATTTTCCTGTATAGGGTTTGTTCCCCGGTATGTGCTTCGCAATCTCTTCATGCACTTCCTTCAGTATCCTCTTGATATCATCATTGGCCACTCACTGAAACATGAAAACAGAGAATCCTCTTCTATATTGCTGACCTTGTTGAATAGCGTACCTGGAAGCTTGTCGCACTAAAGCTCGTCTTTCATTCTTTCTTCTGGGTAACATGCCGTGGAGGAGGAAATTTTTGATGGGAGTCATCCATGATTCCCTTCCGGGTTCAGTATTAGTCTGGTCAATCTCCATCTGCTCGGTACTCGGTACATTCATGGTTTGTATAGGAACCAGCTCTGCCTCGCCCGGGTGGCCTGAACTGGCTAGTTTTGTCAACCTATCTACCCTCTGATTCTCCCTTCTAGGAATATGGGAAATGCTATATCGGTTGAAACTTTGTAAGAATTTTTTGACTTTTTTAAGGTAAGAAGTAAGTCGGTCTCCCTTGGTAAAATATTCCTTGCGAACTTGGCATACCACAAGTTGTGAGTCGCAAAAAATCTTGAGTGACATTATATTCAAGTCTCTCGCGAGTTTAAGCCTGGCAATCAAGGGCTCATACTCGAAATCATTGTTTATCTCCAGAAATTCCAACCTCAAAGCATAATAAACCGACCGTCCCTCAGGAGATATTAGTATTATACCAGCCCCCGATCGTTGGTCGTTTCGGGCTCCATCCGTATATAGCTTCCAAACGACCAGTTCCGATCCGACCTTCAAGGGCTCGAGATTGTCATCCTGGTCTTCATCTTCTAGATTAGTAAATTCTGCTATGAAATCCGCTAAGGCCTGCCCTGGATTGATTTTCGTGGGACGAAAGTTAAGTCAAACTGGCTCAATTCAATGTTCCACTTATGTAATCTCCCACTTGCTTCGCGTTGTTGCAAGACTTGACGAAGGGGTTGGTTGGTAAAATTCTTAATTGGATGGGCTTGAAAGTAGTGTCGAAGCTTTCTTGATGCAATTAATAAACTATAAGTGAGTTTCTCAATCTTCGAATAATTGCGCTCGGCCCCCGTTAATTTTTTGCTTACATGATAAACTAGTCGTTGTACTCGTTCTTCTTCACGGATCAGGACCGAGCTGATCGCATATACAGATACTTCTAAATAAACAAATAAGTCTTCATAGTTGATAGTCCTAGAGAGAATAGGGGGTTTCTCCAAATGTTCGATCAGATTCTGGAAAGCTTCGATGCAGTCGGGCATCCAAGTAAAGTTTCGCTTCCCTCTTTTAATTAATTCAAAGAAGGGTAAGCATTTATCAGTTGCCTTCGAAATAAACTGACCCATTGTTGTTACCTTACCCGCTAAACTTTGAACATCCTTAATCCGTCGAGGTTCCTGAATTCCCTTAAGGGCCAAAATATGGTTAGGATTAATTTTGATCCCTTGAGAACTTGCAATAAAATCCAGGAATTTGCCCGAAGCTACTTCAAAAGAACATTTTAAAGGATTCAGTTTAATGCCATACTTCCAGAGAATACCGAACATCCTTGAGAGGTCATTCACATGCTTAAACGATTGTTTCAACTTTACTAACATATCATCCACATATACCTCCACCGTTTTTCCTATCTGGTCGTGGAACATACGATTAACTAGCCTTTGATAGGTCGCCCCCACATTCTTTAGTCCGAAGGGCATTACTACATAACAATACAACCCAAGGTCTGTGATGAAGCTGGTGTGCTCTTGGTCAGGAACATGCATGGCAATCTGGTTGTATAATGAGTATGCATCCATACATGAAAGTAGTTCATTCCCTGCAATCGAGTCGACCAACTGATCTATCCAAGGTAATGGGAAGTTGTACTTAGGCCAGGCTTTATTTAGGTTGGAAAAGTCAATGCAAGTCCTCCACTTCCCATTAGCCTTCTTAATAAGTAACGGTTTTCTATCCAGTCGGGATAGGTCGAATCCCGGATGAATCCATTGGCTTGCAGCTTCCCAATTTCCTCATTCAAAGATGCCAACCTTCTATGGCCAAGCATTCATCTTTTTAGCTTTATCGGAGTATATTTTGGGTCAATGCTGAGGGAATGAGTTATAATGGAAGGTCAAATCCAACACATGTCAATGTGGGTCCATGAAAACACGTTTACGTTTGCTCGGAGGAACTCAATCGGTTTCCTCGTCCAGAGGGGATCAAGATGGGATCCAATCTTCAGAAAATTGGTGGGACCGCCCTCATAGATCAAAATTTCCATGGTAGCCAAATTCGGGGCCGCCTTTCTGCACCCCGGCTCATCGTCCTCTCATGGGTTGATGTCATCCACTTTACAAAGGGACGGTCCTGACCGTGGTGTTCTCTGTAGTTGCTATGCTTCTTTCCCCGTCCTCGGGGGAGAGGATTCTTCAAACTCCTTGCTGCTGCTGTCACATAGCTCCTTCCATTCTGCCAAGTAATAGGCTTGACCTGTTACTTGGTCTCCTCGTACCATCCCAATTCCACTATCAGTTGGGAACATTAAAAGTCAACACCAAGGAGCGATGGAAGTCCTGAACACTGCTAGGGCCAAGCGTCCCAAAAAAGCATTGTAGGGCGAGTTAATATTCATCACAACAAATAGAGGGATTCAGGGTTTCTGTCAGTCCCCATCTCCCAATTCCGTAGATAACTTAACTTGGCCGATCGACTCGCTGGAAGCTCCATTAAAACCACGTATCTATCCAGTACATGGCTCCACGTCCTTCAGGTCCAGCTACATTTGGTCGTAGGCTAGTTTGAACAAGATATTCACTAAGCTCCCATTTTCGACCAAAACATTTCAGACCGTGGCTAGTAATATAATGGCCGTTATCACCATTAGGTCGATCGTCGGAGCTTCTATGCCGACTGATTCCCGATCACTAAAGACAATATCGTCGACAATCATTTTTCTTTGTTTGACGGGATTTGCAGCTTCAAGGAGATTTTTCTGTTTAACGTTGAGGTGCTTTCCAGAGTTCAAAAACATTCCATAGCTCTGACACTGTGGCCTACTAGATGTGGTCCTCTAATAACGGCGTTGATGACAATTCCCTTTCCTATCTCCTGAGTGGTAGCCCAAGATGTTGACGTGTTCTGTTTGGGCATTGATGTTTCCTACTCCCTATTTCTCGAAGTTGCCTTTTATTCAACAAGTATTCCTTCCCGTATAAGCTTCTCAACGATGTCCTTGAGATGTCTACACTCGTTGGTCGTATGCCCATAGATATCGTAGAACAAGCAATATTTCCCAATCGCCCGCTCCTTCTCTGTGGGTTCACGTGGGGGCGGTTTCTTATACTGAACCCTGCTGTAGGTATCGAGGTAGATATTCCCCAATGTATCATTTAAAGTTGTGTGAGTTTCGAATACGTGGAACCGGGGTCACTTTCTGGCGTTCCCCCTCTATCCCGAGTTCCCATTGGCCTCTTTCGACCCTTCACCATTTCTCTTGCCGCGATTTCCAAATTCACCTCCACTTTTCCTGAGCTATCCCCAGATTGCTTGACCGCGACATTGTTTTGGGTCAAAGGAGTAAAGGTGTTTTCGGTCCATCCTCCTCTTCTAGTTGTGCATACTCTTGCCTCAATCGGATGTGGGACTTTTCATAAAAAGCCTCAATCATTGTCAGCGGCTTCCCAATCAAATACTTTCCAAACTCCGTTCGCTTATCGATGCCATCGATCATGGCTATCGGAACAGTCTCATGGATGAGGTTGCTAACTTCAGTAGCAGCTTGATTAAATCGATTAAGATAATTCCTCAGGGATTCTCCTCTTCCCTGCTTAACTGCTGAAATAGCCATGACGTGGTTCGATTTGGTAGCATAGAGGCGGAAATGAGTCAAAAATTTCTAACTCAAATCTTTAAAGCTTGGGACCGACCTCGCGGGCAGGCGTACAAACCACATGAGTGTTATCCCGCTCAGAAAGATGGGAAAGGCTTTGCACTTGATAGTATCAGGGGCCACCGCTACTTCCATATGCTAGGAGTATCTCATCAGATGCTGTTGTGGGTCAAAGGTACCATCGTACTGGTTCATCTGGGGCTTATTAAATCTCCTGGGGAACTCCCTTGTAAGATGTCATCGGTGAATGGCGTAGGGCTTCAATCGACTCCCTAGTCTTCATTCTTATGTCTGTGACTGCCGTTTATAATCTGCCATACCATGGTCGCCATATTTACTGGAATGACTATGTCTGGGTCGACTTCCTTAACACGTCGGCCTCTCCTGGATCTTTCAGCGCGTAATGTCGTCGGGGCATTCCTTATTTTTCCCCGGGTGTCTCGGTCGATCACAAGATTCCGAAGGGGAAGAACAGGGGATTGATCTCCTTGAGCAGCGCTCTGATGAGCAGGAGGAGAGGCTTCCCAGTTTTGTGGAGCTATAGGACCAACAGTTCCCGCCTCGGCTTGGTTGATCTGGGTTTGTTCACATGCTCTTGTTTGGCCTTGACGTCCCTCGAGACGCAATTGACGAATGTTCTCAGTTCTTTCTAGCGGCCGTCGAGACTGGCGTAGGCCTCTGCTTTCTCCAAACGATGAGGAGCTCTCCGACACTCGATCTAGCTGAGGAGGGGGGATTTTATGATCCCGAACCTCATGAGTGGTTTATGAACTCTTCCCATTGTCTTGTCATGCAAGTCATATTTTGCCGCATCGTGGCATTCTCTTTAGCATGGGCTTTTAAGGCATCCGCAGTTTCCTGGAGTCAGTTTAACACAGCCATAAATTTATCTCGAGTGGCAAAGGCCGAGGAAGAAGCTAGATCTATCTCGGGGGGTGACGTAAGTTGATCCACAGCAGTTTCAGGTGCGGCCTATTCACCAGCAGCTTCCATAGAGGTTCCTACCTATGGTTGCTTTCCAATATTGCAGGCTGATTTTTCAGCCATAGCTTAGTTAATGCAGAAATGAAAGTAAAATTTTCGTCCTGGACTTGGTGATCCGAAAGTTGATCAAAAATCTGGACTAGTCTGAGAATATCAATTTCTTAGTGAAAGCACCAAAATGTTGACACCAAAAATTGGCACAACACCCAACGAAAAGATTATGTAGAGAACCAATGAAGATTAATAAAAAAAATGATAAATGAAGAAAAGCACACACAAATTTATAGTGCTTCGGTGTAAACGAGCCTACATCCACTTTATAATCTCTTTATATAATGATTCAACTATCAGACTGAATAGTTACAATGGCAGTAAAGAGATTACAATATTTGATGGATAGGGTTTTTCTAACTATTCTCTAAAAAAAGATCCCCTCTTCTGGGCTTAAATGGATATTTATAGGTGATACAATATTTGGCCATCCTGGACACGTGTCGTAGGATCTAGAAGAATAGTCGACACTGAATAAATTGGTATCTCCTAAAGAATTGGTATCTCTATGAATTATCAGAATGAAGTGGCACTTGATCCATCTAACTTGGGTGATCTGAAAGGGAAAAAATCCGGGATGAGCTATTATTTAGGCAAGCTCCTCGGACCACAATTGAATGCAACGCGGTTGATCATGCTTGTCACATTGGACTTCTCCTGGGCTGCGCCTGACGAGCAAAAAGAGTTTAGATGTCGGGCCTTGTCGACTGGCACATTTCGAGTACATTGGGTATGAATCTGCCGTATTATTATGCCTTGATGGACTATACGAAAGGTCCGTCAACATCATACTCATGACTGTTGCAACATTTTCCTTTGAATTCCGACTTCACTAAGTTCACCTTATAGTCCCCGGCCTCATGCGCCTTCTCGCGGCTCCTCGATTACACCTTAGCCTCCTTCTTAAAATTTTCTACTTTCTTCTACTTAAGCCAAAAACACATCTTTTTTTCTTCTTAAAACTATAAGCACCTTCCTGTGGCACCCCACATCCCTTAATATCACTCTATGAGGATGCGTTAAGTTCTGTGAAGCGCAATACATATAAAGTAACAAACACAGAGATTAAAATTCACAATATGGAATGTAAAACACAACAGAAACATTTAAAACATTTTTCCTTATTGAATCTGCTACAGCATTTCATTTTTATAAAACAAACTATCTCATGGAAATAAAACATCAGAGTACAAGAATAAACCACAAAAGCCATCTCCCTCATAAATCACTACAATAGTCATAAAGCAAGTACTAAAGTAATACATGAAGTAAGAAATGGTCCAAGTCCAAGGTGAATCAAAAGATCAAAAAGTCGCTGTCATGATCCTCCGCCCTAAGAAAATTGAGGGAATGGAAGAGAAAGAGAGAGAGAAAAAACAAACTCGGTCAAACATAAATCTGGAGAGCTCCAGTGAGTTTTAGCATAAGCATAAGATAAAGAAGTATTCATATAGATGAATAGTAATGGATATGAAAACTACAGCAAAGTAGAAAACACGAAACAAGATAAGCTTTTTATTCATATCCCAGAATTTTGGCACCAACTACCTGAGTGTCAAGATTAGGTTTTACCTAATTTCTACCCAGTGATCATCTTCTTGAACAGGACGTGAATAATTCGTGCCAACTATTGTATTCGGGGTTACAGGTCTTGAAAACATTAACTAAAAAGAAATAGCCTTATTCAAAGGCGTTACAGCGTCTTACCTTCTCTATTCGGATCCATGCATGCTTATGACTTCGTCGGAACGTGCCCGTACCTACCTCTCGACCTCTTACTATCCAGTTCAATATAAGTGTGCCTTAGACCCTACCTAGTGTGAGCCTCCGTGATAACCAAGGAATACTGACTTATATGGGTTTCCACACAAAATGCAATTGACACAAGCTTCTAAAGACTTCTTCCCCAAGTTAACTAGGATTTCTATGAGCCTCTTACATCTTACCGAAATGGAATAGTTAGCTTATTAATTGGACAAGTTTAACTTAGCATGTTTAAATTCATTGCTAATCCCAATGTAACCACTTTATATTTCTAGATTGTAATTAACAAAAGTAATCGACAACCTTTTATTCCTGGATTGTAATTAACGAAAGTAATCTACAATCCCTTACCTTTAGATTGTAATTAACGAAAGTAATCCACAACCCGTTACTCCTAGATTGTAATTAAAGAAAGTAATCTACAACCTTTTATTACCATGTCACTTATTGTCCAGTTACAAGTCACAAGTTGCAGGTTTATTTAATGTACAATTAAGTATGTTTTATCCCGATTCTCACAACATGTTTATGCAATGTATAATAAGTACAGCTTATCCCAATTTACTAGTTTGCATATTCCTTCATTA